>CM024591.1:34047545-34647545 GCA_014182565.1 Eucalyptus marginata
ATAACACCTTGGATCGACCATCTCAGTAAATAGATGACCGAGCATACTAGGATTTCATGTGAATAATAGGGCCCAGAAAATGCATTAAGAAAATCTGCAGTTTGCATCTTTTGGTCAATGTGGTCGATCAAATGAGAAAATGCAACAATTACGTGCAAAAGAGAATGTGGAAATGAGCATCTTTCTGCTTCGTGAAAATCAGTTTCAAGCACCAACAGGAAAGGCCTGGTGGGGATGACATTTGATTGAGACAAGAACTGCAATAAACATGAGCGGAAGACCTCTCTCCATCGGTCACAAACACACCGAAGCATCTAGTAATGAGAACTCTAGGATCAATCTGAACCATTCCAGAATTTTCTGGCTTTTCACATTGGATTCACTTTACATTTTTCAACAATGGCTACTAAGTTCTTAAACTAAACCCAAGACAGGCGCGAAACCCAAAATCAGCAATAATGCATATACAACTACGAAAATATCATTTCATATATTCATTTATCCCAGAAACATTCCCTTCCTCACTTGATTAATCTCGGACAGTTTTAAGAAGAGTATAGCATACAGCAAAAGCATTTTAAAGTTGCATTGTCATAGAGCCTGACGGCCCAGGCGGCGGTGCGCGGAGAGGAGGAATGGCGGTGCGTCCGCGCCTTGGTCCCCGGACGTGCGCAGGGAGGGTATGCATCTCCTATCCCACATCGCTTAGTGGGGGAGTCTGGGCTAATTTATAAGGCTTGAGTTTTCTAACTTGTCTAACCGTTTTAAAGCCATGAGGGTCGAAGGGCAGTAATTGAAACATTAAGAAATGAATTTTTATCTTAGTTTTAGGATTGATTGAGTATTTTCCCCTAGTCGATGGGCAGTACATATAGAAGTAATTGACAATTAAAAAACAAAATATATGTTGGTAGTTGACTTAGTGATTGATAACTTAATTAGCCAAAAGTTGGTAATCTCTCTGATTAAGGTTGGTAATTCCAAAATTGGTATATTTTAATCAATGGATACATAAGGTAAATAAAAGTTGGTACTCAATACAACAGCTAATAAAACTAAAAAAATGTCAAATACCTTGGTAAGCAACTCAAAAAAGATTTCATATTAGTTGGTAAACTAATGAGAGTAAAGCTCTTAAGTAAGACAAATAAATGTTGATAAATACATATAAGAGTTGATAAATTTAAGGCATTTGTGAGAAATTCAGATAAAACTTGATAAAAAAACAAAAACAGTTGATGAATAAACTAAACACGAACACTGAATCGGTATGCAATTGAATATTGGCAACACAAAATCAATCGGTGATTAAATCGATAAAAAGTTGATAGGTCACTCATATTAAGATTAGTAAACTTGTATAATAGCCTATAAGTTTAAGGTGTAGGTAAAAGAAACAAAAATAAACATTGATAAAGATGAGAAACGTTGGTAATCCATAAACTCCCAAAAGGACTTGCTAATTTTATAAAAATATCAGTAAGTTACCAACAAGTCACCCAAAAATTTATCACATAATCTTTTTACGAACGGTTTTTTCAATGCTTAGTAGCCTTTTCCAAAATCTACCGGCATGGAAAAAAAAAAAAAAAAAAAGAGGACTTCATATTTAGCATCGATTAAATCAGAAGCACCAGAGATAATAGGAAAAAATTAATCTGGAAATGCAATTCATTTCCGATCTATAAGTGAGTATCGATCACTGCAAACTTGTTCATTATCCAAGTTCTTATCAACATATAAAAAAGCTGAAAGAGACATGACATATAAGTCTAAAAGCGGAACCGAATGTTCATGCTAAGTTCCTTCTGTATTTTCCTTCAAGCTTGTCGAGCGAGAGAGAGACACTAACATTTGCCAGCGTGTTCAGATTCATCGGCCGAATCCTAAATCGCTTGCCTCCCCATAAGGCCTTGGAGACAAGGTGATAAGCGCGCTCCCATGGATGGAAGTTATCCCAGAACAGGAAGCGCTTCGGGTCCGAACAAATCTTGTAGCCTTCTTTGCCACACTAGAGCATCCATCCGAGCGTCCCGCCACCGCGACATGCCCTCGATACGTTAGAAACACCTTACAGCATAATGACATGAATTGCTCACTTGTGTACCTCATACCTGTTATAATTATGGTTAATGGATCAACGAAAGCCAATAAATTAATATACATCTTTTATGTTCGCGCATCTCTTGAATTCATGAATTTCCTAAACTTTTCTGTTCACATATCTATTGAATTCATGAATTTCCTAGATTCATGTATCTTTTAGTTCATGTATTTATTAAATTCACGAATTTCTTGAATTCACATGTCTCTAGATTCATGAATCTCTTGGATTCACGTATCTCTTGATTCATGAATTTCGTGGATACATGCATCTATTTAATTCATATATCTCTTCTATATATAACCTAAAAAGCCCTATAAATAAATATGAGCATAGAGCTTCATTCCAGTGTTCTTTCGACTCGATTCCAAAAGAGATTTGACATACTATTCTACTCTTCTGATTTTTCTGGGTGTGCTGGTTCAATTGAACAATTCAATTGAATCCTATTTGCATAGTGCTAATCCAAACAGGTTCGAGATGTTGTATTTTGGGAGGCATAGTTTGTAAATCTGCAAAGCACTATTGGCAAGAACTAATCGCCTTAAAGAAATTCAAATATCCGTACCTCACCTCAAATTACATTGATATTCTGATTACAACAAACAGTTTATTTTCTCTGGATTATATTCCAACAATACTGCCAGTGAAGCCTGAAGCCTGAAAGTGCTAATATGAACACCTAGAGGGGGGTAAATAGGTGTTTAAAATAAACATTTGCAAATAAATGCGGAATAAAAAAATTTTCGAGTAAAGTCTGAATAAGGATCAGAGTCTAATAAGCGAGTCACCAGACTTCTGGTAGATGTTCAGAATCTGTTATGCGATGAAACAAACTTTTGAAATAACCTATAAGTATACAACGGACTTAAATATGAAGAGTTAAGGAAAGAAAATGTTGCACACAAAATTTATAGTGGTTCGGCTTAGATCAAGCCTACATCCACTCTCCCACGCTAATAGTCTTTTAGATGGATTCCATTATATGATCAACAAGAGATTACAACTTTGAGTGCAAACACTTAGTGGTAGATCGCACTATTTCACTAAATCACTATTTTGGTATTTCTCTCACGATCACAAACGTTTAAGCTCACGAAAGACAAGTGTATGATCGAAATTCGTTTAGACTTTGGAATTATAAATTCTACGCTCCGTCTCTTTCTTGCTCTTCGGTCCTTGGTCTTCTTAAATACTCCTCCACTTCCAAACTAGCCGTTGGACAGTATCTACAGGATTGTCTTCCAATCTACCCATTGGACATATCTGTATCAAGAAGATTTAGTAGGCGTTGAGTGACAGAAGCAAAATCCCAAATTAATTATGATCGCCCATATAAACAGAATCTTGGTTTCCATAAGTAAAGCTTCTTCGTTTAGAAAGTTCTTATCTTCATGATCCAATTGTCAATCAATTAGATTGAGTTAATCAAATCTATCTTGATGTAGAATCCAAACCAAATCACTAGCCGTTATACATTTAGGCTTGTGTTACGTTCTGTCAAGTTGTTTCGTTCTAAACATGCTTCATTCTGAATCTGCTACGTTCTGAACTTGTGTCTCGTTTTGGATCTTGTCACGTTCTGGACTTGTGTCTCATTTTGGATGTAAAGTCTGAGAGTGTTTTGTCGGAAGTAGAGTCTGATTGTCTTCCGTCTGATGTAGACTTTACAATCTATACATAAGTCTAAACATATTCTGCTTCTGAACATATTTAGCCTTAAGGTCTGAACACAGTCTGAATTAGTTCAACTTCAGCATAGAATCTATCTTTTGGTTCTTCCAAGTATAGACTTCAACAATATCATTTACACGTTCTATCATGTGCATAGTCTATTACTCAACCATTAAATATATTAGTAGCCTTTGATTTATTTTGTCATCTTCAAAACATCATAAAGGATTTCCTTAACAATCTCTTCCTTTTTAATGATGACAAAACAATTTCTGAATATGCAAATGTGTAATCACACTTTCTAAAATATTGATAAATCAGGGCAATCTTAAAGAATAATGTAATTCAAATCAAAAGATAGCAGAAGATAGCAAATAGATTTAGCATAATTATATATGGAAAAATAATGGCAGCTCAATATTATGCAATAAATAATATCAACCAATCAACACATATGCATATTTATATCCTCTCCCCCTTTTTGTAATAATCAAAAAGCGATAACAATTGAAAAAGTATCACGTAGAGAATATACAACGATAACAAATATATCTTGCATGAAACACAATTTCCAAAAAAAAAGCTTTTACAAAGTAAATCGAATATCAAAGATATGTAATATAGCTCACTTCGATCATATATATTAGCAAATATCTAATAAAAATCATGGATGCATTATAAAATTCACTTACCCTTTTGTCATAATAAAATGATAATATCAATAAGAGATTTGTTAATGACAAAAGGTAATAAAATATGCACTAACCGGATTTCGTAGAACTTAATAAGTTTTAACACATTTACCTTTTCCTTCCTTCCATAATAATCAAGATCATGATCAATTCAAAAAGCTTTTTCCATAATTGATCAATGCTCCCCCTCAATTTGTTGCCTTTTTTAGGTGATCACGATTCTTTTCCTTTCTTTTGGATTCACTTTCTCCCCATTGAGTAAAAATGATCATTGCCAATCTTCGCATGAGATGTTTTTCTAATTGCACCAAAATTTGCATAGCCTCGCAATCATTCTTCCTCTATAGAATTTCCTTCCTTACCAAAATATCTTTCTTCTTTGCATTTATTTCCTGCAAAAACAACTCATCTTTTCTTTGGTACCCATATTTTCTTGGGTCCATGAGAATTAGTAGAGTATGCTGTTTTTACTCATTTTTTCTTAACAAGTCTCTCAAAGTGTTTCGAGTCTCCACAATTTGAACACTTGATAGCATTTCGACCAACAAGTTTTGTAAAGATCTTTTGAAAATGCTTTTCATACACAAGTTTAGGAGGTCTTTGTCTAAGTCTCTCATTGACTTTAGGAAAATCTATTAGAGAATCACTTTCTTTATTGGAACCAAGTCCCAACTTATTATAATAAAGTACTTGTATGGAAAATATATACTCTAATTTTTTGAACCCTTTGAAAATTTTGTCGAAATATTTGAAAATTCTTTCTTTAAAAAATTATTTTCTTTGACAAGTAAATCTCAACTTTCTTTTGTTTGTAGAAAATCTATTTACAAAATTTCAAACTTTTCTTTTCGAGAAAGATTCTATTGCTTAAGCCATGAATTCTCTTTTTTTAGTTTGGAGATCCTTTTAAGAGAAGATTTGAGGTTTAAGCAAAGCTCATTTATATACTTTGAAACTTTAATAGGAATTTTCGAATGGCTTACCTCGATTTCCTCATCAGATTCTGAGTCTGTGTTTGAGTCAGACTTTGATTCTAATTCCGAATTTGAGTCTGAGTCCAAATGTGCCTTCAAGCATATATTTCCTTGCTCGGCATCTTCTTTCATTGTTCTTTTCTGCCCATTCTACTTGTATTGTCTTCTCCACTGAATTTCCTTCCTTTTCTACTCAGCTTTTTTAATTTCTTGATCATAAAAGCAAGTTCTTCGTCATCCATGTCATTTTCTGAGTCTGTATCATCAAAATCAGCATTAGATTTTAAAGCAATGGACTTCTTACCTTTGGGATCTTCGTCATTGATTTGTTCCCTTTCGTAGGATTGAAGAGTGCCAATCAATTAATCAACAGAAAGTGGCATAATCCTCTGAGTCTCCCGGATTGAGGTCTTAACATGGTTCCAATCTTTCGAGAGACCTCGCAAAAGTTTGTTGACCTTCATTAGGGCAGAAATTGGATGACCTTGAGACGCCAAACCATTTACAATTTATGTAAAACGATTGAACATATCTCCAATCGACTCTCCTCGACTTCATCTTGAAGGATTCATATTGACCAAGCAAGAAGTTTACTTTTGTCTCTTTTACACAATCAGTCCCTTCATAAGAAACATGAAGCCTATCCTATATTTTCTTAGCTGTTTCACATGAAGAAATTCTGTTATATTCAGCATGAGACAATGCGCAATATAAAGAATAAATGGTTTTTGCATCAAAAGCTTCTCTTTTGGACATCTCCGTCCAAGACATAGGAGTAGGGGTTCGGTTTCTTTGTCTTTGCCATTCTTATTTGATGTAGACACAGCAGTGGGATTAATTCCTTTTTTCCACAACATCCCATTGCAATGGATCTTTGGATCTTAGGAATGCCTTCATTTTGTTTTTCCAAACGTTGTATTCCTTTCCATCAAAATAGGGTGGCCTAGTGTTACTTTGCCCTTCCATAAGTCCTGGTGCCAAAATACTAGTCATAGAAGATCTTTAACTCAAAAGTAAAAACACTTTAATAAAATGAGCACTTGGCTCTGATACCAATTGAAAATGTTAGTATGAACACCTAGAGGGGGTGAATAGGCATTTAAAGTAAACCTTGGCAAATAAATGCGGAATAAAATAATTTTCGAGCAAAGTTTGAATAAGGATCAGAGTCTAATAAGCGAGCTACCAGACTTCTAGTAGATGTTTAGAATATGTTATGCGATGAAACAGACTTCTGAAATAACATGTATGTGACATCCTGAATTTTCGATGCCGTCTCAATAAAACAAAATGGACTTTACACCAACGCGCCTATGGTCCTTTTTCTCTGAGCTGATCATTCACGAGTTAACCAATTGATTGGGTGAAGCCGTTAAGGGATACAAGCACGCTAAAATCCCTAAAAGCTACCCGGTAGGTTAGATTTGACTAAAATCGCGTCCGGTTGATTTTAACCACAAAATTGAACTCGGTTTCGGGAATCGAACGTTCGAGCGTGTCACGATTCATTTTTAGAACCTCGTCTCATCTTTTGAAAAAATTCTGTCGAGCCAAGAATTTTTGCGGAAAACCAACTTTGGAAAAATTAAATTCAAGAAATTCGGAGGACCACTTTTAGGTGGATTTTTGGCCTTCAAAAAGGATCAAGTGGTGAAGGGAATGGTGGAAGTTGGTCTAGGTTGCCCCCTTGGCATTATCGGCCATTGAATTGAAGTTATTTGGTGTGAAATTGAGTTGATTTGGTGAGGAAAATTAATGAAATTCATATGGGCTATGGGGGCTGCAACATTTGGACCTCAAGTTGGCTTGCTTAGGAAGTTTGGGAGGGGAAATTGCTGTTGAATAAGGCTAGTGACTTTGAGGGAACAAGAATGATGAGTTTAGATATTTAACCTTGACTTTGAGGGCTCATTGTCCCCTTTTCCAACTGCAGCTCCTTCTTCTTCATTCTCTTCTCCTTCAACTTCCGTTTTTCCAACTGAATCACATTACCTAGAAACACCACTAAAATAGGACCCATAACTACCCATGTTCTGCATAAAGCACTTACTCCACTAATACCTAAAAACTAGGACAACTAACACACAAATTAGCTAAATGTGACTCCACTAACTCCAATAACTGAAAAACCAAATCAGCAAAACGTGCAAAAAGAAATAACTATTATTTCAACAATATGGCTTCTAGAATTCCAAGCCCAAAAATTGAGCTGCCATGTCTTTTTTTCTTCTTTTTTTTTCAATTGATCGAGAAATTACTTGTAGAAGGACAACATTACAAATTCGTTATTCGAGTTAGCGAACTCACAGATGAATCAGCGATTGTTCTTCCATCGGTGAACCTCCCTGTCGGGCAACAGAAGAAGCTCGACTAGTAGGGCGGGAAATTGGCTTGGGCCGTGCAATTCCTGTTGATGTGGTTGTTCCCCACGTTGAAGATCGAGTCCCCAAACGTGAAGATCAAGGGCACACTGTGCAACGAGGCCGCAGAGCGCGATGAGACAAGGAGGAACAACGCGATGGCTCACCATGTTTTTTGAAATGTGTCTCTACAGCGATCTCACTAAGGCATGCACATTGAGATGGATGGGCCGACGACTAACTAGTGAGATGGATTGCACGAGCAAAGTTGCGTTTAGAAGAGCGCCCGTGAACAAAACAGACCTTCGTCAAAAAAGAAGAAGAAGAGAGACACCTGAAAGTGATGTGTGTGCATTAGCTATCAAGGCTGCCTCTTAGGTTGCGGTTTCTTTCTGTTTCCATGCTTTTCTTGGACACAAAATCAAGATCGGCCAAGATACTGTCAAGACCTAGATTCTATCATATCAAATCAATCACATGCCAAGATACGATTGGATATGACACCCATCATCTATCACAAAATAATGACATTTTTTTTTTTTTGAATACTATAATGTGATTGATTTTGTTGATCGAATCATCCATTTTTAGAGTTGTCTCATACTTATCTTTTTTTTTTTTTTACCATGTTCTGAGATTTTCATCTAATGTGATAAGACACTCTCTCTCTCTACTCAAGATCTCACCTGATGCTCGCCTGAACACTGCAAGACCTCATCTATGTCCAAATACGGTTGTTGGTACTTGCCCCCCTCTCACATTTTCTCTAGATTCCTTTTCTTTTCTTTTCTTTCTTTTCTTTTTTACTGAAAATTTGAATGTGCATAGATGTATGGTTTTTGGTATCAATGATAGTTTTTGATTAGTAATGTGTGCAAGTGTATGATATAGTTTGTAGAGGATGGACAGGGAATAAGCTAGGATAGTTGGAGGTTATAGGTCACGGGATATGGTGAAAATAGTTTCATTAGATGAACAAACTAGTTTGAATTGAAGAGTGTCGGTGGGTGAGCTAGTCGTATTAGACCGATCATATGTCGAAAAATAATTGGATATGATATTGAAAGTTCATCATAAAATAGTAAAAAAAATTTAAGATACAATTTGGTATATTCAATCCTACACCATGATTAATTATGTTGACTAAATCATCTGTTTTCAGGATTGTCTTTTTGCCATATCTTAGGAATTTAAGACCCCTCACTCTCTCCCTCCACTCAAGATTTCGCGAGAGCCACCCGACCCTTTCCTAACCATGACAAGACCCCGTCTACATCCAGGTAGGGTTGTCTACAATTGCCCCCTAAATTTTCCCCTAGTTCGCCTCTTTAAAAAAAAAAAAAAACTGATTTTCCGATGTGGGCCACGTCAGCATCATTCCTCAAAATTTTTGCCATGTCAGCAAGGTCACATTAGCAATTTAGCAATTTTTACCACTTCTTCGGTGGCAAAGGGTTTAATTGCACAAATCGAAGAAGATAGATGCCCGGATTGCACGACGGAAAAAAAATCCGAGGACTAAATTGCAGCAAGCAGCGAAAAACTTCAGAGCGCGATAAACAAACCCATGCAAACGAAGCCGTTTCAGGCGGTTCCCCTCTCCTCGGTTCCTCCGGTGTCGTCTTCAAGCGCTCGCTCCATCCCTCGCGACTTCGATCGACCGCGATTCATCCACGCCGGCGACCGGAATGAGCAGTCAACCCGAAGTGAGCTTGCTCGCCACCGCGGCGGAGGCCGCGGAGGACCTCTACCGCGTCCAGGACACCTACTTCCCCTCGAATCCGGAGGACAGGCTCTCGAGGCTGCGCGACGAATCGAGCTCGGCGCTGAAGCTCCTCGACTCCATCCCTCCCGGTAACTTCTCTCGATTCAATGGTCGGGAAGCTTCGTCGGTGATCCCTTTCGTGATCTTCGGATCGGATTGTGTTGAGAACCCGTCGTTTGGTTGATCCGGTAGTTCGTGGAAACTTCGGGAGAGGTGGAATTCGGCGATGTTGAAGTCTCGCGCGGTGATAGTTGTCGCCGAGGGGTTTTGTTTTGAGTGGGCAAACGTGAATATTGCGTTGTGCATTGCGGGATATGTGGGAGTACACGTTCTTTCTCTCTCTCTTTTTTTATTTTTTTTTTTTCCTGTTGGAGAAGATTTGATCCGTGTTTGCTCTTGTGCATTTCGTGTGATACCAGTGAAAAGGAGCTTTCTTGTGCTTCTGTGCCCTTGTGTAGTCGGTAATAGAAAGATACGTCAATTTCATGCTTCTACATCTTCGCCTGTGTATCTTTAGTATGGCCTAAACTATCGGATGGATTTTAGGGGTTCTCATGCGTATGACCCATGGTCGATAATGTTTTATTTATGTCTGTGCCTTTTCAAATTGGGGATGAGTATGAGATTAATAGAAAAATCGGTTTACTATTGTGTGTAGCGAATATCGTAATTATGTGGAACCACCTGCAAACCAACTACATATTCATGTCAAATCGATTTATATCCATTTACTAATTGACTTATAACGACGTAGTATTGTTCATTGTCAATCCTTATGATCAAGTAGTCTATCCTTGATTGAATTCTCTGGTCGTTCGCATTTAGTCATTTATGGCATTTCCTAATAGATTAATAAACTCATAAGTGATCAGTTCAAAGTAATTTAACTATCAGTACAATGATGAAATAACCATTTCGTATATTTCGAGAATGGTCAAATTTCAAGATATCACACGAGGTGATAAGTGCGCTATGATGGATGGAAGGAATCCCAGAACAGGAAGCGCTTCGGGTCCAAACAAATCCTGTAGCCTTTTTTGCCGCACTGGAGCATTTATCCAAGCATCCCGGCCGCCGCAACACACCCTCGATACATTGGAAAGACCTTACAGCACAGAGATATGAATCGCTCACTTGTGTACCTCATACCACCACTTAAGCCTTGCCCAAACATATACATGCTAGAGGAAATGCATGCGAGTTTGCATGTACTTCGTAGCATAAGTGTTACTACCTCCACGATGATTTTGATTCTCATCATATAGTAGGCAATTGCGATAGAAGAGCGTCATCATGTACCATTGCGCACGGGGATTGTTTGAATCTGCCGGACAATATCGTACGCTAATGCAAATGGAGCCGGGGTACTTAATAGGCATGCCCTTAACCAAACTCTCCAAGCCATATCTGTACTTCTTTGACAGAAAGTATAGTGGAGATTGAGAAGAATGCTTTTACTCTATATTGCATTGTATACATTTACATTAGTGAATTTATAGTGTAAAAGACAAAAGAATAAAACAGGAAAAGAATAGGAAAAGAATATTACAAGAATCACTATTTCCTATTTACCAAACTAATTCATTACAATCTACAGAATCGGAATCTTCCAGATATATTTCCAACACTCCCTCTCAAGCTGGTGACCTGTAGATGTCAAGGATACCTAGCTTGCTCAACAAATACTTATGTTGTTGCTGACATAATGCTTTAGTGAAAATATCCGCGGGTTGCTCTGTTGTTCCAATTCCCTTTGTCACAATAATTCCATCTTTGATTTTATCCCGAGTGAAATGACAATCCACTTCTATGTGTTTTGTTCTCTCATGAAAAATTGGATTTGCCGCTAATTTGAGTGTAGCATCATTATCACAAAACAGTTCACTTGGTCCAGTGACCTGTATTCCAAGATCCAAGAGAAGTCCTCGTATCCAGACTACTTCGCAGGTAGCCTTTGCCATAGCCCGATACTCTGACTCTGCAGATGATAGTGATACAGTTGATTGCTTCTTTGTCTTCCAAGAAATCAATGACTTTCCCAACTTTATGCAAAAACCAGTAATGGATCTTCTGGTCATTGGACAAGTGGCATAATCCGTGTCACAAAAAGCTATCATCTTCATATTGCAGTCACGAGATAGGAGTATACCAAGGCCTGGACATCCTTTCAAATACTTCACAACCTTCAACGCCGCATTCATATGTGATTGCTTTGGCATATGCATGAACTGACTGAGTATTTGTACTGCATAAGATATGTCAGGTCTTGTCATTGTAAGATATATCAACTTTCCGACAAGTCGCTGATATTTCAGAAGGATCTTTGAGCACTGAATCCTTGATGGTTGAAGGGGAATTAAGATCATACTCATGCGTTGTCAATTTGACATTACGCTCAACTGGAATGACCGCCGGTTTACATCCCGATAACCCTGCTTCAGAAACAATCTCCAAGATGAATTTCCTTTGACTGAGGCAAATTCCTTTATCAGATCGGGCAATCTCGATACCAAGAAAATATTTTGGCGGTCCCAAATCTTTGATATAGAAAGTGGAGTGCAAATACTTCTTGAACTTAGCAACATCAGAATCATTATTTCCCATGACAAGTATGTCATCAACATATATCAACAAGTAAATTGATGAATCTTTTGTAGTTCGAGTAAACAAGGCATAATCATACTTAGAATGCTCAAAACCTGCATTGGTTAGCAAAGCGGTGAATTTTGCATACCATTGTCTAGATGCTGTTTTTAATCCGTATAAGGATTTGCGAAGACGACATACCCGAGACTCCCCCTATCTGCGTAATCCTTGAGGAATATCCATGTAGATTTCTTCATCCAGATCACCATGAAGAAAAGCATTATGCACATCCATCTGATGGAGAGACCAATTTCGAATGGCTGCAACTGACAAGAAAGAGCGCACAGTGACTTCTTTAGCTACTGGAGAGAAGGTTTCATGGTAGTCAAAACCTTCTTTTTGAGTGAATCCCTTGGCGACTAACCGAGCTTTATAGCGCTCAATAGAACCATCTGCCTTGAACTTGATCTTATAAACCCATTTGCAGCCAATCGGTTTCCGTTTTGGAGGCAAGGGAACAATATCCCAAGTGTGATTCTCCATTAAGGCAGTAAGTTCAGATTCCATCGCATGTCGCCATCTAGGATCTCGTGTTGCCTCAGCCAATGATGATGGTTCCTGTTCTTCTGATATACGACTAATACAACACATGTGTCCTAGCGATAACTGATTAAATGACACATATGAGGTAATGGGATATTGTGTACCTGAAGAACTTGTTGCAGAACATATATAATCTTAGGTCCATGTAGGAGGACGAGTGTGTCGTCCGGAACGTCGAGGCTGCTCGATGATATGTGTGGGAGGATCCAATGATTCGGAAAGGACTAGTGAAGCATCTGTTGTTGAAGGAGACTGAGAATTGTCTTCTGATAAACTTGGTGATATTGTTTCTGGAGATGTAAATTCCATTGGTATAGGCATAGATGGTTCGATGAGAGAGGTGGTTTTGGTACAATAAAGAATTGGTACCGGAGATAAAGATTCATCGACAAAAAATATGTGCCATGCCACGATGGTAAAAGAGGGTTGTGGTGAAGAAATTATTTCTTCAAATGGAAATACATCTTCGTGGAATACAACATCCCCTGCTAATGAAGAAAGTCCCCGTAGAGATCTCCATAACTCGATATCCTTTCTGAAGAGGAGGATATCCCATGAAAACGCACTTAGTGGCCCGAGGGCCCATTTTATCTCGAGGACCCACATTTGTTGCATAACATAAACAATCAAATACTTTAAGATGATTATTATCAGGCTGTTTGTTGTAAAGCATCTCAAAAGGGGTCCTACCATTAAGAATTCTAGTTGGCATGCGATTAATCAAGTAAGCTACAGTGACCACACAATCTCCCCAAAAATCTTCTGGAATAGAAGCTTGGTATTTTAAAGCACGGGCTACCTCTAATAAGTGCCCGTGTTTGTGCTCAACGACTCCATTTTGTTGAGGAGTGTAAGTGCAGGAGCTTTCATGAAGTATGCCATTAGAGGATAATAATGTATTGCAATCAGAAGTGAAAAATTCACGCCCATTATCTGTGCGAATTCGTTGTACAGATTTACCAAACTGGTTTCGAATAATGGAAAGGAAAGTTGACAAATTACCAAAAGTTTGGCTTTTTGATTGCATAAGATAGACCCAGGTGGCACGAGTGTAATCATCAACAATTGTAAGAAAGAAACGAGATCCGTCACGGTGAGTGGTATGATAAGGTCCCCATATGTCCATATGAAGCAATGAAAAAGGATTTGTTGCATGAGATGTGCTTTTTGGAAAAGATGCTCGAGATTGCTTAGCTAAAGGACATATTGGACATTTTGGATGAGGAAAAATTGCACTGTGACCCAATCGTTGATGATAAAGGAGAATTTTATTTTTACTGATGGCATTACAAGAAACATGCTTATTCAATGATTCTAAATCTCCGAGCAATTGTTCCGAAATAGAGTCCCCTGTGCCATACTACCCAAGCCCATCACTTTGCCAGTCAAATGGTCCGAAAGAGACAATTGTCGAATTGAATATGGCATGGCAAGAGTTATCCTCACATACTCTTGAGACAGATAGAAGATTGAATTCAAAATCTGGAATATATAGGACATTTTTAAGGATAAAGTTTTGGCCAAGATTTACAGTGCCAATTGTGGTAACATTTGTGATGTTCCCATTTGGAAGACGTACCGTGACAGGGGAATCTGGCATTTTCTATATGTGAGAAAAAAGATTTTTGTTGCATACTATGTGGTCACTAGCACCTGAATCGATAATCCATACATCAACCGAAATTGAATTCTTGTAAAAGAAGGTACCTGAGAATCCTGCACCCTTGTCTTGGTCTTGAATTGATCCAGCATTTGCACAATGTTCTGATATTGTTGTTGGGTGATCATTTGATGAGGTGATTCATCAGACCTTTGTGCAGAAACTTGGGAAATTGTGGACTCTTTCCTTTTGTCTTTGTCATTAGGTTTTCCATGCAGCTTCCAACATGTCTCAATAGTATGGTGCGGACGTCTACAATAGTCGCAATATTTATTTTTAAGTCGAAAATTTTGACCGCTGACCTTTCTTGCTGACGTGGCATTCCGCGGACCATAGGATATGTTGTAAGAAGGGGCTGACGTGGCACGATCCCATCCGTCCGAGTCAATTGAAGCTGCGGACAAATAATGGCCGTCGGATCCAGCGCGTTGATCTCGGCCATCCATTCCAGCGCTGAGATCCCAGCCGTCGGATCGACCATGTTTATCTGGACCGTCCATTTTAGATCGACGATCCCAGCCGTCCATTCCAGATCTCTGATCCGAGCCGTCCGTTCGCAATAGTTTAGGGTTTCCTCCTCCATTCCTTCGTGCGGCAGCCACAACCCTCTGTTTCTCCAGATCTGTGGAAGCTCCGCCTGAGATCATCTCGCCAGAAGGAAGGACGGCAAGGCTCGTCCCCTCACCCATCCGAGCGTGTTCGACAGCGGCCAGCCGGTGGTGCTCCTCTGTACATGACCAGGCGGTAGATGCGGGGGCGGCGGTGGAGGATCCATTGCGAGGATTTGCGATCGGAACGCCAAGAACGATTCGTTGAGTATGAGTAAGAATCTGGTCGCCTTTTCTAGCTCCTTTATTTCTCGATACTGTTTGAGGGTATTCTTGGGTCCTTCGAGTCGTTCTTCGGCGGCCTCAAGCTCATTCCACAGAGCTGAGAGGCGGTTGAAGCAAGAGGTAACCGAAAGGTTCCCTTGCTTCAACTCCGACAGCGCCTGGGTTATGGTGAACAACTTCGCGCGGTCAAGGCGTCCATACATCTCGCGTATGTTCTCCCAAAAAGTCCTGGAGTCTTCGGTTGGTGGGAGCCCGGCGGCAATTTCTGGGGCGAGGCAATTGCCAAGCCATGTGCGAACCAATTGGTTGCACTTGCGCCACTGTCGCTGAGGCCGATCGTCGACCGGAAAAGGGATGGCTCCGTCGAGGAAGCCGTCCTTGTCTTTGGTGACAAGAGCACGTCGAAGATCCCGAGCCCAAGCTGTGTAGTTATCCGGTCCAGTGAGCTACATTCCGATGAGCTTCAACTCAGGTCCGTCGGTCGGCGACGTGTAGAGGGGATCTCCAGGTTCGAAATGGCCGCCGCCGGCGGGGAGCACGTAGGGCATGTACCCGGGTTGAGGAACCGGGTAGGGATTCGCTTGACCCGGTATGGACCCGAATCCTTGATTCGGGTTTCCCTGACCCGACCCACTCCTTGGGTCGATTTCTGGGAAATTGGTTGACTGGGGAAACGACCCACCTCCACTGAGCCGAGAAGTTGCATGCGGTTCCTCTCCAGACGAGCTGTGCGCAAATTGTGGCCCAATCCATGTCTGTCCCGGCCCGGTGGCCCATTGACCTGGGACAAAATACCATGGAATTATGGGCCACTGCATTGGGTCAGAGATCTGTGTTGGAGCAGGAGCAGAAATAACTTGAGCATCTTCAGGAGCAGAAGCAGAAAGTGTCGATGTTTGGTTTTGGGATGAATTGTCCTCTACTAAGGTACTCTCAATGTTCTTGTTTTTCTCCATGGTATCAAGAAGGTGAATTCCTAATCGTTTGTCTTGGCTGATTGTCTTTGCAGGAAAGTCTGCATCAACAAGTCAGAGAAGAAAAAGAAACAACGATGGCAATTCTTAAGGATGCGGAAGCGTGCCCAGAAAAGAGAGCTCTTATACCATGACAGAAAGTATAGTGGAGATTGAGAAGAATGCTTTTACTCTATTGCATTGTATACATTTACATTAGTGAATTTATAGTGTAAAAGACAAAAGAATAAAACAGGAAAAGAATAGGAAAAGAATAGGAAAAGAATATTACAAGAATTACTATTTCCTATTTACCAAACTAATTCATTACAATCTACAGAATCGGAATCTTCAAGATATATTTCCAACATTCTTGACCATTGATTTCATCTTCCTGTTGCACCAGCCCACCGGCGCTGCCGGCCGTAATGTTCGAGCAGGGACGCACCCGACAAGGCCTAGTGGAAACACCGCAACCCTGCGAGCATCGAGCTTTGTATATCTCACCAATGAAGCGGGCCACTTCGGCGAGCATGGCCCGCACATACGCGTCGGGGCTGGGGGTCGAGGCACTGAGAGGGAGGAAATAGTTGAAAATGTCGTTCGAGCTGGACCTGAGGGGGAAGAGCGATCAGCGTACCGATTCCGCGTTCACTTCGTTTTGCTCGACTAGGGCCTAGAACTGTTTTAGCTTATCCCGGATCGACATCACTCCCAATCGCGAGATCGACATTTTTCACTTTTTAGGATGGATTTTTGTGCCACAAAGAATAGGTTTCATGAGATCATACTAATGAACTGGAAAATCTATGCTTACAATACAATTTAACAGAAAATATGGGCATGTCCTATTTGCCAAGTCCTTGTTTGTGTCTCTTATAACACCAGTGCCAGCACTAGCAAAGTTGATGCCATTCGATAAATAAGTTCCTCTCACTCCCATTGATTACCGCAGTTTGTGCCTCCGTGTATGGCTTCTCAAATGCCAAGAAATTGAGCTGCCACATTTTTTGTTTTTTTTGGCCAATTGATCCAGAAATTACTTATGGAAGGACAAAATTACAAAATCGTTATTCGAGTTAGCAAACTCACAAGTGAAGTCGACGACGGTTCTTCCATTGAACCTCCCCCTCGGGTGATGGAAGAAGCCCCTTGTAGGATGGGAAATGGGCCCGCGCAATTCCTAATGAAGCGGTTGTTCTCCACGTCGAAGATCGAGTCCCTGAACGTAAAGACCGCAGGGACGCTGCGTGACAAGGTCACAGAGCGTGACGAGATCAGGAGGAACAACGCGACGAGCAGCGATGACCTCTCCATGTTTTTCGAAATGTGTCTCTGTAGCGATCCAACTGAGGCATGCACATTTTGTATATGAACCCGAAATGGAGCGGAGATGGATGAGCCAAAAGACAAGCTACTGAAACGGAATGCACGAGCGAGTTGCTTTTAGTAAGAGCTAGGGAACAAAAGAGGGTGCGTAGGCTTCTGGGGCGGTTGAACGTGATGTGGGTGCATAAGCTATCAAAGCTGTCTCTTAAGGTTGCGGTTTCTTTCTGTTTCCATGCCGTTCTTGGACACAAAAACAAGATTGGCCAAGATACCGTCGAGCTCTGATTCTGTCATATCAATTCAATCACGTGTCAAAAAGTGATTGGATGTGACACTAACAGTCTATCGCAAAATAGTGGGAGATCTTGGAAACAAAATTTTTGAATCACACCACTCGTGGTGGCGGCGTCGTCGGTTGAGCTCCGGTTCCTTTTGGGAAAGGTCTTGGGTTCGACTCGCTGCGTCGTCAAGCGACTTACCCGAGGCAACAAGGGTGGTGATGACTCTACTGCTCCTCCAGGATTTACTCCGCCACGAAGCAGCGCACGGAGGTTCCCTGGGTACCAAAAAAAAAAAAAAAATTTGAATCACAATTATGATTGATTCTGCTCACCAAATCATCTATTTCGAAAATTATTTTTTGCCATATTCTAGGATTTTATCCAACGTGATAAGACCTCTCTCTCGCTGTTCAAGATTTCACGAGGGCCACCCGACCCTCGCCTCAGCACGGCAAGACCCGTTTAAGTCCAAATGGGCTTTGTCAGCAATTGCCCCCCTCCCCCATTTTCCGCTAAGTTCTTTTTCTTTTCTTTTCGAAAATTAATTGATTCTTCAACGCGCCGTCACGTCAGCATCATTCATCAATTCTTTTGCCATGTCGACCAGGTCATACAAGCAATCTTTACGACTTCTCTGGTGACAAAAGATTCAATTGCACAAATTGAAGAAGATAGAGGACAAGATTGCACGATGAAAAACTAAGAGGACTAAATTGCAACGAGCAGCAAAAAACTTCAGAGCGCGGTAAACAAAAAGAAGCAGATGAGGTCCTTTAATTGGAGCTTGGTTTCTATTCCACATGATAACATAACTTTCATTTGGTTTTATAATTTGGATCATAAGAAATATGTGCATCGTATTTGACATATAAGTAGTGGCACAAGAATCAATCCATCAAGTATTATAAGGAACTTCAGTAAAATTTGATTCAAAACATATTAAAACACAAGACTTATCAATCTTTTCAAACCAAACTTTACGTTTTAGGCAATTTTTCTATCTCGTGAATTTGAGAAGCCCTCGAAAATTCATTCATGATGTATAATCATTTCTTCTTACTCTTTCCACCTTTCCTTTTGGAATTTCTTTCAATTTTTTGATGACTTAATAGATGAATGGAATGAGCCTTTTAGTTCTTAATCCTTGTTTCCTCTTGAACAAGCATATTGGTGAATTCATTTGCATTTCACTTGTCCTTTATAGTGCTATAATTCATTTGAAATGATCCATATTGTTCATGAGACAAGGAATCAAATATGAACTATACTAAAAAGTACCCATTCATGTTCATTCCTAAGATCCTTAATTTTGCTGCTAAATTCGTCATCTCAAGAATATGCTCGTACATGGTACATAAACCCTCATACTTCATGGTGGTCAAAGTGTTCATTAATGTATTAACAAGTGACTTATCGGCAATCTGAGAATGATCTTCCATAAATTTCATAAATTCCTTAGCACTATTAGTTTTTGGAAAAGTAATCTTCGAGTTGTTTACAACTATCATTCGTATGAACATTAAAATTAGTCTATTCGATCTTTCCCAAGTTTATGGAAAGACTTTTCATCATCACTACTCTTATCAATAATAGTAGCTAGTTTCTCAACTTGGAGTGCTAAATCAAGATCCAGGACACTCAAGTGAAACTAGACTTATTCACTTCAATCATAGAAATTCATTCCATATAACAAAGAAACAGACGAAGCATGCGAATGAAGTCAAACAGGTACAGAGACTATATATGCAAGAAAATACTCATATGTTAATGTGTTGAGAATATCACCTAATCATATTCAAACTAAACAATACATATACATTATAGTTCTCCTTTCAACAATCCTATGATAAGCTACCATATATTTAACCATAATGATGCTAATAGCTTTAATTTGGTAATTATAAATATATCTCGTTAAAATTTATTTGCTCTCTTTGGATGTACAAATAAATTTAACCAGAAATATTAATTACCAACTATTATGTCCATGAATTATAAGAAATTGATTAACCTTTAGATTAAACCCTAAGTTCTTATAATAAATAGACTTCAATATATCCATGACAACAATAAAGATATGTAACATATCAATTTCAATCATAGCATCAATTAATCATGGGTAATAGAATAAAACAATTTACAATATCAAAAAATTCAAAAGATCTTAAGGTTTGGTCACTTTGGTAACTAACAAGCCATTTTTAATTGAATTTTTTAATATTGTAAAGTACAAACATTTACCAAATTGCACCCAAGGGCAAAACCATAAAGTCATAATTCCAAAGGGGCACAACTGTAAATTAACATCCAGGGGCAAAATGGTCAATAACCAGCTGGGGTAGAATCATAGTTATCCAACAGATAGGAGCAAAAATGTAATAATGTGAAGAGGGGTAGAAACGTAACAACATGAGGAGGGCAAAATCATAATAACAACGGGAGTGTCATGCTTTGAATCTCGAGTGCGCGCGCATCCCTCGGTGGTTGATAAAATTGCGACGTCCCAAGACATGTCGCCGACCCAATCATTTTATTGCACATGCGAAAGCGAATAAACAAATCCCCAAACAACACAAATATGAGATAGAAAAGCAGGATAACAAATTTCACAAAACACTTTTATAAACATCCAAGGTTTAAGTCCAAAAGAAAACCCTAGGCCAACTACGCTCTAGACCCTTCAGCCTCGGGCTCTGGATTCTCCACACTAGGTACCCGAAAATGGTAATCCATGACGAGGTGAGAATAAATCTCAGTGAGTTCATGTCCTAAACCCCGATTAGGAAGGTAATACGCCTAAAGGCAATCTAACCACACATCATAGAGGACTCACTTCGCCTCAATTCCTTCATGCACGTCAATACAATTCATATCACAGATGCATATAATAAATGTACACATCAATTGAAATGTCTCACTCAATCCCAATCAATTACAGGAGTCCCAATTATAAGGCCAAATCGTTATGACACGTCGCATTATATGCCACACAATTTTGTCCCACAATCAGGCGCATCTAACTCAATCATTCATGCATTCCAATTGATTAATGTCCGCACAGGCATGTTTTACCCAACACACAGAGGTCTTCTAGCATAACTAGGCATCGTCTTGCACCATCGAATACGGCAACATTTACCTCAAGATGGCATTCCACATAAGAGCATCATCCACCCGACGTACATCGAGTTACGGATTCTCATAACCATCACACGTACACCCAATTTCAGCCAAGGACATTGTGCTTTGCACTTAAATGCTTCAATTAAGATAATTAACTTGGCATATTTTCTTCGTATTAAAAACACTCGGTAAAATAATCGTATGTGGGTACACGGTCAGTTTGAATCGTAAAAATTGATATCATTCAACTTTTAAAATCCCACTATTTGATATAATATTTAAAAACATTTTCGATGTCAAAACCCGATACCCGGTATTTTCTAATTAAATACCAAAATTTCACAATTTTGAAATAATAAATCAAAATTAACAATCATCACTCAATTGCACAAATTAGTACTCAATTGCATAAACTAATTATACAACGACAATCAGCACGAAATTCCGGCGACTAGCTATCCCGATATAATTTTCGGAAAATATTAAATAATTAAATAAATTACAAAATAATTAAATAACTGCGAAATAATTAAATAAATCACTAATTAATCTACCTAAGCTAATCTAACCACCTAATTGCTAAATTAATATAATTACGCAATCTAATTAAATAACTAAACTAACTAATTTACTCTAACATTACTTTAGGCGAACTAAACCCTCATTAGGCTAATTAAACCACCCTAAGCATAATTAGCACCCTAATAAGAGTTTAGGACATAAACTCACCAGGTTAGTAAATAAATCGGTTCACGGCAACGACAGCGCGACGGCGACCGAAACTTGGGCCTATGGCAGCGCCAAAGGAAGCTCGAGAGGGCCCAAAAACCTTGCTAGGCTCACGGCCCAGCTTGGAGGTGGCTGGACGGCGGGGAATGGGCTGGCTGCGACTGGAACGCAGTGGCCGTGCGTTGTGAAGCAGCGAAGGAAGAAATGGAGGGGAGTGGGCTTGCGGTTGTGTGCGACGGTCGCAGCGAGAAACAGGAAAGTGGGATGATGATGATGAGCTGAAGTGACCGGTTGAAGGAGCAGGCGTTGGCGTGAGCAGGCGCGGCAGCGTGAGAGAGAGGAAGTGGAGATGGATCGGTGGAGCGGGAGAAAGAGAGTGAGCTGGAACGGCAAGCGACGCTGGCAGAGAGGGAAAGGGAGAGAAGTTCTGGCGGTGGGGGGAAAAATAACGTGGAAGAAGATGGGGTGGCAGGCGTGGAGATAAGCGAGGCCACCGAAGAAGGAGCTACGTGGCTTCATGGGTCAACGTTTCCCCTTTGATTGACCACCGAATGCACGTTGCATGGAGAGAGAGCAGCGTACGTGATTGCATGGGTCAACAACCTTGTCTTGTTGACTGGTCGAACAGCAAGGAAAGGCGCGGCTGCATGGTCTTGTTCGTGCATGGGGAATTTGGGTAGCATGGTCTTCATGCGTAGGAGGAAATGGGGGGTCCGGGGTTGCCGATTTTCCTTCATAGTTGATCACATCGGACGTGTATATGGAGATGTTGGGTGCAAGCATGGGAGGCTAGCTTAGTAAGGTGCAAATGCAGATAAGGTTGGTCTCACAAGTGGCCTTATGTAAGGGAATTTCGACGAGACTATAAGTTATACGAAAATCGGATCGTCTCGACTCAGCAAAGATATGACCACGAGGGTACATCATAAGATCATCACGAAACGTGACGTCTCAGTCTGGCGATGGTAATGACGAAATGGTATCCACAAGTGATGCTAACGATGTAGTCCGACGACAAATTCGTCAACTTGTCACAAACTGTTACGTATTCAAAGTCTAGCGAAATCCAGATATTATAGGGAGGACAATAGGTTCGTGCTATGTGTCACGGGCCGAATGAAGGCCGATCCAAGAGGTTCCCCGAGTACGACCGTGACTCGTCCGTGGTCAAGTTCCTGTGCTCGCTCGGATTCCCAACGAGCCTTCTCCCCGAAGCTTCTAGAAGTTCTTAGCCGTATTTATGTCGGTAGCCGTAGTTGGTAGTTGTCTTAATGTCGGTGGTTAGTAGCCGCCATTAGTGTCGGTAGATGAGGCGGTGCAATCTCGTCCACCGGTTAAATTCTAGATCGATGGTTGTAATCCGAGGCCCTCGACTATAAGAAGGGTGTCCTCCTTCATTTGTAATGATCCACTACTTCCGCAATATAAAGCAGTCTTCTTTCCGAGCTCCTCTCTCTAGATTCTTTCTCTCTACGATCCGGGTAAGCGGCGAGTGAGCGTTCGATCGAGCAAGGCTTGGCTTAGGTGCTTCGGTGATCCAAACCGATCCTAAAGTGCTCGAGTCGCCGCGCGGTCACGATCCCAATCGATCGGCCCGTGACATATGCATGCGCCTTTAGGCTGGCACGGCTGCATGGATCCCACGCATTCACACGTGTGGGCGTGTGGCGTATGGATTCCACATGCCTAACATCTAGCATGCGCTTGGAGGCGAGTGCGGCATGTGTAATCCATGCTACTTCTTCCCTTTCATGCCCGTTCATCGATTTTCTCCTTTTTCCATCACACATTCCATTATTCGGATTTCCTTCGACAGCCCCCTCTGAAAACATTTCAACAACAAGCAAATAACAAGAAAAAGACTAACGTCTTTCAATGGATCTTCATCCATAAACCATAATATTTCAATAATCGGAAAAAACTATGAGATCTTTAATCATCCTCAAATACTAACCATAAGCGATAACATAATTCTTCAATGTGGAAAATACAAAATAGGGAATCTTTGAACTTTATGATTTTCATGATAAGAGGGATGAAGATATATATTTATCAATAGCAATACCCTTGAAAATATTTGTCTCAGAAAATTGAAGAGACGAAGAAATCTAATTTCTCTCCCGTAACCCATGCTTTCTTTAACATATTCCATATGATGGAGGACAAAATACAATGTTTTTTTTTTTTTTCACTTTATGGGTAGAAAGAGGAATAGACTCTTATTTACACATATTATCAATAGATGCCTTCCATCAAAGCGTTTTTTAACTTCCATGAGAGTCGCACCTCTTCAGAGGAATGGTAACTTCTTAATGAGGATCATTTCATTCGAATCATAACTTTTCATGGCCAACACATTTTAGCATTAAATATTTATCAAACCATTAATTAATAAAATCATGCGGATCACAATGATTCTTACACGCGAACACAACAGTTGATTTAATCCTTTACATTAATCCACCACACCCTTGGAAACAACACTACTACTGCTTATTACAGTTACAGTATAAGAAAAAATAATATAAGGTATTAATAAGCTTAGAACGCTCCTCTCCAACTCTTGAGGAAAGGGTGTCAGAAAAGTCCTAATTTTATTATATTTATGCAAATTTAGTCATAAACCTTTTGACAAAGTGTCAATTCAATCCTTTCAGTTAATTTTGGATGAATATTGCCAATGTGAACATCAATCAGCTTACGTAATATGGCTGACTGATGTTAACAATTTTTAATGATATTTTATTATTCTTTCAAATTTCTTTTTTTCTTTTTCTTTCTATTTCTTTTTTTTTCTTTCTTTCTATTTCTTTTTTTTCCCCTTCCCTTCCTTCTTCCTCTAGCCTGGCAATCAACCAAAGGCGAGGGCAGGCGAGGGCGAGCCTCACCATGGCTAGGTGAGGCTTGAGCCCTCGCTAGAGGCCATGAGGGCAACCTCACACTAGGTTGGCAAGTCTCGGCCATGCCCAATCCAATGAGGGTTGAGCCTTGCTAAGGGCTAGGCAAGCCTCGCAAGTGGCCGACGAAGCCCTCAATGACCTGCTGGAGGAAGAAGGAAGGGAAGGAATAAAAGAGGAAAGAGAAAGGAAAAAGAAGAAAAAGAAGAAAATAAGTTCGAAAAAATATTAAAGTATTATTAAGTGAAAAGGAACCAACCATCATCAATCTTTCTTACGTTGGAAAAATCCAATTTAACGCTCACACTTGTCTTTTGTGGAGGTTTGCCCCTCAATCATTCAAAACGATAGGATGGCTATTTAGGACGCGCATGACAAAATTTCTAGAATAAAAATCAATTTCTAGCCAGAAATTAATTTCTCAATTTCTATTCCATGAACGAATTTCTGAGTAAAGAAACAGGTTTGATAACAATTCAAAATTTTTATTTTTCAAATAAAAATTCGTTTGATAACAGAATAAAATTTCTATTTCTAGGAGCGGCAACGACCGGTGTCCGGTGGTCGAAGTCCAACGTTTGGCGACCGACGTTCGGCGTCCGGTGGCTGGCTACGGGCGGCCGAAGTCTAAAGTCCGATGTTCGGCGTCCGGCGCCAAGTCCAATGACCGGCGGCGGGTGGCCAAAGTCCGGAGTCCGACATCAAAGTCCGGCGACCGGCAACCGGCATCCAACATCCGGAGTTCAACGTCTGACATCCGACATCTAGAGTCCGACGACAAGAGGCCAACGGCGGGTGGCTAGTGGCCGGAGTCCAACAGCAAGTGGTGGGTGGCCGACATCTAGCGGCCGGTGGTGAGCAACGGATGGTCGCCAACGAACATCCGGTGGATGGTGATGAGCCTCCAGCATCCAATGATTGGCGATGAACAACCAACGACTGGTGGGCATCCGGCATCCGGCGATTGGTGGTTGGCGATGGGCGGCCAAAGTGCGGTGGCCAGCAATCAGCGGTTGGTGGCCGGGGCCTGTGGCGGGCGGCCAACAACCGGTGGCAGGCGTCTAGCATCCCATAGGCAGTGAGTGAGCGACGGGCGGTGATGAGAGTGAACGATAAGAAAAATTTTGATTTCTCATTTCTATTCCAAAAATTGAAAAGCGAAAAATTTTAACTTATGATTTCTGCTCCAAATCTATTTCTGGAATAGAAATCTGTTCCATAAATAAAAAAAATAAAATTGCATTATCAAAACGGATTTATGTTCCAAACCTATTCCGAGGAACGGAAAAATAGAAAAATAGAAAAACAAAAATTTTGTCATGCACACCCTTATAAACTGATTGCACAGCAATGAGTAAAGTATATCACTTTAATAGGGAAGCCACATGCGGAGGCGTGTAGAACTTTGCTAGATGCATGCATGACTTAACGTTTAATTACCATGACACTCCCCCAGATTTTAATACGGCAGCCACATGCAAAGGTGTATAGAACTTTGCTAGATGCATGCATAACTTAATGTCTAATTACTGGAACACTCCTTCGAACTTTGGATCGCAATTTTCAACTACATCTTCCCCCTCATTCGAAATATAAAACTGACCATTCATATCAGCTTTTCTATCCCCTAGGTCCTGGTTTGAGTGTCACCAGAGAGAGAGAGAGAGATGGACACTCAATTAAACTCAGCTAAGAGAAGCCATGCCATTTGTATCCCAGCTCCATCCCAAAGCCATATAGGAGCAATGTTAAAACTGGCAAAGCTTCTACATACAAAAGGTTTCGACATATCCTTTGTGAACACAGAATACAACCATCGACGCCTACTGAAGTCGAGGGGACCTCAAGCCCTCAATGGCTTCCGTGGCTTTCAGTTCCTGACCATCACCGACGGCCTTCCTCCCTCAGATGCAGACTCAAGCCAAGACCTCATGGCTCTATGTGATGCTATCAGAAAGAACATGTCTGCTCCATTTTCTGATCTCATCTCCAATCTCAACCACGCTGCATCAAACTCGGATGTTCCTCCAGTCACTTGCATTTTCTCTGATGGAGTCATGTCATTTGCCACCAATGAAGCTGCTCAAGAATTCCGCATCCCTATCATACAGTTGTGGACATTCCCTGCCTGCGCCTTCATGGGATTCAAACAATACCGGACTCTTCAGGAAAAGGGACTCGCTCCATTAAAAGGTATGTATGTATGTATGTATGTATGTATGTATGTATGTATCTGTATATGTATCTGTGTGTATCTGTATGTATATGTATCTGTATGTATCTGTATGTATATGTATATGTATGTATATGTATGTATATGTATATATGTATGTATGTATGTATGTATGGATGTATGTATATATATATATATATATATATTATTTTTTTATTTTTTTTTTTTGAACCCTGTGAGTAGACTCAATGATTAAGCAGCGGATGTGTGTGTGGATTATGCATATGACTTATGTATGACCACCTAGAATATTTGGTGCAAACAATTCCGATCCCACCCACCTATGATTTGGCTCATTTCTTACCGGTCCTAGGTCACCGGGGTATTTCTTGAGCCCCAAGTCTACCGACCTAAAACTACTTCCTCGTTTTAAAAAAAAAAAAAAAGAAAAAAAGATTTTCTTTGGCGTAATACGCTATACATGAAAGACTGAGAATATCACGTGTGTTGCAGATACCAGTTACTTAACAAACGGCCATTTGGATACAGTAATCGATTGGATTCCAGGAATGAAGGACATCAGATTATGGGACCTGCCAACCTTCTTTCGTACCACAGATCCTGATGATATTATGTTCAATTTTGCGATGGATTTTTCTGAGAGGGCAAATACAGCCTCAGCAATGATTTTCCATACCTTTGATAACCTTGAATCAGAAGTGCTTAATGCTTTGTCATCAATGTTTCCTCGCGTCTATGCAATTGGCCCACTCTCGTTACTAGTCAACAAACTGGTGCAGGAAGAGAGCCCCTTGAAGTCTATTGACTGCAATCTGTGGACAGAAGATACAGAGTGTCTCCGATGGCTCGACTCAAAGGAACCAAAGTCAGTTCTATACGTTAATTTTGGCAGCATAGCCATCTTGACAAGAGAAGAGCTTATTGAGTTTGCGATGGGACTGGCCAACAGCAAACACCCATTCTTGTGGATAATTAGGCCTGACCTCGTAAGTGGAGATTCAGCAGTTCTTCCCCGGGAATTCCTTGAAGAAACAGAAGGAAGGAGTATGTGTGCAGATTGGTGTCCACAAGAGGCAGTTCTCGACCACTTGTCCACCGGAGGGTTTTTAACACATTGTGGATGGAACTCTATAATCGAGAGTGTGTCTTCAGGAGTCCCAATGATTTGTTGGCCATCTTTTGGGGACCAGACGACAAACTGCACTTACGCTTGCACTAAATGGGAGATTGGTTTGGAGTTATCACGTGTGGTCAAGAGAGAGGAAGTGGAAAGGCTAGTGAGGGATTTGATGGAAGGAGACAAGGGAAAACAAATGAAGGAAAGAATAGCGGAGTGGAAGAAATTAGCACAGGAAGCAACAGAACCGAATGGGTCATCGTCCATAAACTTTGACAAGCTGTTGAATGAACTTCTGACTTAAATACAGCATCGGACATCTGTTTGTGCAACACTGCCACCACAGGCATTTCTCTGTTCACAACAGCATTATACTTTGTTTATGGATTACTGTAATGAAATTATATATTCGCATCATGTGTGTTTCAAGAGGTTTGCATGCACTACTTAATTCGTCTATCTTATGAACTTGTTCCCGACAAGACGAGCTGTCTTTCCTACACCCATCTTCTCCTCTTCATGCTTAGTCATAACTTCAAAGATATCTATAGGCATGCTTTTCTCCTGGTGAAAATTCATCTTCAATGACAGTCATGGATTTCTTGTGTATTTCATGGTGAAAGTCAAAGGATGCCCATGAGACCTGGAAAATCTGAAGGCTCATACTCATGAGCATTTTCCTAACAATTCTCCCCCTTGGCTAAGTGGACTCGAAATAAGACACTCCTCTTTATATAACACCTTGGATCAACCATCTCAGTAAATAGATGACCAAGCATACTAAGATTACATGTGAATAATAGGGCCCAGAAAATGCATTAAGAAAATCTGCAGTTTGCATCTTTTGGTCAATGTGGTCGATCAATTGAGAAAATGCAACAATTACGTGCAAAAGAGAATGTGGAAATGAGCATCTTTCTGCTTCGTGAAAATCAGTTTCAAGCACCAACAGGAAAGGCCTGGTGGGGATGACATTTGATTGAGACATGAACTGCAATAAACATGAGCGGAAGACTTCTCTCCATCGGTCACAAACACACCGAAGCATCTAGTAATGAGAACTCTAGGATCAATCTGAACCATTCCAGAATTTTCTGGCTTTTCACATTGGATTCACTTTACATTTTTCAACAATGGCTACTAAGTTCTTAAACTAAACCCAAGACAGGCGCCACACCCAAAATCAGCAATAATGCATATACAACTACGAAAATATCATTTCATATATTCATTTATCCCAGAAACATTCCCTTCCTCGGTCGATTAATCTCGGACAGTTTTCAGAAGAGTACAGCATACAGCAAAAGCATTTTAAAGTTGCACTGTCATAGAGAACAATACAAGTTCCGGCAACCTTAGGACACTTGCTGGAGGTTCTTGATAAGATATCTATGGATGTACTATTGCCATCCGAGATCTTCAGCCATTTCAACAAAGTATACGATTCCCCAATAACGACTATTTCTTTAGAAGTCTGCTTTCAGCTCCAAAGCCGCAAGTCTACTATTCATCACTGGACAACTATAACAAGACAAAAGTTGCCTTCAAAGGAACGTCTAGTAATAAGATTTTCGGACGACACATGGATATCATCTGAGAACGTGTACGAAACTTCATTAAGAAGACTGCCCTTTTCAATGTACTGCCCAGGTTCATTGGTTTTAAACAGCCGGCATCGCATTGTGACAGAAATTACAAAGAAATATTCATCTACCATTCTTTGAAAAGGAATCATCCTTTAATCTATTTTAAATTACGCTCATGCTTGTCGTATGTGGATGGACATTTTCGTCTTGATCCTTCCAAACGGTAGCGTGCTTATAAACTAATCATAATCATAAGAAGTATGTTTAGTTTACTAGAGCAACTAGACTACATGCAGGGACGCTTAGAAACTTAAAAGAAGAAAGCTTATCGATGTCGTAAACCTTTTGGCTCTGCCTGATTTGCTCTACATCTTCCCCCTCATCTGACTGACCACCCATATCAGCTTTTCTTTCCTGGATTATGCATTGAACCAGAGCCACCACAGAGAGAGAAAGACATGGACACCCAATCAGCCACAGCTACGAGAACTAAGAACCTATGCTGTTTGTGTCCCAGCTCCATACAAAGCCACATAAGAGCGATGCTAAAACTAGCGAAGCTTCTATACACGCAAGGTTTCTGTATGTCCTTTGTGAACACCGAGGACATCCATCGACGCTTACTCAAGATGGCCATCCTTTCACTGAAGCAGACTCGAGCCAAGACATTCTTGCTCTTGGAAAAAAGACGCATGACTGAGAATTCATTGCGAACTCAGACACCGATTAAAATGACTACCTGTTGGAGTTTTTGTTTGTTAAAACAAAAAAACAAGTGTTTTTACCTTGTCCCACATGGGAAAGATGGGAAAAAGTAAACCAGTTTAAAAGTGTGGGATTTCCTTTGTAAGTTTAAAGGAATGATTAGGTGGGGCTAAACCCCACCATACCCGCGTGCGGGTGCGCGATTTTGGCGCACTTAGCACCGCGCTTGCGCGTCCGCGGTTTAATTAGCACTAATCCCTATGTTATTTATTTTATTTTTGTTTTGAGAATTTTCGGAAATGATATATAAAATGAAAATTCGAAATTTTATTTATTAAATAATTAATTAATTAATTATTAATTATTATTCCGAATTTATTTGTGTCTTTTCATTTGCAAATGATACCCGTTCGGTTTGCAACCTTTCCCGAAGGGTTGCATTGGTTCGGTTTTTTAACTTTTTACGAATAGACATTTTTATTCATTTGAGCAAATTTCGAAAGAATGTGTTTGTTCATTTCGCAACTTTTCACGAAGAGTTGTCTTCGTTTTTTAAGACTAGTTTATATATACTTGTCGATTGAGAAAGAAAGTGTGTGATCATTCTTCATTTTTTTCGAGTCTTCTTTTCCGAAAAACGACAGCCATTCTTTCAATTGTTTCCTAGAGAGATCCCGGAGAAATACTAGAATTGCTATCTAGTATTCTCAATTTGAGACTTTGTTGTATCCTGGAGGATATTTTGCCGGTGACCATTAGCAACTTTGTGGGGCAAATAAATCCTTAAAGAAAGTGATATCACGCCTCAAAGTCCGATTCGAGTACTCAAAGATCCGTCTTCATTGTTCTACCCTATTCGAAGCCATATTTTACAAACACTACCTGGATTCAGTAATTGACTAGATTCCACGAATGATGAACATCAAATTCTAGACCTGCCCGCTTTCTAAAGTTGGATGATTCTTCTAAACAAATTTGTAAATCAAATGTCTATTTGGAGAAATTGTCTAATCAATCTTAAATCTAGATGCCAAAGTTCAAAATTTTACCAATTTAGTCCAAAATCTTTGCATGAAATTCCACTGTAGTCTTTTCTATCAATTTTCGCTGGAAATCGCCAAATATGATAATGTGATCTTCTTACGTAGCACACCGCTACACTAGTGATTTTTGGCAAAAGAATTGACTGGAATGACTATATTGAAATTTCACTCAAATGTTAATGACTACATTAACATAATTGAAACATTAAGAAATGAATTTTTATCTTAGTTTTAGGATTGATTGAGTATTTTTCCCTAGTCGATGGGCAGTACATATAGAAGTAATTGACAATTAAAAAACAAAATATATGTTGGTAGTTGACTTAGTGATTGATAACTTAATTAGCCAAAAAGTTGGTAATCTCTCTGATTAAGGTTGGTAAATTCCAAAATTGGTATATTTTAATCAATGGATACATAAGGTAAATAAAAGTTGGTACTCAATACAACAGCTAATAAAACAAAAAAAAAATGTCAAATACCTTGGTAAGCAACTCAAAAAAGATTTCATATTAGTTGGTAAACTAATGAGAGTAAAGCTCTTAAGTAAGACAAATAAATGTTGATAAATACGTATAAGAGTTGATAGATTTAAGGCATTTGTGAGAAATTCAGATAAAAGTTGATAAAAAAAAACAAAAACAGTTGATGAATAAACTAAACATGAACACTTAATCGGTATGCAATTGAATATTGGCAACACAAAATCAATTGGTGATTAAATCGATAAAAAGTTGATAGGTCATTCATATTAAGATTAGTAAACTTGTATAATAGCCTATAAGTTTAAGGAGTAGGTAAAAGAAACAAAAATAAACATTGATAAAGATGAGAAACGTTGGTAATCCATAAAGTCCCAAAAGGACTTGCTAATTTTATAAAAAAATCAGTAAGTTACCAACAAGTCACCCAAAAATTTATCGCATAATCTTTTTACGAACGGTTTTTTCGAAGCTTAGTAGCCTTTTTCAAAATCTACCGGCATGGAGAAAAAAAAAAGAGGACTTCTTATTTAGCATCGATTAAATCAGAAGCACCAGAGCTAATAGGACAAAATTAATCTGGAAATGCAATTCATTTCTGATCTATAAGTGAGTATCGATCACTGCAAACTTGTTCATTATCCAAGTTCTTATCAACATATAAAAAAGCTGAAAGAGACATGACATATAAGTCTAAAAGCAGAACCGGATGTTCATGCTAAGTTCCTTATGTATTTTCCTTCAAGCTTGTCGAGCGAGAGAGAGACGCTAACATTTGCCAGCGTGTTTAGATTCATCGGCCGAATCCTAAATGTTCACCTTACAGCACAATGACATGAATTGCTCACTTGTGTACCTCATACCTGCTATAATTATGGTTAATGGATCAATGAAAGCCAATAAATTAAGATACATCTTTTATGTTCACGCATCTCTTGAATTCATGAATTTCCTAAACTTTTCTGTTCACGTATCTATTGAATTCATGAATTTCCTAGATTCATGTATCTTTTAGTTCATATATTTATTGAATTCACAATCTCTTGAATTCACCTGTCTCTGGATTCATTAATCTCTTGGATTCACGTATCTCTTGATTCATGAATTTCATGGATACATGCGTCTATTTAATTCATATATCTCTTATGTACATAAACTAAAAATCCCTATAAATAAATAGGAGCATAGAGCTTCATTACAGTGTTCTTTCGACTCGATTCCAAAAGAGATTTGACATACTATTCTACTCTTCTGATTTTTCTAGATGTGCTGGTTCAATTCAACAGTTCAACTGAGTCCTATTTGCATAATGTTAATCCAAACAAGTTCGAGGTGTTGTATCTTGGGAGGCATAGTTCTTGAATCTACAGAGCATCATTGGCAAGAACTAATCGCCTTAAAGATATTCGAATATCCATACCTCACCTCCATTACATTGATATTCTGATTATAACAAACAGTTTATTTTCTCTGGATTATATTCCAACAATACTGCTAGTGAAGCCTGAAGCCTGAAAGTGCTAATACGAACACCTAGAGGGGGGTAAATAGATGTTTAAAATAAACCTTGGCAAATAAATGCGAAATAAAATAATTTTCGAGTAAAGTCTGAATAAGGATCAAAGTCTGATAAGCGAGTCACCAGACTTCTGGTAGATGTTTAGAATCTATTATGTGATGAAACAGACTTCTGAAATAACCTGTAAGTATACAACAGACTTAAATATGAAGAGTTAAGGAAAGAAAATGTTGCACACGAAATTTATAGTGGTTCGGCTTAGATCAAGTCTACGTCCACTCTCCCACGCTAATAATCTTTTGGTTGGATTCCATTATATGATCAACAAGAGATTACAATTTTGAGTGCAAACACTTAGTGGTAGATTGCACTATTTCACTAAGTCACTCTTTTGGTATTTCTCTTACGATCACAAACGTTTAAGCTCACGAAAAATAAGTGTATGATCGAACTCAGACTTTGGAATTATAAATTCTACACTCCGTCTCTTTCTTGCTCTTCGGTCCTTAGTCTTCTTAAATACTCATCCACTTCCAAACTAGCCATTGGACAGTATCTACAAGATCGTCTTCCAATCTACCCATTGGACATATCTGTATCAAGAAGATTTAGTAGCCGTTGAGTGACAGAAGCAGAATCACAAATTGATTATGATCGCCCATATAAACAGAATCTTGGTTTCCATAAGTAGAGCTTCTTCATTTAGAAAGTTCTTGTATTCATGATCCAATTATCAATAAATTAGATTGAGTCAATCAAATCGATCTTGATGTAGAATCCAAACAAGATCACTAGCCGTTATACATTTGGGCTTGTGTTATGTTCTGTCAAGTTGTTTCGTTCTAAACATGCTTCGTTCTGAACTTGTGTCTTGTTTTGGATCTTGTCACGTTCTGGACTTGTGTCTCATTCTAGATGTAAAGTCTAAGAGTGTTTTGTCAAAAGTAGAGTCTGATTGTCTTCCGTTTGAAGTAGACTTTACAATCTAGACGTAAGTCTGAACATATTCTGCTTCTGAACATATTTAGCCTTAAGGTCTAAACACGGTCTAAATTAGTTCAGCTTCAACATAGAATCTATCTTCTGGTTCTTCCAAGTATAGACTTCGATAATATCCTTTACACGTTCTATCATCTGCATAGTCTATTACTCAACCATTAAATACGTTAGTAGCCTTTGATTTATTTTGTCATCTTCAAAACACCATAAAGGATTTCCTTAACAATCTCTTCCTTTTAATGATGACAAAACAATCTTTGAATATGCAAATGTGTAATTACACTTTCTAAAATATTGATAAATCAGGGCAATCTTAAAGAATAATGTAATTCAAATCAAAAGATAGCAGAAGATAGCAAATAGATTGAGCATAATTATATATGGAAAAATAATGGCAACTCAATATTATGCAATAAATAATATCAACCAATCAACACATATGCATATTTATATCCTCTCCCCCTTTTTGTCATAATCAAAAAGGGATAACAATGGAAAAAGTATCACGTAGAGAATATACAAGGATAACAAATATATATTGCATGAAACACAATTTCAAAAAAAAAAAAAGCTTTTACAAAGTAAGTCGAATATCAAAGATATGTAATATAGCTCACTTCAATCATATATATCAGCAAATATCTAATAAAAATCACGGATGCATTATAAAATTCACTTACCCTTTTTGTCATAATAAAATGATAATATCAACAAGAGATTTGTTAATGACAAAAGGTAATAAAAGATGCACTAACCGGATTTCGTAGAACTTAATAAGTTCTAACACATTTACCTTTTCCTTCCTCCCATAATAATCAAGATCATGATCAATTCAAAAAGCTTTTTCCATAATTGATCAATGCTCCCCCTCAATTTGTTGCCTTTTTTAGGTGATCACGATTCTTTTCCTTTCTTTTGGATTCACTTTCTCCCCCATTGAGTAAAAATGATCATTGCCACTCTTCGCATGAGATGTTTTTCTAATTGCACCAAAATTTGCATAGCTTCGCAATCATTCTTCCTCTATAGAATTTCCTTCCTTACCAAATTCTCTTTCTTCTTTACATTTATTTCCTGCAAAAACAACTCATCTTTTCTTTGGTACCCATATTTTCTTGGGTCCATGAGAATTAGTAGAGTATGCTGTTTTTACCCAATTTTTCTTAATAGGTCTCTCAAAGTGTTCCGAGTCTCCACAATTTGAACACTTGATGGCATTTCGACCAACAAGTTTTGTAAAGATCTTTTGAAAATGCTTTTCATACACAAGTTTAGGAGGTCTTTGTCTAAGTCTCTCATTGACTTTAGGAAAATCTATTAGAGAATCACTTTCCTTATTGGAACCAAGTCCCGACTTATTATAATAAGATACTTGTATGGAAAAGATATGCTCTAATGTTTTTGAACCCTTTGAAAATTTTGTCAAAATATTTGAAAATTCTTTCTTTAAAAAATCAATTTCTTTGACAAGTAAATCTCGACTTTCTTTTGTTTGTAGAAAATATATTTACAAAATTTCAAACTTTTCTTTTCGAGAAAGATTCTGTTGCTTAAGCCATGAATTCTCCTTTTTTTGTTCGAAGATCCTTTTAAGAGAAGATTTGAGATTTAAGCAAAGCTCATTTATATACTTTGAAACTTTAATAAGAATTTTTGAATGGCTTACCTCAATTTCCTCATCGGATTTTGAGTTTGTGTCTGAGTCGGACTCTGATTCTAATTCCAAATTTGAGTCTGAGTCCGAATGTGCCATCAAGCATATATTTCCTTGCTCGACATCTTCTTTCATTGTTCTTTTCTGCCCATTCTGCTTGTATTGTCTTCTTCCACTAAATTTCCTTCCTTTTCTACTCAGCTTTTTTAATTTCTTGATCATAAAAGTAAGTTCTTCGTCATCCATGTCATTTTTGAATCTGTATTATCAAAATCAGCATTAGATTTTAAAGCAATAGACTTCTTACCTTCGGGATCTTTGTCATTGATTTGTTCCCTTTCGTAAGATTGAAGAGTGACAATCAATTAATCAACAGAAAGTGGCATAATCCCCTAAGTCTCCCGGATTGAGGTCTTAACATGGTTCCAATCTTTCGAGAGACCTTGCAAAAGTTTGTTGACCTTCATTAGGGCAGAAATTGGATGACCTTGAGACGCCAAACCATTTACAATTTCTGTAAAACGACTAAACATATCTCCAATCGACTCTCCTCACTTCATCTTGAAGGATTCATATTGACCAAGCAAGAAGTTTACTTTTGTCTCTTTTACACAATCAGTCCCTTCATAGGTAACATGAAGCCTATCCCAAACTTCCTTAGCTGTTTCACATAAAGAAATTATGTTATATTCAGCATGAGACAATGCGCAATATAAAGAATAAATGGCTTTTGCATCAAAAGCTTCTCTTTTGGGCATCTCCGTCCGAGACATAGGAGCAGGGGGCTCAGTTTCTTTGTCTTTGCCATTCTTATTTGATGTAGACGCAGCAGTGGGATTGATTCCTTTTTCCACAACATCCCATTGCATTGGATCTTTGGATCTTAGGAATGCCTTCATTTTGTTTTTTCAAACGTTGTATTCCTTTCCATCGAAATAAGGTGGCCTGGTGTTGCTTTGCCCTTCCATAAGTCCTAGTGCCAAAATACTAGTCATAGAAGATCTTTAACTCAAAAGTAAAAACACTTTAATAAAATGAGCACTTGGCTCTAATACCAATTGAAAGTGTTAGTATGAACACCTAGAGGAGGGTGAATAGGTGTTTAAAGTAAACATTGGCAAATAAATGCGGAATAAAATAATTTTCGAGCAAAGTTTGAATAAGAATCAGAGTCTGATAAACGAGCTACTAGACTTCTGGTAGATGTTTAGAATCTGTTATGCGATGAAACAGACTTCTGAAATAACATTTATGTGACATCCTGAATTTTTAACCCCGTCTCAATAAAACGAAATGGACTTTACACCAACGCACCTATGGTCCTCTTTCTTTGAGCTGATCACTCACGAGTTAACCAATCAATTGGGTGAAGCCGTTAAGGGATACAAGTGTGCTAAAATCCCTAAAAGCTACCCGGTAGGTTAGATTGGACTAAAATCGCGTCCAATTGATTTTAACCACGAAATTGAACTCGGTTACGGGAATTGAACATTCGAGCGTGTCACAATTCATTTTAGAACCTTGTCTCATCTTTTGAAGAAATTCCGTTGAGCCGGGAATTTTTGCGGAAAACCAACTTTGGAAAAATTAAATTCAAGAAATTCGGAGGACCACTTTTAGGTAGATTTTTGGCCTTCAAAAAGGATCAAGTGGTGAAGGGAATGGTGGAAGTTGGTCTAGGCTGCCCCTTGGCATTATTGGCCATTGAATTGAAGTTATTTGGTGTGAAATTGAGTTGATTTGGTGAGGGAAATTAATGAAATTCGTAGGGCTGTGGGGGCTGCAACATTTGGACCTCAAGTTGGCTTGCTTAGGAAGTTTGGGAGGGGAAATTGCTGCTGGATAAGGCTGGTGACTTTGAGGGAACAAGAATGATGAGTTTAGATATTTAACCTTGACTTTGAGGGCTCATTGTCCCCTTTTCCAACTGCAGCTCCTTCTTCTTCACCTTCTTCTTCATTCTCTTCTCCTTCAACTTCCATTTTTCCAGCCGAATCACATTATGTAGAAACACCACTAAAATAGGACCCGTAACTACCCATATGTTCTACATAAAGCACTTACTCCACTAACACCTAAAAACTAGGACAACTAACACAAATTAGCTAAACATGACTCCACTAACTCCAATAACTGAAAAACCAAATCAGCAAAACGTGCAAAAAGAAATAACTATTATTTCAACAGTATGGCTTCTGGAATTCCAAGCCCAAAAATTGAGCTGCCAGGTCTTTTTTTTCTTCTTTTTTTTTCAATTGATCGAGAAATTACTTGTAGAAGGATAACATTACAAAGTCGTTATTCGAGTTAGCGAACTCACAGATGAATCAGCGATTGTTCTTCCATCGGTGAACCTCCCCGTCGGGCAACAGAAGAAGCTCGACCAGTAGGGCGGGAAATTGGCCTGGGCCGTGCAATTCCTGTTGATGTGGTTGTTCCCCACGTTGAAGATCGAGTCCCCAAACGTGAAGATCAAGGGCACACTGTACAACGAGGCCGCGGAGCGCGATGAGACAAGGAGGAACAACGCAATGGCTCACCATGTTTTTTGAAATGTGTCTCTGCAGTGATCTCACTAAGGCATGCACATTGAGATGGATGGGCCGACGACTAACTAGTGAGATGGATTGCACGAGCAAAGTTGCGTTTAGAAGAGCGCCCGTGAACAAAACAGACCTTCGTCAAAAAAGAAGAAGAAGAGAGACACCTGAAAGTGATGTGTGTGCATTAGCTATCAAGGCTGCCTCTTAAGTTGCGGTTTCTTTCTATTTCCATGCTTTTCTTGGACACAAAATCAAGATCGGCCAAGATATTGTCAAGACCTGATTCTATCATATCAAATCAATCACATGCCAAGATACGATTGGATATGACACTGATCATCTATCACAAAATAATGGCATTTTTTTTATTTTGAATACTATAATGTGATTGATCTTGTTGATTGAATCATCCATTTTTAGAGTTGTCTCATACTTATCTTCTTTTCTTTTACCATGTTCTGAGATTTTCATCTAATGTGATAAGACACACTCTCTCTACTCAAGATCTCACCTGATGCTCGCTTGAACACTGCAAGACCTCATCTATGTCCAAATACGATTGTTGGTACTTGCCCCCCTCTCACATTTTCTCTAGATTCCTTTTCTTTTCTTTTCTTTTCTTTTCTTTTCTTTTTTATTGAAAATTTGAATGTGCATAGATGTATGGTTTTTGGTATCAATGATAGTTTTTGATTAGTAATGTGTGCAAGTGTATGATATAGTTTGTAGATGATGGACAGGGAATAAGTTAGGATAGTTGGAGGTTCTAGGTCACAGGATATGGTGAAAATAGTTTCATTAGATGAACAAACTAGTTTTAATTGAAGAGTGTCGGTGGGTGAGCTAGTCGTATCAGACCGATCATATGTCGAAAAATAATTGGATATGATATTGAAAGTTCATCATAAAATAGTAAAAAAAATTTAAGATACAATTTGGTATATTCAATCATACACCATGATTAATTATGTTGACTAAATCATCTGTTTTCAGGATTGTCTTTTTGCCATATCTTAGGAATTTAAGACCCCTCACTCTCTCTCTCCACTCAAGATTTCGAGAGCCACCCGACCCTTTCCTAACCATGACAAGACCCCGTCTACATCCAGGTAGGGTTGTCTACAATTGCCCCCTAAATTTTCCCCTAGTTCGCCTCTTTAAAAAAAAAAAAAAAACTGATTTTCCGATGTGGGCCACATCAGCATCATTCCTCAATTTTTTTGCCATGTCAGCAAGGTCACATTAGCAATTTAGCAATTTTTACCACTTCTTCGGTGGCAAAGGGTTTAATTGCACAAATCGAAGAAGATAGATGCCCGGATTGCACGACGGAAAAAAATCCGACTAAATTGCAACAAGCAGCGAAAACTTCAGAGCGCGATAAACAAACCCATGCAAACGAAGCCGTTTCAGGCGGTTCCTCTCTCCTCGGTTCCTCCGGTGTCGTCTTCAAGCGCTCGCTCCATCCCTCGCGACTTCGATCGACCGCGATTTATCCACGCCAGCGACCGGAATGAGCAGTCAACCCGAAGTGAGCTTGCTCGCCGCCGCGGGAGGACCTCTACCGCGTCCAGGACACCTACTTCCCCTCGAATCCGGAGGACAGGCTCTCGAGGCTGCGCGACGAATCGAGCTCGGCGCTGAAGCTCCTCGACTCCATCCCTCCCGGTAACTTCTCTCGATTCGATGGTCGGGAAGCTTTGTCGGTGATCCCTTTCGTGATCTTCGGATCGCATTGTGTTGAGAGCCCGTCGTTTGGTTGATCCGGTAGTTCGTGGAAACTTCGGGAGAGGTGGAATTCGGCGACGTTGAAGTCTCGCGCGGTGATAGTTGTCGCCGAGGGGTTTTGTTTTGAGTGGGCAAACGTGAATATTGCGTTGTGCATTGCGGGATATGTGGGAGTATGGTTTTTCTTTTTCTTTTTTTTTCTGTTGGAGAAGATTTGATCCGTGTTTGCTCTTGTGCATTTCGTGTGATACGAGTGAAAAGGAGCTTTCTTGTGCTTCTGCGCCCTTGTGTAATCGGTAATAGAAAGATACGTCAATTTCATGCTTCTACATCTTCGTCTGTGTATCTTTAGTATGGCCTAAACTATCGGATGGATTTTAGGGGTTCTCACGCGTGTGACCCATGGTCGATAATGTTTTATTTATGTTTGTGCCTTTTCAAATTGGGGATGATTACGAGATTAATAGAAAAATCGGTTTACTATCGTGTGTAGTGAATATCGTAATCATGTGGAACCACCCGCAAACAAAACTACATATTCATGTCAAATCGATTTATATCCGTTTACTAATTGACTTATAACGGCGTAGTATTGTTCATTGTCAATCCTTATGATCGAGTAGTCTATCTTTGATTGAATTCTTTGGTCGTTCGCATTTAGTCATTTATGGCATTTCCTAATAGATTAGTTAACTCATAAGTGATCAGTTCAAAGTAATTTAACTATCAGTACAATGATGAAATAACCATTTCGTATATTTCGAGAATGGTCAAATTTCAAGATATCACACGAGATGATAAGTGCGCTCTGATGGATGGAAGGAATCCCAGAACAGGAAGCGCTTCGGGTCCAAACAAATCCTGTAGCCTTTTTTGCCGCACTGGAGCATTCATCCAAGCATCCCGGCCGCCGCAACACACCCTCGATACATTGGAAAGACCTTACAGCACAGAGATATGAATCGCTCACTTGTGTACCTCATACCACCGCTTAAGCCTTGCCCAAACATATACATGCTAGAGGAAATGCATGCGAGTTTGCATGTACTTCGTAGCAATAAGTGTTACTACCTCCACGATGAATTTGATTCTCATCATATAGTAGGCAATTGCGATAGAAGAGCGTCATCACGTACCATTGCGCACGGGGATTGTGTGAATCTGCCGGACAATATCGTACGCTAATGCAAATGGAGCCGGGGTACTTAATAGGCATGCCCTTAACCAAACTCTCCAAGCCATATCTGTACTTCTTGACCATTGATTTCATCTTCCCGTTGCACCGGCCCACCGGCGCTGCCGGCCGTAACGCTCGAGCAGGGACGCACCCGACAAGGCCTAGTGGAAACACCACAACCCTGCAAGCATCGAGCTTTGTAGATCTCACCAATGAAGCGGGCCACTTCGGCGAGCATGGTCCGCACGTACGCGTCGGGGCTGGGGGTCGGGGCACTGAGAGGGAGGAAATAGTTGAAAATGTCGTTCGAGCTGGACCTGAGGGGGAAGAGCGATCAGCGGACCGATTCCGCGTTCACTTCGTTTTGCTCGACTAGGGCCTAGAACTGTTTTAGCTTATCCCGGATCGACATCACTCCCAATCGCGAGATCGACATTTTTCACTTTTTAGGATGGATTTTTGTACCACAAAGAATAGGTTTCATGAGATCATACTAATGAACTGGAAAATCTATGCTTACAATACAATTTAACAGAAAATATGGGCATGTCTTATTTGCCAAGTCCTTGTTTGTGTCTCTTATAACGCCAGTGCCAGCACTAGCAAAGTTGATGCCATTCGATAAATAAGTTCCTCTCACTCCCATTGATTACCGCAGTTTGTGCCTCCGTGTATGGCTTCTCAAATGCCAAGAAATTGAGCTGCCACATTTTTTGTTTTTTTTGGCCAATTGATCCAGAAATTACTTATGGAAGGACAAAATTACAAAATCGTTATTCGAGTTAGCGAACTCACAAGTGAAGTCGACGACGGTTCTTCCATTGAACCTCCCCCTCGGGTGATGGAAGAAGCCCCCTGTAGGATAGGAAATGGGCCCGCGCAATTCCTAATGAAGCGGTTGTTCTCCACGTCGAAGATCGAGTCCCTGAACGTAAAGACCGCAGGGACGCTGCGTGACAAGGTCACAGAGCGTGACGAGATCAGGAGGAACAACGGACGAGCAGCGATGACCTCTCCATGTTTTTGAAATGTGTCTCTGTAGCGATCCAACTGAGGCATGCACATTTTGTATATGAACCCGAAATGGAGCGGAGATGGATGAGCCAAAAGACAAGCTACTGAAACAGAATGCACGAGCGAGTTGCTCTTAGTAAAGAGCTAGGGAACAAAATAGGGTGTGTAAGGGTGCGCATGACAACGCTTCTTGGCTGGGGAAGAGTTTTTTTTCAAAAATAGTTCTTTTCTATTTCTATTCCGAGGAACTATTTCTAAGTAAAAGAACATGTTTGGTAACTACACAAAATTTCTACTCTTGAAATAAAAAAAGAATAGAAATACGTTTGGTAACGCAATGATTCTTTTTTGTATTTATTCATATTTTATTCTTGCTCATGGATCGCCGGCCAGCAACCGCCGCTGGCGCGCCAGCCGCCGACCGGCGGCGGCGGCGAGCGGTTGGAGGTGGCCGCGGCAAGAGAGAGGAATAAAAGAAAAATAAAAAAGAAAGTTAGCTTATTTCTAGAAGTTGTTTTCAGGAACATAAGCAATTTTTTTTTGTTTCTCGTTTCTGCTCCAAATCTATTCCTGGGCTAACTTTCTATTCCGGGAAATATAAAAATAACTTGGTGTTACCAAACGAGTCTCTGTTCTTTTTTTGTTCTTGAGAACAAAAGAACAGAAACTCTAAAGAATAGAAATATTACCATGCACAGCCTACACTTTTGGGGCGATTGAACATGATGTGGGTGCATAAGCTATCAAGGCTGTCTCTTAAGGTTGCGGTTTCTTTCTGTTTCCATGCCGTTCTTGGACACACAAAAATGATTGGCCAAGATATCGCCGAGATCTGATTCTGTCGTATCAGTTCAATCACGTGTCAAAAAGTGATTGGATGTGACACTAACGGTCTGTCGCAAAATAGTGGGATTTCTTGGAAACAAAATTTTTGAATCCCGATTGGTTCTGCTCACGGAATCATCCATTTTGAAAATTATTTTTTGCCATATTCTAGGATTTTTATCCAACGTGATAAGACCTATCTCTCTCGCTGTTCAAGTTTTCACGAGGGCCACCCGACCCTCGGCTCAGCACGGCAAGACCCGTTTATGTCCAAATGGGCTTTGTCAGCAATTGCTCCCCTCCCCCATTTTCCTCTAAGTTCTTTTCCTTTTCTTTTCGAAAACTAATTGATTCTTCAATGCGCTGTCACGTCAGCATCATTCATCAATTCTTTTGCCATGTCGACGAGGTCATACTAGCAAATCTCTACGACTTCTCTGGTGACAACAGATTCAATTGCACAAATTGAAGAAGATAGAGGACCAGATTGTACAATGAAAAAACTGAGAGGACTAAATTGCAACGAGCAAAGAAAAACTCCAGATCGTGATAAACAAAAAGAAGCAAAGGAGGTCCTTTAATTGGAGCTTTGTTTCTATTCCATGTGATAACATAACTTTCATTTGATTTTATAGTTTCGATCATAAGAAATTTGTACATCGTATTTGACATATGAGTGGTGGGATCAGAATCAATTCACCAAATATTATGAGAAATTTCAATAAAGCTTTGATTCAAAACATATTAAAGCACAAGACTTATCAATCTTTTCGAACCAAACTGTACGTTTCAAACAATTTTTCTTCAAATGTCCAATTTTATTATAAAAATTAACACTTAATAAAATTGTTTCTATCTCGTGGATTTGAGAAGTCCTTGAAAATTCATTCAAGATGTATAATTCTTTCTTCTTACTCTTTCCACATTTCCTTTTGGAATTCTTTTCAATTTCTCGATGACCTAATAGACGAATGGAATGAGCCTTTTAGTTCTTAATCATTGTTTCCTCTTAAACAAGCATACTAGTGAATTCATTTACATTTCACTTGTCCTTTATAATGTTATAATTCATTTGAAATGATCCATATTGTTCATAAAGTAATGAATCAAGTATGAACTATACTAAAAAGTACTCATTTATATTCATTCCCAAGATCCTTAATTTTACTGCTAAATTTGTCATCTAAAGAATATGTGTGTGCATGTAGAGGTGTCAAACGGGTGGGTCGAGTCGGGTTTGGGTCGAGTCATTAATAGTCCAACCTAAATTGACTCATTAACCCATTTATGACCTATTTATACCTAATGTAAATTTTTCGACCCATACCTGACCCGACCCATACTCGACCCATACCCGACCCACTTAACTAAACTTAAAAAGCTTTTATATATATATATATATATATATATATATATATATATATATATATATATATATATATATTAAAAAATGGTATTGCTAAAATAGTTTTATACAACACAAATTTAATGGACAATTTTTATAATTTTTAAAATAATTATTTTAAAAAATCAAATTTTAATTATTTTTAATTATTTTTTTTATTTTTAAAATTATTTTTATTTTTAAATATAATTTTCTTTTTTTTTTTTTCTTTTTTTCTTTTTTCTTTTTTCTTTTTCCTTTTTTCTTCTTCTTCTTCTTTGGCTGGCCGCCGACCACGACAACGGCCAGCGGCCGGCCATAAGTGAGCCTCGAGCTCGCCCGCCGCCAACATCGGCAAGCTTGAGGCTCACCAGATCCGGCGAGCTCGAGCTCGCCCCTCATCAAATCTAGCGAGGCTCGAGCCTCGCCGAACATCAGCCGAGGCCTTTGCCTCACCAAATCCGGCAAGCTCGAGGCTCGCTAGTGTCGGGCGAGCTCGAGCTCGCCCTCGCCGGATCTAGTGAGGCTCAAGCCTTGCCTGATGCCGGCAAGTTCGAGTCTCGCCAGATCAGCGAGGCTCAAGCCTCACCGGGCGTCGGCGAGGCCTCGGCCTCGCCAGATCCGGCAAGCTCGAGCTTGCCCGACACCGGCGAGCTTGAGGCTCGCTCGCCGTCGGCCGCCGGCGACCAAAGGAAGAAAAAAGAAAAATAAAAAAATAATTATAATTTCGGATTTTTATAAAAAAAAATCATATATATATTGTAAAGTTAAAGAGAGAAGAGAGAGATTGTGAGGTTTTGGGTGAAAATGGGTTCTAAATCTAACCCATTTAAGACCCATTTAAGACCCACTTAAGACTCACTTAAGATCCACCTATCTTAAGTCTTTAGTTGTTAAACCCATTTAACTAATTCCTTCAAAAAAACAAGTGACCCATATATGACCCATTTATGATTTAAATGGGTCATATATGGGTCTATGACCCATTTTGCCACCTCTATGTGCATGGTACATGAACCCTCATACTTCATGGTGGTCAAAGTGTTCATTAATATATTAACAAGTGACTTATCAGTAATCTGAGAACGATCTTCCATAAATTTCATAAATTCCTTAGTACTGTCAATTTTAGGAAAAGTAGTCTTTAAGTTGTTTACAATTGTCATTCGTATAAACATTAAGCTTAGTCTGTTCAATCTTTCTTAAGTTTTATGGAAAGACTTTTCATCATCACTACTTTTATCAGTAATAGCAACTATTTTCTCAAATTGGAGTGTTAAATCAAGACCCAGGACACTCAAGTGAAACTAAATTTATTCACTTCAATCATAGAAATTCATTCCATATAACAAAGAAATAGACGAAGCATATGAATGAAGTCAACTAGGTACATAGACTATAAATATGCAAAAAAATACTCGTACATTAATGTCTTGAAAATATCACATAATCATATTCAAACTAAACAATACATATACATCATAGTTCTCTTTTGGATGTTCCTATGATAAACTACCATATATTTAACCATAATAATGCTAATAGCTTTAATTTGGTAATCATAAATATATCTCATTAAAATTTATTTGCTATCTTTGGATATACAAACAAATTTAACAAGAAATATTAATTACCAACTATTATGTTCATGAATTATAAGAAATTGATTAACCTTTAGGTTAAATCCTAAGTTCTTATAATAAATAGACTTCAATATACCCATGATAGCAATAAAGATATGTAACATATCAATTTCAATCATAGCATCAATTAATCATGAGTAATAGAATAAAACAATTTACAATATCAAAAAATTCAAAAGACCTTAAGGTTTGGCCACTTTAATGACTAACAAGCCATTCTTAATTGAATTTTTAATATTGTAAAGAACAAACATTTACCAAATTGCACCCAAAGGCAAAACCATAAAGTCATAATTCCAAAGGGGCACAACTATAAATTAACATCCAGGGGCAAAATGGTCAATAACCAGCTAGGGTAGAATCATAGTTATCCAACAAACAGAGGGCAAAAACGTAATAACGTGAAGAGAGGTAGAAACATGAGGAGGGCAAAATCATAATAATGGCGAAGGGACAATAGGTCAATGCTGTGCATGCGCCTTCAGGCCGGCACGGCCGCATGGATCCCACGCATACACACATGTGGGCGTGTGGCGCATGGATTCCACATGCCTAACATCCAACATGCGCTTGGAGGCGCGTGCGGCATGTGTAATCCATGCGCCTTCTTCCCTTTCACGCTCATTGACAGATTTTCTCCTTTTTCCATCATTTGGATTTTCTTCGACAACCCCCTTCGAAAACATTTCAACAACAGGCAAATAACAAGAAAAAGACTAACGTCTTTCAAATGGATCTTCATCCATAAACCATAATATGTCAATAATTGGAAAAAACCATGAGATCCTTAATCATGCTCGGATACTAACTATAAGCGATAACATAATTCTTCAATGTGGAAAATACAAAACAAGTAATTTTTTAACTTTATGATTTTCACGATAAGAGGGTTGAAGACATATATTTATCAATAGCAATACCCTTGAAAATATTTGTCGTAGAAAACTGAAGAGATGAAAAAATCTAATTTATCTCCCGTAACCCATGCTTTCTTTAACATATTCCGTTCGATGGAGGACAAAATACAATGTTTTTTTTTTTTTTTTTTTAACTTTATGGGTAGAAAGAGGACTAGACTCTTATTTACACATTATCAATAGGTGCTTTCCATCATAGCGCTTTTTAACTTCTATGAGAGTCGCACCTTTTCGGAAGAACAGTAACTTCTTAATGAGGATCCTTTCATTAGAGTCGTAACTTCTCATGGCCAACACATTTTAGCATTAAATATTCATCAAACCATTAATTAATAAAATCATGTGGGTCACAATAATTCTTACATGAACATTCACTAATTTCACGCGAATGTAAGAATTGATTTTAGTCCTTTACATTAATCCACCGCACCCTTGGAAACAACACTATTACGCATAATTACGGTATAAGAAAAAATAATATTTAGAACGCTTCTCCAGCTCTTGAGGAAAGAGTGTCAAAAAAGTCTTAATTCTATTGTATTTATGCCAATTTAGTCAAAAACTTTTTGACAAAGTACCAATTAAGTCCTTTCAGCTAATTTTGGCTTAATATTGCCGACATGAACGTCAATCGCTTACATGACGACCGATGTGGATAATTTTTAATGCTATTTTAATAGTTTTTCGAATTTATTTTTTTCTTTTTTTCTTTTTCTTTCTATTTCCTTTTCTTTTCTTTTTTTATCCCCTTCCCTTCTTTCTTCCTTTGGCCTGGCAATCGACCAAAGGCAAGGGTAGACGAGGATGAGCCGCACCATGGCTAGGTGAGGCTTGAGCCCTCACCAAAGGCCATGAGAGCGACCTCGCACTAGGTCAGCAAGTCTCACCCTTGCCCGATCCAATGAGGGTTGAGCCTTGCTAAGGGCTAGGCAAGCCTCGCAAGTGGCTAATGAGGTCCTCAGCGACTTGCTGGAGGAAGAAGGAATGGAAGGAATAAAATAGGAAAGAGAAAGGAAAAAAAAAAAAAAAAAAGAGGAAAATAAGTTTGAAAAAATATTAAAATCTTATTAAGTGAAAAGGAACCAACCGTCATCAATCTTTCTTACGTTGGAAAAATCCAATTCAACTTTCACGCTTGTCTTTTGTGGAGGTTTGCCTCTCGATCATTCAAAATGGTAGCATGGCTATTTATAAACTGATCGCAGCGATGAGAAAAGTATATCACTTTAATGGGGCAGCCACATGCAGAGGCGTGTAGAACTTTGCTAGATGCATGCATGACTTAACGTTTAGTTACCGTGACACTCCCCCAGATTTTAATAGGGCAGCCACATGAAAGGGTGTGTAGAACTTTGCTAGATGCATGCATGACTTAACGTTTAGTTACCGTGACACTCCCCCAGATTTTAATAGGGCAGCCACATGCAAAGGTGTGTAGAACTGATCATTCATATCAGCTTTTCTATCCCCTAGGTTCTGGTTTGAGTGTCACCAGAGAGAGAGAGAGAGATGGACACTCAATTAGCCTCAGCTAAGAGAAGCCATGCCGTTTGTATCCCAGCTCCATACCAAAGCCATATAGGAGCAATGCTAAAACTGGCAAAGCTTTTACATACAAAAGGCTTCGACATATCCTTCGTGAACACAGAATACAACCATCGACGCCTACTGAAGTCGAGGGGACCTCACGCCCTCAATGGCTTCCGTGGCTTTCAGTTCTTGACCATCACCGACGGCCTTCCTCCCTCAGATGCAGACTCAAGCCAAGACCTCATGGCTATAGGTGATGCTGTCAGAAATAACATGTCTGCTCCATTTTCTGATCTCATCTCCAATCTCAACCACGCTGCATCAAACTCGGATGTTCCTCCAGTCACTTGCATTTTCTCCGATGGAGTCATGTCACTTGCCACCAATGAAGCTGCTCAAGAATTCGGCATCCCTATCATACAGTTGTGGACAGTCCCTGCCTGCGCCTTCATGGGATTCAAACAATACCGGACTCTTCAGGAAAAGGGCCTCGCTCCATTAAAAGGTACAAGGAACTACCTCCTCGTTTAAAAAAAAAAAAAAAAGATTTTCTATGGTGTAATACGCTATACATGAAAGACTGAGAATATCCCGTGTGTTGCAGATACCAGCTACTTAACAAACGGCCATTTGGATACAGTAATCGATTGGATTCCAGGAATGAAGGACATCAGATTATGGGACCTGCCAACCTTCCTTCGTACCACGGATCCTGATGATATTATGTTCAATTTTGTGATAGATGTTGCTGAGAGGGCAAATACAGCCTCAGCAATAATTTTCCATACCTTTGATAACCTTGAATCAGAAGTACTTAATGCTTTGTCATCAATGTTTCCTCGCGTCTATGCAATTGGCCCACTCTCGTTACTAGTCAACAAACTGGTGCAGGAAGAGAGCCCCTTGAAGTCTATTGACTGCAATCTGTGGACAGAAGATACAGAGTGTCTCCGATGGCTCGCCTCAAAGGAACCAAAGTCAGTTCTATACGTTAATTTCGGCAGCGTAGCCGTCTTGACAAGAGAAGAGCTTATTGAGTTTGCGATGGGACTGGCCAACAGCAAACACCCATTCTTGTGGATAATTAGGCCTGACCTTGTAAGTGGAGATTCAGCAGTTCTTCCCTGGGAATTCCTTGAAGAAACAGAAGGAAGGAGTATGTGTGCAGATTGGTGTCCGCAAGAGGCAGTTCTCAACCACTTGTCCACCGGAGGGTTTTTAACTCATTGTGGATGGAACTCTATAATCGAGAGTGTGTCTTCAGGAGTCCCAATGATTTGTTGGCCATCTTTTGGGGACCAGACGACAAACTGCACTTACGCTTGCAGTAAATGGGAGATTGGTTTGGAGTTATCAGGTGTGGTCAAGAGAGAGAAAGTGGAAAGGCTAGTGAGGGATTTGATGGAAGGATACAAGGGAAAACAAATGAAGGAAAGAATCGCGGAGTGGAAGAAATTAGCACAGGAAGCAACAGAACCGAATGGGTCATCGTCCATAAACTTTGACAAGCTGTTGAATGAACTTCTGACTTAAATACAGCATCAGATATCTGTTTGTGCAACACTGCCACCACAGGCATTTCTTTGTTCACAACAGCATTATCCTTTGTTTATGGATTACTGTAATGAAATTATATATTCGCATCATGTGTGTTTCAAGAGGTTTGCATTGACTACTTAATTCGTCTATCTTATGAACTTGTTCCCGACAAGACGAGCTGTCTTTCCTACACCCATCTTCTCCTCTTCATGCTTAGTCATAACTTCAAAGATATCTATTGGCATGCTTTTCTCCTGGTGAAAATTCATCTTCAATGACAGTCATGGATTTGTTGTGTACTTCATGGTGAAAGTCAAAGGGTGCCCATGAGACCTGGAAAAATCTGAAGGCTCATACTCATGAGCATTTTCCTTAACAATTCTCCCCCTTGGCTAGGTGGACTCGCAATAAGACACTCCTCTTTCTGTGACACCTTGGTTCGACCATCTCAGTAAATAGATGACCGAGCATACTAGGATTTCATGTGAATAATAGGGCCTAGAAAATGCATTAAGAAAATCTGCAGTTTGCATCTTTTAGTCAATGTGGTCGATCGATTGAGAAAATGCAACAATTACGTGTAAAAGAGAATGTGGAAATGAGCATCTTTCTGCTTCCTGAAAATCAGTTTCAAGCACCAACAGGAAAGGCCCGGTGGGGATGACATTTGATTGAGACATGAACTACAATAAACATGAGCAGAAGACTTCTCTCCATCGGTCACAAACACACCGAAGCTTTTAGTAATGAGAATTCTAGGATCAATCTGAACCATTCCAGAATTTTCTGGCTTTTCACACTGGATTCACCTTACATTTTTCAACAATGGCTACTATGGGCGTGCATGATAAAATTTATATTTCTCTATTTCTCTGTTTCTCTGTTCCCCGAAACAAGTTTGGAACAGAAATCCGTTTGGTAACGCAATTTGATTTTTCTATTTCTCGAACAGATTTCTATTCCATAAATAGATTTGAAGAAGAAATTAGAAATTAAAATTTTTAACTTTTCAATTTTTTAAATAGAAACTGAGAAATCAATTTCTGTTCTAGAAATTTTGCCATGCGCACTCTAAATTCTTAAACTAAACCCAAGACAGATGCAGCCCCAAAATCAGCAATAATGCATATACAACTACGAAAATATCATTTGATATATTCATTTATCCCAGAAACATTCCCTTCCTCACTCGATTAATCTCGGACAGTTTTCAAAAGAGTACAGCATACAGCAAAAGCATTTTAAAGTTTCACTGTCATAGAGAACGATACAAGTTCCGGCAACCTTAGGACACTTGCTGGAGGTTCTTGATAAGATCTATATGGATGTATTATTGCCATCCAAGATCTTCAGCCCATTTCAACAAAGTATATGATTCCCCAATAATGACTATTTCTTTAGAAGTCTGTTTTCAGCTCCAAAGCCACAAGTCTACTATTCATCACTGGACTGTTGGATGCAAATTGTGCAATCCCAAGATCTCCATAACTAGAACAAGAATATGCATAATTGAGTAGAAAGATCAACGCACCTATTTTGGGATCCATTGTTCTTGAAGCGGAAGTGGAAAACCAATGTTCCACGCACAAGTCCTTCTCCTCTATTGCCTTCCGTATCACTGGCTCAATGAGACGACCCCTCATCTTTTAGCGCTAGGTTAACGCTCTTTACGTGAGGATACATATGAGAATTCAGGTTAGAGGGGAGATTTGAACACTATTTATACAGTTTCCAACCAGGCCCCCTCATTACGGGCCAGGCTCAACTCATCCCACACTAGCCAGCCCCATATTAGACTGATTAAGAAACATTTTATCTCACCTTAGACCAACCCCGTCTTACGGTAACCGTAAAATGGTAGATTACAATATCAATTAATGTAGTCAACATTAGGAAAACTCTTACATTCTCCCACTTGGACTATATTAATTGAAATTGTACTGTATGTACGCACATTTTTCCAGAGATAATTCTTAATAGTCAATCATATCCCATAAAGTCGCAAACACCAAATCATGACGGTAACTGCATGTATATACACATAGCCTTTCATGGTCACGAGTGCTCTCAACTTTATTGATATGGATTCAATATAGTAATATGGCAAATGGATAACATATCTCATAGAGATATCCCATTTGTCAGTCACTATTCTCATACCTTAAGCGTCACAAAAAACTTATGCCACTAGAGAATGTCTTTATGGTTCCAATGAACCCACATATGCATTGTCTTTACGGTTAACCTTTTTTTATGTATAACAAGGCATATGCACAAGGCTAATAACCGGATGCCCCTAGGCTTCACTCAAGGTTTATACAATACCTTGAGACTTTATCAATATGTATTCAACATAATAACAACACGTTCAAAAATATTTTATTGAATGCAAAAGTTGTTACATATCAAATTGTTACTAAATGTAACAAACACATATGTAAAATTTATTAGAGTAAAGCCAAAATAGCTCCCACTAAACAACAGCATCTCATGATGCTCTTAAACTCATATTAATGACATGTCATTCAAAAATAGAAGAGCGAAATCCTTTAGTTAGTGGATCTACAACCATGTCATCTGTAAAAATATGTTATATTAAAATGTCACATTTCTGTACCATTTCTTTTTTGTCAAAATTTTGACCACCATATATTTAGACCCCTTGAGACCTCTGTTGTTAATAAAGTTAATAAAAATACAACAAATTTATTGTCTCAATACAACCATATGGGTCTATCCATAAAGTTAAAAACGGCCAACTCCTTAATGAGATTCCGAAACCTAATAGCCCAAGTAACAGCCTAAAAGAATGTTATTAACGCTGCTTACATAGTAGAAGATGACATATAACTTTATTTACTACACTTCCTGTTAACATAAATATGTATTTTGTTATTGATCTCATGTCATCATAACAGCTAGCAAAGTTTATATCTAAATACCCTACTAGCTACAAGAATTAAACATGTCTGTAAATTAGCATATAATCTCTTGTCCTCTTTAAATACCTTAAAACCTTCTTAGCAGCAACCCAATATGATTGATTTCTACCTAGAAGTTCCATCGCAAAGACGATATTTAGTCTAGTGCAAATTCGAGCACTGACATTATACTTTCAAGTGCACTCACAAGGTACACCCTTTAACTAGATTTTTTCAATATCTAAATAAGGACAATGTAATAGATTCAGTCCATCATTCTTAACAACAAGAGCAATTCCTGGCTTGCAATGATGTATATAGAATATTTTCAAAATACAATCAGCAAATGTCCTTCGAGATAAATCTAATAAAATATGGCTAGAACAATCCTTACGAATCTCAATGCAAAGAACAAGAGATGCCTCAATGTCACTACTTGTAAATGAAGTATCATGTACAAATAGTATGAGAAAAATAAATTTCCTTCCACTAATCTTGCAGTACATATCTATTGAATTACTTTGTTCCCAATTGAATGAAATAACAACACTATGAAACTTAAATAATATTATTTGGAACCTTGCCTTTTTAGTCTACACACAAGTTTACTTAAAACATGTGCTGTAAAATCTTCCGATTGCACTATATAGATTTTGTTATCAACGTGTCCATTTGAAAAGACAGTATCTATTTGGCGTAACTCCATATCAAAAATAAACTATTAATGACATGTTCACTCTGAAAGAATCTTTAAAATACCATAAGGAAATAATTATTTCTTCACTATTAACTATCCACCCCTCTTTCAGAGTGAAAACTTTAGCTACTAGTTTGGCTTTAAATTCCACAATCTTTTTTTGAAATCCTTTTAGTTTTGTACACCAATTTGCAACTAATGAACTTGTAATCTTTAGGCAAGTCAGTAAGTTTCCAAATATTATGATGTTTCATAGATTGCATGTCGCCTTTTATGACATCTAATCACATACTTGATTGAGGATAAGGAAAAACATTTATATAAGTCGCTAAATCAACCATGTAATAGATATTACAGGCATGCTCTCATAGATAGACTATATAGTCTAATGGTATAACTGATCGTCTTTCCCTAACAAATCTCCTGAATAAAGCTACAACCACTTCATTCTACACTTGAGAGGTTTGAGAAATTTCATTATAAACTATATCAAAAATAGTACATTGAACCTCAACAAGTTTAGTCTATGGTACATGAGATTCTACAATTATCTGTATAGGCAAAGACAAAGACACGGTAACCTCCATCGTACTATTATCTTTAATAGTCTGAGAGCAACTATCTTCTACAACTACGTTGATCTCTAGAAACTTTACTGTATGTGATTCCATAATTATTATACCTTCTTTAGGTTCACAAAATCAATACCCCTTTGAACAATATATGTAAGATACAAAATAATTCCAAGTGGATTTGAATTTCAACGCACTTAATATTGAATTATATAAACCTCACTTATGCATGACACCTCTATATTTTAATATGATTCAAGTTAAAATTATGTCCAATCTATAATTCCAAAGAAGTTTAGGGAACAACTTTAGTAAGAAACACGTTTTGTATGTGAAAAGGTTGCTTTCAAAATATCAACCTAGTAGATCGAATAAATTAGTCTTACTCACTATACTCGTCACCATGTTCATTATGGTGCAATTATGCCTTTCGGCCAAATATTTTTGTAAGGATTTTCAAGCGTAGTATTTAAGTTACCATCCCAAAATTTACCAAGTATTTGACAAATGACCCTTTAAGACCCTTTAAACTATTCCGCATTGTCATACTTGCCAAAATATTCACAGCCACTATTAAGCCTGACAACCTTTAAGACTAATTCTAACCAATTTATTCTTTATCTCGGTCATTTTACTTCCATACTATTCTATAGAAATCTTTAGATAACCTTTAAGAGTAGACAGAATATGAACATTATCACATTTTCTACTCTTTCTTTAGTCATGTGTGAGATTATTCCTTAGACAGAAAAATTTTGGAAACAACCTTTTTAACCGTATACGAGACGTATATATCATTATGTTAAAAAGTCCTTGCAGATGTAGCATAATTTTAGTATTGGACAAGACATAATTTCAAGCCATTAAGGCTTCCATCATTTGCCTAGCAGTGCAGCCTATAGGCAAACCACTTTTCAAGTGTTCCTGAATGAAACGCTTTGTGGACAGTAAGCAAATTCTATTGCTATTTTCCCAAGCAATAAATCATATGTCCATAACTTAAAATTCGAAGCAGTAAAAACCTTAATAACAGTGGAGTTATTAATTACAGAAAATGTGACTGAAAAACAAACAATGTATATAATTAGCATCATGTGAGCACTGTGTAACTTGACGTACAAGTACACATCCAAAGAGTCATATAATCACCTTTAGACAGAATACATGACATGCAGTTGTACACTCCCCACATGATAGTGGTTATGAGAATATATTCTAACTTTCGTGAATTCATCACCTTTGGGCATATGAACCACTAGGATCAGTCACTCCTCCACCACACCATCATGTATCCCTCCATGAACTAATACACAATCACCTCCTTTGGGAGTATGACCACGCATTAGACTAGGAGACATCACAATCATTATACGAGACCAAAATTTCTCAAAACCAATCAAGTGTGCCACTTTGGTAGTCACAACTCAATTGAATTCTTGAAACTCTCTCATACTAGAGATATAAATTTTACTTCTCACATACACTATATACATGTGATTTTAACTTTAGTGATAGGGACAGTAAATCACTAAAATCACATATCATGCTAATTACACTGCTTTATTCATCCAGGAAAATCAATTATACTTATATATAAAGAACCTATTTTGATAGACTCCAATAAGATCACTGATCACAGCAACATAAGAAACTTCTCATAACATAGAAGAAAGCGTTTTTTGTGCACCCAGATTACAAATTACCAAAACAACATAAAGAAGAATGATGATCCAGAGGATCTATCACAAGTTAACATCAATAGCAATACAGGGTACCCCAGATTAATAAGCCCGACAGCTGATCCACTATCACTCATGAGTTTCATAAGGCAAAACATGACTCCAATGCCAATAACTGATTTATTAGCCAATTTTAAGTAACAAATTATCATTGCAACAACTAGTGGCCTATAAATTGAGTTAAAACACATAACCAAATATTAAACTATAACAATAGATACTATTGCTCTGCGTAAATGTTGTCATACTTCTTAACCATAAAAAAAAAAAAAATGTTCAACTTGATAGACATTAACAAGTGATCAAATGAGTTTAGGCACAATATGCAATAACTTAACTGACATGCAGTACCCACATTCAGCGGATGTGTTAATTAGTACAATCAGTTTGGTCACAAGTTCTTAAAACGTCCATCATTCAAAGATTACCAAAAGAAACAAAAAATAAATTAAGATGCGTATAAAGAACTATGCTTGAGCAACAAAAGTTTCATAACTTTTATTATTTCTCATCACCTCAATACATAGTTTAAATACTATCCCATAATGGTTGTATCTCATTAAGCCAACTTCAGTTTACAATAAAGTTTAATTTTTATTAATGAATCACACTTTTATAATGTTTATTTGATAACATACCTGTAACCCAACACTCGTATTTCCAAAATCACAGAAAAATACAAGAAAAATACGCAAAAATACACTAAAAATACGCGTATTTAGGGTTTCATATGTATTTTCACATTCATAAAATCATCAAACATGTAAAATAAACACACCACAACATAGAGGATGAACATACGAGTCCAACGCCACCAACCACGCCCCGATCGGAGCCTCCACAAGCCCGCACGCGCCGCCTGAGTGCGCGGCGCATGGAGCTCACGCACAGGCGTATCTTGACCAGTCAAAACCAATCCAACCGGCAGCAGTCCGACTGGTTCCCGGCTTGACCGTCCGGTCCAGCCGCCCGGTCCGGTCAATAGTTGACCGAGTCGGGTCGGTTGACCGCCAATCGAGTTGGGTTGAGTCAATGACGCGCCTGCACGCACAAGCCACACCCCACATGTGGGAGCGCGTGAGCACGCGTGATCGCGCGTGGGGCGCGTCTCCGACACCCTGGCGGCGCGTGGGGGCGCGTGGGGCCTCCCCCGACAACGTGCTGCCCTCGGTCTTGCTCGTCTCGACATGCCTAGTCCGAATTTGTGATTTAATTTTATTTTTATTGAGCAAAAAATCTCGAAAATCACAAATTATGACAAAAATTTTATTCGTTCGAGTTCTAGGATTATGGTTGCTCTGATACCACATGTTGGATGCAAATTGTGCAATCCCAAGATCTCCATAACCAGAACAAGAACATGCATAATTGAGTAGAAAGATCAACGCGCACCTATTTTGGGATCCATCGTTCTTAAAGTGGAAGTGGAAAACCAATGTTCCACACATAAGTCATTTTCCTCTATTGCCCTGCGTATCACTGGCTCGATGAGACGGCCCATCATCCTTTAGCACTAGGTTAACGCTCATTTTGTGAGGATACATGTAAGAATTCAGGTTAGAGGAGAGACTTGAGCACTATTTATAGAATTTCCAACCAGGCTCAACTCGGCCCACACTAGCTAGCCCCATATTAACTAATTAAGAAACCTTCTATCTCACCTTAGACCAACTCCGTCTTACGGTAACCGTAAAACGGTAAATTACAATATCAATTAATGTAGTCCATATTAGGAAAACTCTTACATGGATAACTATAACAAGACAAAAGTTGCCTTTAAAGGAATGTCTAGTAATAAGATTTTCGGACGACACATGGATATCATCTCAGAACGTGTACGAAACTTCATTAAGAAGACTGCCCTTTTCAACGTACTGCCCAGGTTCATTGGTTTTAAACAGCCGGCATCGCATTATGACAGAAATTACAAAGAAATATTCATCTACCATTCTTTGAAAAGGAATCATCCTTTAATCTATTTTAAATTACGCTCATGCTTGTCGTATGTGGATGGACATTTTCGTCTTGATCCTTCCAAACGGTAGCGTGCTTATAAACTAATCATAATCATAAGAAGTATGTTTAGTTTACTAGAGCAACTAGACTACATGCAGGGACGCATAGAAACTTAAAAGAAGAAAGCTTATCGATGTCGTAAACCTTTTGGCTCTGCCTGATTTGCTCTACATCTTCCCCCTCATCTGACTGACCACCCATATCAGCTTTTCTTTCCTGGATTATGCATTGAACCAGAGCCACCACAGAGACTGAAAGACATGGACACCCAATCAGCCACAGCTACGAGAACTAGAACCTATGCTGTTTGTGTCCCAGCTCCATACAAAGCCACATAGAAGCGATGCTAAAACTAGCGAAGCTTCTATACACGCAAGGTTTCTGTATGTCCTTTGTGCACACCGAGGACATCCATCGACGCTTACTCAAGATGGCCATCCTTTCACTGAAGCAGACTCGAGCCAAGACATTCTTGCTCTTGGAAAAAAGACGCATGACTCTTAATTCATTGCGAACTCAGACACCGATTAAAATGACTACCTGGATTCAGTAATTGACTAGATTCCACGAATGATGAACATCAAATTCTAGACCTGCCCGCTTTCTAAAGTTGGATGATTCTTCTATACAAATTTGTAAATCAAAAGTCTATTTGGAAAAATTGTCTAACCAATCTTAAAGCTAGATGCCAAAGTTCAAAATTTTACCAATTTAGTCCAAAATCTTTGCATGAAATTCCACCGTAGTATTTTCTATCAATTTTCGCTAGAAATCGCCAAATATGATAATGTGATCTTCTTACGTAGCACACTTGCTACATTAGTGATTTTTGGCAAAAGAATTTACCGGAATGACTATATTGAAATTTCGCTCAAATGTTAATGACTAAATAACATAAGTGAAACATTAAGAAATGAATTTTTATCTTAGATTTAGGATTGATTGAGTATTTTTCCCTAGTCGATGGACGGTACATATAGAAGTAATTGACAATTAAAAAACAAAATATATGTTGGTAGTTGACTTAGTAATTGATAACTTAATTAGCCAAAAGTTGGTAATCTCTCTGATTAAGGTTGGTAAATTCCAAAATTGGTATATTTTAATCAATGGATACATAAGGTAAATAAAAGTTGGTACTCGATACAACAGCTAATAAAACTAAAAAATGTCAAATACCTTGGTAAGCAACTCAAAAAAGATTTCATATTAGTTGGTAAACTAATGAGAGTAAAGCTGTTAAGTAATACAAATAAATGTTGATAAATACATATAAGAGTTGATAAATTTAAGGCATTTGTGAGAAATTCAGATAAAAGTTGATAAAAAACAAAAATAGTTGATGAATAAACTAAACATGAACACTTAATCGGTATGCAATTGAATATTGGCAACACAAAATCAATAGGTGATTAAATCGATAAAAGTTGATAGGGCACTCATATTAAGATTAGTAAACTTGTATAATAGCCTATAAGTTTAAGGTGTAGGTAAAAGAAACATAAATAAACATTGATAAAGATGAGAAAAGTTGGTAATCCATAAACTCCCAAAAGGACTTGCTAATTTTATAAAAATATCGGTAAGTTACCAACAAGTCACCCAAATATTTATCGCATAATCTTTTTACGAACGGTTTTTTCGATGCTTATTAGCCTTTTTCAAAATCTACCGGCATGAAAAAAAAAAAAGGGACTTCATATTTAGCATCAATTAAATCAGAAGCACTAGAGCTAATAGGAAAAAATTAATCTGGAAATGCAATTCATTTCCGATCTCTAAGTGAGTATCGATCACTGCTGTGACATCCTGATTTTTTACCATGTCCCGGCTTTATGACTTGGGCTTTTCATCGACACACCTATGGTCTTTTTTCTCTGAGCTAATCACTCATGAGATAACTAATTTATCAGGTAAAGCCGTTAAGGGATATAAACGAGACAGAATTGAGAATTCGATCAGAAATCGACTGCTCGACCGTGCTAATCGGCAAAGGTCAATACAGCACCATTAAAAATCGATTAGAGACCGGAGATAGGTCGATTCGACAGAGGCATGTAATTAAATTGTGGATGATTCCACCTGATTGCAAAATTTGTGTCGAACGGCACTAAACCGATTTTTCTATTGATTCTATACTCGATGCCCGTAATTGAAACCTTTAAATTTTTACGACAACCGAGAGTCACCGATGAGTCGGAGATGCACAAACCTGGATTGAAAATTATCAACCACGGGTCAAACGCGATAAAATTCCTAAAAGCTACTGGTAGGTTAGATCATGCTAAAATCGCATCCGATTGAAATTAACCATGAAATTGAACTCGGTTTCGAGAATCGAAAGTTCCAGCATGTCACGATTTATTTTTAGGACATCGTCTCATCCTTTGAAGAATTTTTGGCGAGCCCGGGATTTTTGGCGAAAAATCAAAATTTGGCAAAATTGAATCAAGAAATTCTAAGGGGCCTCTTTAATTGGATTTTTGGGCTACCAAATTGAAGTAATTTGAGGGGAAATGGTGGAAATTCCTTTGGGCTGCCCCCTTGGTTTTTTTGGACACCAAATTAAATTGATTTGGTGAGGAATTGAGGTGAATGGGTGCAAATTCGTAGGGTAGCTGAGGGGGTCTGTTTTGGTCTTCAAAATTGGCTTGTTGGAGAAGTTTGGGAGGGAAAATGGATTGCTAGATATGGCTAAAGACTTGGGGGGCTTGCACTCAAGTGTTTAGATATTTAGGGTGGACTTCTAAGGCTTCTTATTCCCCTCTTGTTCCCCCCTCCTTTCCAGCAGCAACTTCTTCTTCTTCCTCTTCACTTCATCTTCCTCAATCCCCCATTGTTGTTGCTGTAGCCCCCTAAACTGAACCAATCCATCAGCCACCACCCTCACGCCGCTTCCTCCTCCGTGATCGAGCCAACCTGGAGCCGCGAGCTAGCAACCAACGACTCCAGCCTGCTCGACCGCCTCATGCCACTCGTGCTCCGTCCGCCTCACGTTCAGTCTAACGATCGCCTTTAGCCACTCGTCTGCCTAGCTCCAGCCGTCCGCCGTTCCAGCCTCCCGAGCCGCCACCATTTGCCCCTGCCCGTGCCACCAAATCGTCCTGTCGTCCCCAAGCCCCTCGACCAGCCCTTCGGTTCAGCTCCACATAATTGAAAGCCAACTCAAGCTGTGAGCTTGCGTGGCCTTTTTTAGCCCCTTCCGGGCCTCCCTTGGTGTTGCCGTAGGCCCGGGTTTTGGCCATTGTCGTGCCGACATCGCCGTGAACTGGTTTTTGCGCTAAATCGGTGAGTTTACCTCATAATCTCTAATTAGGATGCTAATTACACTTAAAGGGAGGTTAATTAGGCTAATTAGGAATTTGTTAAGTTAATTAGGGATTAGGGTAGTTAGTTCATGTAACTAAATAGTTAGGATTAGTTAGTTAGGTTAATTATTTAGTTAGGTTGTTAGTTAGGTGGTTTAGTTAGTATAGTTAGATAATGTAGCTAGTTTAGTTAGTCTAAGTAGATTAGCTAGATTAGCTTATGTTAATTTAATTAAGTGTTTTAATTTAATTATTTTGCAATTTATTTAATTAAATGCAATTTATTTAATTAAATGCAATTTATTTAATTATTTATTAATTAGCGTAAATTATACCAAATAGCCAGTCGTTAGAATTTCGTGCTGATCGTCATGGTTGTATTGGTTTGTGCAATTGATCGCTAATTTATGCAATTGGATGCTGAGTGATAATTTTTAATTATTATTTCAAAAATACGAATTTTTGGTATTTAATTAGAAAAATACCAAGTGTCGGGTTTTGACGCCAAAAAGTATTTTAAGTACTATATCAAATCGTCAGATTTTTAAATGGGAGAATATCACGCTTTATGGTTCGAATTGACTGTGTGGCCACACACAATTATTTTACCAAGTATTTTTAATATGAAGAAAATAGGCCAAATACATTATTTGAAATTGAGGCATTTGAGTGCAAAGCATGATGTCCTTGGCCGAGAATGGATGTGCGTGTGATCGCTATGAGAACCCATCACTCGATGAAAATCGATGGCGATGCTCCTATATTGAATGTCCCATGTCAACGGATGCCGGTCGCAGTGGAGGTTGGACCGATGCTCCTTCGGGAATGCCGTCTAGATGTAAACATTGCCGTACCCGGTTATGCCGGACGACCGCCGACTGTTTGGATGACCGTGGCCATTGGGTTGTAATTAACTAGAACGCTTGAATGAGTGAAATAGCTGCGGCTGATTATGGGACAAAATTATGTTGCACGGAATGAGATGTGTCATAACGATTTAGCCTTATAATCGGGACCTGTCACGCCCCGATCCTCGAACGTGTGCCCATCCCTCACCTGGTTGATTTATAGCGACATCCTAGGACGCATCGCCGACCCTGTTCATTTAATATGCGCAAGCGGAAGTCTAAAAAAAATCCCCAAACAATAAAATAATGGGATAGAAAAGCAGGGCCAAAATTTTCACATTGAAGCTTATAACCAAACTTTTATATACAACACAAAACAGTATAATTCACAACCCTTCATAACCTCCTGAGTCACTCTATTCACACCAAAACTGGATTCCCAAAAGAGGATGGGATCTCAATCCTCATTCAGGTCATACTCCGGATCATCTGGATCCTCCTCCTCAGTTCCTTCTTCGCTAAGCTCCTCCTCCTCCGGTTCGCTAAGCTCCTCCTCCTCCGGTTCTTCATCCTCCTCTTCAGCTTCGTTTTCGGCTTCAGGTGCCGACTCATCATCAGACATCTCCTCAGCTACTCCCCAATCTCCATCCTCCTCCAACCCATCCACCTCCTGTTGTGCCATCCCACCATTACCTTCATGCCCGTTATCTTCCTCGACTGAATACACGGGAGTGTGAGCTTCGGCCTGCTACTGTGGGTCCTTCGCATCCAATACCGATCCATCCACTCGATTGGATGTTCCCTCTCCGAACGCCTTTTCCATCACGTCGAAAGGGACGTCCTCTTCCAACATAGGGCCTTCTCTACGACCATCAAAATAGTCACGGTACCAAGACCGATATCTGTGGGGCCTCTGGTCATCCTCTCCCACGTTGACCCAGATGGTCGACTAAACTAAAACGTACACTAACCCTTCCGGATGAGGGTGGACATGAAAGTGGGTCTCAAATTCTGAAATCTGTTCAGGGACGCCATAATGCATACGAAGACGAGGAGGTGGAGGTGCTGCCATTCTAGGGGCCTGAAATATTATCCCACAACCGGGATGAGACTACGTCTCAGCAAGTTCTACCCCACTAAGACTCAATTAGGGAGCCAATACACTACTCGGTTGCCTAAGCACAGCACGAGTCAGAGGACTTACCTTGGCCTCAGATCCAACCTGCAATTCAAGGTTATATACAACGTTTCATAACTCACAACAAACGATCAATCAAATCACTGGTCAATCGAACTAGTCGATTACATGTCAGACAGACCCTTTTAGGTCATTGATTCCACACCACATAACTTCCCATAGTGCACTCGGTCACAGAGCCATATCAATGCTCTCGGGCGTCAAGTTCGCCAAGGTGACATAAATAACCGACAGTCTACGTGCGTTCTTTAAGGCGCCATTTTTGCACAGTGATCTTCCCTATCACCAAACCACGCCCGTCACGATTCATAAGCAATCTATGTGCGTTCTTTAAGGCGCCGTTTTCGCACAGTGATATTCCTTAATCACCGAACCACGCCTGCCACAAGTCATAGACAATCTACGTGCGTTCTTTAAGGCGCCGTTTTCGCACAGTGATCTTCCCCATCACTGAACCACGCCTGTCTATACTTCGTACTCAATAGACAATTGTGTGCGTTCTTTAAGGCGTTGTTTTCGCCAGTGATGTCCTTAATCACCGAATCACACATGCCTATAACAATGTGTTCAATAGACAAGTGCATGCATTCTTTAAGGCGTCGTTTTTGCCAGTGATGTCCTTAATCACCGAACCATGCATGCCTATAACAATATGAGTACTAGACCGATACGTGTGTTCTTTAAGGCGCCGTTTTCGCCAGTAACGTCCTTAGTCACCGAATCACGTAGGTCCATACACCATGCCTGATCGGTCCGAACCCAAAGTACTTCTGATTCATTCTCACCATTCCACACACTGTATGACTTAACGAAGCATTCAAATGCTGAATAAACAAACTTGGCCATCTACCAATCAATAATTCAATCTCAATCAATTTAGGGTAAATCCCTAAAATATCACAAGTCAATTAATTCCAAGCAACGTAGAGCTCAAATAAATAAACGGACTGCGCCACGACAATTAGCACAAGATTTCGGTCGTCGGCCATCTTCGCCTTAATTTCCGAAAAATAATTAATTAATTAATTAATTTCGAAAATTAATTAATAAATATTAAAAATTCAATTTAGCTCAAAATAAAGCCCGATTAAATAAACGGACTTCACCACAGTCATCAGCATAATATTCCGGTCGCTAGCCATCACAGTTGAATTTTCAGAAAATAAATATTATTTTATTTAATTTTGAAAATAATATTTAAATGCCAAAAATTCCACTTAGGCCCAAAAATCAAATTGAAGCTCGATAAAGGGTTGGAAAATTCCCGAGCTACCCTCAATAAATAGTAGATCATGTCTACTTGCTAATTACACATTCAATTTGACTAATTTGCATCATAATCAACTAATAAACCCTAATCTAATCACCTAAGCCTAATTAAATAAACTAAACAACCAATTAAATGTAATTAACCCACTAAGCAAGGATTAGTGAGGTTACTCACCGGAATCGCGCGCAACCGGGATCAAATCGACGGGCTCGGCGCGGGGATCGATTCCTTCCAAAGCACGGCACGACTCCGAGGCTCGGAAACGGCCCAAACCGAGCTCAACGGTGGCTGGAAACCCAGTCCGTGAGGGGGCTGCGATGGCTGTAAAAAGTCACAAAATAGCCACAAAACACTACCACAAGGATGGCACGGCACGAGGGAGGGTCGGTGGAGGTCCAGTGAGCTCAAATGGTGGCCGGAGGTGGCCGGACAAGGGCTGAACAGAGGCTGGGCAGAAGCTGGTCGTGCGGGGGACGGGGGCGACGGTCGGGTGTGCGGGTGCAGGCGGATGGCGGCGAGCTGCAGGCGCGCAAACAGCAGTGCGCGGGTGGCGGTGCGCGGGTGGCGAGCCACTGCTCCTCTTCTTCAACTTCTGGTTTTTGTTTTTACAAAGAAGAAGGAAGAAGAAAATGGTGGGTTCGGTTATGTGGGAGGGGAAATGGGGAAGAAGAGAGAGAAGAGAGAAGAAGAAAGAAAAGAAAGGGAGGAAAAGAAAAAGAAGAAATAGTACAAGAATAAGTAAAAATTTACCTTATTCAAAAATTACTATTTCTTTTCATTTCTTTTTCCCTTTTTAAAATTTCTTCCGGTCTTCGATTTTTCCTTCCGATAATTTCTTTCTCGAAATTTCGGACTTGTCAATAAATTGACGGACGATGAGACAAAGTCCTAAAAATAAGAATTATGACATGTTTAAAATTCGATTCCCGAAATCGAGTTCAATTTCATGGTTAAAATCAATCAAACGCGATTTTAGTCCAATCCAACCAATTAAGTAGCTTTTAGGGATTTTTACCGCAGATACATCCCTTAACGGCTTCACTCAATGGGTTAGTTAACTCGTGAGTGATCAGCTAAGAGAAAAAGGACCGTAGGCACGTCGACGAAAGGCCCATTTCACTTTATCGAAACGGGGTCGAATTTCGAGATGTCACAGGACCCCTGTAAGTATTTGATGATTGATGTGCAATGTTCCAGTTGTTAAATATGTTTACTATATGCATATGTTATATGAACTGTACTAATGTGCAGGGAGGTGTTGAGGCAATGTAAGTCTTATATGATGGGTGTTTAGGCTGCCTCTAGGTGAATTTTCTTCCTAATCGGGGTTTAGAGTGTAGACTTGCTGAGACATTATCTCACCCCGTCATGGTTTACAATTTTCAGGTCCTTAGATGGAGGTACGTCATGTACGTTATGGGTGCCCGCAAAAGATGGACTTCAGCACTCCTATTTCCCTATTTCTGGGACTAACCTGACCCATGAGCTGGTTGAGACCATAGTCTGGGTCAAAGAGGGCCTACCTCAGTTGGTACCTCACCGATACAGAGCGTAATTCATTAACTTCCCTCAAGGGGGTCGGGAGAGTCCCATGCAGGGTTTTGACAAGCCTCCCGTTGGGACCGGGGAGTGGGAAGTAGGGCACCTTATGGATATCGACACCCCTGATGGTGTCATGAGGACCTGGAGCCGATGACTACAAAGTCTGGTGTTTAGAAGGCTCAATAGCCCTTTTTGAGTTAGACTCTTGTGTATAGACTGATAGGACTAACTGGTTTGGTATATAAACTTGGGTTGTTTATAAAATGTGGTTTGTGTTAATTGATTGTCTTGCTTTTCTATCGTATGTTGGTTTGTTGTCCGAAGATTGTTTGATTCGCTTCCGCATGTGTATAAAATGAAAGGGTCGGCGACGTGTCCTGGGAACATCGCAATTCAATCGACCACCGAGGGATATGCGCGCGCTCAAAATTCGGGGCGTGACAACTGCAAACTTGTTCATTATCCAAGTTCTTATCAACATATAAAAAAGCTGAAAGAGGCATAACATATAAGTCTAAAAGCGGAACCGGATGTTCATCCCAAGTTCCTTCTGTATTTTCCTTCAAGCTTGTCGAGCGAGAGAGAGAGACGCTAACATTTGCCAGCGTGTTCAGATTCATCGGCCGAATCCTAGATCCCTTGCCTCCCCATAAGGCCTCGGAGACAAGGTGATAAGCGCGCTCCAATGCTCCAATGTATGGAAGTTATCCCAAAACAGGAAGCGCTTCGGGTCCGAACAAATCTTGTAGCCTTCTTTGCCACACTTGAGCATCCATCCGAGCATCCCGCCACCGCAACACGCCCTCAATACGTCATAAAGACCTTACAGCACAGTGACATGAATCGCTCACTTGTGTACCTCATACCGCCGGCAAAGCCTTGCGCATGCTAAACATATACGTGCCAGAGGAAATACGCGCAAGTTTGCATGCATACTTTGCAACATAAGTGTTACTACCTTTGCGATGAATTTGATTCTCATCATATGGTAAGTGATTGCGATAGAAGAGCGACGTTACATACCATAGTGCATGGGGATTGCGATAGAAGAGCGAAGTTACGTACCATAGCATGCGGGGATTGCACAAATCCACTAAACAACATCGTTCTCAAACATAATGGAGCCGGGGTACTTAATAGGCACGTCCTTGGCCAAGCTCTCCAAGACACGGTTGTACTTCTTGAATATCGCATTCATCTTCCCGTAAGCACCGGCCCACCGGTGCCCCCAGCAAGAGGGCTCGAGCGGGGACGCACCCAACAAGGCTGTTGGTATTTACGGAAGCGTGTGTTTGATGTGTGTGCAAGGGAATGTTTTGTGTGTGGACTATCAAAAGAGCAAACTAAGAACAATGTGGGCAAGAAATGGTTGGACAAAGTAATAATAAGAATGTGTAAAAGAGAGTGACGGCAAACAAGTACAAGGGGACAAAAAAGAATTTTTTTATTATTATTTATTGTGGTACAAAGGGAAGGGGAGGAGATTGCTTACCTTTATTGGTCTGCTGCGCTCCCCCTTCCTATTTATAAGGGTGCTCCACTGACTTATGGCCCATCTTCTAGTAGTTTCTTTTAAAAAAATTTCTTGAATAATAGACTATTTAAGGCAAATATCTCTGCCATTTGTAGAGATAATTTCATAGACTCTTCTAGGATTTTTCTTAAATTTTCAAGCTCAAATCTATCTTGAAGTTTCTAGAAATTAGATCAATAGTTTAACAAGGGCCCAGCAAAAACACAACGATCCTGCGAGCACCGAGCTTGTAGATCTCACCGATAAAGCAGGCCACTTCAGCGGGCATGGCCCACATGTACGCATCGGGGCCGAGAATTGGGGCGACAATAGGGACAAAATAGGTGATACTTCGTTTGAGCCGGACTTGAGGAGGAACATCGATCGGCGGACCAATTCCTCGTCCACTTCGTGTTTGCTTGACTAGGGCTCGGAACTGTCGTAGCTGATCCTGGATCGGAGTCACTCCCTATTGCAAAATCGACATTTTGCTTGTCAGGACAGGAATTTTTATATCACGGAGAATCGATTTCATGAGGTCACACGAATGAACTGGAAAATATATGCTTATAGATAGAATTTAACAGATGAAACCTGGGCATGTTTTCTTTACAAATGTCCTTGTTTGTCTCTTATAACACCACTCCTAGCACTAGAAAAGTTTATACCGTTTGACGGACAGTTCCTCTCACTCCCATTGATTATGTATGGTGTTGCAGAAAGCGAGCGATCAAACAATAAAATAGACAGAAGAAGAAGAAAATAAATTGGACACTGGATTTACATGGTTCAGTCATAAAGACCTACGTCCACAGGGAGAGCAGCGACGAATTTTACTATAGATCAAGCGACATGCGGAGATTACACACTCGAATCACTTTCAGTGTTTCCCAAGCCCCAATTACACCCAATAACATACGCAGTATTTAGTCCCGAAATTCCTCAAAAAATAATCTCTCAATCTCACGAAGGAATTACACGCAAATCTTACCTCAAGATTAAATCGGCTACAAACATTAATTCTTCTCGGATGTAATTGCACGAACGAAAACCCGCCAAGCACTCGATAGAATAACGGCACTTCAATGTTCGTATCAACAACGGTGCTGATCGCAATATTCATGCGAGCAAGCCACGCCTTAGAGAAACCCTCAAATACGTTTATATATGCCTCGCCAAAGAAAATCCCAAAATTGGATTGGTCAAAGGAGTAGTCAACGTCTAATGGGATTAAAAAATCGAATTTTACGTTTGCCAACTTCCAATAGAGTTTGATTTTCTTATTTTTCCTTTTCCGTTTCATTTATTTATTTCCTCTCTTGGCTGAGGAAGTTGACGAGTGCATCTTTTATCCAAGTCAAAGTGCTGACTTTTCCTTTTTGATCTTCCCTTGCCAATCTCCACTTGAATGATAGGAATATTTCCTTATTCACAAGTTAACTAATTTAAGGTCCGAGTCTGTTTAATAAGCTTAAACTCGAGACATATTTTAACAATCTCCACCTTGGCTCAACGTTTGAGCCAAGTCGCAATTAATTTGAAAAAAAAAATAAAACTCTGCCGCTACTCTCCCATTGCCCCTGATGGGCTTAACCGCCACAGATTTTATCTAAATCCAAGCATCGCTTGAACTTTTCCATAACTGAGCACCTCATCAGAATTCCAACTCCACATGCACCTTTAATTGCTCCGCAAGGATTTTTCGATGCAACCTCCTTAATCGCAGATAAAGCAAATCCATTGTTGCATCCATATCTATCAGAAGATCGAATACGTACCTTGTTAATTTCAGTAGTTATGGCAACCATTGGCTCTATAGGCTCCACCTCACTACAAGCACCATCAGTGTCGATTACTTTGCTAATGCTCATACTGCTACCTCAGGAGTTTCTAGTCGTAACTGCACCTCAAGCTGAACACCGTTCAGATCTGTTTGAATACTGCTATAATCACTCCTAGCCAGAAGTACTGGAGACTCGTCAAAGGTAACTTCTTTGTTGATGATAGGTAAATTTAACTCTGGGCACCACAATCGATAACCCCTCTCACCTCATGCATAGCCTAGGAATATGCACTTTCTTACCCTTCCATTGAACTTATTATCTTTCACTCGAATATAACATAGGCAACCAAATATTCTAAAAACAAAATAATCAGCAATGTTACCTAACCACACTTCTTCAGGAGTTCGATATCCAATCACAGTCGATAGGGATCTATTTATCAGGTAGCATGCCGTACTTAGTGCATTCGCTAGAAATCTCCTAGCCATACCAACACTAGAGAGCATTTTATGAGTCGTTTCTAGTAATGTTTTGCTCATCAATTCCGCAACATATTACGGTTTATCAGCATTAGTGTGGTGTTTCATTATGCCTTCTTTCATGCAGAATTCATTTAACAACTTCGAGCAAAACTCCATGCTACTGTCAGTCCGCACATGCTTGATCGTCTTACCAGTCTCCTTTTCGATCAAAGCTATCAACTGCTTAATCCTGACAACAGCATCAAACTTGTGCCTACGCACAAATACCCACGTCTTCATCAAGTAGTCATCAATAATTATTAACATATATCTAGCACTCTTTCTCGAAGGAAACCGTGACAACCTGCGAATATTCAAGTGAATTAGCTCTGAATTTCCATGGTTTCTTTGACAGTCGTACTGAACTGCACTTTCCGCCGCTAATCTAAATCACAGCACCTGCATACATTCAGTTTGTTAGGAACATAATCACATAACAAATTTCTTTCACTTAAAACCTTCAGGTTTCTCTCGCCAATGTGCCCCAAACGCATATGCCAAATTCTCAAATAGATGCATCCGAAGTCTCCACAGCGAAATTTGTTATTGTCTCACCTTGAAGCTCATATAGGCAATTGTGCTTTATTCCTTTCATTATTATCGAAGCACCTCGAACAATTTTCAGAATTCCACATTCTAAAATATATCAATACCCAGCTGAATCCAAGGTACTCAAGGAAATTAAGTTCTTCTTCAACTCTGGAACATGCCTTACTCCAATCAATATCCTCACGATACCATCATGCATTATAATTCTAACATTGACCTTGCATTTAGCATTGTTCCCCAACTGCACTTTACTATTATCCATGCATTGATAAATAGTTAACCAGTTTCTATTTGGTGTAGCATGAAAAGAACAACCAAAATCCATAATTCATCCATCAAACGATAAATCATCAGTGACAGACAAGACATAATCGAAACTATTAGCTACAGCTGCAACATTATCTGCAGAATCAACTATAATTCCCATTACCCTTCTCATTCTTCAACTTAAGGCAATTTCTTCTAAAATGCCCCCTCTTGCCACAGCTCCAACAGACAACATCACCAATCTTAGACTGATTACGCCTGTTTATATTAGTACTACTCTTACTAACACGTGTTCTAGATCATCCTCTATTTTCACCTACTAAAGCAGCAAATATAGGTTCACCAGATTCTCTTCTACGAATGTCCTCGCTTAGAATCAAATCTCGAACCCCATCAAACATCAAACTTGTTGATCCAAATGAATTACTAACAGCAGTAACAGTAGTATTCCAACTATCAGGCAATGAGGATAATAGAATCAAAGCATGTACCTCATCTTCAAAGTCAATTTCAACTGAATTCAATTGACTAACAATCACATTGAATTCATTGATATGATCTGCAACTGATGCACCTTCGCTCATCTTTAAATTAAGTAGACCTCGCATCAAAAAGACTTTGTTGATCGCAAAGGGTTTCTCGTACATATCCGACAGGGCTTGCATCAAATCAGCAGTAGTCTTCTTCTTCAAGATGTTAAACGCAATGTTACGAGCCAACGTCAGCCAAATAACACCCATAGCTCATCTATCCAGCAAATCCCAATCAGCTTGCTTCATCGACTCTGGTTTCTCCCCAAACAAGGGTAAATGCAGTTTCATCTGGTAGAAATAATCTTCAATTTGCATCTTCCAAAAACCAAAATCCTTCCCATCAAATCTATCGATTCTCACTTTTACTTCTTCTGTCACCATCAATTCGCTTCAACTTAGCCAAGTCTGGCTCAAATACCAATTGTTGCGGAAAGTGAGCAATCGAACAATAAAACAGACAGAAGAAGAAAATAAAATGGATACCGGATTTACATGATTCGGTCGTAAAGACCTGCGTCCACGGGAAGAGCAGCAACGAATTTCACTATAAAGCAAGCGATACATGGAGATTACACACTCGAATCACTTTCAGTGTTTCCCAAGCCCCAATTACACCCAATAACGCACGTAGTATTTAGCCCCAAAATTCCTCAAGAAATAATCTCTCAATCTCATAAAAGAATTACACGCAAATCTTACCTCAAGATTAAATTGGCTACAAACACTAATTCTTCTCGGATGTAATTGCACGAACGAAAACCCGCCAAGCACTCACTAGAATAACGGCGCTTCAATGCTTGTATCAACAACGGTGCTGACCGCAATATTCATGCAAGCAAGCCACGCCTCAGAGAAACCCTCAAATACGTTTATATATGCCTCCGATAGAGAAAGTCCTAAAATTCAATTGGTCAAAGGAGTAGTCAACGTCTACTAGGATTAAGAAATCGAATTTCACGTTTGCCGACTTCAATAGAGTTTGATTTTCTTATTTTTCCTTTTCCGTTTCATTTATTTATTTCCTCTCTTGGCTGAGGAAGTTGACGAGTGCATCTTTTTGATTTTCCCTTGCCTATCTCCTCTTGAATGATAGGAATATTTCCTTATCCGCAAGTTAACATATGGCTTCTGGAATTCCATGCCCAGAAATTGAGCTGCCACGTCTTTTTTTTTTTTTAATTGATCGAGAAATTACTCGTAGAAGGACAACATTACAAAGTCGTTATTCAAGTTAGCGAACTCACAGATGAAGTCAGCGATGGTTCTTCCATCGGTGAACCTCCCCGTCGGGCAATGAAAGAAGCTTGACCGGTAGGACAGGAAATCGGCCTGGGCCGCGCAGTTCCTGTTGAAGTGGTTGTTCCCCACGTTGAAGATCGAGTCCCCAAACGTGAAGATCACAGGCACACTGTGCGACAAGGCCGCGGAGTGCGATGAGACAAGGAGGAACAACGCAACGGCTCACCACGTTTTTCGAAATGTGTCTCTACAGCGATCTCACTGAGGCATGCACATTGAGATGGATGCGCCGACGACAAACTAGTGAGATGGATTGCACGAGCAAAGTTGTGTTTAGAAGAGCGCCCGTGAACAAAACAGACCTTCGTCAAAAAAGAAGAAGAAGAGAGACACCTGAACGTGATGTGTGTGCATTAGCTATCAAGGCTGCCTCTTAGGTTGCGGTTTCTTTCTCTTTCCATGCTTTTCTTGGACACAAAAACAAGATTGGCCAAAATACTGTCAAGACCTAATTCTAGCATATCAAATCAATCCAATACCAAGATGCCATTGGATATGACACCGATCATCTATCACAAAACAATGGCATTTTTTTTATATTGAATCCTATAATGTGATTGATTTTGTTGATTGAATCATCCATTTTTAGAGTTGTCTCATACTCTTTTTTTTTGTACCATGTTATGAGATTTTTATTTAATGTGATAAGACACTCTCTCTACTCAAGATCTCACCTGATGCTCGCCTGAACACTGCAAGACCTCATCTATATCCAAATATGGTTGTTGGTACTTGCCCCCCTCACATTTTCTCTAGATTCCTGTTCTTTTCTTTTTTATCTTTTCTTTTTTATTGAAAATTTGAATGTGGATAGATGTATGGTTTTTGGTATCAATGATAGTTTTTGATTAATAATGTATGCAAGTGTATGATATAGTTTGTAGAGGATGGACAGGGAACAAGCTAGGATAGTTGGAGGATATAGGTCATAAAATATGGGGAAAATAGTTTCATTAGATGAACAAACTAGTTTGAATTGAGGAGTGTTAGTGGATGAGCTAGTCGTATCAAATCGATCATATGTCCAAAAATAAATGGATATGACATTGACATTGACAATTCATCATAAAATAGTAAAAAAAAAATTAAGATACAATTTGGTATATTCAATCCTACACTATGATTAATTATGTTCACTGAATCATTTGTTTTGAGAGTTGTCTTTTTGCCATATCTTAGGAATTTAAGACCCCTCACTCTCTCTCTCCACTCAAGATTTTGCGAGAGCCACCCGACCCTCAACTAACCATGACAAGGCTCCCGTCTACGTCCAAATAGGGTTGTCAACAATTGTCCCCCTGCCCCCAATTTCTCCTAGTTCGCCTCTTTTAAAAAAAAAAACTAATTTTCCGACGTGGGCCACGTCAGCATAATTAGTCAAATTTTTTGCCACGTCAGCAAGGTCACATTAGCAATTCAGCAATTTTGACGACTTCTTCGGTGGCAAAGGATTTAATTGCACAAATCGAAGAAGATAGAGGACCGGGCTGCACGACGGAAAAAACTCGGAGGACTAAATTGCAACAAGCAGCGAAAAACTTCAGAGCGCGATAAGCAAACCCAAGCAAACGAAGCCGTTTCAGGCGGTTGCTCTCTCCTCGGTTCCTCCGGTGTCGTCTTCAAGCGCTCGCTCCATCCCTCGCGACTTCGATCAACCGCGATTACTCCGCGCCGGCGACCGGAATGAGCAGTCAACCCGAAGTGAGCTTGCTCGCCGCCGCCGCGGAGGCCGCGGAGGACCTCTACCGCGTCCGGGACACCTACTTCCCCTCGAATCCGGAGGACAGGCTCTCGAGGCTGCGCGACGAATCGAGCTCGGCGCTGAAGCTCCTCGACTCCATCCCTCCCGGTAAATTCTCTCGATTCGATGGTCGGGAAGCTTCGTCGATGATCCCTTTCGTGATCTTTGGATGGATCGGATTGTGTTGAGAGCTCGTCGTTTGGTTGATCCGGTAGTTCGTGGAAACTTCGGGAGAGGTGAAACTCGGCGATGTTGAAGTCTCGCGCGGCGATAGTAGTCGCCGAGGGTTTTGTTTTGAGTGGGCGAACGCGAATATTGCGTTGTGCATTGTGGGATATGTGGAGTATGCGTTTTTTTTTTCCCCTGTTGGGGAAGATTTGATCCGTGTTTGCTCTTTTGCATTTCGCGTGATACCAGTGAAAAGGAGCTTTCTTGTGCTTCTGTGGCCTGGTGTAGTCGGTAATAGAAAGACACGTCAGTTTCATGCTTCTGCGTCTTCGTCTGTGTACCTTTTTTTGTTGAAAGTTTTGAAAAGTACGCTTTTTGACTGCTTTACTCATCTTCTTTGACATGGCGATTGTTCCGTTGTGGCTGGAGCTAGTGGAAAACGGAGTGTGGGTTTGTTAAGAAAATGAGAGCAATGAACAGAATGGCGGCTCTCGTCCATCTCATTGAATTATGGCTAGTGGTGGGATGGGAATAAAGATGCATCAAATAGCTGATATTAAGTTGTTACAGACATTCGCATTTGGTTATCTTAGTGATGCTCAGGAATGAGTATGTTTGGTCTGAGCAGCATAGGTAAATGACTTTGTTAAAAGGGGTGGCGCCCCTTCGTTGCTGTTTTGATGATTCTTCATGTTATAACCAGTAATAAACTGAAAATAATACAGTTGGGCTTTTCTCTTTAGACAGTGTGAAAATAATTTTCTGGTTTATTAATGCTGTGTTCGCTTCTCTCTGTGTTGGGCAGAAAAGAGGAAATCGCCTCTACAACGAGCAACATATGAATATCTAAGAGGGAAGATATTGGATGTATTTCCTGATTATAAGAAAGAAGCAGAAGAACATCTCTCAAAAGCTGTGAGCACTGAATTCCTGGTTTTGCTGTTTCATGTGTTTTCTTCTTTAGCTTGGTGTTAGATTTTGTGAAAACAAAACCTTTTTGGTCCAGGTTAAGTTGAATCCATCTCTTGCAGATGCTTGGTTATGCTTAGGTAACTGCATTTGGAAGAAGGGAGACCTACCTTCAGCAAAAAATTGCTTCAATCTCGCATTAAGCAAGGTTCTTCGTATCTCTTTTTGTACTCTAGGTGTTAAATGATAACCATCTGGCCCGCTTGTCGGGGTCAATTTCTATCCCTGAAATTTTTGGTGGTTTGGCATCATGAAGGGTCCAAACAAGGAGATTCTATGTCAACTGTCAATGCTTGAAAGGAAGATGGCTCAAGGCAAGTATTGCTTTTACTTTTATTTATATTGGAATTCTTTCTCAAAGTATTATGTCTCTGAAGTATCATTTGGCTTCTTTCCTTTGGGAATGGGACCACTGCCGAGGGCTGTGTGCCTGGTCATGCCATTTCAGTATTAAACTGGTACGGTGTCGTGGTCATGCACAGAATTAGATTGTCATGAGTAATTTGATAATTGTGCTTGTCCTCCAAATGATGTCTTTTCTTAGGACATCCTGAGTCCTCCCCAGACAAGTATCAGGGAGTCAAATTCAAATGGAGGACATCTCCTCTAGGAAAGCCGAGTTTCATAAATAAATGTGACATGCCCCCCAAAACCACCACCAAAGTAAAATCAACTTAGCATAAAATGAAATAAGAACAAGAACAGTAGGAAATGGGACACCCTCTGTATCAGCTAAGCCAAGCAATGCAAAGAAGTTAAGAGGAAGATGGGATGCAAAATCTTGGCAAAAGGGAGAAAAATTGAAGGGATAAAAACTTGTCTTCTGGTTTGCTTAATATGGTTGCCTTATTTTGTCTAATGCAAATTTTTTGAATGTAGGTTATGATAACCAGGCAGAAATTGTTGAAGAAAGCATAAAGCATGCAAAAGAAGCCATTGCTTTGGATGTGAAGGATGGGAATTCCTGGTGTAAGGACAAAACAATCTTTCACCTAGTTTTACCTTATTTTTCATTGCATTGTCCCAGGGATTCATGCTTCAGTCTCCCTTTCTTCATTTCCATTAAGGTGTATATCCATCTTAGCCGTCAAATCATTTAAAACCTGGCAGATAACCTTGGAAATGCATGCCTCACTAGTTTTTTCGTGACTGGAGCCTGGGATCTTAGCAAACTTCATCAGTCTTTGAAAGCATATCAGAATGCTGTAAGTGTCAATAAGATGAAGCAGGAAAGCCATTGTCATATTCCTGTTATCATTTTTGTGATCCAATCTGATTAAGTAATTAGTCCTTCCATCTTGATGCACATATGGAACTTTTAACTACCTGGAAAGATTCATCTGATACTAACAGGTGTTTTTGCTTTTGTTGTACTCAAGACTTTTTACCATTTTATGCTCTAATATTCGACTATCATCAGGAAAAAGATGAAAGAATGGAATCCAATCCAGACCTATTTTACAACTGCGCTACTGTAAGTGAAACTTTATTCTTATAATTTACATTGCTGTGTCATGAAGTTGAGAAAGTTGCCTTCATCATTTCTTTTTTGTTATCAAGATGACAAAATGTTTAACCATCTTCTGATATGTTCCTTGCTGGGGCTTAAATATATTGAGTAATCAGCTAGAGTGAAGATGAGCTGACTATCACATGTCACATAACATATGTTCTCAATGTTCTTTGTTTCATAATAAGGGAGTGCAGATGATTAGAATTTTTTGTTTCTTTTGTCACTATGCTTGTTTCTACACGAGGTGTGCACTGAGGATTCTTTCTACAGGATGGGCAGGCATGGCATTGTCACAATGTCAACTACTTTTTCCGTTTTGGCAGGAATTTTTTTTCTTTCTTTGTTTCTTTTGGGGGAGGGGGTGTGGAGGGGGTGAGGAGGGGAGAGAGAGAGATGTAAATGTTGATTGCATGATTGGAATTAGGTGTCAAATGGGGTAAACTGTCCCAGAAAATGGCAATGTGCATAGTCACCTGGACATTCAAGGCAGTGTATGTGTAATGTGATCAATCCATTACCAAATTTGTTGGGCATAGCTTTAGAAATTGTGCTTTGGAAGCAAATGAAGAAAGCATTTAGCTCGGTATCTTCTCATCAGTGATGCAATGCAAACTGTGGTCAGAGTAATGATACCGCGTAGATAATTTCCTTGTCACCCATGTTACTTCTTTCTTTGAGAGGCTTATCCCTTTCAGTTTTACTTTCTTGGTGTTCTATAGAACCACAATTGAGATTCCAATGCTCCAGGTTTTAAATATCATTTCAGATGTCAATGCCGGAGAAGCTTTTTATTTATGACATAAAGAAAATAAAGAAGAAACAGAGATTACTTCTGTGAAAAATATATTTGAGATCATTGGTTCTTGCATAGTCCAAATAAATTTGACTTTCCTTTTGTTGTTATTTAAATAACTCTCACCGACTAGCTCTAGTTTATCAATTCTGTTTCTCACACTAATCAACCTTATATTTTTGGGAAGTACCCATTAATCTGCTTAATGAGCCACTAAGTAGAGTCTGCTTAATTAAAGGGAGCTTTCAAAAGATGTTGTCAAGGTTTCAATTGATGGGAGGAGATTCCTCATACTAGCACACTGACATATCAAGCCCTTGGGTTGTTGCTCTAGTTTAATGCTTGTAGATCAGGAGAGTACCTATACATGATTGCTTTTAGACACATTTGCATTAACTGCGCATGATGTGCCCACTTTATAAGTTGTTCCATGATGATTATATGGAATATTTGTTTCCCAGTGGAAAATTGTATTAGTATTATGAGTCTGCTATAGATACTGATATTCTATACTACAATGTGTTGTTATTACCAATCACCTGTATATATGAATATCGAAGTTAACATCAAGGACGGCTCCTTAGTTAATGCTGAAGTTTAATAGTTGAGAAAAATCGCATTTATTATTTTACAACACTAAGACTAAGCAGCTATTATCCGGGAGCTGAAAAAACAGAAAACTGAAAAAGAAAAAAATGGGGAATGTTATAGATGGAACAGGAAATGAGAATAAAGATAGATAAAAGGTTCATGGAATCCACAGTCATGACCCTGCTCAATTGATCTGATCAGCAATGCCTTATAAGATTTTTTAAAGATTGTTAACATGATGTTTTATATGGGATTGTCACTCTCATTAGGTCATTTTCGCCGTCATTCCCCAGTTTGTTCAATGATGTTTTCATCTTCAGGTAAATAAGTACCTAGAGAACTATGAAAGGGCCCTTACTGGATTTCAAGCTGCTGCGCTAAAGGATCCTGGTCTGAATGCATCTGAGGAGGTTGAGAAGATAGTCAGTCTTCTTGACAAGCTAGAGAATTTCTTGAAGGTAAAGTTATTTTTGAGTGAAGAAATTAGCTACTTAACTATTGGAACTATCTTTTAGCTGGTTGAATTTATGATTTGTAGTTAAACTTGTGTATTTTGGGGAGTTTTAGAACTGCTAGTTAGCACATTTATTGCCAATTGACAAGACATAAGAGAAACTGACTCTAATATGTTTCAAAAGTTTAGTTATAATGTTAATATGGGAGTTAAAATTGTTTTCATGCTGTCTTCTTGGTTTGCGTGCAACTTATTAATGATTATCTGTCCTCTATGGATGATAGTAATCCTTACTTTAAAACTGTTGGTTTGTGCACAGGTACATGCCAAAGGGAAACGACTTGCATCTTTTGCATCGTCGCTGGCTTCTGTCAATTGTGAGCTGTAATCCTTTGCTTTGAGTGATTCTTACTTTCTATGAAAAGCTTTTGGATTTCTGGAAGTGCATTTAATTTGCTCTCCTTTTCTTTCGTTCGTTTGTGCGGGACGTGTCCTTATCTCTAGTCAGTTCCTCCCACAAAAAGGCGAATGTTGATCTTCTATTTGAGGGTCTTAACAAAGCAATAGCCGTTGTTGGAAAGGTGCTATTCTTCATAAAGCATGATAGTGTTTCTCCCCTGTAAGTTCTCTGCTTGTCAATGTTCTCATGGTTCGTGCATTTGATCAAACTGATTTAGTCACAGCTTGTGGACATTGTTGTGCTTCACATGTATTACAATGATGCGATTCTTTCACATGGTTATTAAACTGACTGTAGGCAACTCCACATATTTGTTTTATTTTAATTCTCTGAAGCATCATGTCACACTTGTTGATCCTTCGGGCAGCGTGCTTATTATGAACTTTGTGGTGGTTTTTGGCAGGTATTATTTAGCATGTGATTCAAATCAGACGTGTTTTATCCTTTCAGTTTATGGCATACGGAATGACGTGGTAAGAAGTAATTGTTTCTTTCTGCAAACAATGTGAAAATTGACTTGTTGGACCTACTGTTTTGTTCTCATCGTTCTTTGTTCTCTATCTACTACTTTATTTTGGGTTCCTTTGTGGTTCGGATAAATTTCATTCATTGTGACTGAAATTTAGTGAATTTTGCAATCATATTACAGCACTCTCATTTCAATTAACTAATGCACTGAATGCTCAATTTTTGCAACATATGCACTTCGACAGGAACTAGCCAATTTTCCAACAAATTGGTGGCTTTATCTCCATTATTGCCACATGGGCATCATATTATATTTTGCCAGAGAATTGGCTGGACTTGGGTCATGGCACACCAATTGCAAAAATTAAATGTTTAGTGCATTGGGTGATTAAAAATCAAAGATGAGTGATCTCTTTGAAAATTGCTTAAATTTGGTGACTACCAATGAAATTTATCCTTTATGTTCTTATATCTCAGATGTCAGTCTAGGACTATCACACAGTTTGCTCCCTGTCTGTTTACTCTGGGTTTCTGATATGTCACTGGTAGAATGGCGAAGGATGAACTTTTGTGTATCAGATCCAAAAACTAGGTTGAAAAATGCCTTAATCTTGCGTACCCAGCACAAATTATAAGTTCAGCTCTTGCTTGCAGTCACTATTCACCATCTTGACTGCTATTTGCAACTCATGATTTGTGCTTGCAGATTAAAGAAGGAGATCAACTGATGCTCTTGGATCCTTATTACCGTCTCGTTGATTTTACTTGGAGTGGGAAGGTACTTATTTTGTCAGCATATATTATTGTTCACATTCATTAATGAGCAAGTTGTTATTAAGCTTTATTACCTTTTAACACTATCCTTGATATAAACCATATCTCACGGTTCGAATTCTATTGACTGGTGGTCTGCTTCTCCTTTCTTATTGAACAGACTTACCAGTTCAAATCAATCCGTGTGGATTTTCTTCAACAATTGCTCGTGAATGGAAAGCCTTTGCCTCCAAACCAGGCAGTTGGAACGTCCTTCTGTGCACAGCACAAGCCCTGAACAATTTGTATCAAGTGCCTGTATCTTGCTGAGTTGTGGACGTCTCTCGATTTTCCCGGCCTGTGTGGTGTGCACATAGTAGAGAGGGTACGAAGGATGAATCAGTATGTTGAAAATGAAGAGTGGAATGATTGAGTTGTTGCTCATATTCGTTACTGACGCACCAAACGAGAACCAAATATAATGCGGATTCATTTTTTGACAGGGCAGCCTTGGTCATCGAGTTGGTGTTCCTTGTGTGTCTTCTGCCTTATTGAGATTGTATCTTAGTTTGCGCATAACAACGACAGTCTCAGTCTTGTAAAATGTAATGATTTTTTGGGTAAGCTTTGCAAATTACATAAGCCATTGCATTGTCGCATGCCGCACAATTATTTCACACTTCATGACCCGAGAAACGATGTATTTCCAAAAACAAAGAAAGATTGCAATAGTTTCTTTCATCAATCTCAAATTTAATCTTCTCATCTTGAACGTTGTGAAGTACGTTCAGTTTCCACTGCTGCACGCTTTCAAGTATGACCAGGTTATTCCTCTGGTTCGGCACAAAGGCCAAGCAGATTTGCGCATCACTTTCTCGCCAAACTATGGCGGATTGGTCCATCCTAACGTCAGTATCTCAAATTGTAGGATCATCATCGGCAAGTTCACATTCTCCTGACCCCCAAGATCATAGCAGGTGTCCATCAGTGTCGATGGAGGCTCTGGAACGGGATAGTTGGAAATATAATAGGTGAACTTCGTGTGAATGGCGGAATTAATCAAGTTCACATTCTCCCCGAAGATCATAGCAGGTGTCCAACCGTGTCGACAGAGGCTCTGGAACGGGATAGTTGGACATATAATTGGTGAACTCCGTGTGAATGGCCGAATTAATCGGGGCGGCAATCAAGTGATGGTAGTCCCGGAATCTATGATGATCCTAGGAGGTGGAGACTCCAAAGAGAGGCTAAATTTCTGACTCCCAAAGGCAGTACCAACTAGGCTGACGAAATAAAAAGATGGGTTATTTTGGTCGATTATGAAAGGTGTGATATTGTTTGTTTGGCAATTACGAAGGGCTTCAAGCCCAAAAGTAACCATTTGAGCTCTCACTGCCAGGGATGCCATAGCAGAAGATTCGGGCAATGGTGCGATAAGGTTGTGCCTCCTTGTCCTAGGCCCAATATATCGGCAATGGTGCCAAAATTCTGGCTACTAATTTGGCTGCAGCCGAAGATGGAGCTCCAGAACTTGTTCTTCGGAGTGAGGGTGAGCACATCTCAGACATAGTGATCGTCAGAGTGCGATCCGTTATCATAGTCGATCGAGTACGTACATTTCGGTTTGAGTTTGTGGTGGACTTGGGTGGCTCGAACAAGGGGTCTTGTTGAGGATAGCAACTAGTACAAGGTTCACATCGGTTTGTGTAATGTCGCTGCCCTGTGTTGAAAATTAGGGTCAGGTTGACTTTCCGGGTCCCAAGGCCGATGGTAACCACGAACTCGCCTGCCCCGCGAGAGCCACCTGGGATTGACAGCCGGACTTTCTCATCGTAATTCCCAGCGGGCGGCGCTCGAGATTGTCCCAGGATGTTCATGGAACGGACCTGCAACTGGTTTCAGAGAAAAACGAGCTCGGAATCGTGGGATTGACCATTAGTGGCAAGCGGCAAACAGGGTTGATGCCTATGTGCCAATGTCAATCCACATCTCTTTGCTTGACCTATAATTAATTTAAACCATAATGTTTGAAAGAAAGCAATGAAGAAGGCAAGAGAGGAAGGAAGAAGACAGAGAGAATGTCGTAGGGAGAATTTTCTGTATTCTATTCAATGTGTATTGAATATACAATTCAATCTAATAAATAATACAAATTGTATTTTGTGCAAGGAAGTAAATGATCTAAGAATCAATCTAGATTTAAATCTAATATTCAATTGACATAAATACACAAAATACAATCAATCAAGATATCGGACAATCCGCATATCTTCCAACAATGTTATTTATATTATAGCAGTCAAATCTCGACCCATTACTATCCAAGATTATGCATTAGCAATGGGGAACATGAACCGGAGTAATAAACATAGAAAATGGGACCTTTGCAAGTAGTTGCCGGTTTCAGCGACTTTATTTTGACAGCATTAGTGCCATGCACTTCCTGATTCACCATTTCCCTTCCACATGTATATCTCTTCTCAAACTTTGTGACTGTTGAGAAAACCGCCTAATAAATTTTGAAGTTGAGAAAACCTTCTTTTCTTTATTTTAAATCTGAAAATTACATAGAAGTATTTTCCTATAAGAACTGTTAATGAAGAAAAGTCCATTCGGATTCAATCTATTATTGTTTGAATATCACGACCATGAAGAAAAATTTATATCTTGAAGATATTTACTCTTTCTAATGTTGTTCAAATATCTGGACGAACATAATCAAGTCTTGGATAGCATCTCAATCAATAATATGGATATCGGTAAGGATTGCATGTGGAGATCATCAAAATCATGAAATAGTTTTCAAGTCTACTAAAGCTAGACAACATCAAAATCTGAAGTTATACGTGGACATGTATATTCAGACTCAAGCCTCATTTGTTTTGAATGAAACAGTTAGTGATCTAACTTGGATTTTCAATATTAAAAATACTGGTCGATCTTAATCTTAAAGATTGTCTTGCAACAAAATCCTTACACAGGACATCTTTGATTGATTGACAATCACTCTTGGAGACAAGCTACTTAACTTAAAACCAAAGAAATCTACTTATGGAAACTAGAGATTTGCTTATATGGGCGATCAAATCAACTGGGATTTGAATCTTATCTCTCAACAACTACTCAAAATTCTTTGCACATTTCGTCCAACAAGTTAATTGGAGAAAGATTCTTGAAGAATATCCAACTACTAGATTGGAAGTGAATGAGTGTAAAAGGAGACCAAAGTATTGAAGAGCATAGAGAGATCAAGAATAAAAAATTCCAAAGTTTAAGAGAACTTTAGACTTTACTGCTACAAATTGTAAAATTTTGAAAGGCATTGAAAAAATGACTATGTAATGTTTGTGTAACCAACCATTCACTTTTGCAACCTTTTATTAATTGACTAGTGGACTGCCAACATAGAAGAGTGGAGGTAAATTTACTTTAAGCCGAACCACTACAAATTATGTGTGCAATTTCTTCTATCTTTAAATTCTCATTCGCTACTTTTGATAAAAAAAAATTTGCGTACCAATGAATATCATTATATCATTACAATATTAAAATTCTAACTCTTGTGCAATGGTGAACGTTGGCATTTAGACTCAAATTTCACTTGAGCCTGAGAACTCTAAACTTAGCTATTTCATTTCCATGTTAAATTGTCGAGAGCTTTTGAAATCATCTATTCATCCTCTCTAAGTGATACCACTAGCTTCGACGACGAAGAAGAAGAAAAATGGCGACCGTTGGATGAGCCAACCGCGCAGATACGAAATGGAAGGCCAGAAAAAGAAGGGCCAAAATAAGCCAAAGCAAAAAGGTTGGTCTGTCGACTGCGAACCTTCTCAAGTCATACACTCAAGTCATACACTTTCGAGTGTTCGAGTGTTCCTAGTCTTTCGCCACGAGAAGCTGCCATCGCCATGCCATCAAGCCGTTCTCGCGGCCCGTGCAATGGTTGCTTCTCCTCATCTTCCACGTGTTAATCTTACGTATTTGCAAATCACTGGGGTTTGCCCCAGTAGCCACCCTTCCAACTTGAAAGGGAGAGGTGGGAGGTTCGAATCCCCACCTTCTCAGGGGGTTAGGGTGGGGACGAATTAGTTTCAGGAGTGGATTTCGATTCCCACGCCCGCAAGGGCACTTGATTAGAATAAGAATATAAAGCGCGAGAAAAAGTGGTTCCAAGTGAGAGTTAGAATAAGAATATAATAGGACTGACAAAAAAAAAAATTATGTATTTGCACAGAAACATCTTGGAGCCTTGGTTCATCAGGTTTATCCGTCTGACAGTAAGAACCGAACCGACCTAGACACAACGACGGTCATTGCAGCTACCTTAATCTTGTAAAATACACAGAACATGCGAATCTGTGCTGCGTGTAGTAAAACTTGGTACGAAATAGAAAGAGGGGCACTCACGATAAACGGTCATGAACGCATGCCATACAAGCGGCCGAGCAAGGCGAGTTGGATCAGGCTTCTCTCGAGTGATACAGGAGGCTTTCCGAAAATGAGCGATGCAGTGGACTTTGACTAAAATCCAAGTTTAACAGTTATAGAAAGATTCCAGAGGGTTTCCTCCTGATGCTCCTTTTTCCTCCGTGTGGTCCCACGGCACGCTAGTTTTATCTATTTGTTTATTTTTTTTCGAGAGTGAAAAGGGGCTATCAACACCAAGACTAATGACCCATCGTATTCTATGAGTACATTTGATAATATTTATATTTTCGAGAATAATTTATTTTTAAAAATAATTATTCTCTATTTCTATTCCCGAAACAGTTTAAGTAAAATAACGCATTCGGTAACTATACAAAATTTATATTTCCGAAATTAGAAAAGAATAGGAATACATTTAGTACGATTTATAAGTTTTTTTGTGACATATAATTTCTTTTAATTTTTAATATTTTTTAAGATTTTTCTTTTTTTCTTTTTTATTTTTTTTTCCTCTCTTCTTCTTCTTCCTCCTTTAGGTGGTCAACAGGCGCCGGCGGCAAGCGGCAAACAGCGACAGCCAACAACAAGGCTCCAATGATCAATTAGAAGAGGAAGAAGAAGAAAAGAATAAAGAATAAAGAATAAAGAAACTTATTTCTAAAAATATTATAATGATATTATAACTTGATATTATATGATTTTCCTGGCTCTGGGTCTAGACGTCACCCTACGGTTTCCAAGATTAAGGAAGGACAAGAAATGGCTCACAAGCTCGTTTCTCTCGATTCATTCATTTCGTGTTCTCTATTCTCGATCCGGTTAAGAGAATGGTTCATGCTCATGTCATGTATTCATACATAAAGAGTACATGTCGAATCCTCATTTTTTTTTTTATCCTTTTGTAGATGATCACAACAAAATCGGGGTGGCCGGGAGCACCCGCGCCGAGATGGCTCATGGACCAGCAATAGCTCACCGTCGGGCAACATCCTGTTGTCTCCGCCGACCTTGGCCAAGCAGTATGGCATGGCTTCTGTGACCGTTGTCGCGACCTCTAAGGGTAGTAATAGCGACCAAAATCCTAGACAGCGTCCCTGATGGTCGGTTCTTGGCCTTCTGGTAATTTGGTGCCCTTCACAGAGCAGTGAGCACGAAGGAGGAAGAAAAGTTTTTTTTTTTTTTCGCCTTCATTTAATCGTTTCATTCAATATTAATTGGTCATTGATGTATTTCTTCGAACAATGGAATAATATCAGCTATTGCATACCAGTATATATGTTGTAATTGTCGATACATGCCAGATAATTTCATTTATTATAATAAATCACATCGTTGAATTGTTCTTTGTCCTTTCCATTTGGGATCCATGTTGTCCTCAGTCCTACATTTTCGAGAAATTCAAATCTTTAGCCTCGTCTTCGCCCCGCGCCACCGTTACCAGCTATCACCAGGTTACGCACCCAATGGATCTGATTAGCTCGCCATGTTCACAAATGCGCTGATGAAGCATTTTTCTTATCAAGCGCATCCGGTGACGTAGAAGACAATCTCAAGACTTGACAAGCCAACTCAATACCATCCTACGTATCCTAGCGCGGCCTAGGTCCGACGGCAGGTTGTGTGTGCAAAAGTGTAGTGCAAAATACAAAGCATGCACAATAGTTTATATCAAGCAACACTTCATATGTGAAAGTAAACCATACATCCCTACACCTCCCTGCAAAACAAAGGTTAACAAACACTTCCCCTTATACCTCACATCCTATAAGAACATTTAACACTTTAAACATTAGGGACATACCTAGGATCCTCGCTACCAAACAAAAATATTTTGTCAAAATAGAAGAGAAAATTGGCCTAAGTCCACTAAGAACTTTCAACTCAAATCCCCAACAAAGTTGCCAAGCTGTCGCGACCTAAATTTCAAGTGCACCACCTAAGATTGGGTTAATGGACTACTAAGTCTAACTTAGCTCGGGCTCTCCCAACCTCATACCAATTCGCAACTTAGGTTCAAATATTTAGCATGCAAAAGATTATTAGCGAGGAATCATCACTAATCAGTTTACGGTAGGTCGATTAGACACCTAACTAAAAGTCTCTCATTTAGTATTCTTAAAAAATCCATGCCATTGTCTTGAACGACAATTCTTTCCTATGGAAATTTGGGATTATGCAAATATGGTAAAGTTATTATGCATAAGCCTTGATTAAATGGATGAAAACGCCACTGAACTTTGAAATGTGCTTTTGAGAGTAGCTCAAATTGTCTACGTCTTTAATAAATGCATATCAGTTTTTGCTCTAATCATGTCTGACAAATAATATTTACTTGAAGGCCGAGTAATACTTGACGTTCAAGTTACTCCTTGAAGCCTTGAGATTTGGTGTGCTTTCATAGCCCGAAGCCATTTTCATCGACCTGGCGTGCTTCCATAACCCGGATTTTCTTTATATTGACATGGCGTGCTTTCGTAACCAAGAGTCCTTTTCATTAACTCAATGTGCTTCCGTAGCCCGATGTCCCTTTTGATAGACCTAACTGCTTCCGTAGCCAGAGTTCCTGACTCGGCATGCTTCCGTAACCCAATATTCTTTTCATCAATTCGATGTGCTTTCGTAGCCCAAAGCCCTTTTCACTAACCCGGCGTGCTTCCGTAGCCCGGTATCCTTTATATTGACCTGGCGTGCTTTCATAACCCAAAGTCCCTTTTATCGAACCGGCGTGTTTCCGTAGCCCGAATTTCCTTTATATTGACCTGGCGTGCTTTCATAGCCTAGAGTCCTTTTCATTGACTCGGCCTGCTTCCATAGCTCGATGTCCTTATAATAGACCCAACGTGCTTCCGTAGCCCGGAGTTCTTTTATATTTGACCTGGTATGCTTCTCTAGCCTACTGGGATAGCAAGGACATCATAGGGTAGCCACATGTAAAGTGTGTAGAACTTTGCTAGATGCATGCATGACTTAACAATTAATTACCGTGACACTGCCTCGAATTTTAATAGGGCATCCACTTGCAAAGGTGTGTAGAACGTGCATAACTTAATGTTTAATTACTAGAACACTACTTCGAACTTTGGATCGCAATTTTCAACTACATCTTCCCCCTCATTTGAAATATAAAACTGACCATTCATATCAGCTTTTCTATCCCCTAGGTTCTGGCTTGAGTGTCACCACAGAGAGAGAAAGAGAAAGAGAAAGAGAAAGAGAGAGATGGACACTCAATTAGCCTCAGCTAAGAGAAGCCACGCCGTTTGTATCCCAGCTCCATACCAAGGCCATATAGGAGCAATGCTAAAACTGGCAAAGCTTCTACATACAAAAGGTTTCGACATATCCTTCGTGAACACAGAATACAACCACCGACGCCTACTGAAGTCGAGGGGACCTCGAGCCCTCGATGGCTTCCGTGGCTTTCAGTTCCTGACCATCACCGACGGCCTTCCTCCCTCGGATGCAGACTCAAGCCAAGACCTCAGGGCTCTAAGTGATGCTGTCAGAAATAACATGTCTGCTCCATTTTCTGATCTCATCTCCAATCTCAACCACGCTGCATCAAACTCGGATGTTCCTCCAGTCACTTGCATTTTCTCCGACGGAGTCATGTCGTTTGCCACCAATGAAGCTGCTCAAGAATTCCGCATCCCTATCATACAGTTGTGGACATTCCCTGCCTGCGCCTTCATGAGATTCAAACAATACCGGACTCTTCGGGAAAAGGGCCTCGCTCCATTAAAAGGTACAAGGTGGATTATGCGTATGCTTATGTATGACCACCCAGAACATCTGGTACAACCAATTCCGATCCCACCCACCTTTGGTTTGGCTCGTTTCTTACCGATCCTACGTCACCTGGGTATTTCTTGAGCCCAAGGTCTACCGACCTAAAACTACTTCCTCGTTAAAAAAAAAAAAAAAAAAAAAAAGAGTTTCTTTTGCGTAATACGCTATACATGAAAGACTAAGAATATCACGCGTGTTGCAGATACCAGCTACTTAACAAACGGCCATTTGGATACAGTAATCGATCGGATTCCGGGAATGAAGGACATCAGATCACGGGACCTGCTAACCCTCCTTCGTACCGTGGATCCTGATAATATTTTGCCCGATTTTTTGATAGAAGTCGTTGAGAGGGCAAATACAGCCTCAGCAATGATTTTCCATACCTTTGATAACCTTGAATCAGAAGTGCTTAATGTTTTGTCATCAATGTTTCCTCGCGTCTATGCAATTGGCCCACTCTCGTTACTAGTCAACAAACTGGTGAAGGAAGAGAGCCCCTTGAAGTCTATTGACTGCAATCTGTGGACAGAAGATACAGAGTGTCTCCGATGGCTCGACTCGAAGGAACCAAAGTCAGTTCTGTACGTTAGTTTCGGCACCATGGCCGTCTTGACAAGAGAAGAGCTTATTGAGTTTGCGATGGGACTGGCCAACAGCAAACACCCATTCTTGTGGATAATTAGGCCTGACCTCGTAAGTGAAGATTCAGCAGTTCTTCCCCGGGAATTCCTTGAAGAAACAGAAGGAAGGAGTATGTGTGTAGCTTGGTGTCCACAAGAGGCAGTTCTCAACCACTTGTCCACCGGAGGGTTCTTAACACATTGTGGATGGAACTCTATAATCGAGAGTGTGTCTTCAGGAGTCCCAATGATTTGTTGGCCATCTTTTGGGGACCAGAGGACAAACTGCACTTACGCTTGCAGTAAATGGGAGATTGGTTTGGAGTTATCAGGTGTGGTCAAGAGAGAGGAAGTGGAAAGGCTAGTGAGGGATTTGATGGAAGGAGACAAGGGAAAACAAATGAAGAAAGAATCGCGGAGTGGAAGAAATTAGCACAGGAAGCAACAGAACCAAATGGGTCATCGTCCGTAAACTTTGACAGGCTGTTGAATGAACTTCTGACTTAAATACAGCATTGGACATTTGTTTGTGCAACACTGCCACCACAGGCAATTCTCTGTTCACAACAGCATTATACTTTGTTGATGGATTACTGTAATGAAATTATATATTCGCATCATGTGTGTTTCAAGAGGTTTGCATGCACTACTTAATTCGTCTATCTTATGAACTCGTTCCCGACAAGACGAGCTGTCTTTCCTACACCCATCTTCTCCTCTTCATGCTTAGTCATAACTTCAAAGATATCTATAGGCATGCTTTTCTCCTGGTGAAAATTCATCTTCAATGACAGTCATGGATTTGTTGTGTATTTCATGGTGAAAGTCAAAGGGTGCCCATGAGACCTGGAAAAATCTGAAGGCTCATACTCATGAGCATTTTCCTAACAATTCTCCCCCTTGGTTAAGTGGACTCGAAAGAAGACACTCCTCTTTCTATAACACCTTGGATCGACCATCTCAGTAAATAGATGACCGAGCATACTAGGATTTCATGTGAATAATAGGGCCCAGAAAATGCATTAAGAAAATCTGCAGTTTGCATCTTTTGGTCAATGTGGTCGATCAATTGAGAAACTGCAACAATTACGTGCAAAAGAGAACGTGGAAATGAGCATCTTTCTGCTTCGTGAAAATCAGTTTCAAGCACCAACAGGAAAAGCCTGGTGGGGATGACATTTGATTGAGACATGAACTGCAATAAACATGAGCAGAAGACTTCTCTCCATCGGTCACAAACACACCGAAGCTTCTAGTAATGAGAATTCTAGGATCAATCTGAACCATTCCAGAATTTTCAGGCTTTTCACATTGATTCGCTTTACATTTGTCAACAATGGCTACTAAGTTCTTAAATCTAGATGCCAAAGTTCAAAATTTTACCAATTAGTCCAAAATCTCTGCATGAAATTCCACTGTAGTTTTTTCTATCAATTTTCGCTGGAAATCGCTAAATATGATCATTTGATCTTCTTACATAGCACACTGCTACACTCACAATTTTTGGCAAAAAAATTACCGGAATGACTATATTAAAATTTCGCTTAGATGTTAATGACTAAATTAACATAATTGAAACGTTAAGAACTAAATTTTTATCTTGGTTTTAGGATTGATTGAGTAATTTTCCCTAGTCGATGGGCAGTACATATAGAAGTAATTATCAAAAAAAAAAAAAAGTGGGTAAAGTAAGAAAAGAAAAAGGAAATGTTTCTAAATAACACAAATAAGAGTTGGAGCTTAAAACTAGCCGTTAACTTTGAAATAAAATTAGTAACTTACAAAAATGAAACTTGTAAATTTGATATAATAATTGGTAAGATTCTGTCATTGATAAGAAAATTAAATAAATTTCAGTAAATGATTAAAAACTATTTTTTGGTTAGAGATAAGAGAAAGTGATTAATTTAGGACGTCAATAAAAAGGATTGTGTCACAGCTTGTGGACATTGTTGTGCTTCACATGTATTACAATGATGCGATTCTTTCACATGGTTATTAAACTGACTGTAGGCAACTCCACATACTTGTTCCATTTTAATTCTCTGAAGCATCATGTCACGCTTGTTGATCCTTTGAGCAGCGTGCTTATTATGAACTTTGTGGTGGTTTTTGGCAGGTATTGTCATGCCCCGACTCTCGAGAACGCGCACATCCCACTGCGGTCGATACAAATGCGACTTCCCAAGACTAATCACCGACCCTTTCATTTTTAATGCACATGCGGAAGCGAACAATAACCCCTAACAACAAACAACATGGGATAGGAAAGCATAACAACATTTCACAAAAGCACACTTTTATAAACAATTGGGTTTATTTACAAAAAGAGTTTAGGTAAAAGTCTACAAAATAATCGACTCTCAAAAGAAACTATCCTACACCGTACTAGTAGGACACCTGCGCTGATCTTTCAGACTCCACCTCCAGAGCTTCAATCCTCCACAACTACCATCTAAGGACCTGAAAATGGTTATACAATAACCAGTGAGACAATGTCTCGGTAAGTCCACCACATAAACCCCTATTAGGAAGTAAATACGCCTCAAGGCGCTCTAGCCACACAACCACACAATTAGAACAGGGAACTTACCTCACCTCAGTTCCTTCCTACACGTCAGCACAGTTCACTCATCAGCTCAATCAATCATTCATGCGTTCCAATTGTTAATTTTTCCCCTTAAGGGTACCACCTACTCAAAGGTTCAGTGTCTACTGGCACAACCAGGTATCATCTCACTGCCATTGAGCACAACCACGTCTATATCTCAATAGACGGCTTCCCCAAAGGGGCGTAGGTCCAAAATCTATTGTGACCCGAGTCACCTAGTCATAAGTTTAGCGTCCTTCTAGCGTAACCAAATGTCGTCTCACCTCCATTGAGCATGGCGACATCCATATCTTAATAGATGGCTTCCCCGAAGGGGCGTAGGTCCAGCATCTACTACGACCCGCGATCCAAAGAATGAATATCCCATATAGGGTAATGTCCAGCTTAAAAGCTCAAGACGGGTTCTCATTAACCAACACACAATCAATCAATATCGGCCCAGGATACCGTGCATTGCACTCAAATGTCTCCATTAAAATGGTGATCCTTACCTATTTTCTTCATATTAAAAACACCCGATGAAAATAGTCGTGTGTGGGTACACGATCGATCGAACCCGAAAAATTCATATCCTCCAATTTAAAATCTCACTGTTTTATATAGTATATAAAACTATTTTCGGTGTTAAAACCCGACACCCGGAATTTTCTGAATAAATATTGAAATTCACAATTTTTGGAATAAATTACCAAAAATCCAATCAACACTCAATTTACACAAATTAACATCCAATTGCGAAATATGAACACACCATTGCAATCAGCACGAAATTCCGATCACTGGTTATCCCGATCTAATTTCCGAAAAATATTTAATAATTAAATAATTACTAAAATTAATTAAATGAATCAATTTAAATACTGAAATTGCTAACCTAGGCCGAAATTGCCTAATTAAATACCGAGACGGGTCCAGAAAATTCCTGAACCAATCTAGATAATTACCGAAGCAACAAAGGAGAAGCTGGCGTTGACAACGTGAAGGAAGACCGGGTATGGGAAGAAGACACGCGAACGGCAGCTGGTGTTGAGGCTTCGCTAGGTTCAAATAACAAAAAAAAAAAAAAAAGCAGGGCGGTCAACAAAGGCTTCGTGGAGTGGGGGTGTTGACCGGCATGAGTGGAGATGGAGGGAGATCAATGGTGGGGCAGCTGCAGACTTCAATTGAAAGAAAAAAAAAAAAAAAAAAAAAAAGAAGGAAAGGCAAGGCTCGCCCATGGCCGGCAAGGCTCGACCTCGCCAGCACCGCCCAAGCCGCGAGGGCGACCTAGCACCAGGCTAGCCTCGCAAGCGCCGCCTAGGCCGCGATTCAACAAGGCTCGTCCTCGCCAGCCCGACACTAGGTCGCCCTCGCGGCCTGGGCAGCGTTGGCAAGGCTCGCCCTTGCCGAATCTGGCTAGGTCAAGCCTCGCCAGCCATGGGCAAGGCTCGACCCTCGCCGCCCAGCGCGAGGCCACCCTCGTGGACACTGGCGAGGTGGCCGGCGAGGTCGACCTTGTCGACTGGAGGAGGGGAAGGAAAAAAATTAAAAAAATTCTAAAATATTAAAATATTATTTAAAAATTGTCCACGTCAGCCGGCTGGTGTCCAGTCAGCAAAATCCGGCCAAAATTGGCCGGAAATGATTGAAACAGCACTAAGTAAAAAGGTTTGAGATTAAATTAGCACCAAAAAAAGGTTTATGACTAAATTGGCACAAATACAAAAGGTTTAGGACTTTTTTGACACTTTTCCCTAATTCAGCCCTATGAAGCTTGTTCATTGTGGAGTTCATGCGTCGTTTTAGACTACAAACAGTTTCTGTGCGTATACTTATCACACATGTCAATGATAAAACCACACTGAACCAAGTTCGTTTTGAATTTTCACAAGCTAATGCAGCTCTGTTTCTAAGAACAGTGGACATTTTAAATATGAGATGGAAGAGTGAAATAAGGCAACTAACTACACAGAAAAACTTGAAATGCCAGAGGTAGAGACTCATGCCGGTTTGCCTAGAATTTTTTGTATTTTGTATTTAAGTTGGTTAGCGGTACGATACTCTCTTTTTGACAATTGCAATAACCGTTGTTGCAGTGGTTGGTAAAGGAAGACCCTGTCAACTCGCTCAATCTCCCGATTTTCATCCCGAGTCCAGCTTAAGTAAAGGAGTAGGCAATGAAGATGAATTGCTTCAGCATTGTAGTAGCAGAAGAGATTTACTCCCCTCCGAAGCTAGGTACACCAGCAGACATTAGGCTCTGCCCATCCCATCTCAGAGCAACAACGAAAGGCATTCCGCGCAAACTACCAGTACTCTCTTTCAGAGGCTTCCGCAAAGGCTCGAACAGTTCTCAAGGATGCCTCGTTTCGCTAACCTAGAGAGGTTCCAAAATTTTCTTCTTCTAGTCAAGAAAAAAAGATGCTTCTAAAGCAAATTTCCTTTGGGACAAGTCGGTGCAGATAAAATTGTCCTACTGCAAGCATTTCCAATATTCCAAATTGAATTCGGTTTCCGATGTTTCAAATGCAAATCAAGTCAAGATCTGCAAAGAAAAGAATGCTAGTGCTAGTTGACAAGCAACAAGAAAACTCATTTATGTCTTGTCCTGAGGAGCTATTCCTCCATGGGAACATGTTGAATCAATATACATTTTATTGCAATTCCAGTATAAGATGTCTTAACATGCAAATGCTTGTACTCAATGCAATCGTTTATCACATATGACACAGCAAGATCATATGCCTGAGCATAACAAGAGAAAAAAGAGAAGAGAGAGAAGATACCACGCATGGCATATCAAGAGGGAAAACGCTGCAGTACAGCATGAAGTAAAATAAATTTCTTCAATTAAAGATATCCAATATGCCCAGAACCAAAGCAAAAAATATACACGTCCAGTCATTCCCTGGCTTATTGAGTGACAAGAAGAAAGAGGGCATAGCAACGGAGGCCCTCAACTCCATTTCTCTTTCACACTCTGCAATCAGATTAAGAAAGAGAGATCCCGAAATTTGATCCGAAAGTAATTCTCTTGCAGGCCAATTATCTCTTAAATATGCTGGTTCCTGCAATTACAAAGTGAAGGGGACAAAGAGAACCGGCAAAGAGAGGACTTGATTAAGAAGCAGATTCCTTGGCAATCTTCTCTGCCTTAGCGATAACTTCTTCAATGCCTCCAACCATGTAAAAGGATTGTTCTGAAAGATCATCATACTTTCCATCCAACACTCCCTGCCAACAAATTAAGAGGAAAAAAAGCACGAAGCAATTAACAAATGCACACAATGATTTACCCAATCATAACAAGTGCTATATTAATGGTAATTCCACAAGAAAAATTAAGAATTAGGACATGTGCATCCTACAAGCAAAAAGCCAAAACCTACATAAGTAATAAACTCTAGGACCCTAACAATGCTAGAAACATATGGAAATAATCAGACTGGCATGACGACTAAGGCTCAATTCAAACAAATACATGGATATCTACATTAGTGAATTATTTGCCACCTAATTATGCATATGGGAGTTTTATGATAAGACTAGAGAGTGAAAGTCCAACATAGAAATCCAGTTAATTCTCTCCAGTAAGTTCATTGAGCTTTTAGAATGAGATGAATAAAAAATCATCAACAGTTTTTCAATTTAAAATCATCCTCTTCTGTATCACCCCTAGATTTTGTTATGAGGAAACACACAGATCAACTGATGGCAGGAAAGAAATGGGAATATATATTACCTGGAAGCTGTTAATACTCTCCTTCAGTTCAACATATTTGCCAGGGGCTCCCGTGAACACTTCAGCAACATGGAAAGGCTGGCTCAAGAACCGTTGAATTTTACGAGCACGAGCAACAGTCAATTTGTCATCTTCACTAAGTTCATCCATTCCCAAAATTGCGATAATATCTTGAAGATTCTTGTAATTCTGAAGAACCTTCTGCACTCCACGAGCAGTATTGTAATGATCCTCACCTAAAATGTGAGGGGAGAGCATTCGGGATGTGGAATCTAGGGGATCGACGGCAGGATAAATACCAAGCTCAGATATCTGCTCAAAAGTCACAAGTCATCAATCCATCGGAAGAACCATTTTGGATACATACTAATAAGCATCAAAAAAACCAAAACCTGTCGTGACAGAACAGTCGTGGCATCCAAATGAGCAAAAGTGGTTGCAGGAGCTGGATCTGTCAAGTCATCAGCAGGGACATAAATAGCCTGGACAGATGTAATGGAACCTTTCTTTGTTGTTGTAATACGCTCCTGAAGACCTCCAAGATCAGTAGCCAGAGTGGGTTGATAACCCACAGCAGATGGGATACGACCAAGCAAGGCAGACACTTCTGAATTGGCCTGCAGAATAAATTGATAGTACAGTAAATAAATCGAAAGCATCATAACAGTACCATTCTTGCAACAGTTAGAGAAACAAAGCAACATAATTCTTATGTCCTTTCACATGCATGCTTACTTGGGTAAATCGGAAAATATTATCGATGAAAAGAAGCACATCTTGCCCTTCAGCATCTCGGAAGTGTTCAGCAACAGTCAGACCAGTGAGCCCAACACGAGCACGTGCACCAGGAGGCTCATTCATTTGACCATAGACAAGAGCACATTTGCTGTCAGCCTGTAGATTGAAGGTTAAACTAAGCAAAACAGTCCCAAATGATTCTTGCATTCCAACAAGCAACAAGAAAGGAGATAGGGTTGGTATTTAAGCACCTGCTTATCACCTAGCTTGATGACACCACTCTCAATCATCTCCCTGTACAAGTCATTACCCTCACGAGTTCGTTCTCCAACACCAGCAAACACAGAGAAACCACCTATAGAAGCATAATGAAGACATCATATAGGAACAACAAGATGCAACCTGCACCTTAAGACATGTGGTATAAGAAAAACCAACCATGGGCTTTAGCAACATTGTTGATAAGTTCCATAATAAGCACTGTTTTGCCTACACCAGCACCACCAAATAGCCCGATCTTTCCACCTCTTTGGTATGGAGCGAGAAGGTCCACAACCTGCAGGGGAAAGCAGCAGTGCAGTTGTTGAAACTCACATACATAAACCAGCATATCTGACAAAATATGGGTCTACAAGAAGTTCAAGGAAGATAACCATTGGGTTATTATATAAAATTGTATACCTTAATACCAGTGACAAGAATCTGCTGTTCAGTTGCTTGCTCAACGAAAGATGGAGCTTCTCTATGAATGGGCAAAAAATGATCCGTCTCTGTCAAATAAGATAAATTCTCACCCATTAACATCATGTAATCAAAGCAGCAGTTGGAACAAGCGTGTACTTCATCATTTCTCTATTACTCACTGATATCGCCTTTCTCATCAATTGGCTCCCCAATAACATTGATGATGCGGCCAAGTGTAGCCCTACCTACAGGCACCTACAGGAAAATAGGAAGCATCGCAAAGGTAATAGATCAATATATACAATACAAATTTATTGAAACATGTGAATCAGCAGAAAAAAAAAAAAAGGAATGGAATGGGCCAATCAAACTAAAAGCAGATATACCCCAAAATAAACGAACAAATGCCACTCCAATTAAACAGAAGGAAATATTGCTGGCAGACCAAAAGGCAGTTTGAAAAAAGAGTCTCCATGAGAATTCATCAAGGGCAAAAGCATAGAGTTCAAATGAAACAGTCAACCAAAACTGGTTTACTTCCACTACTTTTGCTGTAATAGCGTAGTACTGAATCTTTCAATTCTTTTCATGAAGTAACTGGGTAGTATATAAAGTATAACACCACGCAAGAATTGCTTTCCGTCAACCACACAATTAGTGAAACTTCTGTTTTTCACAAATTAATATCTTGCTTCAGGCTTCAGCTCTTAGCTGAAGGAAAAAACAGGAAAATCACCTCTTGAGCTGCATCACCTCAGCGCAAAACTGTAGACTGAAAAATCCTGACTTTCCAAATGTAAAAGATAAAAGACAAAAGCAAGACTTCCAACTTAAAATCCCACACTTGCCAAAAAAATCCGCATCATTTGCATCACTCCAGTCCAGTCTTCAACCACCCACGACAGTGAATTCGACCATTTTCACCTTAAAATTGGACAATAACGTTAACATTTGATCAAGCGAGGGGGACATTACCTCGGCACAAAACTGTACACCAAAAGCCTGACTTTCCAAATGCAAAAGATAAAAGACAAGAGCGAGACTTCCAACTTAACATCCCACACTTGCACAGAAAATCCGTATCATTTGCATCACTCCTGTCCAGTCTTCAACCACCCACGACAGTGAAATCGACGATTTTCACCCTTGAAATCGGACAATAACGTTAACATTTGGTCAAGCGAGGGGGACATTCGCATCGACAAACAATTTCTCCCCCGCAATACCGGATCACAACAAGGATCGACAAAGACAACCCCGCATACATCCACACCAAGTGATTTGGGGAGAGAGAAAGAGAGATCGAAAAGTCAAACTTACAGTGATAGGGGAGCCAGTGTTGAGCACGCGCTGACCGCGCACGAGCCCTTCGGTCCCGTCCATAGCGATGGTCCTGACCATGTTCTCGCCCAAGTGCTGCGCCACCTCCAGCACCAGCCTGATCGAGTTGTCGAGCACCTCCAGGGCCGTCAAGATCGGGGGCAAGCCCTCGTCGAACCGCACGTCGACCACGGCGCCGATCACCTGGCACACCTGCCCGATCGCGCCGGCGCCGGTGAACTCATCGGTGATCCTGCCCTTCCCGGCGCCCTTGGCCGCGGCGGCGGGGGGGAGGAGGGCGATGCGGCGGCGGCGGAGGTGGAGTAGTGGGCGGCGCGGGTGAGGAGGTAGCCGTGGGGGAGGGGCGGTGGTGGTGGTGGCGGGGGAGGTGAAGAAAGGGGCGGATTTGGGATTGGGGGAGGAGGGGGCCGCGACGGCGATCGGCGGAGGGCGGCGGAGCGGAGGAGGGCCGGCAGGAGCCGGCGCGAAGACGGCGACGCCATGGAGGAGGGGTGGGGGGGCCGAGAGTGAGAAGGGAGGAGTGGGAAAAAAAGGAGGAATTTTTTTGTAGGGATTCAGCTCCCAATTTATGGACTGTGTACAGACTAGAGAGAGAGAAGAGAGAGAAAGGGGTCATTTTGGGAGACAAACCGTTCCTCCATTTCAGGCAAAATTCAAGTGAAAACAATGAAGGAAAGGGAAAAAAAATCCATTGAATCTTGAATTATTACAACTTCAATTGTTATATGTAACTATGTAAAAATTTGATGATTGAAATATAGACAAAGGTTACATTATTGTTAAGCTTGCCAATCATCCACTAGAGGGTGCGAGAAATTATTTAGTACATTAGTTATGGATCTAACGATTATCCTATTTAAAAAAAAAAAAAAAAAAATTACTTTTACATCTTTTTACTTAATCTCAATCTCATAAGTCAAGTATTTTCATTTCTTCCTTTCCGAAAATTCAAAAGTCCATGAGGCCACAAATTAAGTGGATCTCTACCTAACTTGTGACATACACATTTGCTACTTCATGTGATAAGCTTATCTAAATTCTAACACTTCGAGAGCCGGATCAAGTAATGTTGACTCAAACCAAATATACCGCAACACATGTGTCGTCATTAGGGTAACGTCCATAGGGCACCTTTTTCACCGATGAAAAAGTATGAAATTCCTTATATTTTTATGATACTAAGATGTCCACATTTAAATCAAACGCAAATAAACATGTCTATCAAAGGAAAGTTGTTACGTCGATACAAATTAGGCTTCGACCAACAAACTCACCAGCGAAAAAGGGATCACGTGTGTCACTTAACTATGGTCGAGGCAAGAATCGTAGGTCGTGACCTCACCTAATCTTTGGCAAAGGCTCGCCTTATACACAAAAGGAGTAATGCACAAGACGAAACTATCTGATGTCCAAGAAGTGCTTAGACGAAACTATTCGATGCAATTTACACTTATCATTATTATTATTATTCGCAAGTAAAAAAAGTTGAGACCTAAGCTTAATAGGAGGTCAAAATGAATATATAGAGTCCGGAACTAAATAATTCTACGTTAATTTTCTACGAAAATATTCACTCTTCTTCTCTATTCCAAATATTAGGGCAAAAACCCATAATCCCCAAAACCCCTGGTCTCTCCAACTCTCTCTCTCTCTCTCTCCGTCGCTGCACATCGAGCTTGGTACGAGCAGAGCCGCGAAGCAGAGAGGTTCGTTCCAACCTTCCACTCTCCTCTGCAATCTCGCGTTTTCGGGGATTCGAATGCCGGGGCTGATTCTTAGTTTCTAGCGCTGTTATCGAGTGGCGGAATTTCTGGTGATTAGCTGTTGAGCTAGAGCACTAGTAGTGACCCATTTTCTAAAGGTCCTTTCTTTCTTTGATTGTTTTTTTTTTTTTGGGGTTCTGTGGGTTTAAGATATTCGGGGTTGCTGAATGAGCACGGATTTTGGGAACCAAGATGATGTGAGGGAGGGAGTGTGGGTTTCTGTGGGTTTAAGATATTTGGGGTTGCTGAATGAGCGCGGATTTTGGGAACCAAGATGATGTGAGGGAATTTCATTTTTTGCTTGAGCAATTTTCCCTGGCTAGTAGTGCTTTCGATTGATTGCGCTCATTGGCGTTAACCCGGGTGAAATCCGGCACTTTTTGGGTCCGCAGATGTCTTTGAGGGGCGTCTGGCAGCTCCAGAAGCTGATTGTAAGCTATTGCAACTGGGGAGGAAGTAGCCGCGGCATCAGGTATGCACGCTTTTCTAAGCGAACATGGATACAGCTGATGGCTGAGATTGAGCTCTTGGAGTAGTGCTATGGCTTGAGACTCTGTTTATCGGTTGTTAAGATTCGAGTCGTGTCTCGGCTTTTTTATGTTTTTATCTACTGAAAGTCTTTGCTTCTGCTGATAAGATCATGTGGGTATCGTTTCTATGGGTTGTCTCGTCTTTTTTAAGTGCTAATGCAATGGGCAGGATTGGGTATACACAAAAGTATTGGACAGGTGCCTGGCAGATTATGGAGGCCTACTACCTCCAGTGGTGGCCTCTTTGTTGTGCTAGTTTGCAGATGACTCTCGTTTAAGGTCTGTTGGGGCTGAGGGGCATTGGTTCTGGATCCAAGGGAAGAAGTTAGTTGCATATAGCGCAGCTTCGAATGAACGCGCTTGCTGAAGATATGGGGCTCTAGAGTTTTGAGGTAGCTAGATAAGTAAAGCTCCTGCCTATAGGAAAGAAACTATAAAGGGCAGATCTGTTTAGGTAGGAGCAAGTTGGTGGGATTTCATCTACGAGGGCTTGCTAGCTATCGAATATGTAATATGTATGGTTCTTTGGATATTGTGGAGTGTTTGAAAATTGACCAGAGACGAAAAACGATTCAACATTGCACAAGTGTTATATCTTCTTTTCTTTTAAAAGTTAGGCAAGCAAAACACCAAGTGTTACTTTTAAATGATATAAAATATTTTGGAAAGGAAGACTTGGTTACAGGGTGGGAAGCTGCGGAGGGAATCAATGGAAGATAGGGAAATTATGACAGAAATTGTGTTGATTGCCACAATCAATGAAGCCACAATACTGCTTGTTGATCCATGTTGAGTACACCATCTAGTTTGTACCTGTAGGATATGCAAACATGCAGCTGTCTTCAATGTATTCAAACCCAAACTGGACTGGCTGGTTCACCTGATTGGTCTGGGAGACCATGATCCGGTCCGGTTTTTCTCATCCACCCATTGGTCAAGAGCCGGTCAAACCCGGTGTTGACCTGGTTCCATCGCTTGACCTGATAAATTGGCCTTCAGTTTGACTGGAGCTTTGACTTGTTGACATGGTGAAAAAATCTAATTAGTGGGGGTAGGTGGTGAGCGACCCCTTGACCTCTTGTACATTGAAGAACGCCTTATCCACTAGTGTGAGTGTTCCTCCTTTTTGCTGCTAATGTGCATACTCGATATTTACAATATAAGTTTCTTATTAGTTTTTTAACTTCATTGATGCAGTGGTCAACTGGTTGAACCATTTGACCTGTGAAGACCGGTTCTTGGACCAGTCTGGGTTTAAAAACATTGGCTGTAGTAACCCACTTTCATGCTGCTCTTACCAGGATAAAGGACAGTTAGTGTACTTACACTACTATAGTTTCTCTATGAGATTTTGCCAATGGGGTTATGTATGTCGACACTCAAATTGGCAGGAATTTCTAGAAAGAGGGAAAGTTATCATAGAGAATTGTTTGGTCCTTACTCATCCTTGTCTTGCCTCTTTTCGAACCTGTGATGACTATCATGATTGATTCAAAGGCTTTGCAAAGAGGTTCCACTTTGCATCAGTAAGTGGCAGGCATTCTGAAAATCCAGATTACACTGTGTTATCTTTCTCCAGCTTTATTACCATTTAGACTTCCATGAGTGAATGTTGATCCCTCTTCCCCACACTGTTTAAAATATTTTGTCCATATATATGTATATAAGACTATAGTATAACCATTAACTTGTCCCTTTTAACTTAGAAATGGAAAAAGATCAATAAAAGCATAACGGACATGGACTTCACTATTAACACTGCTTTCTACAAACAGCATTATAGCAGTTAGGTTTCCTTCACTAATTGAGACATTTAGAGGAACTTTTTGTTTTTGCTATCCTCTGCAATGGATGGAAGCATTGTCTAACTAGTATCTTTGTACGACAGTAACCGAGCATGGATTCACCTTTTGTTAGATTTACTTTCCCTTTTGCAATTCAACTCCAGATAATCTCTTTGCTTTCTAATCCCCTCATTTTGAGCATGAGGTGAAAGCATAAGCAGTCTCAGACTCTCAAATGAAAATAAAAAATGGGGAACAGGGTTGGCCCAATTTGTTGAGGCCGCTGCTCTTTGGGCTTTAATCCTGGATTTCCATACCTCTTCCTTGTCAACCTTATATCATTGAAAGATATGAAGGCTAGGACATGAACATGCTAATTGCAGACCCATTGGGTTCTGGCTTTTGCTTTCTGCTCAAGTTGCCAAGTTTTAGCATATTTATAAGTAAGATTCGAGTATGGTTCAATCAATGATTTTGAATCCTGAATTAATTTGTCATTGTGAAAATGAACTTCACTGGTATGGCTGACTCTATCTTCATTAAACCTTTCTGCTCTCTTTGTCACAATCTATACATCTCCATCATGAATCATTAAGATATGTAGGCTTAGATAGAAAATTACGGGTGATGGGCTGTCAGTCTGCATCATGGATTTCTTGAGCATCATAGTTTCGTCGACCATTGGCTTTTGCAGCTTTCGCAAATCTTTGGTGATGTGGATTGTTGTGATACAAAGCACACGTTGTGACTGTTTATTAAGGTGTTCTTCACCGATTAAAATTATCTTTGGGTTGATAGATCCATCCCTTAGCGAATGGTCATTTCCTGCGTGAGTTGTTAGTTCCAATACCATATATCAGCAATTTATCTTCTTGACGATATTGGCAGGGCATTTATGGAGTCTCATCTGCCAGCATTTAAGGAGGTTAACCCTCAGTTAGAAGTTGCCACTGAACTCATTCGTGGCCAGCATCCACATCTGAAGGGCTTTTATAGTAAGTCTCTCCTCACAACCCATTAACCTTCTATTGATGACCCCTGTACATTGGTTGATATTTTTTAACCTCGATGTAACCTTCACGTTAGTTTAAATTACCGAGAAAAAAAGGGGAAGTTTTGTATGCTACTTAGTGAATATTCTGTTCGTCTGGATTTGCAGAGAACAAGAACCAGCGGGTGATATGCGTGAAGAATATGAGCCCTGAGGACATCCTCCTGCATGCAACCAGGTTAAGGAATGCACTGGGAAGAAAAGTTGTGAAGCTGAAAACAAGACATGTGACAAAGCATCCCAGTGTGCAGGGTACATGGACGACTGCTGTCAAGTTTTGAGCTGCGAAATAACCGGTTAAAGATTTCTAATTTGGAGTTTTGCAGCATAAGTTGTAATTCTGCGAACGACGACCTCATGCGGGGTCCATTTAAATCACAAGTGGCTGTCATGGTTTAGAGGCTATAAATTCCATTAAATAGGACTGCAGCAGCTTTCATTTTTCTGGCTTTTGCTAGTTATCCTTTCTTTTCTCTCTTCTTTTTGAGAAATGCTTCGGGGGTGAATAAGTAGGGAAGCTAGGGTCATTTGACAGACACAAATGTGCTATCGACATCACTTTAGCGCGCGAGATTTCAGCAGCACTGAGAGCCAGTTCTCTTGATTTGTGGAAGAGAACTCCAAAGAAAGAAAATGTTTTGTTCTTGCGGTTGTGCTTCGGCTCTTGTGCAATTGTCTGCATTGCAAAGATTTTCTTTTATTTTGGAATAGCAGGTAAATTCTCCATTATTTTCCTTGGGGTCATGGTTGATAAACTAGTTAGGAGAAAACTGTGGCGTGATCATCCTCTAGATAGCAACTCGAGAGTAATAAAAGGTGATGAATTTGCATCTGAATCCACTCCAGGAGACCCGTGCGACGGGTATGTTTTACTCCAATCTGATTTAGGGCCTTGGGAGCAATCATTTTCGACCAATCCTGGGAAATTCCAAGGACATGTGTTTGAGATTGATGTTGGGGTCCAACATCGTACCAAGCAGCAGTGGCTTGATTACATTGCGTTGTTTGCTAGCTTGGTTTTATGACTCTGGGAAGCATTTCCTAGAACGCTTGTCTTTTGTCCTTAACCGTGATAGGCTCGTTATCACATGAGTACTAACGAAAACTGCCTGCCTTTTTCAAATAGACGTAGCTTTCATTTGTACCATGGCCATGGTATAATTGCCGCAATTAATTTTGGACCTACGAGTTCACATAGGAAAGCAAATGTACAAGTTTTGGTTGGCTAGATAGTCAAAACAATGTGAGAATGTTTAATATTCCTGCAGACTTGCTAATTTTGTGGCTAAAGTGGGTACGACATAATCAATTCTCTCTAGTGAATTCAAGTGGACCCTTTCTCATCTGTTATTTTTGGTGTCGGCACCTACAAAACGTTTGCAATATGATTGATGGGGCAAGAATCAAATTGACTCATTTAACCTGCGTGTCGTGGTTGGAGCAAGAACTCGAATTGCCGAGTCAACCAATGCTGCGACCGGTTTGGCTTGTGGGTGCTTCTTTGGAAGTCATGGTCTCTCATGGTTAAGATTACTCGAAACCGGGATCCCCGACGATGCGTAGCAGCACTAAACGCGGTCGTGCTTAGCCCGTTTGGTTCGATGCTGAATTACACTACCGATATTTTAATGTCAAAACATACAAGTATCACTAGCCTCGGTGAATGCTATCGTACGGTTGTAACTATAAACCCACAGTATGAAAGTTCAACGGTGTTCCTAATATCAAGGATGTAACAATCGAGTCTTCTCGGGACATTTGTTGAATATGTCTCGGAAGGATACGTTAGATTCTAGGATTACTAATTGCGTCCATCTTCGAAGCAGTTAATCTATTGGAAATTGTGATTGTTTTCGTTTATTTACTTCGGAAGTGTCTAGACACCTCTTTTTTAACCCAAATCCGAATGATGAAAGCGTGACATCGCATCTGTGCATTTGATTTTGATGGGTTCGTATTAATTAATCCAATCCACATTTGTATTGAATCGTGTCGAACAAGATTGGCTCGCTAAAAAAGGAAAAAAAAAAAAATAAAGTATAAACAAAAAAAAAAAAAATCGTTACATGGCCTCAATGCTTGAACAGTAATTTATACTAATCAGTTGATTTGGTAGGATTTTTGGATCGATATTCAATACCATTTTCTCAAAGTCTGCAACGTTACATAACATACCGATTCAATAAATCAATATCTTATTTCACCAAACATTATTCTTAAGAGAATTTTTGAAAAAAATATTATTATATGTGGGGGTGTCAACGGTCTGGTTTCCATGATATCCGACCAGATCCATTAGAGATGTGCTTTCTCTTTAACCCAAACCTAACCCAAAACGCATAGAATCCAATAAAAAAACCCGGATCAAGTCAGTTGGTCCAATTTGGGTACCAGGTTTTAAGAGGGCATATATTAGGGTTTGAAGTGAATGTATTTTGTTTTATTTCAAGCACTAATATTTTACTTGTGAAACTCATTCAAGTGTATTTCAGTTTACCAAACCGAAACCCTTAAGACCGAAACCCTTAAGATACCCATATGTTAAACGATTACTCGAACATGAAGGATGCCTGACCCGAAAATACCCACCAAAAAAGGGTTCAGTCGGGCATTATTGATGGTTCTAATTATACAAACAAAGTTTACTCTGACAAGATAAAAATTACTCAAACATGAATGAATCTAATTCTATAAATTTTCATGCAATTATTAGATATTCTTCTTTCTTTTTAGGAAATTTGAGCAATATGCGATGCCCTAGATTAATTCACTAAGGTATTATCTGTTTTGGCTCGTCTCATATTGAGTCTTATGATTTTGTCGTTTGACATACAAGTTGACATTTTCCTGAAAGGTCATCCATCCAAGGAGTGCTCCCATCTGAGCACACTTAACTTTGAGCATTGTCATTACCTTAAAGGGCATTTCTATGAGGTAATTCCAACTTTCATTCCAAAATCGCTCTTTTCCTATTTGATACGCAATTCGGCTCATTCCGCCCCTTTACTATCATAAAAGCTTGTTAGAAGCCGCTCCTTTTTCAGGTCCTCAAGCCTTGCCCTCACTAAATTGGGTCATTAAGGCCCACCAGCTTTTATCTAGTTCATCCTCCGATGCCATATTGTGATGCCCTTGATTAACTCAATGAGATATTATCCTCTTTGGCCGGTCACCAAGCCTCAGTTTTATTTTAAAAGTGGGTACTTTCTAGGAGGCCACCCATCTTGCAAGTGTTTCAACTGCTGTTATATCAAAAGTCACATCGTTTAGTTAATTCCAGCCCGTGCGCGCGCGTATATATATATATATATATATTAAAATGGTTTTTCCTCTATTCAGTACACAGTTTGATTCATTTTTGCCTCTTTCGCCATCTTAGAAGTTTACTAGAAGCCACTCCTTCCACAATCGCTCTCCGCTCCTATCAGACTAGGACTAGGTCATCACCTAGCTAAGCTATATAGCTCACAAAACTGTCTCATACATAAAGTATGCTCAATGGCAATAAGAGTGAACACACTCTTATTATGGAAGCAAGCACTCACACAATAAAATAAATAAAACAAGAATAAATCGAATATCAAAAACATCCATAGGGAGAGTAATAAAGAATTTCACTATAAATCAAGCGATATCAATGGAGATTACAACTACGCTCGAGTTACTCAAATAGTTCTAGTGTTTCCCAATTACATCTAATAATTTTACACTGTTTAGGCTCATAATTCCTCACGAAATAAACTCAAGATGTTCATAGAACCTTAACACAAGATTTTCATGACTTCAAATACTTGGGATGTAATTCACAAATAAAAACCCTTCTTTGATTCTCTTCACAAGAAGTGGCACTTCTTATATATAGAAGAGATTTGGATCCAAAATAAAAAGGGCAAATGCCACAAAAATTTTCAAAGTATACTCACTGTGATATAAATATCCTCAACTTTTATGGTGTCACAAAAAAATCAAACTTGTCATATAGCATTCATTGTAGTTTCATCCACGATATATTTGTCACATTAGTATAAGTTCGGAGGATTTTTTTATATCACAAAAAAAGTTAAGGATATTATTTTTGGTGGGGTTTTGACGGTATTAATACAAATAGAAAACCCGCACAAGTTAGGTAACCGCTAAATTAATGATGACTGGGAAAGCAATTCAAAAAAGAAAATGGAAGTTTTCTACACCCCCCATTGCAATTTGATTCCCACGAAATTAACTCCGAAATCTCTCTCTCTCTCTCCCTATCTTTCTGGGGAACGGGAGACGACACAGGGAAGAATGGAGGAGGCCTTGCTGCTGGAGAAGGAGAGACCAGAAGAAAGAGACGGTCGCTATGACGATCCCGAGGAGGAGGAGGAGGAGAAGAACGGTGAAGGAGGAGACGGCAGAAGCTGGTCAGCTTCATGCTGTGCATGGCCGCGGAGGAGAGCGTTTTGGGAGGAAGTGAAGAGGGTAGGCATGGTGGCCGGGCCTTTGGTCGCGGTCTCGCTGTTGCAGTTCTTGCTGCAGGTGATCTCGGTCATGATGGTCGGCCACCTCGGCGTGCTCTCCCTCTCCAGCACCTCCATCGCCGTCTCTCTCGCCGGCGTCTCCGGCTTCAGCCTCCTCGTACGTTCTCTCTCTCTCTCTCTCTCTCTCTCTGACGTGTTTCTTCATCGAACATGGCACATCATCGGCGTTCTTTGGCTTCATTGTCTGTGACAAACCATTCTTTGAGGCCATGTTTTGTTGTTTAGCCTGCGCAGCTGTAATTCTTGTTCTTGGTCATGCTGTGCCTGTTGCCTCACACGTCGAATCACTTCATCTTCTTCTTTTATATAATCTTCTTTTTGCGTTCTTTTTGACTCCTCGATGAGAGTAAAGTACGTAGTTTCGTGCGGATTATTTGGGATCCGATCAGCGCGTTCATCTGGCTTTCTAAATGGTCACGCTCGTAAGACAGTAAATACACAAAGCACAATGCATACGCATTGGTTTTACATTTTTTTTGAATCATGTCTAGCATCTTTTGTGTTTATAAATTGAAATGGCACATGAAAATTTTACACCGAGATGGCTGTGGTTTCGAGGTTCGAATGCGAGCACCCTGGTCGATGAGGCGATACAATTCTTTTTCCCCCATTTTCTGCTATGTCTTCCTTTCTTCTTAATAATCAGAAATCGTGAGAAGAAATGAATCATAATGAAGAAGTTTTCTGATGAAATTTAACAAAATAGAATATGGGAAAATGAATTTTCCTTTTCCTTTTGTCTTTTGCGATTCATTATTGGCGATCATACACGTCATGCGTCCTGTTCGACAATTCGATCATTTTGACAATCCTAAATCCGTATATCTCTTGCTCTGAAGATTCCGCACCAAAGTTATTTGGACCCGAGCGATTACTACTTAGTAAGGAGTTGAATCTAAGGCCGACCGCGCGTGGAAAATATATTCGAATCATCATCTAATTAGTCACTGTTCTAGCGCGTGCATGCGAGTTGGCAAACATTGTTATGGTACCAGCGAGTCCAATCTTTACTAGAGATTTACTTTAGAATTTGAAGTGTGACTTTCTCCTGCTTTGAAGGCTCGTTTTCTTTTGGGTCAAACTGTTTTGGTCATTGCTTTAGCCGACAAGCTGATGAATGAGCAGTCGTTTGGTTAGTGAGTACAATACTTTGTTTGGAAAGAGCTTAAATAGTTACTTTTCCTGTTAATGCTATGCTCTCAAATTATTCGGAGAAATTGACCAAGCTGAGAAAAAAGAGCCATAGTCTCTGTTATCCAAGATTATTGAAATATCCGGAAGTTGGTGTATTATCACATAACATAGGTTTAAATCCATCTTCTTGATCTAGAAGTAGGAAATCTTTACTTGATAAATGAAGAGAGCACCCGTTATTTGCAACAAATATTATCAAGTCCTGGCCTATGTCAAGCAGGATTTATGCGGCAATAATCCATTCCCACTAACATTTTATATCTGCAACGAATATCAATATGAACAAGCTGTTCCAGAACTGAGACATCAGAGGAATTTGTGTGGTCCCTTCCCTCTTTGTTGCATCTTTCAAGTGATTGCACACAATTTGCTCGTAGGTTCAAGATTTTATTCTCAGCTTGAATATTTTTAAAAATTGTCTAGAAATATATACCAATGTGTGATAGCAAGAGTATAAATTCAAAACGGTGAAATGAAACTTGTACGGCAAAGCAACAAATTTCGGTACTAAGTGGCGATGGAGCAAGTCTAGGTCAGTTTTCGGCTTCATCATCTGTTGAATCTTCTCCTTTTGAGCCATTCTCTGCAATTTCTTTTTACCTTTTCATGTTCAGCTAATGACGTCAGTATTTAATTATGGCCAATGCTAAATGTCGTAATAGCTAGGAATGGCTAGTGCTCTGGAGACATTGTGTGGACAAGCATATGGAGCTCAACAGTATCACAAACTAGGGACTCAGACATATACTGCAATTTTCTCCCTGATTCTGGTCTGCTTCCCTATATCTGTCCTATGGATATACATGGGAAAGATGCTCGCATTCCTTGGGCAAGACCCTCTGATTTCTCTTGAAGCTGGCAAGTTCACAGCTTGGCTTGTCCCTGCACTCTTTGCCTATGCAACTCTTCAGCCACTCATCCGCTACTTCCAGACGCAGAGCCTCATCATGCCGATGCTCATGAGTTCTTGTGCCACCCTCTGCATCCATGTGCCGCTTTGCTGGGTTCTTGTGTTCAGGTCAGGGCTAGACAACCTTGGTGCTGCATTGGCCATTGGTATTTCCTATTGGTTGAATGTGGTTTTCTTGGGGGTGTACATGAAGTACTCTCCTTCTTGCACAAAAACCCGTGTGCCGGTTTCCATGGAGCTGTTTCGAGGGATCGGCGAGTTCTTTCGCTACGCTGTGCCCTCTGCTGTGATGGTCTGGTGAGCCAGTTACTTGTCCAGGAGCCTGTTTGCTGCTTTTTTCTGCCAAAGGCTCTCTCAAAGTTTGACAATCTTTGAGCTGTTGATCAATAAAAGATTTCTTAGTTTTGAACCACCTTTTCAAAGGGAAGCACATCATTTATTAGTCTCTATAGTTAGCAAATTTGAGCAAAATAGATCATTGTTTGATTTTTAGAGCAAGAGTTGGTAGAATGGCCTATCCATGGTAGCATTGGCATGACTAATCCTTCTTCCACTTTTTCTTCTTAAATTCTATTGCAGTCTTGAATGGTGGTCTTTTGAGCTGTTGGTCTTGCTTTCTGGGATATTGCCAAATCCACAGCTTGAAACTTCGGTTCTGTCTGTGTGGTACATTCTCTACTTTGTCAACTACCATCTTCAGAATGTGAATCTTTCCATCTTAAGTTGCACAAAATTTTTCATTCAGGAATGGAAGGACTTTCCTATCTACCCAGTGTTTAATGTTGAGAATTTAAATGTGCTAATTAGTTCTTTTTGGTTCCTAACCAGTCTCAATACCATAGCAACACTCTACATGATACCCTATGGACTTGGCGCCGCAGGAAGGTATGATCGAATTCACTGATGCATAGAACTCTGCAAGCTTAAACCCCTCTTCCGCATAGTAAGATCTGATACCTCAGTCTTTCGAACTCATCATAGCACAAGAGTTTCAAATGAATTAGGAGCTGGAAACCCGGAAGCTGCCCGTCTTTCTGTTTACGCCACGTTATTTCTCACCATTACGGAGACAATTATCGTGAGCACAATCTTGTTCGTTAGCCGGCGAGCTTTTGGCTACACATTCAGCAATGAAGAGGAAGTTGTGGACTATGTTACGAAGATGGCTCCTCTGGTTTGCTTTTCTGTCATCTTGGACAGCTTACTAGGAGTGCTCACTGGTTGAGCATCTTTGTTCTCTTTAGTATAATCAGGTTTTTCACTTATTGGAGCTTCATTTTGCAATGTTAAACTAGTCATTTTTGAGCAGGTATTGCTAGGGGATGTGGGTGGCAGCACATAGGAGCATTTGTCAATCTAGGATCGTTTTATCTTTGCGGGATTCCAGTGGCCGTCGTTCTAGGATTCTGGGTGAAATTAGGAGGAATGGGCCTCTGGATCGGGATTCAAACTGGATCTCTCGTGCAAGCAGTTCTACTATTCATAGTGACAAGCTGTACAGATTGGGAAGTGCAGGTAAACTACTCTTGTTTGCTCTGAGTTATGGTCGCAGGGGATTTGGGTTGATGATAAGTAACATAATTATAACCTGTGAAGTTGCTTGAAGGTCTAGTGGTCATATTCATCATACTTCATATGTTGAAGATTTCCACTTTTCTCGCTTTTCAGGCAAGTAAAGCCAGGGAGAGGGTATTTGAGGGAAGACATTCAGAGGACCATGTGCGATGTGAACCTTAAGTGGTACTCCTAGAGCTCTCTCATAGCGCTGCTTCTACACAAATTCAATTTCTTCTCAAGTCTTCAACTTCAAGTGCCCATCATTGTTAGTCTAGGAAGCTTGATGGTGAAATATCCAATAGTACTGTGTCAGTACTAGTCCTATTTTCCTATTAAGTATGCTGAGATCTACTTGTTCTACGAATAGATTGCAACTACACACACGGATGACTGTCGTCTCATCTTAACACCATCTGTGGAAACCTTTTCTTCCATTGAAAGAGGACAGAAATGAAAAGTGATATTTCTTGGAAACAAAGTAATTTGTTGGCACGTAGAGCTTAGAGATGCAAAGGAAAACCTAGACTGTGTTAGTATAAGCAGAACGAAGCATAGGTCAAAGTTTGCAAAGACTGATCTCGGACTGCTGGTGTTGTACTGGTCTTATTGATCTCTCTCTCTCTTTACTCCTGTGGGCACCGCAGCGGGAGGCGGGCTGCTCCTGTGGGCGCCGCAGCAGGAGGTGGGATTCTTTGCTGCGTTTCCAAATTATTGGTTATTGACATCAAGGAGGGGCCCGGTTCACTTGCGGGGTGAAATCCAACTATCATGAATTTATAAAGTTACGTACATAGGAGATATCAACATGGATGTTACTTTCTAGTTAATATTTGACTGTTTCTTTCTTTATCGTCCTAGACAGAGAAAAGGCAAGTTGCAAGTTGCTGTAGCTTCCAACATGAGCTAATGTCCCTTCTATGGTTCCGGACACATCAGAGGTTGCCCTCTGGACAATTAGATTTGTGTTTTGTCCCTTTACTTTCATTAGCCATGCATGATCGCATATTAAGGGGACAAAAACAATGCTTTTAACGAATGACCAAATCAAAATTTTTAAGCTTCTTCATACTTGTACTGCCTTATTTTCCTGAAGTTTGCCTCATTCTTTATAGTATCTGATCCAGCTGTAAGATTCATTTTAAAGTTAAATTTGATTTTTTTTATCTTTTCTTTATCTGTCATGTCAATGTGTTTTGGTACATTTCATATGAACAGCAGTGCATGAGTCCATGATTTTCTCAGAAAGAAATATGAAGACCAATTTAAGGAAAGTTAGAGTGAACTGTTGAAATGCTCCTCTTACTATCTGCTTTCCTTTACCTGATTAATAACACCTAAGGCTTCATATAGCGTGCACATATGGCCACAATCTACAGAAGTTCAGTAATTCAATACCTCCTTTTGCGACAAGTAGGTGGTTATCATAAAATGGTATGACACTGCTTGATGAAGCTAAATCATGTCGAGGAGGAGATGCACATTTCTGGACGTACTGAGAGAGATACCTGCAAGCCCGAGGTGAAAAGAACCAAGAAGAGACCAACCAAATAAACTTAGTCAAGGGTAATTTATTCAGACTGCTCCCATTAAATCTTGCTTTCCAAAACTCTCTCTCTCTCTCTCTCTCTCTCTCTCTCTCTCTCTCTCTCTCTCTCCCATTAAATCTTGCAAGCATTATACTTGCTTCCCACATGCCAGAAGCAACTAACATCTGGTTTAGGTTCCTGCCAATAGGGACAAAAAAGGGAATTCTATAAACAAAAAGAAAGCAAAACTAAAACTGGTTGATAAAAAGTACATTAATACTTCAGGCCATTAAACAGAAAACTTAAAAGCACATAAGCTTGATTATAGAATGTCTCCTGATGGCACTAAAGGACAGAGGGATAAAATTTGAATCTACCTCTAGGTATGATGACTTGACAAATACCTAATGTACCAAAATCTTGGCTACTGAAAAACTGATGCATACTCGATTTAATCTAGCGGAGAAATCTAGATTTATGCGAGGTCTATTCCAAAGACATTTGAGATGATGTGATTTCACACGTAATAGCATGTGAAGATGAAAGGCTTTCAAAAAGTACTTGTTTGAATAGAAATGAGCGTACAAGGTCGATGTAAACTTAATTACGATAAATTCGATCTGTTAAATGTGACAAAAAAGAAATGGACCATGCTGCCTGTCAAAAAGAACGTACAACTGAAAGTCTTGGAAACCTTTAACTCTATTTGACATGCTCTTGGTTATGATCCATATCAACTGGCGTTGTCCTGAATTTCGAAACTTATAACTAACTAATCTGTGTAATATTACATCCTTGATTTTGGAAGAAGAGAGTTTCTGGAGCAATGTACCGGACAATTAACACGACACCGATGTAGAATGGTGACTGTTGAGGGTGAGAAGCTGGGGAAATAAAATACATGGACGAGAATCTTGATGTTTCCTTCCTGAGCAATGGTCAAAGGGATCACTAATACCTTGTTCTGACCCTCCAGGAGAGAATAAAACATACTGACTCTTTGTTGCTTCCTCCATCAAAAGGACAAGCCTGTGGATTATTCTACTAACTCACGCATAAGACCTCGGAACCCTCGAGTTAACATAAATTGGCGTGATGATTTAATAAATTAACGCCCCCAAAGAATACAAAAACAATGCAACCTCTTTGTAGTACCCCAAAACAAAATGACAAGAATAAAGTCATTATATAAGAATACAAGTCTCAATGAAACGGAAAAAGAAAAGAACGAAAATAATATCGATTACGTCGATCAACACTAAGGGAACAACCCAGAATGTGGAAAATCCTAACGTTTTCCAGCATATAGCACAAGGGCCAAAACCCCTTCTTTGATATGTTCAATACTAAAACAAAGCTCTTCTTGTGACCCCATAAGGGGTTCAGGCGGATTCCTCGGTTATCAAAAAAAAATAAAAAACATATCCTGTTCTTATTTTGTCCATCGAATGTAATTGTCCCATGGCTTTGTCCGTCATATTGTGGCTATAAAAACGATTTAGAGTCCATTTCTCTGTTTCAAACTCTTCCGATCAAAATCATCACTAAAGAGTTTGGCAGAAAATAAAACTTTTTCGATGGCTGCTTTCTCTTGCACGATATCCTTTCCAATTTGGTGCTCCTCAGGCAGAGAGGGCAATGACCCGAGCAAACAAAACTTGAACAACATCAAGATCAATGGCACTGCAAACAGGACATGGACCAAGGTTGACAGCACATTGAGGCAAACATCTGGCGTTGTCACGACATTTGGTTCTGTTGATTCAGTTGTCCTCAATGGCCACATAGACAAACAGCAAGTGAGGCAGAACATTCCCACAAAGAAGCAGTTCATCGACTCGCATCGCCTGGGAGTCATAACTGAAGGGGGTGTCGGGTACCAGCAGACCGTCGTGATTCGGTCTTATGAAGTTGGTCCTGATAAGACCGCTACCATTGAGAGCATCCTAAACCTTTTGCAGGTGATTGCAGCAACATGTTTTAGATGACTTTCATTTTAAATTCGTGTGAACATAGAAAATTTGTTGGAATATTTTACAAATTGAGAATGATGTTTGACTTGTGAAATTGTAGGAAACAGCATTAAATCATGTGTGGATGTCAGGTCTTTTGAGCAATGGATTCGGGGCAACGCATGGAATGATGAGGAACAATCTGATATGGGTTGTGTCAAGAATGCACGTTCAAGTTGATCACTACCCTATTTGGTTAGTTCCATTATCATGTCATGATTAACCCCTTTCATGTGAGGACTCAAAACTTTTACTTAAGTTCATGAGAATCCTAAATGTAAAAACATTCGACCTAATAAGGATTCCGAACAGAACTTGTAATACTCTGTCTTTATACAAGATTAACTGCTACAGTGTGAATATAATCGTTATGTCCAGATGAAGATTATAACTAACTCTTCCATGCTTCTATGCCACTCCAGGAGCTACGAAATTGTTTTAACTGTTCACCTGCTTTAGTTTTCAGCAACCTTTCAGGTAATTAAGAGATATAATCTTGATCACTAGGTGGATAAGGGATGTAGCTACAAATTTGGGATTGGCAAAACTCTCCAGGAAGAGCTCATAGTGCAGGATATTTTTCACATCAATGAGTATGAAGTTTTAGGCTTGTAGGAATAAATCCGGTGTACCATATTGATATTGAATTTCCAAGTTGTTGTCGAGATATGTGAACATGAAGCTTTGATAATATATCTTACAGGGGCGAAGTAGTTGAAATCGACACGTGGGTTGGAGCATCAGGGAAGAATGGCATGAGGCGAGACTGGCTGATCCGCAGCCAAGCTTCAGGAGTCACTTTTGCTCGGGCAACCAGGTATGACTCAGAAATCTCTGACTCGTTTTAGTCAACTGCATATCTACTATAATCTTGCTGATGATTCATGCAAATCTGAAAAACAGCACTTGGGTGATGATGAATGAACAAACAAGGCGCCTCTCAAAGATGCCGGAGGAGGTGAGGGCGGAGATCTCGCCATGGTTTATAGAGAAGCAAGCAATTGAAGAGGACAATCCTGAGAAAATAGTCAAGCTGGACAGTAAAGCCACATATGTGAACTCCGATCTGAAGGTAATTCCATCTCGAACCATGAAAACACCGTGAAAATTATCTTCTCAAGATAGTTCCTGCACAGTTATCATTTATGACAGTGAATTTCAGCCAAAGAGAAGTGACTTGGACATGAACCACCATGTGAACAATGTTAAGTATGTGGGATGGATGCTAGAGGTAAATTGCCTTCACTCTAGAGTCTAGACTCATCCTTTCAATTTCTGCAACCATATGGCCCCTCTGCTGAGTAGATGTCTAACTATCTAATTTTGTCTGCAGACAATCCCGGATGAGATCTTGGAAGCTCACCAGCTTTCTAGTATAATACTCGAGTACCGAAGAGAGTGCGGGGGTTCAGACATAGTTCAGTCACTTTGCGAACCTGATGCCGATGGAATTCTCCAGAGCGGTGGTCAGCACGATAGTTATCAGGTTAACCTGCTCAATGGATTTTCCCTGGCATCTGAAATTTTTCAGGGAAGTGGACTCCTGGGATCATTCGGCAAGACGACGATGCCTTTGAAGTACACACACCTCCTCCAGATCAACGGCGAGTCCAAAAACGAGGAGATTGTTAGAGGAAGGACCACATGGAAGAAAAAGATCACTTCCATGCAGTTCCCGCCATGTTGAAAGGGCACTAGATATCCTGTAGGGGGATTTAGCTAGCCAATCCTTTTTCGAAGCATGACTACATCGTTGGCCTCACTCCAGTTGCCTCAGGGCATATTCGGCGGCGGAGTATAAGATGGATTTGCTCTATATCCCAAGAATTTGTCGATTGTGTTTGATTCAGATAAAAGAAAAAGAAAATTCCCTAGAAGCTAATTGATCGTGTGCGAATAAAGAGCCTGATGTGCAGACTCCAGAAGGCATCATGGTGCCACAGAACAAGTTACCTCGTACTTATCCCCCAGAAGGGACAAGTTCCTTAACCTGCGACCGCAACATGCTGGTTGTTGGGAAACGGCTGCTTCTTTCGGCGGAGGATCCTGTGTTTGCCGGTGTACATGCGTCAAAAGGACACTGTTTGCACTATCCAATTGTGTATTTATGAAGATTGTCTTACTTGAAGTCGAAGTTCATCGTTTCTTTGTCCATCACGAATTTCTCATTAGTAGATATTTGTTGTTATGGAATAAAAGACATTACTACTAACAGCTGATCTAGGTATATAACGATGAAATTGTATTAAGAAAAAAGTTAATCAAATTCCTTATGCAGCCAATGTATTCAAGGATGAACTTGAACTTGGGCAACATATGTTAAGTCATGCTAGAACTGACACTGCACCGCCTACAAAGAACCTGAAGACTGAAAGGGCTATCTTCACCAGGGATCATCTCCTACACTTTTGAAACTACACCATCCGTCAGTCCTCGATCCTCATGATAAACTTAATTCGCTTCCTTAGGCTATTGCATCAATACACACAAAGAATTAATGAAAACAGCACCCCGGAGAAGTACTTAGTTTATATTTGGGTTTCATGTGTCTGAGTTTTGAGGATCGTTTCTCGTGTATATAAATAATTAGGAAGGAATTTTGCCAAGGATTCCACCTCGAACAAACAGTTTGCTATATTCCATTTCCTTGTACATTTCCTGCCGAGGTTCTTCGCATCTGCGCTAGGAAGTCGCGTTGCGGGAGAAAGGTATCGGTGTTCGGCATTAAGCTGAAGCATGCATCTTGGTTTGACCACGATTGAGACTAATTGCATAAACTTCTCCCTTCCTGATTCCGAAACTGCCCCCGCACTGTGATTTCTCGACTCAACTTTCTGCTGAAAGGCATGAAAAAGGAAAGGGGAGTTTACGTGTTCAGATATGGTCTTTGCTTCTTCCAGAGGCCATTCCAAATTCAGCATGGTGCATATCCTTCTGGAGACTCTTAAAAACGAAGCGCTTAATTACATTATCACTAATTTGAGGAAAAAATATTAGAAGGAGAAAAAGGAAAAACCAAAGATCTTCAACTGCCGCTTTACCTCTTCCACTGGCATCAAAACAATTACATACGGTCGGCGTCCCATAAAGCAAACGTGAACACTGCTTAATTTAGTGCAGGGTTCTTAGGCCAGCAAACAGGCAGGACAAAGACATCCTCTATACGTATCTCCTTTCGAATCATTCCAAGGGTTGCCCTCGTCATCAACATGATTAAATAGGTTCTCCATGCACGAAACAGAGCACGACAGTTTTCTCTCTGTCCGCAATTTTCATCAGACTCTAGAACTTGAAGGCAAGAAAACTAAATCAAGGAACAAGCACCATCAAATTAACTGACCATCTAGAGAGAAGTGAACCAAATGAACGAGGGCCACTTTCATTCTAGAAAACTCAAAAGAGTGACGAGATAATCACATAGTGCAAAGCATAATAATGTGCACGGCCGATGCAAACTTTACCTCAACTCACAGCCACATGTTTCAATTCATTTACATCCATCTGCATGGACACAAGGAGTCGGAAGGTGCCGTAAGTGCCCTCAAATTCCAAATCCAGAGCTCCTCGATTCAATTTAATTGTTAGACCTGTACAAATCCAATAATTGTAGATTGCAGTATCTACAAGATGACTAGCCCTCAGCTCCTATGAACCCTTTGACTGATGATACATAGAATTGGTTCTGATCCAATACCCCATTTGAAAACACACACTCGGTTCCAGAATTCTGAGCTCTAACCCAACCCTCTTACAATACAACCAAGTCCATCTTAAAAATCTGAGCTATTACAAAATCCAAGTGACCACGCATACTGCCCCAGACCTTAAAGATCCATTCTCCTTCCACAGACAATTGAGCTCGAGAACTTAAAAGTGGAGCTCTCTCTGAAAAGGCAGATTAACCACCATCCACATGTGGAAAACTTCTCAAGGATGAAGCAGTGCTTTAGTCTCGGATTCCCAAAAACTCTTACCAAGAGTTCAGCATTTTAGCATGGCATAATCGTTGAATAATGCATCGCCATTGTTGAGCTAATGGTGGTCCTTCTTGCTTTTCTTCAGTAGCATCGACATATGATTAATGTATCCAGAACCCGGTTGAGTACCACCCATCAGCCACTGCAGAGCCTCGGCAGCTGCATCCTTCTCTGCACTCTTCTTATTGGTGGATGGCTGACCCATGATCTGCATACCATTAAATTCAACTGTTGCTCGAAACTGATTGTTCTTCAATTGCTTTGTCTTATAGGTCGGGGCAGCATATCCTGCCCTTGTGAGCAGTGTTTGCAGCTGACTTTTCGAATTATCACCACCAGGGCCACTCTCGGCGCGTGAGACTGTGGTTGGCTGCACTTGTGTCTGGGTCGCGTTTGAGGGCATCAAAATCTGACGGCCAAAAACGAATTTACCATAGCCTTTATCCTCTGCAAGCAGCAGCCTTACAGCAGATAGGAGCTCGTGATGGGAGTGTATATCCATCCTGGGATTATGTAGCTGCGGCACAGAAATCAATTATTTTGAATGGCTGATAAGACTACATTTTCTTTATGCTTACACTCTAAAGAAATAGGCAACCATAAGCTTATGCCACAAGGATATATTCGCTTTGATAACAAGAATGATTCTCTCACCTTCATTTGAATCAGTTCATCAAGTTCTCTTTTAATGCTTGCATACATGTTTGCTATTGCAGGACTCATAAAAAATTCCAGATATCCTCCTAACATCTTTATGTGCCCATCCTGTTAAGAAACCAACTAGTATCAATTAGTTACGCAAAAGCGTGTCAGGAAATGAGGTACCCAGAAGGAAAACTAGCACATTGGTGCTTAAATGTTTTTGTCGGAGATGTGTAAAAGTTACAGTATCAGATTTGCATGGAGAGTGTTACCGTATCCCCCCTAGAGAAACTTCCACCAAATAGGAGAAGCATTGAATCTGACACAGCTGTTGAATCACGGAGGAAAATAGATTTCACTTTAATCTTTTCATTGAAGACTAGCCATGGATAAGGGATTTGGGAATCCCGAGCATTGACAGAGTTCTGACCAAATAAATTATTGCACAAAGATTAGATCCCCAAAAGTGCAGGTACTGAATTAACATTTTAATGCAGATATAAATTTGTCATAAACAGGAACTTACCGAATACAGAAGCACCTGGCCATCTTCCATAGTTTTCAGGGAGAACGACTTTCCATTGTGCTGCATACAGACACAAGTTTAGCTTTTAAAAACCAATGAGTTTGAGAGAATTGGAACAGCCCAAGATTATTCCACATAAGCTTTAAGGTGTAAAGAGTATGAATCTTGAAACACCTTTTCAACTATCTCGAATTTACAGATCAAGTAAATATCTGTTACCTCAACAATAAGGTTATAAGGACATGAGAAGTTATCACAATAGAAAATAGACGACGCCCAAGTTTGTTTTCTGTTTTGATAGATTAACCTTGAAGCAACTGTCAAAATGAAGGGAGGCAGTACGAAAATTTATTGCACACGAATCTCTGACTTACCACAACAGAAGAAACACCAGGGTACAGGCCATAACATATAACAGCACGGATGAGATGTTCGTCATGGCTCCATTGGTTGCTGGTGGCTGTGTTTCCATCGACAAGGCCAGTGTCCCTAAGCAAAGAGAAGAAGTCCCTCCGAAGAGCATCAATAGCTTTCATGGACTGTACTGACAGAAAATTTTTCCAACAATACTCATATCCAGCATAATCCACTTCAGCATCATTCCACCCCTCATAGGCCCGGACAATTGCAAGATGATCGCTGTAGTCACGAGAAAACTGTGCTTTTGCAGCGTCTGCCAACTGTAAACAATACATAAGAAAAGGGATCAAGCAAAAGCACAAATGCTATCTAGTATCTACTGTAATTTCTATATATGCATAAAGAAAAGCATGAGATATCTCAACCTTAATTTAGCTGAAAGAATGAAGATCTGCTTTTACTAGATTTTTACTGGTTTTCTCAATGGAAGAATGTCAGTTGCATGGTGAAAAAAGAAATTGTTGAATTAAACACCGACAATAACCTGCATCTTTGAATAAATATAGGAGAAACAATACCAGAGGCAAACAAGTTACATAAGCTACTTTCATTTGTTTTTTCAGTTTCATTTTACATTTCTTTCTGTCTCCTTGGCTTTCTCAAAATTTTAGCACAAAGGGCACAAGTGTGACACTGAACAGTTGCATTTATTTGCATATGCGCAGAGTAAGATTGAGACTTCTGACTGTGTGCATGCACATGTGCATAGTAGGATTGAGACTTCTGATTGTGTGCATGCATAGATGCAAACAGTAACAATTTATCTTGTGGAGATCAATTTTTACAAAATCGCATTGGCATATGGACCCCTCATGTGACCACTTAAACCAGTTGAACTGTTGATTGATATTCAGTCATTACATGTAAATAAAGCGAGATCTACATCTGAACACAGCTTGGTCTGGAGGTCCAAATGCATGTTTGTTTGAACGTGAGGTCACCGGTTTGACTCTCATGCTGCATAGCACTTCTATACTTGCCACTCTACACTATTATAAATGAATTTGTTGCTCCCTGTAAACAGTCAGTGGCATGTGCGAAATGGAACGACACAAACTAGGAAAACAGCTGTCAAGATATTAGCAAGAAAATGTGAATTAGAAGAGAGATCCTCCAAATTCTAAAACATTTGCCTAGGAAAATAGTACAATTTGCTTAGGCAATATCCAAACACCACAAAACATCTGTTTTTCCACTGCGATATGGTGACAATTAACTCACAGCAATAAGAATCAAGGAACATATGGAGATCATTTGCAATGGAAACTGCACATCATTTTTTTTTCTCCCCAAATAGAAGCCAACAAAATCACCAGGAGACTGCACAGTCAAGAACAATCCCCCAACAAGCAGAAAAAAGCATGGGACTTCCTAATCAAGAACAAAGCAAAAATTCAAACAAGCAAGCACCTCTAATGAGAACTTTTTTTTATTACTGATCTTCAACAAGACAAAATGAAGCATAACTGTCTCGATAAATGGAAAGCCTGACTTACATCCTTCTTGTCCATCGGTGTTAGGAAAGGATCTCTCACGCTGAGGCCAGCAACAACAGTAAGTATCGGATCCAGGCAATTTAGGACAGCACCCAATACGAGCATCTTCCCAAGTTTAGGCTCCACTGGAAGCATAGAAAGGTAACGGCCTGCCAATTTACACTGATCAGGTTGACTTTGAAAGGTATATGTCACTGAAAATGATACAGACACAGAACTATATAAGAATACTTCTTACCTAGTACGGTCAAATTCTCATTCTCATCCAGAGACCCAATAGTTTTCAAGTACTCAATAGCATTTTGAACCTACAATGGAAATTAAATAAAGAAATTAATAAGGACAAGTGCAGGGCAAATTAAAGAAAAAAATACAGAAAGGAGACATGAAAGGAGTGCTTCCAAATACCGCTAGCAACTCTGGGGACTGCAAAGCCCTTGACAGAAACTCAGAAATACTGCCAAGTTTTAAACTTTTTATTTGCAAACAAAGCGACTGTAAGGGCGTTCTCAAAATTTCTGGCAACTGATACTCTGAAAAGGCATCATATACACATTTAGGATAGAGATGGTAACATTCTCCAGGTTGAACTCGACCTGCTCTTCCTCTTCGCTGTACATGAGCAGAAAAACTCTTAACTCATCAATCAATGAGGAGTTCAAACTCTGACTATAAAAACAACCATTTGCAAGAGAAAGTTATGACATGTTCTGTTACACAGACGCTATGAATACTACTTAAAATTTCTCTAATAAAGGGTGTCCCAGCGCACAAGGCTTCCCACACAGCAGGGGTCCGGAGAGGGGACTTCTTAGGATCTCTCTCTCTCTCTCTCTTGATTAAAAATAAAAAAGAACTACAAAAAACATATTTACCCTCCCCACTTCTGTTACTTGAATCTCTAGATGGCCCCAGTTCAGGAACTTGTCCAGGACATTCTGCTCAGAATTTAATATCAAAATGGAAGACAAGAATCTCACCATGAATATTAGTGGTAAGCCCAGAAAACTATTTATTGAGGTCAAGCATGAGATGTCAGAAAGAGGTTTAAGCTGATAGACCACTAGATTCTGGCTGCAGTTACCATCTCACCCCTAGCTTGCTTATTTAATAAAATGTAAGTTGAAAACCATTCTGTGTGGATAAAGAGACCAATGAAAAAAACTACATTGTAAAGACTAGCAATTAGTTTTTCCTCTTCTCTAAATAGAAATGCATAGATGACTAGTGTGAGAAATTTCCTCATCTACCTTCTAGAATCAGACATATGACCATCGGGTAGATCATGATAAAAGCTTCGAAGTTCTAAGTACAATTGTTTTTAACATTACTCAGAGGGGCTCACAAATCAACATCATGGAACTAACAATGTCTATAGAGACCACAAAAAGGGAGTAAGTTACACAGACACAGGCCATCCCAAATGTTTGTGAACACTAAAAATATCTTCCAGCCATGTAACCTCCTAAAATCAACAAAACTCGCTCCAGGATTTAGCCAAATAACATGCATAACTAACAACTAAGTGATAGGATCTCACAGATGATAACTTTAAGTACATCAAACTCAAAAAATTGCCAAGGACATTATGTTCACAGGGTGAAATTCTCCCTGGTGTCTCACTTCAACATAGTCCATATATTTGATGGCATTTTATTACATTTTTCTTTTTTTCACTTAATAGGTAATAAACAAAATGTTCAGAGAGTGAATTTCTCTGTACTTGGCTTCTCACTTTTTAACATCTTCAATGTATTTCATCACATTTGGGACACTTTTTAAATTTGATGACAGAATCATTAAAGAACTTAGTCATACAAAAATTGGGACAAGCTGCCAGAGCAAGAAAATATAGCAGGTGGGAAAAAGCAAAAGAGAGATGGGCGGGGAGGCTAACAGCAAAAGACCGCTCTTTTTTTTTTAAGTGAACATCTCACGCCCTCAATCTACAATATTAAGATTGTCAACAGTATATAATGTTGCTCAATGTGATTCTTAACAAGAGTATTTACCTGTTTCGCAGAAACTCTAGAAATCCAGGAAGGAAGCAAGCAAGGAGTGTTATTCAGTGCATCATATGAGGTCTCTTTAGCCTTTCCACAGTCAAGAACGAAAACAACATCATTAATTGTAATACTTGTCTCGGCAATATTGGTTGCTAGCACTATTTTCCTCACACCATCTGCTGGTTCATCAAATATTAACCTCTGCACAAGTTTGCGACAAAGTATGTAAAATATTGTAAAAAGAGAATCATACATAATCATGGAAGACAAAGCACTTAGAGGCACATACGAAAACAAGAAAATAGGAGGAATAAGGTAAACATACTGATTGCAAAACATATTGTCAAAACAATCAAGGTAAAGCAAAACGAGGGCATGTCCAACCAGATGAAAGTTACAAAATAAAATCCTGTTTCTTGAAAAGGTCCAGCATGTGACCATCTTTAAATTTTAGAAGGTCAATCTATTCGGTAGGTTGTAACTAGAGAGTACCCTAAAGATGAACAGCAAACAATTAGCCACCAGACAAGGTAAAAAAATATCCTGCTTCAGCTGCTAATAGTCTTCTTTGTATGAATGAAGATAGTTACAGTTCTCTTTCTTTCCCAATCAGTCTGAAATGTGCAAATTTACAAAAGTGCAAAAATGTGAACACATAAGACAAGTGGATCTCTCCTTTTGCTTTTCCTTCAAAATTCAATTATACTGTCATTAGGGAACCCATATTACCTGCTCTGAACTGGCCATTGAACTATGGCATGCAAGCAATAAAACTCGATTAGGATCTCCCAATATTCGATGACTTTGGAGTTTTTCCTTCAGTGAACTTATGTCATCCCATCCTGTCATAAAGACCAGCACAGCACCCGGTTTTTCTTTCTCACAAATGTGGCACAGCAGATATTCTATAAGATTAAAGCCAATACAGTCGGGATTCCAACACGAGAGAGATTCTCTTGTCTGGGGGCTATAATCCTTCAAATCTGCAGCTCCAAGTGCTTCCTAAGAAGCATCACAAGAAAAAATTAGAAATAAAAATAAATAAATAAAATAAATAAAATAAAATAAAATAAAATAAAAAAAGAGAGGGACATGGACCCAGAATTTAAGAAGGTCAATTTAGTATACCTCAACAACAGAGGCAATTTGACTCTTTCTCTTTCTAGGAGCCTGTTTGCTCATTTTCCACATCTTTTCTTGACCATAGTCATCTATCTGATTGTAAGGAGTCAACCTGTAGCCCGTCGTTTCTAGTATATTCTCCAGAAAATGAGTCCGAACTGGGTATGTAAAACCCTAATCAAGTGATAATAAAAAGGAAAGCTGAGCCCAGATTTTCAAGATTTGTCATGTTTTGGTAAGTAACAGTAGTTTGTGAGAAGATGCAGTACACTAGTTTCAGAAACTAAAATGCAAACAACTTGTTGATGCCTCAGAAAATGAAAATAATCGTTGTTGCTGGACTGCTGTGAAATACACATTTAGCAGAGAAAGATGAATTGCAATGGACATATAACAGTCAAGCTCTGACTATTAAAAAAGAATAATCTCATTATACGACAAGGTGACAACAAAATAGTGTAAGTAGAAAATACATGAGGGCATGACACAAACTTCTTAAGACCAAATTAGTAAACTACAGCACTCCTAGAATCCAACATGCCAGAGCAAGGACAGTAGACAGTCCAGAGATCTGTCAAAACCATTATTGTTTTCTGCCACCATACAGTACAAACAGAAACGGTGCAACTTTTCCCAAACAAATTAAAGATCTCAATAAGGAAATAGATCACACTAGGATGTCCAAAGCACTCCAACTTCAGGTTGAGTGTCAAATCAAATAGACACAGTCAAGCAGTGGGAGTTTGGAAATGGACTGGAAATGTCTCTGCTAAATCATTGGTCACGAGTACGCAACATCCTTTTTGAAGGACGAGTGATGTGCCATTCTGTCCTTAGAGAATAATTCCCACACATTGTCAAGTTAGCCACCAACAAGAAGAGAATAATTACAGCATCCTTTCATGCAATTGGCAAAAGGAATTCAATGAATGATTGTCAATGTTTAATTTATAAGCTTCAAATGACTAATTGACTGATTATTTCTCCAAAAAGAGGAGCTGCTTCGTACCTTACCATAGGGACCAAGAAAGGCAATCTCATTGGCAGCACTAGTCTTACATTAATTTCAACAGTCAATTGTGAAAAATCAAGCATTGGTCCAATGATTTTAAACTCATCCTTTACAAGGTCTTACGCCAGGATTCAAGTCAAACCACCCCCCATCTCATATAACAGGGGTAATATATATTCATCAATAGCTAATACAAGAATTCTAGGTGCTAAAGGAGGCCAAACAAAACTGATGTTCTTGAGTGTGATGGAGAAACGAATGATTTGTCAAATGTAGTGGAACAAGAATAAAGACAACGCCAGAAATGAACCTATTTGGGAAAAATAGGTATTGTCCCAATCAAGGATAAGATGTTGCTTGGGCTGCTTTGGCCATGTTAAACAAAGACCTATAGGATCCCCTAGTGAGGAGATGTTAGCAAGGGATGGAAACACAGGTTAGAAGGGGCAGGGGAAGACCTCCACTAACATGGAAAGAAACAAGAGGGAACGATATGAAGTATTTAGAGCTTAAAGAAGTTTTAGTAAAGGATCAAGCGCAATGATGTAATAGGTTTCACATACCGACAACATTTAGTGGGATAAGGGTTGGTTTGCAGTTGTTTGCTTTTTGGCTTTTTATAAGTAAAAAGGTTAAATGGGGCAACCAACAAAGCTAACCCCTCTGAGAATTACCATGAGAGTCTCACACCTGCTACAAAATGTTCATTTTGAGCCATAGCCACTTAATCCACTCGGAACCCAAAGGTTCAAGGTCAATAAGCCCATCATCTCAGCCCCACTGACACACCAAAAGCTAAGAAGTCTCTTCACAGATGCCTAAGGCATAAACTGGTAAGAGGTTCACCTATGGCATGATTTAAACTTGTTCCTTAAAGAAGAGAGTGTGAACCCTTCAATGCTCAACCTCAACACTCAGAGGTCTCAATAACAAACTTAATGGATAAGAATGGAAAATGACTTTTTTTCTCATTCATCCTTCACAAAGTGGGTCAAAACCTTAGTTTAGTAAAGCATGTGAAGTAGCATTCAGAGGATTAGGCATTTGAACTCGTCAACAATGGAAGCTTGTGTACAATTATTGGAAAACGCTATCTTAATTCCTTCATTACTAATCTTTCAAAGAGTTCATTTAAATGAAGAGATGGCGAACAAAGGGGGAAAAGGTAGATTATCACTAACGGACTGTTGGAAAAAGTAGAAAGGAGCACTGAAAAGAATGGTTTTTCAGAAAGAAGGCAAGAAATGCTGTGAAAATAAAATCTTTCTTCGTTACCTAACAGTTACAATGGATAAACTAGATAGTACGTCCCTTTTCCTAGTAAATATCTTCCATGCCGTTTTCCACAACTCTATTTTCCGATAGGTGTCTAAGGTCCCTTTCAACATGCCTTTGATCTCTTATGTCCATTGAGGGCATCCATGAATAAGAGAACTTCCAAGCCTATACTCCCTCGTACCTATTGTTTCAAGTGTCAGAATTCAAAAACTATATGGTCTTGCGCTCTAGTTATCTCATCCCAATTCTTCATTCCGCCACCTTAAATGTAGGCAGAATCAACAATCCTGTAATTAAGCGGCCAATCAAGTGCATAATGCTGTCCTCGTATGCAAAACCAGAAAAAAAAAACAGAATAAAAAATCCTCACTTTAGAAACCTACCGGAATGCGAATTATTGGAGCTCCACCAAAATAGGACGAGAAAAGTTCCGCATCCAAGGTGGCACTCATCAAAATCAACCTCAGTTCTGACCGACGAGGAAGTAGATCTTTAAGGACAATAAGCAGAAAATCTAGCACCAGATATGCGCAGTATTAGAAATAATATCTTCTTATCATCATAAACGTAATGCTTCCAATAAACAAACCATGTACCTTCATTCATTCCACGTTCATGAATCTCGTCAACAATAACATGAGTTACACCTTTCAAGTTTCTATCAACCAGCAACCTCCTCAACAAAATGCCTGTGGTGCAAAAGAGAAGGCGTGTATCCTTGCCCTTCATACCCTCTAACCGAACCTTGTATCCAACCTTTCAAAGGGATAAAAGAAAGAGCTCCTTACATTTTTGCTCAAGAAATTAACTTGCAAATCCTTCAATAGTATCTTATTCAAGACCAAACATGTTATCTTGCTGTACAGTATCAGACAGAAAACTCACAGAATCACCCAATATTTCTCCTCTTTCTGAAGCAACTCTTTCAGAAACAGACATGGCCGATATTCTTCTTGGTTGTGTGCATATGATGTTACAAAGTGCTCCACGTCCAGAATTTATCTCTGATTCCAAAATAAATTGGGGAATCTGTGTAGTCTTGCCACAGCCAGTTTCACCTGAGATGATAACAACCTGTAAAATTTTGAGAGCTACAATCATAAGACGCAAACAACAGCACAATTAGTCTTATTATACAGAATGAGAACTCTTCCTTCCAACCATTATTAACAAACACAGGCCCACCATAAATTCCACTGATTTCAGATGAAACTGCCATTCTGCCAATGGGCACATGCATGCTTGAGTGTGTTTGTGCGGGTAAAAATGCTTAATTATTCAAGAAGAAATCAGCAGACCAAATCAGCAATAGATCTCAAGAAAAGATAAGCATGACTGAGGCCTCTCATCCAAATTGATCGGCTGGCCTAGTGACAGTGTTACAAAATAACTGTACTAGGAAAGCCTCACAAAAGTTATAAAAACCAGACCTGAGGGAATTCATATTCAACATTACTCTTTCAGATTTTCGCAACCATGTCACCCAAGAAATAAAAGATAAAGCAAGAACTGCTTTAATCAAGTAAGATCTCACTGACTCCCTAAGGCTGTGTGCACTAACTCCTAAGAGGAAACACCCTTTCTGAAATAGAAGAAAAAATTAGTCACTGATTACATCTTAATGGAATCAGAATGGAAGTTCAACCTCCATCAAATAATCGACATAGAGATACACAGATATAAGTTGAAGAATATGGGGGATAATATGCAGGCATCTCTCAAACCATGTAGAAAGAGGTCCTTAAGAAAGCAGCAGATATATACCATGACCCAACCAGGAATCCAACCAAAACTTAAAAACTCAAAGACTTGCTATTTCTGCTGTGTATAGGATGGAATACATCATTGAGAAATCTATCTACATCCTGAACAGTACATTATAAACACCATAGATTGGTCCTCTTTTAATCAATGATCATAAGCCAAACAGATTCCAGTTAGAGGCTTAAGCGCAGACATCAGAAAATAAGCAACAGGACAAATTAGAAAGTATCATCTCATCTGAAAGCTCAACAGGACCCCAATCAGAAATTATAAGAGCAGGACTCCCAGACAAGGGGTAAAACCATGTAATTCAATCAACAGTCAGACAGATCGCACAACATACGTCAGCCATTGCCAAGGCAATAACGGAACAATCTCCCAACTTCTTTCTTCCAAACGTTGAAGCAATTAGTTTCTACAAGGCACATGCTTCTGGTTATGACGGTCTTATACACAAAGCATACAATAAACAAAGGAAACAAGTCAGGATTCAAAGACACGGGGACAACAATCAACACTAAACATAAATGTAAAAGAATTAAATCAATTAAGTTCTACCAACAACCACTGTTTTGTTAAATTTTTCAGATTTAGTCACTATTTCAAATGTAGATCATTGAGAGGAGACTCATCATAAAATCAATAGCAATTCACCTGCTTTTGCGAAATGGCTGTTAATAATACATCCTTCTCCTTATAGGCAGGTAGATTTCTACGGAATTCCAGCATTTTTCTTCCTTGTGGAGATTCCTGCAAGTGAACACAAAATGAACATTCTAGTAATGATCTGACAAGAAGTATTTAGAAGAACTATAGCATTATGTCTTCACACTCCTCTGCAACTAAACAGCTAAAGAAACTTTTGAATCATAAACAGCTAACCAAATTTACAATAAACCGGAAAACCGGAGTTCTTTTAATGTTACTTAGGCTTTCACTCATACTAGCAAACAAGCAAGAAAAGAAAGGCAAACAAAAGATCAACTGCAGTCAGATGGCTTTGCATAGTCGACTTTGAAAAGCAAACAAAAGATCAACTGCAGTCAGATGGCTTTGCATAGTCGACTTTGACTGTGATTCTGGAAAGTACAAACATGCAACCGGGAGTGAAGCATGGCAATGTCCAAGAAATTGTTAATTGAGGAATTAATTTTGACCTCTCAAAACATATCCTCTGAATCAAGATAGAATTGATGCATGATGTGGGTAATAATGGAATAGAAATGACAGTCAAAATTTTCCATAGCTCTAAGGATAAAATGGAGCTGAGGAATTAAGCGAGCCGCATTCTCCAAGACTTTGTGAATGGGGAGAATCGGTTTTGGAGGGGTAGAAATTGTCCATCATAACTTTCAGTTATTGCAACTAATAAATTTTCAAAAATCTACATGCTTCTTGTAAAGGTTGGTACTCATCACCACGATTTTCCTCTTATGGAAGCAAGGAAAGACTAAAGTTACCCATTAAGAAAATACTAGCCAATGGTAATCAGCCTCTGACCAAGTCTGTCAATGAAGTAATGGACAATTAAGGTCCTATAAGTACAAAATTGAAACATATGAATAGGAAAGCAAGACATGGCTCCATATTTCAAAAGTGGACCAACCTGCCAAGCTTGCTGCTTCTCGTGGAGTTGCAAACTTCTCCGAGCAAGAACTTTCTCTATCACGGACTTACTGGACGCCAGTGGCTCTGGTTGTTCAAAAAGCCCTTCTTCAGTAGCAATACTACTGCTACTACTGCATCTTGAAAAGGAATTATATGAAGAGCCTTCAGTATATCTAGGCTTTTGAGAAAAGTACTCCCCTAGATATCCCTCAGCTCTTCTTAGCAGACCAAGAGGTAAGCTCACCTGCAAATCCATGTTGTTAGACACTCAGAAAGATGTCAAAATGACCGATAGAGGAACTAGAAATGATATGGGCCAAAAGGCGTGCCATGGACCATTGATCCCAATATGGACCAGAACCTGAGAATGAATAAAAGGAAAAAGAAAAAGCAAAGGACCCAGTTGGTTCCCGAAAATTATCAATTTTCCTTTCACTGAAAATAAAATGAAAACGTCTACCTTTCTCATTGTGCTATTTTCTTGAAGACATGTCTGGTATATGTACAAATTTCAACCTGAAGAAAATCTTATTTTCATATTTGATTATGCTTTTATCATTTACTAAATCAATTTCACATCAATATCAATTCCTACTCAACCATCTCATTAGAGATTTGAGTATTATATATTACTCAAACCAATTAATGTGCATATTAACAAGATATGCAAACTAATCGCTCATAATTGAAATAAACTGATCATGGCATTAACTTAATTCAGAGTATTTTTTGAGAGAGAGAGAGAGAGAAAGCGCTCAGAATGACCAAAACAAGAACCCTTGCTTCGAAGCTTGAAAATCCCCACAAAAGTTCAAGGGGAGGGAAATGTGTGATTATGGTAGTACAATGCTGGGAGAAAAAAAAATGTTGACACAAGGATGATGAGAGAAGGCACACCTGCACGTACAAAAATCTTGTGTTTTCCTTTGGATCAGAAACACTGAAAATAACTAAGTTTTCTGCGTTCTTGTATGAGGAACATTTTCAAAGCTGATCCAAACATTTTTTCTTGGGCTTGTTTCATTTAAAAAGGAAACACAATTTTAGAAAATTCCCATAAACAACAGCCCAAAATAAGCTAGGATCCAAGAGAACTTTGTTTGTAAAGATGTCAGTGAAATTTAAGGAAAAAAAAAAAAAAAAAGCAAGAACATGACAGTATGTAATGTACTGTACCTCCCTCTGCGGACGCTTCTCATCCAGATCAAATCTATAGTTAGGTAGAGGAACCTTGCTGAATACAACCACTTTTGCATAGACTTGGCTGCAAGAGAGTTAAAGTTCAGAATCCAGATCCAGCAAACAACTGATAGGTGGACGCTATTATCAATGCCGATGGATAACATACCTATACAAACCCATCTTGCTCGCCAGAGCTGCTATTTGCTCAAAATCACGCCTGTCCTTTTTGTCCTTTGAGACCAATTCTTGCTTTTCTTTATTGCACAAAAGCATGTTTAGCTTCCGTTTCCACCCATCAATACCATTAGAAAACGTTGAACCCTGTTAAAACATGGCTCGGAAGAATGAGGATGAATGAAGCACACTATAAGTACAGTTTATAATCAAAACATTGTCTAATTTTTTCATCATTATCACCCCCAAAGCAGGAACCCATTTGTTCTCCTATCGGAAGATGCTCCCAATAACAACAATCGAATCACGGCAAGGTATCCCAAGCAACTAGGAAATCTCCATACCCCCTATTCATACAAAACCGTTTGCTGCTCTCTATCTGAAAGAACTGCGAGGTCTCAAAAATGAATAATGAAGAGGCCGATATTTAATACTTCTCTCCACAAGGCAGTCTAACTTATGTGAAGTCACCTTCACAACATTTAATGTCTAAGAAAACTAAAGAAGGTTGCCAACTCACACGATCATCATTTGAATGAATGAACATGCTTGAATGTATGACATGCTTTGAAAATGTGTATCCTTCAACACCATCTAAATTCATCACAAGGAGAAGCTGAAGAATATTGTCTTTAAGGAAAAAACATTCAACATGAGCATCATTCCTCTCCAGATATTTGAATGAAGAGTTGTTACTTTGGTACAATTCACAGAATCCATCCAGAAACCTAACACAACTTGATCAGCATTTGAAGTTTTTACATTCGCTAGCATGTCCACCATCAAAATGTTGATCGTGATGGCAAACATAAATCCTTCTGATTCATAGTTTCAATTTTAAAAATTAGCCATTGCAAAGGTACTTTTACGTAAAGCCACTCCCCCAATATAAGGAGGAAAAAGACAGAAAGCATGATGGTACATCAATTGAAACCCAGTGCCACATCATGCAGAGCCTCTGTATGAAGATAAAGAGCCACCATTTCCACTCCAGAGTCCAGAGTCGATTTGCCTACAGCTAATCCACAAATTTTAGCCTAGCATGAGTTGCTTAGAGAATGCTTCGAATTCACAGCCTTCCAGATGATGAACTATTAGCACAGTAGAAGCATAACGATTCTCAATGCTCCATGGTCTATTCTGCTATGAAAATCATCTAAAAATAAGGCACTGACCTAACCAAACCACAACGTTACAAGCGAAAGGAACACGTCGGGCAGTACCCAAGGGAGTTCGAAGAAGTGTATTGACTATGCATTGACAATGGAGAAAACATAAAGCACGCCGTGCCTAAGTCATCTCCAACGCGTAATTTAGCTCCATTTTGTCCCAGGACATCAGTCAGTCAAACAGAGCAACAGCAGAAAAATCACGACTCGAGCAGCACACCTGCGACCAGGACGACTCGAACTCGCGATCCGAGCCATCCTCCGACGCGCCGTCGCCGTGAGCCGACTTGTACTGCGGGTAATTCCTCTTGTTGAGCTGCTGCTGCAGCTGCTGCCGCTGCTGAGCCGCCGAGCCAGTCGGGGGAGCTCTCGCGGGGCTCGGGACGGGGACCGGCTGGCCGCGGTGGCCGCGCGAAGTGGGGACGTCCGCGGCGGAAGAGGCGGCGGCGGGCGCGGCCGGAGCGGAGGAGGAGGAGGAGGAGGAGTGGTTGGGGACGGTGATGACGGAGCGGAGGCGCTGGTGGGGAGGGACGTAGACGCCCACGCCGCCGTGCGACGACGGAGGCCGGTCCTTCATCGCGAGGGAGATCAGAGGGGGCGGAGGGGTCGGAGCTCCGGGGAAGACGGCGGAGCGGCGGGGGTGCGGAGGCGGAGGAGGGAGGAGGAGGGCGGAGGGAGATGAGGAGGGCATGCAAGTGCGAGTGCGAGACGGCGTCGTTCCCGAGGTTTTTATGCGCAGGAGGAACGACACCTTCTCCCGATTCCGTCAATGGCTTGGTCTTGCAGCTTTCGATCGGGGGGGCGTCCAAAATAAATAAATATAAAACTAAAAGCCCGATTTGCTGTTTCGTCCTTGCGGTCGCGGTTTATTCGAGTTCTCTCCCGTCGTATTTCCCCGGACTGCGCAATCGAATCCTTTCGTTACCATCCGCTGGCTACTTTTGCTAATTTTTTTAAAGTGGACTCAACACTATACTTGATACATCTTCCAGAAAATGGAATATATAAAAAAGAATCAAGAACCATGTGGGCTAAAAAGTAAACTAATGGAATCATGAGTTCAATTCCTTCTGTTTAGGAGAATAATAGGTATTCCTTGTCCATTACAAAGGATCACTTATTTACAAACCCCGTTCGAAAGTCAATAACTTTTACTTTGCACCTTATGCAAAAATCCATTCGCATTATGCTTTTCCCTATTTCCTAAAATGATATAATTTTTGTCGACGAGAATTAAATATTCCTAGACATTCTATCCTTCCATGGAAACGATGGAAACCCCGACTTAACACAGAAATTGAATGCACTAAACTAGATTGGTTCAGTTTGGAAATTGATTGATTAGATCTTCGGATAAATATTTTTCAAACTTAAAGTTAGTAATTGAATGCACGGAAATTGAATGCACTAAACTATATTGGTCTAGTTCAGAAATTGATTAATTAGATCTTCAGATAAATATATTTATTAATTGAATGCATGGAAATTGAATGCACTAAACTATATTGGTTTAATTTAGAAATTGATTGATTAGATCTTCATATAAATATATCTCGAATCGGGTTGGAATCAGCCCGAACGTGCAAACGCCCCGGCTCGCACGTGCCGCCAAGGCTAGTGGGCCCATTCAATAAAACCCGACCCGACCCAACTCATTGACACCCCTAGAGAGCAGGCCATGGTGATTACACAAAAATCCAAATACTAGGCCTGGTTTGGGAAGTGGATTTTCACAACACGATTAAAAGCCCATTATCCATTGGGTCCATGCTGAGATTTAGGAGACGTGCATACTTTTGGCCCAAAAGTATTCCCAAAAGCTTTGGGAATTCCCGTGTCTCCCATGCGGGTAGTCACGCGCTCCGCACGTGCATGATGTCGGGGGATCGCATGCGAAGGGAAGAAGACCAATTTGAACAGTTTGGGCAGCCGCAGAATGGAGTGGGTGCAGCGAGCAACTTGTGAGACGAAAATTGATTTAGGATAAATACGTTATAAGAGTATAGCTTGGTATTCTTCGTGTGACGAAGATTAACTTAGGATAATTGTATCATGAAGGCATCGGTTTGGAATCTTAAAATAATATTAACCCGATTATGGGAGAATGGTTCTAAGTTCCATATAAGTTCCATCAAAAACTTAGAACCTGAAATCCGAACCTAGAAATCCAAACCTAAAATCTTACCATGCATAAATTTTAAGATCTATCAAAATTTCATCTATATTATTAATTAAATTATTACAATAAATTATCATTTTTAATAATCACCGATTGCTGCTATAATTTATTGGTCATAACTTATATCTAGACATATGAAAAAATATGCATATGAACAAAGTAAAAATTTTAATCATAAAATGGAAACTCAAACTAGTGGTTTCGGATTATACAGTTATCAACAAATACCCAAAAACACCGCAGGAATGTACAAAGATATAGACCAAAAAAAAAATACAAAACTTGTTTTAAGATTTAGGTTACAAATTCAAGATTTCTCCAATTTAGAACTTGAAATCTCATTGAAACAAGTTCCCTTAATTTTTAAATTCAGAACCCACCTTACATACCTTGAAATTTGGAATCGAATGGGTTTGCACTGGTTTGATTCTCAGTTTCAAATTTCATCTTGAATCCGTGCTCATCCTTAGATCCTATTATTTTCCGGAATCGATGGGTGTGTGTTCGGCGGAACTTCAAGAGCAGCACGGCCCTTTCACATCATTCGGTTCAAATGCACATCGAAGACTCGAACGAGGACAAAACGAAACCGTAAGGGCAAGTGTAAGATACGTCCAGTCCAGGCACGAATCGCATCGGCAAGAGGCACCATCCTCATCTTCAAACGAACTGCGAGAGTTCAAATGCGCGAGGCAACTCCCGGGGCAGGAACGAAGGAGAAAAACTCTGCAGAGACCACGGATCATCCCTAGGCGGGGCGGCGCACTGCTGACCAGTCAAAACGCCGGACGAAAAGAAGCCGACCACCTCGTACGTCGTCACAGCCGCGTGGAAGCCGAAAGTCAAGAAGAGGTCGAAAAGGGCGGTGATGTCCTGGAAGACGACCAGGAAAAAGGACTCCCCGTTTGGCGTGAACCCGTCTCGGTAATCTTTGTCCGTTTCCCGAGCTCTCAACATCGTCGTCGTCATCGATCCACCTCTTTTCATTTCTGGAACCTTCATTTTTCTCTCTCGCTTGCTTTTCCTTCTCGGCACTTTACTAGGTAGGGAGGTACTACGTAATTTTCAAATCGCACAAGCTTCACTGGCTGAAAACGACGCAACGTCATCAGAAAAATCGCTGCCCTCCTCAGTTTGCCTTCCCGCGTCCAGCTGTCTTGCGATCGACAAGCAAAACCCAAAAATTCAAAAAATCAACCTCACCAAAACCCCATATTAATATAATATCATGAAAAATTTTAAACTAATATATCATGTTAACAATTTAACTTAACAATTTGACGATAAAATTCAATAAAAATTAATAAAGAGTAAATTTAAGAGTTTTCATAATACTGAACCAAGACAAAAATCCAAATTTGGTACAGTTTATCCGGTCTTTCTAGAAACGGAGGTTGTTCATTCATTCGAACCCTAGCAACTGTGTGGTGATCACTTTGGATCGGGACCACTTGTACAAGCAAAAAAGTTTAGGGTGAGTCATTTTATAATGTGTGCAAAGCATTTCAAGAGCTTTCAGTAGTCGGGTCTCCATTATTGTATAGCGTAGCTGGGGAGAGCCAAAAGAAGAAAAAAAATAACGAGCACAGCACGATGTTGACCATTTAGAAGGACGGGCATGCAGGTGCACGGTATGGCAAACTGGCAAGCTCACCGGCTGCCATCAACAGTTGCTCTTTGGTCGTCGATTTCACACTGGACATCGATGACAAGCAGCGACATTGATCGTTTTCCTTGTGGCTACGTGCTAGATTTTTTAGCAATGGGGTTGATAACAATGGAGTTAAGATCAGGGCAAGGTGCTGAATGATAATGGAGAAATCATTGTCAATAAACAATACAATTCTTCGTGTGGATTTCTCCATGCGAGAAAACACGATATCTCTACGTTCATCTTTAGAAACGACAACACACAAAAAATCGCAAACCAGTACTGCTCCCAAAACCAAATCTACATTTTCGCATTGAAATGGACGCGATTGTCAACGCTCGTGGATTTTCCCTATCCGATCTTTCGTTGTCCATGTCCAATTCGTCTTCAAATCATCTATCACGCGTCTCTTAATACATATGCTTTTTAATGGGGTATTGGATGGAAGGCTAAAGGAGAGTGGACGTGGGTCGGCGATATCGGTTTGGGTTTTTCCGTGAGATGTGAATTAATTTTAAAAAAATAGTCATTTGGTACCGATTTGAGTTTTTTTATATGATAGAAATTAGCTTGGGTCAAATTGTCATACCAATACCAATTTTGGATCATTAACGGTGCCGACTCTTAATAAAAATAGGAAACATGAAATCGTCATGTGGAATTATTATGTATCTAAATCAAGCACAAGATATAGATTTGATTCCCTCTATCTTCAACCCTTGGAACAACTAGAAAGAGAGTCTCGTGGGGTCGATTGATTGTATATGCAATCAACGTCACATTAAAAATACAACATTCACGCGTAACAAAATGTCCTAATCGTCGTGATAGGGAATTGTCCCCATCGAGTTTTCACACCTTGCAATCATTCATAGTCAAGTTTGACGCTTGAATATTACGATTTTTCACTTGGATAACACATCAGAGCTTCTATTCCCGTCTTAATTGATTTGTGATATTCATTAATTTTTATAAAATTCATGATTTTTTCTTTTTTAGTGCGTTTTTTCGTCGTGAAATAATAAAAAAAGGAAACTGCGAAGAAGAAGAAGAAAAAGAAATATGCAAGCGCAACTTTCGGCTTTGAAATTAAGAACCGGCGAAGCGAAAGTTTGTCTAATCACCTAACAACAGCAACTTGCCCTTTTCTATGAAGTCCTTATCTCATCCGACGGCCACGGTTTCATGGGCGGTGGATACGCGGATCTTCTCGGACGGTCGAGATTCGCACACCTTCTTTTTCCTGTCTGAAAACTCGAATCCCTTCCTGGAACCTTCTCCTCATTAATTATCGTGTCCATCGCGATCCATTCAAAGCTCCAAAGAGCGGTGTTAGCGAGTGTTTCGGACCGTTCGTTCAAAGTACGTCCTTCTCAGAATAGTTCGACCTCGAAGACATCGATCCACAAAACAACCAATCCGTGCGTCGGAAATCATTAAAAAAAAAAAAAATTCGAGGCGTGCATTTAACCAATGCTCTCGCGACATTCGCCGATACGAAATGCTAAGTTAACCGCGACAAATTAGTCGTCAGATATCTATGGCGAATCTCATTTACGTGTCGTGCTGGTCCCCCCACCCTGTTGATCTCCCACCGCCCGAGCAGCGCCACTTGCACGTTAAAACTATTGCGAGTCTATTAGCGACATGTGATGTTGGGAATTCTTCGGACATCTTCCTTCTCAAGTTAAAATAAACTAACATAAAGCGAGAGACATTTATAATAGAAAAAGAGGGACCGAGAGGTGAGTTAGGAACTTAATGCACCTAATTTTGTATTCTTCTCCTTACATATCACATCTCGATTGACTTTTATTTAACTTTGCCTCTTCCCCACTCATTGAATTGACCTTGTCAAGGACTTGGATCAGGCAGGTGGCTTCGACCGGTCGTGGTTGTGTGCTTTAGGACGTGTCTGTTTGAGTGAAAGAAATTTCTCACGAATTGGTTTTCTGAAGTTTCATGCATTTGGTTTGCTGAAAAGTTATCAATGGATGTACTTACTTAAAGATAGGGAAATGGATTTCCTAACTTAAACGAGGGAAAACATTTCCCTTTAAAAGGATTACTCAAAAGGGGTTTTTCTTTATCATAAAGTCCCCCCCACACCCTTAGTTTTGATCAATTTAGGTATGCTTGCTTAAAATTAGTGAGATGAATTGCCTAACCTGAAAAAAAAAAAGATTTTCTTAAAAAAAGTTTATAGAAAAGTATTTTTCTTTATCATAAAATTTTCCCATTTTAATTAATTTAGATCTTAAGTCATAGTAATTGAATACAAGAATGAATTGTAAATGACAAACTAGAAGGGAATGGTGGAGTGCCAAGGCAATCCCCTCTGAAAACTTGATGTTTGACGCAACTTTTATCATAAATTTCGTGTGATATGTGATTATCATTATCAAATTCTCGTGCCCTGAACTAGGTACGACAAATTTTATATTGTGTGTGCAATATGCCTGGGAGTTAAGTATTATTCTACACCACCGCCAATGCAATGAAGCATCCTCAAGGAGCAGACGGTGCTGATTTTGCCATAAGTGGGAAAACTCGGGAGCACTTGGGGTTTGGATATACCATAAAAGGGAGGAACCCACGCTGGCGACTGCTAAACTATGATCAAGTGGATCTCTTTCTTGAATCTTTTCTTTCTGAACGATGAGTTGGCGAAATCGATGCCTTGGATTCTGTCCTCTCCTGCTCAGAGATGGTCACGTTCGTTTGGAGACAGGGCGAGTGTGATCCCCATATTCGGCGCACCTGGCCAGGGTGCTGGAGAATTTTCAGCTCGGGAACTAATCAGTTGCGTGCAAAACTATTCCAGAATAAGGCCACATGCACAGACCAGAGGTACAGACTCAGCCGGCCATTTACGAGGTCTTCCGTGTAGAAGTGTGTAAAACGGACCGTTCGAATAGGGAACTGCTCAGACCGGACCAAAGCGACCGATTAGGTCCATTTCCTAGGAGTATCGATCTGGTTCCTAGTTTCTAAAAGTGGAACGGGTGTCCAAGCGGTTCGGTTCTACATATATTCTTTATATTTTAATTTCTTTAACAAAATTATAAGTGATCAGTTTTTTTTTTTAATTTCTTCATAATATAAGTCATCAAGAAGTGGGGAAAAAAAAGCGATCGGCTCTTTTGGACCAAACCAAACGAGGAACCGATTATCCTTAGTTCCATGGGGCCTTGGCCATAACATTTTAACACTACGAGCTTAATGTATTATAATCAAGGCCACGCATTGAGCACACACATTTCACTGGCTTCAAGTTGATTAAAGGGAAAAATGTTCAAAAAGTCTTAAATCTATTGTATAGTGGCCAATTCAGTCTTAACTTTGTTTAACTCTGTCAATTTGGTCATAAACCTTTTGATGATTTGCTAATATAATCCTTCTGGCTAATTTTGGTCGGAAACCACTAACGTGGACGCTAGCCGACACTAACATTGTCCACGCTAGTGATTTCTGGCCAATTTTGATCGAAATTACTATACTGATAAATTGTCGAAAGGTTTGGATTGAATTGGCAAAATTAAAAAATTTATGACTAAATTGTCTGTTGTACAACAAGTTTAGAACGTTTTTGATCAATTATATCGTTGATTAATCTCCCTTAACGGGTGCAACGAATAAATAGCACGTCTAAGCACTTTCATGAGAACTAAAACGTAGATTTTCGTAGTCAGCTCCGTGTATCATCTGCCTCGTCATGATTGCCGGGTCGTATTCTAATGCGACTTCTGTTTTGTTAATTTAGAATTTATGGGACAGACTAAAACCAACGCTAACAAGTCGGCAAGCGACGGCGACGGCAGCAGCAGACTGGATGCTAAAGAGATAAAGCTGAGCAAGTCATCGCTGATCAGAAACAGCTCAAACAAGAAACGTCGAACATGGTTTTGTCATTTTTCGGAATGTCATCAACGTTAGTCTTTTGTCAAAATTTTCATTCTCTGGAAGCCCTTGATTGGCTTGCGAGCAATCATATAGAAATTGCTTCTTCTTTTTTCGTTTGAAGAGCTACGGGAGATCAAGGAAAGTGATTAGTCGGGACCTTAATAACTTTTCGATTTTACCGATAAATCGTAGCAGTCTTTTCAATCTCATCGTGCTGGTACTCCACCACCTTCGGAGCGAGCACTGAATGTTTAGGACGATACGAGGACGAGACCTTCGTGCTATCCCGTTGATGTTGCGGAGCAAATGCTGGGTACTGGTAAGGTCCAAAGCAAACTCTACAGAAGAGGCAAATATTGATTAAGGGTCCATTTATTTGAAAAAGAAAACTGTTTCCAGGAAATTATTTTTCCGGCTTTTCTTATTTGGATTATGAAAAATTAAGACAAATTTAGATTAAGGGAACACAACTTCCCCTCCTCCTAACAAGAAAAAAAACCATTCTTTGAAATCGCCAAATAAATGAAAACTCATAATTTTTCTAGTGAATGAGTTTCATGAAAAATATTTTCTTTTATTATGAAATTTATAATTAAATAAATGGGCCATAAGTTTGAAAACGACACGATCTAAAAAGATCATTTTGTGCCCGGGGCCTCTCTGTCCTTTCAAACGGGCACACGAAAGTATGCGTTCCTTTATTTTATGCCTTCCAAGCCGTAGGAAAAGGTCGCGAGCCTGCCACGCCATCGGGGTGATGTGACCCTAACAGCATGAGCATCCTCGGCGTCACGGAAGTGCTCCAGAAAGATCTCTTGCTAGATGAGAGTTCCTGACTTCCGAGCATGCCCTAAGCTAATTTGGAAGGAGTGTGCTGAGAGTGGTGTTTGGATGAGACATTTGGATTTCATCATTAAATACTTGCAAGGGGGTGGTGTATTGAGGAGGTGAGTAAGAGGATTGTCATGCTTTGTAAGGGTCGGCAACCGGACTAGTTTAAATTGAGAATTAGACAAGACCGATTCACAAAACGTTGGTCTAGTTCCCATTACCAAAAATTAGGAATTGATTTTACTGATTCGGTTCGGTTTTGCCCGAGAACTCGAAATCAACCCGGTTTTATCTCTAATCCTAAGTAAGTTTTTGACTTTCTTTTTTAAACAGAAAATATTTGTTGAAATTGAACATGCTTGACATATTATCCTAAAGCAGAAAGAATGGTATTCATACATGCATATTGTATATCTAACGAGATGAAACAAAAAGAAAAAAGCAAAAAGAGAGCTTGCCAGTTTTCTAGGTTGACCCTAGAGCCAACTAGTTCGTATCCAAGCCAGTTTAGGGTAGATAGGGTTAGTTCTAGATTCCAAATACCGAGAGTTGAGCTTGATAGGATAGTTTCCACTTTCTAAGTCTGGAACTTGCCCACTTTGAAATTGATTACTCATAATGCTTTATGGGAGAGCAAACAAGAGAGAGCAAACAAGAGAGAACAATTTAGATATAAACGAGAGATAGAAAGATGCAATCTCCTATTCTTACCCTTTACCAAAAAAGAAAGAAAGATGCAATCTCCTTTCCCAATAATTCCACCATTCTATTCCGAAGAACAAGTTTTCTTTTCCATATGAGTAGAATTTTGAAAAATTTGGTAAGAGCTAGGAAATGGTTGGTCAAAAAAGTTATTGGTCACTTGATTTCTCGGTAACTGATGATAACTTACTAACACTTTAAATAAAATTACCAACAATTTTTTACAATTTACAAATTATCAATTCTTGTTACATTTTACTAACTTTTGCTTGTCTTCTTACCAACGTGTTAAATTTACTTAATCTTATACAAGTTCACCAATTTTTATTGAGTGACTAATTGACTTTTTTCCTACTTTTAAGTTACTAATTCTCATTTGAGTTACTTGGTTTATTTTTTTTTTCTTTATCATCTTTTTTCGTCTCTCTTACAAACAACTGATTTTTGTCAACTCTTATATGTATATGCAAATTTTATTTGCATGACTCACCGATTTTTCTCCCATTAGATTATTAACTAATTTTAATTTACCAAGTCTCATTTGAGTTACTTTTTAACATTTGTTCATTCGGTTTATATTTAGCAATGTTTTGTACTGATTTATGAATTACTTGACATGCCTCTCCAAACTAATATGAAGCTTGGGATGCCAAATTCATCGTTGTTTGAGTTTCAAATTATAAAAGTTAAACTGCAAATGATCTAAAATCAATCCACGAAGGTCTTAGGTAAATGCAAATTAGAGTACCTTCCTTCGGGACATATAATTCCCATCAATCCAAATCAACTAATATGTTAAAAGTGACCTAACACTTTTGAGAAAAATAAGTCACTTGGCAATGTTTAATCAAATGATGGCTCGTGAGAAATATGGTATTTCCCGTCGCATCGATTTGAACTGCATATGCTCATGGGATTGCCAGACGGCCAAGGACGTCAATGGTTCAATAATAGGAAAGCTCATGATCAGAGCATCAATATCCTTATCGCCACTTAACCCTCGTCGAATCAAATAAAGACGAAATTTCCCCCTCAATCATAGATCTTTTTAAGTTGGGATAATATAAAAAAAATAATCCAAAATCGATACAATTATGATAAATTTATTTCAAATTTATTTTTAAATCATCAAAAACTCCACATCAGTATGAAAATGATAAATTTATCACAAACTAATTTTTAATCATCAAAAACTCTCAAGACTAATATAAATATATTGATTTGAAATTTTCAATGATGTAAAAATTAATTTGAAATAAATTTATTATAATTATATCAATTTGAAAATTTTGGCGATATTAATCGTCTTTAATCATGGGGAAAAGCGTAGAAAAAGATGACCCCGAGGGAGAGAGGGGGACCTCTAGAATCGCACGAAAGAAAGACCCAACAAACAAGGCAACAAACAACGAGCAGCGATCCAATGGCGGATCCCCTCGCACATGCCACGATATCATCACACGGCGCAAATACGCCAAAAAGCCTCCCCTTCCCTTTCTCTCTACCTCTCTCTCTCTCCTCCATAAAACCAGCGACCCCATTCCATCACACTCGCTCTTCCTTTCTCCCTCTCTCTCTCTCTCGAATCGACTGCAGCAGCGAAAATCGAATCGGGAGCAGCTTTCGCGAGGAAGGGAAGGGAAGGGAAAAATGGGTTTGCAGAGCCAGCTGAACGACGTCTCCTCCGACTCCATCCCCCTCCTCCTCCTCGCCCTCGCCGCCACCTGCGTCGCCCACCTCCGCTCCTCCCTCTCCTGCCTCCTCCACTCCCTCGGCCTCCCCCGTCCCCTCGACCCCGCCTCCCCCGCCGCCGCCGCCTCCCCGGCGACGACGGCGGCGACGGCGACGCCCGCTTCCTCTCCGCCCCGCTCGGCTCCGGCCTCGCCGGCCTGATCGTCCTCGCCGAGCAGCTCAACCTCAACCGGCTCCTCTCCGACCGGTTCTCCGTCGCGGAGGGCGGCGTCGTCGGCGGTGGCACGTGCTCGGAGTGCTGTATGGTGTGCCTGTGCGGGCTCGGGGAGGGGGACCGCGTGCGGAGGCTGCCCTGCCGACACGTCTTCCACAAGCGCTGCTTCGACGGATGGCTCGATCAGCTCAAGTTCGACTGCCCGGTGTGCCGGTCGAAGCTGGTCCCCGACGAGCGCGTGGAGCTCACCGCCCGGCGCGTGGGCGGGGACGTGGCGGCCTTCTTCTCCCCGCGGTGAGGCGGGGGCGCGCGCGCGCGTCGGTCGGTGGAGCGGAAAGAGCAAGCGACGGTTGCTCCTCGTCGTCATGATTACGATGATTGATGATGAGGGCCGCTTCGGCAGAAATTTCCGTTCGTTTTTTTTTTTCTTCCTCTCTTTTTTGGGTATTTGCAGTTTTGACCCTAGATTAACTTCCGTGCCCCTTTTTTCTTTCTCCCGTTCTCTCCTTTTTCTTGTTCATTCCGTAGATCGATTTTCCCCCTTTTTCAGTCGTGTCCCTGCCACTGTGATTTTTGAAGGGCTCGTCCGGAGTTCTTTTCAAACGTCGGTGTAAATTGTCTGGAACGTGTAAAATAGGGAGGTATAATCTTTTTGTATGCTGCAATTGTCGACATCGCTCTGGATCGTTTTCTCGTGGGAAAAAAATTAGAAAGGAACAGGCCGACCGCGTCATCGATGATCCACGTATAATTTCGACGAGCGTGTTCGATCTTCTAGGTCGAAATCATTGGGCCAATTGGTGACGAATCATGTAGCTAGAGAATTCTCTCGAAGCGTCAACATAATTTTGGGATGTGATGGCTGTTTCGGCCTTTTAAAAAAGGGCTTAGGGCAGGTGAAATGGTGTAAAGTGCTTGTGAGGTTGTCGGTTTGGTGAGTGCCCACTTCTTAAAACCTTTTTAATCGATATAAAAAAAATCAAATTCAACGGCTCGAATTTCCTGTTACAATGAGATTACACGAATGCAAAAAAAATATATAAAACTAACTATAAAGTGACGTGAGATAAAATTATGTCGATATTTACAGAGGAGTAGAAATTTTAGAATAGGATTCTATTTGCCCGAAATAAAAAATTAGCGTTGAAAATCAATAATTTGAATATCTTGAGCAAATTCGTCGGGAATAAATCTTATCCATGTGTACTTTTGGACCATCAAATTAGAGCCTCGGCATTTTTTTATTTTCACCTCGCTGAGGTCAGTTGATTTCTATATGTATTTATTTTGGAGATTTCTAGCCCTTCTTTTTTATAGTGTTTATGTCAATTTGGATAGTGGCATAGCAAAAGTCAGCGGATGTATCCCGCGGAGTTGGGGGTGAAATGATGATGCAAGTAAAATGCGGCAGAACACGTTAGACTCATGTAAACAGGGGAGAGACAATGTGTCAAATCAAATACTACAACAAGACTCTTGACAATGTGCGATGTGAAGTGTTGAACACTTTTGCTCTTTGTTCGTTTCTTTTTCACTTGCTAGACGTGACGAATCCCCATTGGGCATCAAAATAAGTGGATCCATGATTAGATAGGTTGACTTCTCTAAACACGCAACACAAAATTACCATATGATTAAGTACATTTTAGTAAGATTTCTCGATATATGGTAAAGGTAATCAATTTCAAGATGTATAAATTCTAACCCTGGAACTTAGGGAATTTATCTTGTTAGAACCGGGTTCTAGTTTTTGGAATATAATACTTAGCCCCAAAGCTTGAACTTACCTTGTTTTTGGGGCTAGTTCTAGAGTCTATCTGAGAATCAATTTCATTTTTTTTTTTAAATTGTGAAAAATAGCATAAGCAACAAAGCGGTTCAATGTAAAATATTGATACAACCATAAGGTATGCAAAAACGAGCAATGAATTATGAGGAGGCACACCATGACATGATGCGAACACAAGATCAAGTCTCCAATCTTTTGGGTTCTACTTTTTAGGGTAGGATCTAGCCAATTAATTCAATTCATAGAAATCTAGACTCAAGGTACCATCACTCAAAGTATTATGTGCGTTACAGAAGCAAAATAACTAAATGATTGAATAACAAAATAAATAGAACAAGAAAGTATATTGGATGTTGAATTTGCATACGTTCACGGGAGAGCAATAAAGAATACTACTATAGATTAAGTAATACAATTGAGATTACAATCATCGCTCAAACATGAATTTCTCACTAAATAATTCCTCAATCTCGCAAAGGAATTCACAAATCTGATCACAAAATTTCTCATCAACAATGGCGCATCAGGACTCTTCGTCTAAAAGCATCCCATGACCCCCAATATATATATGTATGTATAACCACCTTGAGAGAGAAGTGCATTGGATCGTGAATGTAGCCACAATGTTGGAAAAGGAAACGAGGTCCAAGTGGGATTCGGTCAACCGAGTCCAATCTTTGCACTTTCCTCTTCACATCTCTTTGGCCGCCTCCGGTACATATTCAGACAAACATGGAAAGTGCGCCCCCTTCATTTCACGACCAAGAACCACTGTACTTTACTTTCCCACGGCCGGTTGTCTTAACCACCTCAATTCGGACCGGATTCAATTCAATGCGCTTGAGTTCGAGACATGATTTTAACATTGCGGATGTTATTTGCGAACCCAAGAAGAATCGCGGTGTCGAAATTTGCTGAAGCTAAAACCGAAACTGTTCTGTTATGCAGCAGTTCTTGTCGAAAGTCTCACGCGATCACTGTTGCAGCACGTCACGACATAGTGAAATAGCGAGATGGCAGGTAAAGGAAACCAGAAATGCAAGGAAGGCAAACGGCCAAAGATGATGGACAGAGCACAGAGAGCACAGGTGAAGTTCGAGAAAAGAATTACAACCTTGGGGGATTCCCCGGGGGGAGGAGTTTTACGCAATCAATCCTAAAACTTTTGTAGGTACTCAATCATGATCGAGAACGTAGAATCAAATCTTTTTGATCAAGTCTCGCTTGATTTATTTGACATGCTAATCCAGATAACACCGGCCGTCCTAAAAGTAAATAACTGCCACTTGCATGACACGGAATAAAAGCTACCGTTTTTGCACGGACAAACAACAGTTTTTTTAATCCAAATAACCCCCAAAATCCCCAAATCCATCCCCCCCTTTCGAGCCTCAATTACTTCGAGCAACCCCGGATCCAGTCTTGATGGAAAAATAGGGAGAAAAGACGACGATGACCTTGAGATTCTGTAGAAGAAACGACAAGGAGTGGTCGCGCTAGAAAAGGGCAGAGAATCGATCTAAGATATAATTTTTATTGTGGTCCCTTCAAGAGCATGTTGTCTTTTTATAACCAAACTGTTGTTGTCTGTATCAATTTCTTCACTCGTCCTCACACATGCGTGCGCTAGAACTTGTTCATCAGGCGAGAGGTTAGAATATATACGAGAGACCGACCGAGGCATGATCGCAAATTCAAACACGCCTCGTGGGTCGTTATTAGAAGTAATTACAAGTTCATCGAAGAATGCATCAAAACTTGTGATCCATCTCACAGAAAAAAAACGTCGGGTTTGTTCAAGAGAGATGACCAAATGTCATAAAACAGGAACAAGAGAAATGGGTTCGAGACAAAAAAAAAATGAAGAGGAGCCCTCCCGATATTTCAATCTTTGTCATCCTGGATCGATCGACAGCATGAGAAGATTCAAGAGGTTCAAGAAAACCATGTTGGAGTTATGTGTTGGATGCAAATTATGCAATCCCTTTGATCGCCATAACCAGAACAAGAACATGCATAATTAATAAGAAAGATTAACGCACTGTCTTGGGATCCATCGTTCTTGAGCGGAAGCGGAAACACGATGCTCCACGCGCAAGTCCTTCTCCTCTATTGCCCTCCTTATCACCGGCTCATGAGACGGCCCCCTCACCCCTTAGCGTTAGGTTAACGCCCTTATGTGAGGATATGTGTGAATCGATTAGGGTTAGAGGAGAGACTTAGCGCTATTTATATAGTTTCCAGCTAGCCCCTCATTACGGGCCAGCTCAACTCGGCCCACACTAATAAACCCCCATATTAAACTAATTAAGAAACATTCTATCTCACCATAGACAAAACCCCGTAAAACGGTAAACGTTAAACGATAAATTACAATATCAATTAATGTAGTCCACATGAAGAAAACTCTTACATTCTCCCACTTGGACTATATTAATTGAAATAATCGTATGTGCGCACTTTGGTCTAGAGATAATTCTTAATAGTCAATCCTATCCTATAAAGTCTTAAACACCGAATCATGGCGGTAATCTGCATGTATACACACGAGCCTTCCATGGTCACGAATGTTCTCAACTCTATTGATATGGATCCAATATGGTAGTGTGTCAAATGGATAACATCTCTCATAGAGAGATCTCATTTGTCAGTCACCATTCTCTTACCTTAAGCGTCACAAAAACTTGTGCCACTAGAGAATGTCCATTCTCTTACCTTAAGCGTCACAAAAAACTTGTGCCATTAGAGAATGCATTTATGGTTCCATGAACCCACATATGTCTTGTCCTTACGGTTAACCATTCTTTATGTATAACAAGACATATGGACAAGGCTAATAACCGGATGCCCCTAGCCTTCACTCAAGGTTTATACAATACCTTGAGGCTTTATCAATATGTATTCAACGTAATAACAACACATTCAAAATACTTTATTGAATGCAAAAGTTGATACATATCAAACCGTTACAAAATGTAACGAACACAGATGAAACATTTATCAGAGTAAAGCCAAAATAGCTCCCACTAAACAACAGCATCTCATGATGCTCCTAAGCTCATGCTAATGACATGTCGCTTAAAATACACATGGGTGTAGACCTTTAGTTAGTGGATCTATTACCATATCATCTATGAAAATATGTTATATTAAAACGTCACTTTTTGTACCATTTCTTTATAGTCAAAGAATTTGACCATGCCATATATTTAGACCCATTGAGACCTCCGTTGTTAATAAAAATACAACAAATTTATTGTCTCAATACAACCATATGGGTCAATCCATAAAATTTAAAACGGTCAACTCTTTCATGAGGTTCCGAGCCTAATAGCCAGGTAATGAGTCTAAAAGAATGTTACAAACTCTACTTACATAGTAGACATAGAACTTTATTTACTGCACTTCCCGCCAACATAAATATGTATTTCGTTATTGATATTATATCATCCTAATAGCCAACAAAGTTTACATCTAAATACCCTACTAACTGCAAGAATTGAACATATCCACATATTAACATATAATCTTTTATCATCTTTAAGTACCTTAAAACCTTCTTGGCAGCAACGCAATAATCACGTTCTGATTTTGATTGATGTTGCCTAGAAGTCCCGTCACAAAGACGATATTTAGTCTAGTGCAAATTTGAGCATATATTATAATTTTAAATGCACTGACACAAGGTACACTCTTTAATTAGATTTTCTCAATATCTAAATAAGGACAATGTGATAGATTCAGTTCATCACCCTTAACAACAGGAGCAATTCTGGCTTGCAATGATGTATATTGAATATTTCCAATATACAATCAGCAAATGTCCTTCGAGAAAATCTAATATAATATGGCAAAAACAATCCTTACAGACCTTAGTACAAAGGATAAAAGATGCCTCAAGGTCATTACTTTTAAAAAAGATATCATGTACATAGAGTATGAGAAAAAATAAATTTCCTCCCACTGACCTTGCAGTATATTGAATTACTTTGTTCCCAATTGAACAAAATAACAACACTATGAAACTATTAATAATATTGTCTGGAAACTTGCTTAAGACCATGAATTAAGACTTTTCAGTCTACACACAAGTTTACTTAAATTTGCTGCAAAATCTTTCGATTGCACTATATAGATTTTGTATCTATTTTGCGTAACTCCATATAAAAAATAAACTATCAATGCCACGTTCACTCTGAAAGAATTAGTAAAGAAATAATTATTTCTTCACTAACTATCCACCCCTCTTTCAGAGTAATTATTATCCTTTTTTTTTTATGGCATATAATCACATACTTAATTAAGAACAAGAAACGACATTTATATAAGTTGCTAAAACAACCATGTAATGGATATTGTAATCATGCTCTCACAAATAGACCATATAATCGATGGTATAACCGATCGTCTTTCCCTAACAAATCTCCTTAATAAAACCGCAACCACTTCATTCTGCACTTGAGAGGTTTAAGAAATGTTATTATAAACTATATCAAGAATAGTACCTTAAACCTCAACAAGTTTAGTCTATGGTACAGGAGATTCCATAATTATCAGTATAGGTAAAGACAAAAACACAGTAACCCCCATCATACTATTATCTTTAATAGTCTAAGAGCAGTTATCCTCTAAAATTACGTCGATCTTAAGAAACTTTAGAGTATGTGATTCAATAATTCTTGTATCTTCTTTGGGGTCATAAGATCAATACCCCTTTAACAATCTTGATATGATACAAAATAATATCGAGTGGATCTAAATTCCAACGTACTTAATATTGGATTAGATAACCTCACTCCTACATGACACCTCTAAATTTAATATGATTCAATCAATTTACGTCCAGTCCATAACTCAAAAGAAGTTTATGAAACAACTTTGATAAGAAATACGTTTTGTATGTGAAATAATTGCTTTCAAAATATCAACCCACAGTAGGCCGATAAATTAGTCTTACTCATCGGTATGTTAATTATGGTGCAATTATGCATTTTGGCAAAACTTTTTGTAGGAATTTCAGGCATAATAATTAAATTACCACCCCATAATTTACCAAGTATTTGACAAATGACCCTTTAAGCAATTCAATATTGTCATACTTGCCAAAAAACTTACCGTTGCAATTAGGCCTAACAACCTTCAAGACTAATTTTAACCAGTTTATTCTTTATCTCGGTCATTTTCCTTAAATAAAAAACTTTTGGAAACAACCTTTTAACCATATACGAGATGTATATGTCATTAGGACTTAAACATAATCTTTGCAGATATGTCCTAATTTCAATATTATACAAAACATAATTTCAAGCAACTAAGGCTTCCATCATATTATAGCAGTGCAGTCCGCAGACAAACCTCTTTTCAAGTGTTAGAATGGAACGCTTCATGGACGATAAGCAAATTTTATTGCATTCTCAAGCAACAAATCATATGTCCACAACTTAAAATTTGAAGCAGTAAAAAACCTCAATAATAGTGGAGTTGTTAATTACAGAAAAAGTGACTAAAATAACAAGCAATGTTTATAATTAGCATCATGTGAGCACTTTGTGTAACTTGATGTACAAGTACACATCCAGAGAGTTACATGCAAAATCATATAATCACCTTTGGGCAGAATACATGACATGCAATTGTACACTCCCCACATGATAGCGGTTATGAGAATTTATTCCAATCTTCGTGAATTCATCACCTTTGGGCATATGAACCACTAGGATTAGTCACTCCTCCACCATACCATCATGTATCCCTCCATGAACTAATACACAATCACCTCCTTTGGGAGTATGACTACACATTAGACCAGGAGACATCCCAATTAATATATGAGACCGAAATTTCTCAAACCCAATCAAGCGTGCCACTTTGGCGGTCACTACTCAATTGAATCCTTGAAACTCTCTCATACCAGGGATATAAATTTTACTCCTCACATACACCATATACATGTGATTTTAACTTTAGTGATAGGGGCAGCAAATCACCAAAATCACATATTATGCTAATTACATTGCTTTGTTCATTAATAAAATCTTTATTATACGGATCTATATATATATATATATATATATATATATATATATATATATATATATATATATATATATATATATATATAAATGATCTTAAAGATAGACTCCAATGAGATCATGGAACACGATAACACAAGAAACTTCACATAGCATAGAAGAAAACGTCTCTTGTGCACCCGGATAACATATTACTATAACAACATAAAGAAGATAATTGATTCGAGAGGATCTATCACAAGTTAACATCAATAGCAATACAGGATACCCCAGATTGACAAGCCCGATAGCTAATCCACTATTGCTCATGAATTTCATAAGGCAAAACATGACTCCAAGGCCAACAGCTAATATATTAGCTATTTTTTTTTATTTTTTTTTAATTTTTTTAAGTAACAAAATTATCATTGTTATCAACCAGTGGCCTATTAATTGAGTCAACTAATTATTCTCATGAACAACTAATCAATCAAGAAGAAATGGATCCATATATGATTTTAAAACACCGATATCAATAAACACAGCGGAATTAAAGCGTACCTGTTTGAGCCATTGCTTCACTTGAAGAAAAATATATCAATTTGATAAACAGTGATCTATCGGAATGCCAGATCTAGTCCAGCAGAAGCAAAATAGAGGGCCACGATTCGCCAACGGAAACCCATGACAGGTCCCACATCAAGCACTCTTTCGTCCATCAGATCTAAATGTAAACTTTCCAAAAAATATTTAAGGTCCAGATGATTGTTTCCTCAAGCTGGACCACTTTTGCTAAAACATAAGCACTTAACTGAGTACCTCCACATGTTAATTGGAACGGCAGCACTCTTTGTTTTATTGTATCTCATCAATCAGTCCTCCACCAGTCAATCTAGTCCATTAACCCTTTCTCGAATTTGTGCAGGAAAGATGAAGCATCCATGTACGCAAAAAAATTATCTGTCCCAGCAAACAAACTCGACTAATTTAACTAGGAGTAGACGTCCTAGACTAGCCATGGTGGAGCACTCATGTCTGCTAGGACATTTGCATGCTCGAGTTCACAATTTTCCATGCTAATAAGTGGAATAACAAACTTTTCATGTACAAGGATTCCTAGAAAACAATGGGAACTCTCTTCCTTGCACTTGCTTTTCTAATTACAAAAGCTATCAACGCTCTATCTTTACCAGTTAGTTTACAAGTACTTACCACACTTTGGAGCTGAACATAACCGACGAATCATCTGTCTCTTGCTTGTGAGAACTAACAATAATTTTATACTTGACCAGCAAACAGATTAATCACAACTTTCTCAAGCAAGCATGTTGCAAGACCCCAATCGTTATTCCAATTAAAACACTCAAAACTTGATCAGCTGGATAACTTTACATAAAGATCAGCATCAACCCAGTAACATTGAATGTGAGCCCCACACCTTCAACGTGGAATACATGATAAACTTCCAAAAAAGGAGGCCCACTAAATAATCTACATTGAAACAAAGCGGGCACACTTTCACGCCATAGTTTCTTCACAGGAGAGCTACGCAGATTAGTATCTTTAGATTAGCCGAAGAGAAGCACCCATAAACGAGGATTGCGAAAGAAACACAAAAGCACAGGCACAGAATGAATTCGAGCAACCCAATGATGGGTGTGTAGAATATTATTCACATAAACTAAATAATTAATTGTTCGGCTTAAAAGGGAGAAGCTCGAGGATGAGTGGGTTAAAATAGAGAGGGAGAATGGACCAAACTCGTCAGTTGAGCTTCACTTTGAGGAGCGAATCAACAACGCACAGAGGGAGCGAGAGATGCGAATGCGTGTGTTTTTCCTCTTCTTCTTTTTTTTTTTTTTTTTTTTTTTTTTTTTTTTTTTATGAATAAACCCTAGAATTTCAAATTTAAAATTCTCACTCAATTCTCAACAAAATTATACAAATTATATATGGTTGGAAAGATCTCGACATGTAGAACAAAAACCCCATGGTTTCAGGATCAATCAAGCAAAAAATCCACATGAAAAAATAATGATCTGGCGACGCGTGGCCGCGCGTGGGGGCGCGTGCGGCCCTCTCCGGCGACGCGTCGCCCATAGATCTGTTCGTGTCAACGAGCCCAGTCCGAATATGTGATTTAATTTTACTTTTATTGAACAAAAAATCTCGAAAATCACAAATTAGGGCAAAAACATTATGCATTCGAGTTCTAGGGTTATGGAGGCTCTGATACCACATGTTGGATGCAAATTATGCAATCCCTTTGATCGCCATAACCAGAACAAGAACATGCATAATTAATAAGAAAGATTAACGCACCTGTCTTGGGATCCGTCTTGGGATCCATCGTTCTTGAAGCGGAAGCGGAAACACGATGTTCCACGCGCAAGTCCTTCTCCTCTATCCCTCCTTATCACTCGGCTCAATGAGGCGGCCCCCTCACCCCTTAGCGTTAGGTTAACGCCCCTTATGTGAGGATATGTGTGAATCGATTAGGGTTAGAGAGAGAGACTTGCCCTATTTATGTAGCCACCAGCCCCTCATTACGGCCAGCCAACTCGCCCACACACAAATGCCCCATATTAAACTAATTAAACATTCTATCTCACCATAGACAAAACCCCGTAAAACGGTAAACGTTAAACGGTAAATTACAATATCAATTAATGTAGTCCACATGAAGAAAACTCTTACATTATGTACTTGGTCAAGTCGATCAGTGCAACCAAAATGTGGGAAGTGATATGCTTGTGAATCTCCTAGTTCGTACGAGGATGACCTAAGTTCGATTGGACCAGGAAGGTAGACTCGAGTTGATGCACAAAAAAGCGACGGCACCACTCTACTCCAATTTCCGAAAAATGGAAATCTGTATCGACAGTTGCAATGTTCAAAAGATCAGGAATTGAGGCCACAATTCTCCAGACGCAGCTCAGCCCTTTCTGCCCTTATGTTTGTGCTTCAACAGGCTTGACACTCTACTTACTTTACATATGAATGCCCTTTTTCAAAATAGAAAAAAAGAATAAAACTTCCATGCTCTTCACACCAAAGTAACTGGTCATTTATTTTTAATCACCAAATTCAATGCGGCTCCATTTAGAGGATCTTCGCTTGCTAGGTTTCCAGTTAGCATCATTCCTTACATGGATTTTATTGATATAGTTCGCCTACTTTCAATTTTTCTAATCAAATCTGTCTACTTGCACAAAATCTCTATGAGTTCCTCCCATATAAAACCCGATCATATCTAACTGATGTGATTGTCGGGCAAAGCCAGAGCGTGACATGGATTAATTATTGACTACTTGGACATCCATTGCGGATTGTGAGGTGAAAGGAGGATAAGAAAGTTAACTAAAAAAGTATTTAATCCATTTGGTATCCATGGCCCACTGTGGTTGCTCAGTCGGCAATTTTCAATCCATATCACACTTCGGCGTGTCCCAACGTCCACATCGGCTAGACTTGGCCGAATTTCATGTTGGAGTGACTCGATTGGGTATTTTGTGTAAACAGAAGGCCTCGATTAGAAATATTGCAAATGTAGGGACTTTATTTGATGTCCACCACTACCAACCACTGGGCACGCAACCTACTGGTATGGGGACTATGTTATAGGCATTGACCTTGATCGAATCCAAAACGAATGAAAACAATTACTAGCCGCATAAAAATGGATCGGCGGTAGGTTCGAATTAGATCCCTAATTCCTACCCGGCTCTTGATCATGCCCATCGATCACTCTAATTCCATTTTCTAGTTTCAAATTGAACTCATGCATCAAAATCCATCCCTCTTCGACGCTCAACCTAACCTTTTGGAGTGGTCGTGTTAGGGATTGTAGTGTAGCCCACCGTCCTCAATTTTTATGACATAACACGAGAGAAAATGGCAGAAAATCGGTCCGAGGTATAACTATAATCGCGGTCCCTCCAAGAGCGTGTTGTCTTTTATAACCAATCTGTCATTGTTTGTATCGGTTTCTTCACTCGTGCTCTCTATCTCCCGTCATCACTTCGTGACCATGTCGACAAACATCCTCCCTCTCCGTATGATCTCTTGCTCGTGCTCACACATGCGCGCGTTAGCGCTTGTTCATCAAGCAAGAGGTCGGAATTTATACGGGAGACTGATCGAGGCGCAGCTGCAGATTCGAGCATGCCTCGTGGATCGTGATTAGTAGCAATTACAGGGGTCATCAAGCAAGAGGTCGGAACTATGTTATGGCTCTTATGTTTGGACTTCAATAGGCTTAACCCATTACTTACACATGAATGTAATTTTTCAAAATAGAAAAAAAAAATAATAATAAAACTTATATGTTTTTACACCAATGTAAATGGTCATTTAATCACCGAATTCAATGCAACACATGCGGCTCCATTTGGAGGATCTTCGCTTGCTAGGTTCCTAGTTAGCAGTTACTCGTTATATGGATTTTATTAATCTAGTCCTCATACTTTTAATTTTTCTAATCAAATATGTCTACTTGCACAAAATCTCTACGAGCCCCTTCGATATAAAACCCGATCATATCTAATTGATGTGATTGCCAGAGGATGCTAGAGTGTGGCATGAATTAATTATTGACCACGTGGACACTGATTGCATAATTGTGTAGTGATAGGAGAATGAGAAAGTAAACTAAAAAAGTATCTAATCCATTTAGTATCCACGGCCCACCGCGGCTGTTTAGCCGGCAATTTTTAATCCATATCACACTTCGGCGTCTCCAGTGGCCACATCACTTGGACTTGGCTGAACTTTGGAGTGACTTGATTGGGTATCTTGTTTAAACATAAGGACTTGATTAGAAATATTGCAAATGCAGGGACTTTATTTGATATCCACCACCACCACCAACCATCAGGCACGCAACCTAGTGGTATGGGGACTGCATTGGAGGCATCAACCTAGATCGAATCCAGAACGAACAAAAACAATTACTAGCCACGTAAAAATGGATCGGCGGCAGGTTCGAATCGGATTCATAATTCCTACCCGGCTCTTGATCATGCCCATTGATCAGTCTAATTCTAGTTTCTAGCTTCAAATTGAACTCATGCACCAAAATCCATCCCTCATTCGACACTCAACCTAACCTTTTGGAATAAGCCGAGTCCAACGCATGCACAGGAATTACGGTATTCTCTTTCGTGCGACCTCATCGAGGATGGAATAAGTTGCACGCGTTCCGCCAAACTTTCCTGGTGCAGGACGTGGACGAGTCTTGCCTTAGGATCAAAGTTTAGAAGCAACCATCAAACTATTCTTTAACTCGTAAATTTTTGCGAGATTCGCTTCTCATCCAATCAAAGAATGATCATCATCTCGTCGTCATCAAATCACAATCCCGAGGCCAGCTGTTCACCTATTCACAGTACATGTATAGCTTTTCTATTGCGAACTGACGATGCGATTTCACCGAAAATGGCTCAATTAAAAGTATATATGAGCAAGATACTAGGACGCGGACAGGATCGACGAGACCAGCCACGATAGTTGGCCCAGTTGCTTTCACATTATCGTATCCACCAAGGTTCCGTAAAACATCCATCGGATGCTCTCTATTATTGAGTCCATGTCGTAAGTGTGCTCTCCATTTGTCACTTTGTATCGGGTCCTATCAATCGCAAAGTTTCCTGAGGCTTGAAAGCCTTAAGCCAAGAGTAAGGCCGATGCCGTGGGATAGCATGCTTGTGTCTTATTACCTTAGACCTTTCATGGCATCAGAGCCAGCAACTTCATTACCTGACCAATGCCGTAATCATGTGCCATGATAATACATCAGCCCCCGGAGGAATACATTCATGATGACCGATGCATCCCAAATAAGCACACTATATCTGCCCCTATCTCTTTAGATCCCCACGACTCCCTTCGGAAAGTCCAATTCTTCCCACATATATTAACTCTATGAGGGATCCTATTTAAAAGAAGAAGAGAAAAAAATATCATACATCTTCCTTCCACTTGCAAATTTTCACTCTGCTTCGGCTAAACCAGCTTCATTTTTCCCTTAAAAGGTCCATAAAACAACTTATCCGATGAAGTCCCAAAAACCAAGCAAGAACAGTTTGTTGCTCTCCAGATGTCTTTTGAATGATGACAATGAATTCACTCATCTCCACCTTTGTGCAATCCGACTTGCGGTAAGATTTCGTGGTCGAAAAGATTTGCCAATATTCGCCTCTATGATGCTCGTTTCATCCATTACTGTTATGCTTGTGTAAATAGTGTCGAAATAACTCTTAATGTTGGAAGAATGTTTGTCACTCTTTTAATAGACTTCCCTCCATTCTTTCTCATCTTCATTTTACTACTAAGAAGAAAGAGTAACAATTTTAACAAGTCCAAAAAGTGAAACCCACCTCGCTTTTTCAGTAATATATTTGATACTCGTAAATGAACTCGACAAGACTCTTAACTTTTCGATCAGAATTTACTACCAATTCATGAAATTGTCTTGGGAGTAATTTAAAGAAGATTTAGAAAACAGGTTGATGTCTGTCCCGGAGTAATTTAAAAAGAATAAAGCGATGTTTGAGATGGGAGGAAAAATGAAAATGGGTATGAAAAAATTGAAAATTTATGTTTCTACTTTTATCTCACTTTTTCCGCTTATGCTACTGTATGCTACAATGCTACAGTGCTATGAACAATACATAAACAGTGCCAAACAGTGCATGAACTGTTCTAGACAATGCATGAACAGTACACAAATGGTACTTTTGCTACATGACTTTGAGCAAATTTTCTTCTTCTTCATGTGGCTTGTCAGACTTTCTTTTAGGTTGCCTTTTACTGCTCTCGTCTTCTTCCCTTTCTTGATACTTTAGATTTCTTCACACGTCATACATGCGAATTGGTCTGTCATTGTCCAAACTGTCTGAGCCATATCCATCCTTTTGCCTCATTCATGCATTGTTTGGCACTGTTCATGTACTGTTCATAGCACTGTAACACTGTAACATACTGTAGCTGAAGCGGAAAAAGCATAATAAGAAGTAAAAATGTCAGTTTGTTAATGCAAAACTCAACTGATACAAATAATTGGCCTTTGTCAGCCAAGCAAGGTCTGTAACATTCTAATGTGTTATATTATGTCTATACAAGGCAATACATGTAAAGGTTAAGGGTCAGAATGCACCCTCCTTAGAAACACTATTATGTGGTTTTTTATGAATCCCTAAAACTCTCTCTCTCCACTGATGATAGGCTGGGGCCTATAGGCCTTCGCTCAATTCTAAGCAAGAGTCACTGTGACCTCTAAAATTTTCTTCGTAATTGATGATATTTATGATATTAAGTTAATGAGAGTTATTGAAGAAATTAAATTAGTTAGTATTATGTATCGAATTATTTTCATACATTAAAATTTTATAAAGTTAATGCATCCTATTGTTCTGTACCTTTTGTTAATAAATCTAGTGATTTCAAAATAATTTTCTAATTTAGTGTCGTTTCAAATGAATACCATTTGACCAAAAAAAAAAAAATTATTATCAATTTCCCTGTTAATTTACTGCAATATAAAGCATTTGCTCAAAATAACCTAATATCTCCATCTTTTCAACCAAACTATACCGTTTATCATCATTTTAGCTGAATATCTTAATTCTCATCTTATTATTGCCAAATCATCATTTTAGCTTGAACAAATATCTTAATACTCACCTTATTATTGCCAACATTGAAGATATTGAACATAACTCTTGATGATCCCATACATGAAATGTGATTATTTTAACCCTAGTAACTTTATATCTACTATTAGCTCTAGTTAATTGAAATATTTATTTTTAACCCAAGCTAATAAATGTGACCTCAAATTACTCTTCAATATAGAATAAAGAGGGAAGATGAGAGATAAAATTATCTTTTCCCTTCCTATTGTGAAAGTGCACTCCATCTTCTCAACATATTCAAGTTCAAATTTATACTCTCAATCTAGTTTCTTACAAGGTATGTTTCTGGACTTCACTTCATCTTTTTTTAATCAAATTAGTTTTGTTGTCATCTAAAGAATAAGACTTGTTAATTTAAAGAAGATGAACATGTATGTTTATAGAGTATTGTGAATGCTTTAATATGCTTAAGCATGTTCACAATAATTAGTGAGTAATGATCGGAAAAAACATGTGTCGCACATGACATTTTGGGGCATAATTAGTGAGTGATATAAAATTACTTTTATCTCTTGTCTTCCCTCTTTTTTCTTTACTGAAGAGTAGTTTGAAATCACATTTATTAGCGTAAATTAAAAATAATTATATCAATTAACAAGAGTTAATAGTAGATATAAAGTTAATAGAGTTAAAATAATTAAACATCATGCATGAGAGCACCAAGAGCTAATTTCAATGTCTTCAAATAAGAGCATGTGGGAAATAACAATGTGAAAATTAAGACATTTATTCAAGTTAAAATGGTGACAAAAGATATGATTTGGTTGAAAAGATGAAGATATTAAGTTATCTTGAGTAAATGGTTTACATTGCAGTAAATAAATAAGAAAATCAGTATTCATTTTGAACGTTGATAAATCATATAATTATTTTGAAACCACTAAAATTATTAACAAAAGTTATAAAATAATATGGACACCTTAACTCAATTACACATTAGCATCACGTATGAGAGAGAAAATAATAAAAATAATCATGTCAATAACAAAATTAGACGAAGTTAATGAAAATGCTCGATTGCGCCAATTTAACAAATTTCAAGACTTAATCGTATTTTTTTTTAAAATTTTAGGAGTCAATTACATTTTAAAGACAAATTTAAAAAATTTAATGCACTCATCCCTTGATAAAAATATACAATTATTATGATTTTGTTGCAGTTAGATATGCCACCATCACCATCACCACCACCACCTTTGGCTGCACCACCATCACCGCCCCTTGCTGCCATTGCTTCGCCATCACCACCACCGTCTACAGAGGGAGGAGACGTGAAGGAAGGGAGAAGAAAGAGAGAGAAGAAAAATAAAGAAAAACAAAAGGGATTTATAAGATATTATCCCCAAAACTCATCATAACATTCATCCCACTTGCCCTAAGCCTAGTATTATGTCCCCAAATATCTTCTTAATTCTAATTTCTTAAAAATAATAATTTTTGGTAGCAAAATTTCAATTTTACGGTCTCCAACTTCATTTCATCGACATGCAAGTGGTTATTTTACTCTGAATTGATCACTCACGAGTTAACTAATCTATTAGGTGAGGTTATAAAGGATTATAAACACGAAAGACTAGAGAATTCGATTAAAAATCGACCGTTCGACCATAAGGATCGACAATGGTTAATACTACACTATTATAAATCAATTAGTGAACAGTTATAAGCCGATTTGATTCGATGGAAGTACGTAATCAATTCGCGGGTGATTACGCATAATTACGATATTCGCGTCGAACGACAATAAACCGATTTTCGATTGATATTATGATGAGTAATCAGTTCAGAGTAAAATAACCACTTGCGCGTCGATGAAATGAAGTTGGAGAACGTAAAATTGGAATTTTGCTACCAAAAAGGATTATTTTTAAGAAATTAGAATTAAGAAGATATTTGGGGACATAATACTAGGCTTAGAGGGCTTTAGGGGCATGTGAGATGAATGTTATGATGAGTTTTGGGGATAATATCTTAGAAATCCCTTTTTTTTTTTCTTTTTTTTCTTCTCTTCTTTCTTCTCCCTTCCTTCACGTGTCACACCTCGAACCCCGAGTACACAAACATCCCTCGGCGGTTGATTAAAAGTGCGACACCCCAGGATGTGTCGCCAACCCATTCTTTTTATCTTTCGATTATATGCATGCAGAAACGAATTGAATTAAACACCCACGAATGTGTCACGATTTATTTATTGGATGTCGTCTCATTTTTCGTCGAAATTTTAGACGAGTCCAAAATTTTGCGGAAAAATGATTTTCGGACAAAAAGAAAAAGGAAATGAAATTCAGATGAGGAAGAAAATTGGAGTTTTTCTACTCCAAAAGGTTTTAATCTTGGAAAGTTATAGTTAAATTTTGATTGGGTGACCAAGGATGAGCATAGAAGACTTTGAGGCTTGTGTGATGATAGAAAATTTGAGTTATTTCCTAGGAGTTTGTGGTTGGTTGGCTTATTTTCCTTCCTTTCTCTCTCTCTCCCACTCATTTTCCATCATCACGTAAGCTTCAAAATCTTCTATGCTCATCCTTGGTCACCCAATCAAAATTTAACTCTAATTTCCCAAGATTAAAGCCTTTTGGGGTAGAAAAACTCTAATTTTCTTCCCCATCCGAATTTCATTTCCTTTTTCTTTTTGTTCAAAAATCATTTTTCCGCAAAATTTCGGACTCGTAAAAAATTTCGACGAAAAATGAGATGATATCCAATAAATAAATCGTGACACGTTCCAACGTTCGATTTCTGAAACCGAATTAAATTTCGTGGTTAAAATCGATTGAACGCGACTTTAGTACAATCTAATCTATCGGGTAGCTTTTAGGGGTTTTAGCGCGTTTGACCTGATCGATAATTTTCAACCCACGTTTGTGCATCTTTGAATCGTAGGCGACCCTCGGTTGTCATATAATCGCGAGAGTTCAATTACGTATCCTGAATATAATATCGATAGAAAATCGATTTACTGTCGTTCGATGCGAATATCGTAATCGTGCGGAACCACCCGCAATTCGACTACGTACTTCCATCGCATCAACTTATATCCGTTCGCTAATCGATTTATAACAGTGTGGTATTGACCCTTGTCGATTATATTATGGTCGAGCGGTCGATTTCTGATCGAATTTTCTAGTCTGTCGCGTTTATAACCCTTAACGACCTCACCTAATAGATCGGTTAACTCGTAAATAATCGTAAATAACCATAAGCGCGTCAACGAAACAACCATTTCATATATTTGTTTGTGGAAATTAAAACTAAATTCTCGTTGGATGGTCATTTGACTTTAGGCCTGAAGACTTTTGGGGCATTTTAAATACTCATTTAAAATGCCCCAAAAGTCTTCGCTCCTAAAGTCAAAACGACCATCCAACGAGTAATTTCCGCAAACAAAGCCAATTTAGTTCCAATTTCCACAAACAAAGCCAATTTGGAGGTTGAAAATTGCCCTTCTTCAGCCCATCCGAATTTCCATAATTTCTTTTGTTCAAAATTGATTTTTTTGCAAAATTCCGGACTCGACGAAATTTCGCCGAAAGATGAGACGGCATCCTATAAATGAATTATGACACCTCGAACGTCCGATTCCCGAAACCGAATTCAATTTCGTGGTTAAAATCTACCGAACGCAATTTTAGTACGATGTAACCTATCGGTAGCTTTTTTTAGGAATTTTAGCGCATTTGACCCGTGGTCAATAATTTTCAATCCACGTTTGTGCATTTTCGAATCGTAGACAACTCTCGGTTGTCATAAAAATCGCGAGGTTTCGATCACGTGTCCCGAGTATAATATCAACAGAAAATCGAGTTATTGTCATTCGACGCAAATATCGCAATCGTGCGGAACCACCCGCAATTCGACTATGTGATTCCATCAAATCAACTTATATCCGATCGCAATTCGATTATAACAGTGTTGTATTGACCTTTACCGATTATTATGGTTAAACGGTCGATTTCCGATTGAATTCTCTAGTCTGTCGCGTTTCTATCCCTTAAGGGCTTTCACCTAATAAATTAGTTAACTCATGAGTGGCTAGCTCAGAGTAAAATGACCATAAGCTCGTCGACAAAACAACCATTTCATATTCGAGACGGAGTTAAATTTCAGAATGTCATAGTCAAGCCTCCATTCAAGCCGCGAGCGTCACGTTTTCAACGCCGTCGCCGCGAGCCCGCCGTTAACCAAAATCCATAAGTTAATTTTCTAATCATGGATTAGGGCGTTAATTACGTTTATGGGGTGGTTAGTTTAGTACTAATGGCGATTAGTATTAGTTAATCTTAATCAATGTCGGATCAATGTTGATAGACAACTATAATATTATTTCAAATACCTGTATATATTTACTTAAAATCCTATTGTAGCCGTAGTTCATCGTAATACCACTTTTTTCATTAAAAGATAATTAAAATACGGGTTAGGTCATGGTGTGTGTATAGAGGACTTCAAACGGGGCGTTTACACCAATCTCTTAAAACTATATCTACAACTCGACAAGACTCTTGCAGTCCTCAACCTTACACGCTCGCAACGAGCCTATGTATGGCCGGTTTGAATGACAATGCCCTCAAGTTGGGTGATGGATCTTTAAAGAAATCTCGGATATGGGCAATTTTATAGCGTGCAAATATTGTCAAGAAGTTCTTCACTATGATCCACAAAGAGGGGATAAAGACATCTACGGCTGGCACAAATGGCACTGTTGCTATCAAGACAAAAAGGTGTGCGTAGGCCCATATGTCAAATTTCGCCAATTTATTTCATGAATTTTGGTAATGAGTGCCCCAAAAGCACTTGTTAAGCATCCAACAAATAAATGGTGTCATTTCCAAAGCACCATTTTTTCCTAGTCATGTACCATTGATGTATTGAAAATGATGACATTTGTTTATCGGGTTTGGTTAACAAGTATTAATGGGGCACTCGCTAACAAGACTCATTATTTTATTAATTAATATTAGTGCTTTAATGTACCACATAAATAAGGATGGCATGCTCGGGCCAGCACATGGGCCCATATGGCCCAAGCACATGGGCCCATCCCGAGTAGGATGTGTTTGATTATCAAACTTTTTCGATTGCGTTCTCCATTCATATTTGATAAAATAGAAGAAATCAATTATATGATTTTCATCTATTATCAAATAGCTTTCTATTCTTATTTCCGTTCTTACGAATTTAAGCGTTGGGACTATTAGGGAATTGAAACATATGCTTTTTATACTTTTGATATTTAGACATTATCGATAGGACAGTAGCGTATCATACAATTATGTTTTCTCACAACATTTTTTTGACGATTGATTATCGCAAGTCATGAAACAATTGAACCGCGTGACAAATATATTTTATTTTCATTTAGGATGCATTCATTTCATGAAAAATTAAAGATTTTGAAAACATTTTCTGAAAAATGATGCTTAGAAAAATTAGTCATCTCAGAAAATGTTTTCATTGGAAAATCGGCTGAACAATCTTAGTTATCGGATGATGTACAAAAAGTTGACGTAATAAAATGTTGTTCACGGCATTATAACAATATCGTCCATTATTGTAACAGTACTGTAGCAAAACTGTTCACTACTGTAGAAGTAGTGTAGCGTTGTAGTAATAGCAGAAGTTTGTCAATCACGGGTGTCAAATTTCTGCAACTGCTACCGCAACATTGGTAAGCAGTAACTGCTACAATTTCATGAACGGTTCTTTGTTACAATAACCTTTTATCGACGAAAATATTTTTCCATCTGGTTATACTTATAAACGTTATGAGCATTTATTTTTCGAAAAATATTTTGCAAATCTTGAGTTTTCCGTGAAAGAAAAGCATTTTCGGTTACGACAATGCACGGCATAATCGTTCGTTACAACAAGTGTCCAACAAGTGTACCTTGGTAGCATCGACACCTTATTTTCAAAGATAATACATCAATGAATCAGCTCGTGAGAAAAACTTGCCTAAACTCGGATCCACTGGACCGAGTCCATCACAGCCGTTGATCATGCGATTTTTACATGATCAACGGCGGTAATAGATCCGATCCATTTGATCAGGGTCCATGCAAGGATCTCTCTCCCGCATGTAAACCCAACACATCTGAATGGTTAGATCATCTGTAGATTGTCTCTAAGACTACAGGATGATCTAAGCGTTCCGATTCAAATGCCTTGAGGCCTTGAGACTTGAGCTCACCACAAGCTGAGTTCACACAACTTCTGGCCCATACATATCTCCACGGAGGTCGATTTACAAAGTGCTATAATGCCTTGTCTATGATCCAAGGTCTATAACTGAAATGAAAAGGCAAGAAGCCAAGCAAAGCAGCTACAAAAGGAAAGATCTACGCTATCTACACACATCAAGCGACCCAATAGCGATTACTTGGTACAGATATACATGAACATGCGCAGAAAGACAGACAGACAGAGAGCATAGATCTAAGAGAGAAACGAACAAACCTCTTTCCATGGTCAAAAGCTGTGGGGAAAAGAAGGGAAAGGGAGGAAAAGCAGGAAATCATTGGCATGGGTGGTATTGGCAAGAAATCTCACCCTCCAAAACACATCCGTGCATGACCACCGAGAGCGATTCCTCTCACCAAACGACCCATGCCCACAACTTCCTGAGACCCTCTCTCCCTTTCCCCCTCTTCATCTCTCCCTATCTCTCTCGCTCGGATCTGTGTTTGAGCTTGTGTTTTCGGCCATGGCCGGTCGAATCAGGAGAAGGGAAGGGAAAGGAAGGAGGCAAAGGAGTGTATGGAATGGGAGGAATAGGAAAGAGAGCGAACGAACGGCCTCAATCACTCAGTCCCCGTTTTTCCTACCCTTCCATTCCATGCACTCCCCCGCTCTGCATCTTTCTTTCCCCCACCACTTCTCTATCTCTCTCTCTCTCACATCGCCGTGTGGACTGGAGGACAGATGCTAGTGGGTTTTTATAAAGAAATCAGACATCGGATGCCATTTCACATCCGCCGAACGACTTTTCTCGCCTCGTTTTTGAATGGCGGATGGTGGATGCTTCTCGGAAACGCCGAGTCGTCCTTATCAAAGACCGAGACCCCAGAACCCCAATTATTCAAAGCGAAAGTTACAGCCATTCGATAAAAGGGGAGGCGTGTCCCACGGGTTTGGACCGTTGCGTCTGACGAACGACTCCCCCGCCCCACTAAAGTTAAAGCCTGAAAAAGATGCCGAGCACCATCATGGTACAGATTGGCCACTGTCTGAATAGACAGACGAACCCGTCCACCATCGTTCGCCTAAGTCACGTACCCGTTTGTCCGAACCTTCAAAAGCCAAGAAAGTTGCTGGAGAGAGATGGGTTTCCGAGCAATTACCGGAGCTGTCCCAGTCCCTTAAAGATTGATATGCAGAACTACTTTGGCGTAAACTATGGAGGACCGACGCATGCGCAATAAACTAGTCCCCAACAGCTTTTGGTTACTTTACAATAGCGGGTAAGACCGCAATCAGCACCGATTTCTTTTCGTTTCTTATTAGTCCCTTCCTTTTATTAATTGAGTTAAAAATCAGCTTTGTGAGAGTAATCAGCTACTTCCTTTTCCCAACAAATTGGCAATCTGACCGATTAACTAGCACGCGCGGGGCTTTCCTAGAAAAACGAGTTCCCAGTCTACAAAAATCGGGCACAAACTGTACATTTGCAAAGGCAAACAGAGTATATCGGCTCATCAGTTTTACAGAGAAGCTGGCGAGAGGGATCGGTCACGGTGCAGCTCCATGGAAGGCAACAAGAAGTTGAATCATGCCCCGACCTGAAGCAAAAACCTGCATTTACAGCACGTGATGAGAACTAGGCACCGGAACAAGATTCAGAGGATCCTCAAGAGATGCTGCCTCGAGACAATACCACTCAATCGCTGGACAACAACTACGTCCAAAAAAAAGTGCGCGGAACTAGGGTCCCCTGAGTCAAGCAGAAATAGTTTAATTACTTGAACGTACAACATGACAGCTCGAAGCTTGACCAAGACTCGATACTGAACCAAAGTTCGAATAACCCTGATGTTTCAAACTAAATTTGATCGACTAAAGTTATTTAATATGCTCAAGCTCGATTCAACTCAGCTCCAAGACTCGAATACTACACACTTGAATAAAGCTTAAGTTTGAATTATCAAAGTACAAAAAATAATTAAAGATAAAAGGTTACGTTTGCAATTATGTTAACTACTAGATTAGGGTTAAAAGCCGCTCAATTCAAGTATACTAAAAACTCAAGTTTGATTTGATATGATCATTCGCCTACACTTGATTCAAACTCGATAAAAATTGAGTGGACCTCCAGTCAAGCAGCTAACAAGTCAAACTCAAGTAACTAACAAGCGCTGCAGATTAATTGCAGCCTAATCAAGAGATCAAAACCTGGGTCAACATGACTTGGTATCATGTTAACAACTTGAGCTAACCACAGGCAAAAGCAAACGCCGGCTAGATCATGCCATGAGGTCCTCTAAAGGGTCTGCAACAATCTCTCACTCAGGCTCAAGTTGCTCACTAGATTCTTGGACTTTTAAGCACCAAGAACAGTAGCATTATCATTGTGAAACAGAAAAAAATGCCAGCGGCCATATATGGCTAAGGGCATTAGATTTTCTCTAGGTTTTACATTTATAGCATTTACTACGGCTGGAGAAAATCTGATGCTCTTAGCTGTCCATGGCCTAGGGCAATAAAAGTTCAGTGTGGGTACATATACATAGTCAACCTCGCCCCATGATTGATATATAATAGATATCCTCATAGGGTAATAATGCACTAGACTTGCACACATATTATGGTATATAATTATTTACTCTCCGGAGATCATTGGAAACCCATAAACTGACCTGTCATTACTGCTAAAAAAAAACCCAGAATTAGAAAAGAATGAAAAAAATTAGGCTTGGGCCCAAATAAAGACAGAAAATTATTTTTCTGTTCTCTATTCCTTAAAAATGTTTGGCAAACTCTTTCTGAGACAAATTTCAGAAATTGTTCATGAAAGCATCAACACTGTATTTTGAAATGGGATATGTTGCACCTTCTCAAAAATAAAAGAAATGAAAGCAAGAACAATTACCATATGATGTAATTACAATGTTAATCCAATGATAAAATTAAAATTATATAGGTAAGATGGTTTTCAAATCACATTTCACCAAAGGCATGTACATAAAGTACTATGTAATCAATGTTATTTCATTACAAATTGAGAAATACCAGAGAACATTCATCCTTATGTCTCCTGTGTAAGCAGAGCAACAAGTTGAGAGCTCATCTCTAATCTCAGTTGTGGAGAAGGGTAATATTACTTTGCTTTGTTGACAGATTTGTTGGATGTTGTGTCATGGAGTACCAGTGGATGCAGCAGAATGCTAAGGGCCTGTTTGGTAATACTCCGGACACAACTATTTCTGTTCTTTTATTCCCAGGGAAAAAAAAAAAAAAACAGAAATCCGTTTGGCAAATTTTTTGTTCTTGGGAACAAAAATCCGTCTTTTTGTTCCTAGGAATAGATTTGGAATAGAATCAAGAAACAGAAAAAAGTTGCTTCTTGCTCCCAAGAACAATTCCTAGAATCAAGTCTAATTTTTTCTTTTCTTTTCTTCTTCTTCCTTTTGGCCGGTCGTCGGCCTTGGCCATGGCTGGCCAGTGACCTTACCAAAGCATCGTTGGCCCCCAGCGACGCCGAGCCACGGCGAGGTTTGTCAGCCCAAGCCTTGTTGTGGCTAAGCGAGGCTCAGCCTCGCCTTGGCTGGATGAGCTCGAGCTCGCCCAAATCTGGTGAGACGAGCTCACTAGCCGGCGCAAGGCTGGGCCTCGCCGGGCCAAGGCAAGGCCGACCTCACACCACCTAGGGGAGGTCGAGCCTCGTGGTGGCCAGGCGAGCCTCCAGCGAGCCTCCGGCGAGCTTGCCGCCCCTCACCTGCCTAGCGAGGCTCTGGTGACCAGCCACAAAGGAGGAGGAGGAAGAAGAAAAAGGAAAAAAGAAAAAGAAAATGAAGAAAAATATAATAAAAATATTTTAAAAATTAAAAGAAACAAAAAAAAAAATTAAGAATCCTATCAAACATATTTCTATTCAAAAAATAGAAATTTTATATAGTTACCAAGCGAATTCTTTCGCTCAAAAATTGTTCCTGAAAACAGAATTTAAAAAAATATATATATTTATGATAAAAATTGTTAGGAACAGTAATCACTACCAAACGCATCCTAAGAGAGCCAGTTTTTTATCCATATTACTCAAGCTAGTTTGTTCTTATTTCCTATAAAGAGACAGGAATGCAGCCACACATGGTCAGACTCCTTCTATCGTTCAAGTTCAGACGTGCATTTTTTTTGCAGTTAGACATTGGATCGAAGGTCATCAAGTCCTCAAGCAGAAAATTCAGTCTGTATTGACTTAGCAGCCTGGTTGTTAGCATTGTGATCCAGTGATCTAGATATTCCACAACAATCTGGATCTCACCAAGTATCACAAACAAGTGGGATCACAGTAGGATCACGATCCTGGATCACAAGATCGTACAGGTTCAGGATCTTAACAATCATGCTCTCTTTCAGTTCTTAACTTCCAGTTCCTGAAAAAGAGACTGGAATGGCCACGTGACAATGGTGCAAACAACAGGGCCATGTCCTATTTTTCTAACTTCACAGTTTTTGGTTTGAAGAGATACTTGACTTTCTCCTTCCAGCCTTCAGCCACAGTTAAGCCAAACCCCACAATCCACAACCAGAAAATATGAATGCCACTTTCTAGCCAAAAAATGGAGAAATGGTAAAGTAGCTTATTCAGGCATAGGTGATGTCTAGAAAACTTTTTTATGACAAATGTGACCCATTGCATTCCAACATTAAATGCAACTTTTGAGGTAAGTGATGAGAGTGAAAAAGACAATGTCTGATCAATTTGATGCAATATTTTATGATCAATTCTGTTTCATCAATCTAAAGAACAACCGACAGTGCCTTTGCAAAAGCTTCACAATTCATGCCCTCTATTAGCTCCAACATTAACTCCCTCAACATCGTAAATCTATCATGTGCACCACTTTTTTTTTCCATGTATTCAATTAATATTTCCCTTCAAATGCTACCAGACACAATTATTTGCAAAGGTGAATAGACAGAATGAAAAGGTGGACCTCCTGCTCACTTACTCAGCATGTCGATTTTCACTTGAAGTGGATATGCATTAACTGAAAAAAGATAAGTTACCAAAGCAGACTCTTACCTCAATCACCTTGACTTAGCATGCACTTCAATGATGTCCTCATCCTCCATTCCCAAACTTTCAGGGGTTGCTGATGGACTGACCTTCTCCCATCAAATGTATATACTAAATTTTCTTGGTTAAGCTTGACTCTATCTGCATATAACTTGAACAGCCGCTCAAACTTGTCATCCTATAGCAACATGAAGGAAGTTAAGTTCAACAATCATGAACTTCAAGGGAAAAAGGAAAGAAATTACAAGCGTCAAGGAATGAAATGTCAACTGCCGTGTGATGCAGAGAAGTAATAGACAATGTGTAAGTGTTTGAGCGGCATGAATTTGATTGCTAGAGCACTGAAATTGGATCAGGTGTGCTTGGCTTGTTAGGAGAATCAGAAAGAATCAGAAGATAGCCTTCTGAGAGACGTACTCATCATCATTTATCAGGCCAATATGGAATCATTTCAAGAAAGGTTCAAAGGCTCTGCTGCTGAGTAGCTATCAGCAGCAGAGTGGAGAAAGTACTTATTTTACTTTATGAGGATGGTGGATGGCGGTTGCGGAAGAAAGCACTTTTTATAATTATTGTACAGGTACAGAGACTAAACAACCATCCAGAAGGAAAATCATTAAGGAGGTAGTGGCAACAATCTATAATTATATGACAGGTACATGCCATTTAACTGTAGGCAGTTGACTCTCCTATTGCATATCAACAAGGCCTGCTGCACCCAAATCTACCCAATCAGAGATATTCTACCTTATACATTTATTCATAAACGTGCCTGGACAAAATCCAGTCCATTTGACTTGGATAATGAATCTACCTTGAATATTTCAAACATATAAAAATTAAAGAAAAGAAAGAGCCAACCAACCAGCCTATAGATGACCCTGGGAGATTACAGCAAAAGAATCAGAGATGCTAAGTCATGTCAAAGCAAGAACTAAGTTTGACTATCAAAAGGATATTCCTTGAATGTGTGTGCAGGTATGTTATAGACCTCATTCCCTGAGAATTGTTCAGCCTGCCATTAGTATAATTACACATGACCTAGACTTGTCGCAACATGCCTGAGGATGGCCTGATGTGATTGATGAACTACTATATAGTTTCAAAATGTGCTTCTAAGATCACAAAATTCACTAATTTAAAGCAACGAAGCAACAGTAGGGAATTACAAGGATTATACTCATTGCGAATCAGCCATTTAACTCAAAAATCAACTCAAATCAAATGTTTGACCAAAAGGGGCCAATTATAAACAGACGATCTTATAACACCAGACTGGCAGGTACCTACTAAACCCATATGAGGAAAGGCCCAATAGTTTTCCCTACAAACCAAGAAGAAAACTAGCAGAAAATTAAACGAGTTCTACTTAAACAAAAATTCCATTTATCCATACATAAAATCATAAATATGGACAACATGCAACAGCAATACTGAAATCAGACAGACTAAATTCTCTTGTGCCACTCTGGTTAAGTCATTTTTTTTATACTTACTTGGAGATTAAACACAAAGATATTTGCCCCTTCATAATAGCACAGTCATAGTTACCTAGAAATATGGTGCTCAATATAGTGGATTACATTAAAGGTTGCTTAAATCGACATCTTCTATCACATTGACTACTAAAACTGATTTACTTCATTCACTGAACTATCAGACCACACCAGGCAGTCAAAAACCAAAAATACTCCCATGTGCCATTTGGTATGCAATGTTAGATCCTGGTTAGAACTCTTGACCAATTTTTTATAAAGTAATTCACTGAGAAGAATAGATAAATGGCTAAATGGAATGAATGAAACAAATCGCCATTTGCTCATCAATGGCGGAAATATTCCTGAGTAGAATTGACTTCTCTTGTTATTTACAACTCAACATCGTTTGAGCATGGTTCCAACTCTCAGACAACCTCAATGAGCATAGTCTCCACAATGAATAAACATGACTAGCTAAACATTCCAGAGTCCAGACATTTCACAAGCAGAATATCGCACATAAAGAATTCACAGAAGAAGAAGAAGCAAACTCATATACTGAGTGATATTTGGAAAATTGTTTGAGAATTCAAATGATTACAAATCTAAAAGTCAAGAAAAAACTGAAAACCAAAAAGTAGATGGGTATATAGATGTCCCATGGCTTCATTAGTGACCTAGCTGATTTTGTCACCACCACTATCCTAGTCTAACCCTTCAATTGTATGCTTACATAACAGACAGAAGAAAAGGAGATAGCGAGATGTAGATCAGGACTGTCTTATCGTTAAACACGACAAAAAAGAAAAGAAGAATATTCTACATGTTGTCTCAGCCAGCAAAGTTTGCAAATATGCTTATTGTCTAGACATTCTGAATGCAACCATACCAGAAAAACACGAAATTGCTTGGGCCCATCCTTGTCCTGTATCGATATCACTATCTTAGCTCTCTCATATTGAGGCTTTGGTAATTCAGCAGGAGCATCCTTCAAAGATTGAGATGGACTAGAGACCTTTCTCTGAGCAGAATCCTCCACAGATTGCAACAAATCTCTGGCAGATTGTGCACAGGTTTGAAGCTCCTGCTTCAACAACCTAAGGCCAGAAACCTCGTCCAGTTACTCAAACAGGCTAAGAGAAGATCAAACTGGACAAAGGAAGGAGTCGGGCAGATACTTGAAATTTCTGAACTCAAGACTAAAATTGACAAATACAAAACAATATATCCAATTAAACTGCAGCTTGCAATACGTATGTAGCAAATCAGACAGTAATTGAGGTGCCTCAAAATTTTATGGCACTATTACCAGCACGCATACTAACTAGGGGACATAATCATTATCGAAATCAATAGGGGAAGTACAAATAGATAGAAAAAATTCAGTATCCCAATAATGATCATAAAAATTCAACATCATACGTGATTGCATATGTAAATCTTACAAGTAATATAGTACATACAGCCTGTATTATATGCAACACAAGTGGTTAACCCTAGAAAATTAGTAAAATAGATTCTGGATGAAGCATAACATACACATGTGTAGGCACATAAACATTGACCAAGCACTACCTCAATTCCCTGAGTGCAGGATCTTCAGGGGGCTTACTCCCTGCATTGGCGTCAAATTTGGGTGGTGGGGGCAGCCAATCATCTTCTTCTTCCTCCTCCTTTCCTTCTTTCTTGTCATCACAGATAATTACTTGAGGAATGCCATCATTCCCTCCCTTCCCATCCTAAACCCGGAAGACACAAACCAAATGACCAACTATATCCCAACAAATACCTAAACCACAGAAGAAACACTCTAGAACCACAAAATTTCATTAGAAAATCCTCCGTTCCGCAATCAAAAACAATTCTCCACCACATAACTTTTTGCAAGGTTCGCTAACAAAAACCTTACTCTGGATACCTTCTGTCGTTTCGAGACGATAATCAGCTCCTCGTCAGAATCATCATCTACAAAAGCAGCCCAACCTCAGAAAACGCCATTCAGAACAATTCCACGATACAGTAACTAAGCAAAAACTTCCCCTTTTCCCAAATCAACCCGCGTCAAATTCCAAGCAATCGCCAACACCGAATAACAAATTAAAAAAAAAAAACAAAAACCAAACAAACAATAAACAAGCAACGAGCTTCAACACTCGAATTCCAAACAACGTTAGCTAACTCCACCAACCCACCATCGAGGCAAACGAACTTGGGCTGCACGCGGCGGTAATCGAACAAGGGCTCGAACTCTTCCTCCACCAACTCGTCCTGCTACATCGTCATCACCACCATCACCATCATCACTCAAATCGCAATGGAAAAAGAAAACGATAAAAGAAGAAATCGCGACGGAAACTCAGCCGCACCGCCATCGAGCCCGATTTTGGCCAAAACCCGGCAAAAGCTTCCGCTCGGTCGGCGCAGGGAGGCGCAAAGGAGCGAACTTTGGATCCGGGCAGCGCTGCTCGAGATTGCCACCGAAGGAAGAGACGAGAGAGAGAGAGAGAGAGAACGCTGGGACTCCAACGGAGGCTACGAGAAGTGGGGGAGGAGAGTGCCGAAGGCGAAAGAGGCCCTTTTGAATAGATTTTTCAATTGGGTCCCCTTAAATCTTCAATGGATTCAATCCAGTCCTCTGAATTTCATGGTTTGTGCAATCAAGTACTTTTACCGTTAGCAACGCCTGCTGACAACACAATTTGGACGTTAGAAAAATAGCCAAGACTTTGTAAAAATATAACGTAAGTGAATGTAGAACAATTGAAGGGAGAGGGGGGAGAGAAGAGACCAACCGCTATTGCCATTGCCACCGCCATTTGCGATGCAGACACCGTCATTTGCAAAAGGACGGAGGCCAACCTAACGACCACATCGATCCGGAATGAGTTCGTTGAGGATGGAAAGGATGAAAGAAAGAAACAGAGGTTGTGATAAGCTCGTTGCGACAAGAAGCTAGCTAGGAAATCCGTGTTTTGATCCTCGTGGGGGCACCGCTCTTATGGCGATCGAACTGGCTAGCTCGAAGCAGGTGATTAAGCCGGGCACGTGGTCCAAGCAGTGTTTTATGTGAGAATGTGATTATTACCTCTATAGAGAGGATCATGGGGATTTCAATCCCATCGGATTATTGCTATCCGAGGGATCTATTGCGGGGCCACAGCCCGTCGAATTGGTGCAATCCGTTGGGTTCAAGCGGCCCTTTCCCCAAATCTTGGTCATCTTTTTCCTGCATCAAGCTAATAGGTTGGGAGATACCGAGCTTGTCGGCCAGGCAAGGAGGTGCCTTGCCTATCGCCCACATCGGTATGAGTCTATCTACCGAGCACAAGGGTAGTAGACAAATTTGCTTTTCAGGATTGTGCGTTCCGTCGTTAGCTTTAAGGGTCTATGGCCATATTTGGTGGACCGAATGTCACTTGGGACAAGATAATCTATACTCGATTCGGCATTTGGGGTAATGTAAAAACCGGATGTAACCCGAATATGATCCAAATAAATACAGAAAAAAATTCACACTTAGGCTACGTTTAATCATTTAGATTTCTTACCAAGATAGGACTAAATATGACAGGATATGAAATTCGTGGATTTTGCTATATCCTATCCATTGTTTGATGATTACAGTAATAAAGTTAGATATATTCACATTATATCATGTATATTATTTAGTATAAACAACATATTAATATAAATGAACAAAAATTTTTACAAATGGAGATGATAAAAATCTCCTGCGACACTCTTATCAACTTTATTTTTATTTACATTTTTATTTTATTTTCCTCTCTTTTTAAATTAATTTCTTTTTTATTTCTTTCTTCCCCTTCAATCATTCTCTAGCAAAATTTTATTAAATAGTAAATTGTACTAAGATACCTAAAACACTAAAATATGTAATAAATTTAAATATATATATTCATATTTATATATTGAATTTATTTTATAAAATAGAATTAAATTCAAATATATAAATAAAAATAAGATTGAATTAAAATAACAATTTTGTTATTTTGAATTTTCATATTAAAATTCAAATATAATTTAAGAATATTATCGTTCAAGGAAAATAACTTTCTTACTATGGATGTTAAAATTTCTATCCATCTTTATGCCACTTCCTTTATAAGATAATTTTATCCTGTCTATATCTCTCTTATATCCGACTTTATCCTGTCTTAAGCAGATACCAAATGCAAGATAGAATAAAATTTAACATAACCTAAATTTTATCCCAACTACCAAAGGCAGCCTTAGAAGATGGGATATACCTTAATGCTGCATTTAGCAATCAGGATAAAATTCGGGATAGGATATGATTTATTATATCCTACGTTTAATGCTCGCTCAAGACAGGATAAAGTCGGATATAATGGGGATATAGGCAGGATAAAATTATCTCATGGGAGGTGGGATAAAGGTGGATAGGATTTCTAATGTCCATAATAGGAAAGTTATTTTTCTCGAATAATAAACTTATTAAATTAACAAAATTGAAATTATATTTCAATATAAATAATTTTTGAATTCTAATTTAAGAAATTAAAAATAAAAATAGAAATTTATTTATAATTAATCTTATTTTAATTTATATATTCAACTTTAATTCTATCTTATAATAAACATTCAATCTATAAATTAAATATTTATATTTATTATATATTTTAGGTATTTTTGTATTTTAGTATGTTAGTACAAGTTTTTTACTATTTGATAAAATTTTATTAAAGAATGATGAAAAGGGGAAAAATAATAATAAAGAAAATAATATAAACAAGAGGAAAAATAAAATAAAAATAAATTAAGGAATAGTGTTACGGGAGATTTTCACTATCTCCGTTTATGAACATTTAAGTTCATTTATAATGATATGCCATTTATATATATAAAACGTACATGAGATGATGTGAATATATCCCACTTTAATATTGTGATTCACCAAATAATTGACAAGATATAAAAAAAAAAAAAAAAAAATCTAAGGATTTCATATACTATCCTATCTAGTCCTATCCCGATTAGAAATCCAGACGACCAAATATAGCCTAATAGGATAAGAATTAAAATAAGGAAACGAAACACGGGGAAAAGGTTTTGGTGGAGAGAGATCGATATAGGAGAAGAATGCACTTTTTGCTGTCGCTAAGTGAAGTCACATTGTGCAAAGAGATTGATGAAGGAGGAGTGAGAGCACATCGAGCGACGATGCTCATCCATAGCAATCTTTATCATACTGTCGAGCTCTGCCATCGAAGACCAACTCGCGAGCTTCACCATCAACCAAATATAGCCTAAAGGATTTCCATTACAGTTTTGGGCCTGATGGATTTCCAATTGAGCACATAAGCGCAAAGGATTGTGTGAGGCAAAATACCTGGAGAGGGTCGCAGAAGAAGAAGAAGAAGCTTTCGCCTGCCACCCGATAACTCTATGTTTTAAGGTTAAACTTGGCTTGGAAATGGCGTCGACTACTGCTGTGCAACGATGTCTAATTTTTTCAACGACTGAAGAAACAAACGGCAAAAAAAGTTATTATTACCTCATCACATTGTCAATTATATCATCAACACATTAAAAAAAATAATAATAATAATAAAGCTTACGTCGTGTGCATTGGCGATGACACCTCGCAATGTAATCTGAAGAAAAAGGAAATATGTGCTAAACATAAGTAGCCCATCCGAATTTAATTATCTTTACATATTTGGAATTTACTTGCTGCTTTTCTTCACTTTTAAGACTAGAGTTTGACTGCCAGGATGGAACTTTGACCGAGGTTGCCAAATTGGGGCCGAAAGTGCTTTGTTCAATGGCTATAGATGCTTTCTAAATTAGCTTGAATTATTACCAAAATCAATGCAACTAACCGAATATAGCTGGTCACCATACTTAGTTAGGTTGACTTGTAGAGAAATTTCCCCTTTTTAAGTGGAATTTTCGTAGTATGCTTAGTAAATATAAAACAAGTGAAAATCACATACTTATATTGAAATTGTCACAAAAATCATATGACAGCAGGTCTAGATCTTTCAAAAAACGGTCTGCTAAGTTACATGCTTAATTATGGTTTCTAGTAAATCGAGAAAAAGATGGGAGAAAATGAGGCAAAACCAATTATATATAAATTCTTCTTTTTTAAAAATTATTAATAAACTGGGAAGCTCGCCTTAAGCAAAGCTATCATTTGTAGGCTACGTTTGGTCATTCGAATTCTAACAAAAATAGGATAGGATAAGAAATCTAAGGATTTTGCTATATCTTATTTATTGTTTAATAATTATAGTAATAAAATCAAATATATTCACATCATATTAAATCAAAAATTTTGCAAATGGAGATAGTAAAAATCTCCCGTGACACTCTTGTCTACTTTATTTTTTTTGCTTTTTATTTTATTTTTCTCTTTTTTAATTAATTTATTATTTCTTTCTTTCTTTCTTTCTCTTCCATCAGTCTCTAATAAAATTCTATTGAGTAGTAAACTATACTAAATACTAAAACACCTAAATATGTAATAAATTAAAATTAAATTCGAATATGAAATAGAATTAAATTCGAATTTATATTTAAATATAACAAAATATAATTAAATTCGAATATATAAACAAAAATTAGATTAAATTTAAAAAATAAATTGTTATTTTTTGTTATATTGAATTTCTTATATTAGAATTCAAATATTAATTATATTGAAAAATAATTTTAAATTTGTTAATTTAAGAAGTTTATTATTCGAAAAAAAATAATTTTTCTATTATGGATATTAAAAATCCTATCCACATTTATCCAACCTCTCCCATAAGATAATTTTATCCTATCTATATCCCCCCTTATATATGATTTTATCCTATTTTAAGTAGACACCAAACGTAGGATAGTGTAAATTTTATCTTATCCTAAATGTTAGCATCTCTCATACTTGCACTTTTTAGGGTATATAAGTGAAAAAGGTTACTTGGATTTGCTCTCTCAAAGCATTTTGCTCAAGGACTTTAATTGAACAAAGTTTGTGGTTCTAAAGGAGCACATACACAAGATGAAAGCTTGAGATTGATGCAAATGGCTAAAATATTTGCTACTTTATATGATTATCAATCTTGTTAAAAGTTCTTCTATATGTCAATCCTCACATCTCATACTACTAATGGGGTGACAACTAGTTTTGGGATATCGGCTAATATCACTATTGCCGGAACTAATCCTTACACCGCATTCGCAAGTTAAAAAGTAATTTAGGCTGCATTTGATAATGTTTCGTTCAAAATGTTTTGGGAACAGAAATATAAAAAATTATTTCTGTTTCGGAGAACAATTTTTGATCAGAAGAACGCGTTTGGTAACTGCACAAAATTTATGTTCCGGAATAGAAAAAGAACGTAAAACACATTTGGTAAACTCGTGTAATTTTTTGTTTCTTTTAATTTTTTAATTTTTAAATATTTTTATTTTTTTTTTTTTTTTTTTTTTTTTCCTTTTGGTCTATCGTCGCCGGCCTCGGTCATGGCCGGCAAGAATCGGCCGACGAGGGCCGGCGGCCTCGCGCAGCCACGGTGACACTCGGCGAGGTCACCGGCCCTCGACGGCCGGTCGCTGGTGTCGCCGGCCCTCGACGGCCGATCGTCGGCCATGGCCGAGGCCGGCAACCAGCCAAAGAAAAAAGAAGAAGAAGAGAAGAAGAAAAGAAAGAGAAGGAAAAAATAGGAGAGAAAAATTGTTTCTCGAAAGTGTTCCCAAGAACAAAAACCCAAACAAACGCGTTTATTTTTTTTTTGTTCCCCCGAACAAAAGAATAGAAATTGTATTTCGGGAAACAAAAAAAAAAGAACATAAACAAACAGGGCCCTTAATAAGCATTAAACAAGACAGTGGATTCCTAGAGATCTCCATATTATTAAATTGAGAGCTGTGCTATTTCCACCCTCTAAATTACCAAATCCACCTCATTTACACTAAAAAGACAAAAAAGCCCTTAATCTTTCAATTGTAGTTTAAAGCAATGGCCCCACTCGTCCTTTTTTTCTCTATTTTTCTTTTTCTTTTTAGGATAGTTACCATAATTAAGTATTTTTGCATTTTTTTTAGCGTATTGAAGAAAAGTGTATTCTCATATATTTGTATAAGGTTTTACATGCTCCATATAAAATTGTCTCACTAATAGTAAAAAAGATGACATTTTTTATAAAATATAAAACTGATAAGTCTCTTTTTGACCATTGATTTTATAAAAACTTATCTATTTGTCATCCCTCTTATCTCAAAAGGTCACTCTCCGTGAACTTTTTATTAATTTCCTTAGTCTAAAATATATTTCAACTCTCTTTATTTTATATATCAAAGAAAGTATCTTTCTTTCTTATTATATTGATGAAAATTGTATATAGGGCATGTAAGACGTTAGAGGAATATTTAGGAAAACACTAAAAAATTATGCATATTGAGTTATCTTGATATTTTTTCGTAAATAGTTCATAGATGATATTAATTTTTGTCAATCCAAAATAATGATTTCACTGACATTTTCAAAAAAAAAAAAATCTTACTCTATGCAATGTTGTTTTGATTCAATTAAGAGAAATGATTAAATGACTATCCTTAATCTATTGTGAGATTAACAATTTGTTTTTTATAACAAAAAATAAAGAATTATAAATTATTGTGAAGTCCATTCTTTCAAAAATTTGCGGTTCGCAACATATTATTACTCTCATAGAAGCTTGAAATTGTTATGCTAGCAAAGCCCTTCAATTAAATTTCATCTACTTAACAATTTATTCATAAATTTGATCAACAACTTAGGAAAAAAAAACTAGATTTCTTGGAAATTTCTATATTCAACAAAACAATTTTTTATGGAAGTAAATCTAACAACAAAAAAAACATAGTGCTTTTAATATACATGGAAAATCTAAAATAAATAAAAATTAAACATATGAAATTCTTAATTATGGTAAGTTGATCCTGCATAGATGTAGAAAACTAACAAAAAGGAAAATAAATAAATATGGGACCACCAATTTAAATTGTAATTGAATGATAAAGGATAATCAAAATTGGGTGGATTTTGTCATATAAAAGGTGGAAAAAACGCAACCTAAATTCTTAGTATAATAAGAAACTTATGCAAACAAACGTATAGAACGGAACAAATAAAGTAGTGGGGATGTATCAGAAAATTGTAGCTCTACAAGATCTCTATAATGCTCAAATTTACCTCTTAAATACAGAATGCTAATGACAAAGGAATTATCACTTCTACTGCTATGCAACAATATGAGGTTTCCAACGAGCAAAGAATAAATGGCAAAAAGTAGATTATTAGCTCATTATAAAGTATGCAAACACCGCGTGATCATCTTATGTCCCGCTTCTTTCGCGAAAATAAATAATTTGAAAAATATGTTCTTAAAAATAATCATTTGTATCGTTTACAAAAATAAATGAACGAAATACATATTTATTGTCGATGAAAATGCTTAGACATAAATTATTGTTGATAATAAACATTTTAAATTGACTAGTTACTTTGAGCGATACAAGCTGTCATTTTTTAGAAAATATTAATTTCCATGAAATAAGCATAGCAATAAATATTTTCCTCCAAATCTATTGGTTAAAAAAGTGTAACTTGACAAGTGAAGTCGGCGCATCCGACATTAGTCCTTGTACGTATAGATATTACTCACTTGCCACTTCCTAGTTTTAATTAACAAAGCTTGATGGCCAAAAAAGGCAACTTTGACCAATGTCTTCCTATTTAGGTGTTTTCCGAAGACAAACAAACTATATAAAACACTTTCCCAATTAAGATGGAGGACGAGATATGCCAGTTCAATGGCTTATAAATGCTTTCTAAGTTAGCTCGAGAAATTGCAAAACCAAGGCGAGATTACTATTTATGGCGCGCACCACTTTGTTTAATTCAACTTGCAAAGGAGTCTCCCCTTCTTTTTTTTTCAAGTGGATTTTTCTATAGGAGGCAAAGCAAGGATAAGGCAAGTTTTTTTTTTGGTCGAAATAAACTTTCATATTTATATAACCGTTAAATTACACCCCGAAGCAACAGCATCCGCGACCAAGAGATCAAGCAAAACAGCAGGAGGGTTAAAAAACCAGTTCTGGGCCGAGAAGGCAGTGCTATGGGCCTTCGCTGCCCAGTCGGCAACCCTATTCACTTCTCTCCTACAGTGATTCAGCATTAGGTTAGGAAACCGTGAAATCAAAAAGATAGCCTCCGCTTGCAGCGAACGAAGCTCCCATGGCGTCGATCCTTCATCCCGCACAGCTTCTATGAGAATAAGGCAGTCCGTTTCAAGCACGATCTTGTGGTCTTGTAGATGCCGACTCAGCAGGTGATCAAGGGTATAGGTGAGTGCTTTAAACTCCGTTTCCATAGCCAAATGAGATCGAAAGGATTTTGAATACAGATCAGTGATCCTACCTTGATTATCTCTACAGACACACGCCATTGATCCCTCTGTGCTCCCCGGATGATATGCCCCATCAATATTATACTTAATAACTACTAGATCGGGAGGTTGCCACAGATGATGAGGCTAAAAAATATTTTGTCTGGATCTCGAAGATGTAACCTCGGGGACAACAGAAGCCTTAATTTTGCCAATTTTGGTTTTTAAAGAGTGCAAGAGTCTCCAACGATTTACCCATCCGTGGGCAGCGCAGTTGGTTAAGTTCACTCCTTCCAGCACATGGAGGTCGAGGGTTCGAAACCCTGCGTTGTTAACGATTTAAGTGGGGGCTATGGCGGTGGGTTGTTGGGCTAACTTTCCCTGAGGTATAGGCGTTGTATGTCCTCCATCGCGGAGGCCGTGAGACCCCGAATTGGCATAAGCCGACAAGGGCATGCTCTAGCGGATCCTCAATCACAAAAAAAAAAAAAAACAATAGTCCCTAATGATTCGAGAACCATGGGCTCATCCAGCACAACCCGATTGTGAATCCCAAACCGCGCTCTCGGAATCTTCCCATTTCCCAATTTCGTGTATTCCTACTCGATAAAACGGTCGGCCTCAATTAAACGAACTGACTTTTATATTGAATCATTAGCCCGTAATGAAACGTAGCAAAAGGATACTTCTATCGTCCTACCAATTGCCAAGCCCTGGAACTTCTTGCGCCTACACTGAGGCATAGTGTTATGTATATATATACACCCACCCTTCCTCATTCCCTTTGCTTCACTACCTTCTCTCTCTGTCTCTCCTCCTTACTCATTCCTTTGGCTTCACCACCTTCTCGTTCTCTTCTCTCTCTCTCTCTCTGCGGGGTTGTCTGAAACTCGTTTGCCCGTTCATGCTCTGCGTGGGGCTTTGAAGAGGGCTCCAAAGCCTCCGGTTTATCATTTGGCAAAGGAAAAAGGGAAGCTTTGCCGGTTCCTGTCTATGATCGTTCTCCTTTTGCTGAGCGATCGACCAGCCACAATTCCATAACCATGGACGAGGGCTGCAGAGAGCCGCTTAACTCGGTGCCTAGCTTCGCTCGTGGTCTGCCAATATTGTTGGTTGATCACGACCCGACGTCTCTCGCATCCACGAGGTCCCTTCTTGGACGATACTCCTACAATGGTAATCACTAATCAGATATGTGATGTGTTTGACGGGTTTACCAGTTTTTCCTCCCTGTCGATCGTTGTCAAAGGCCTCTCTTTCTCTTTCTCCCTCTCCCTCGCATGCCTGCTCGCATCCCTCACAAGTAAAACTGAATTGTTTCGCACGCCTGCATCGACCGCGCAAAATATTAAATTTGTGATCTGGAGTTTAGTTCTCTACATGGAAATAGGTAGAAAATATATGCACCTATGTCTAAAGGTTTAGACCCCATAGTTAATGCAAGGATTTTCAATCCAGAATGAACTAACACCATCCGAGTTCATTTTTTGAGTCTGGATCTTTCGTTGAAGAGGAAGATCAGATCCGTGTTCTAATTCCTAGAGTTATCACAGACCAGAGTCTTCCTCTATGTAGTTAATTTTCAGACAAGTTATGCATTTTTTATGTTTAAATTACACTATTAATCTCCTTCCTAGGCCCGCCACAGAAAAGATTAGTATTGGTCTGCTTCCATTTTAATGTTGAGACAAAATCAGGAATCCTAGATCTAGTAACTCCAATTTTCTATTCTTGTGTACACACGATGGTATTTGAGGTTAGACAAGGGTTTGCCAAAGTCAGTCTCAGACAAGTTAGAACTGTTTAAACACATAAGAATGCAGAATCATTGATGCCTTAATCTATGGGGCCTCAAGAATTCATGTTGAAAAGCTGTGATAAAAGTAGTTCTTTTTGTCTCGATAATTCAAATGGTAGTTCTTCTGTTGCCGTGGGATCTGACTTGTAACAGCTAGCTTTTCGCACCAAAAGCAATTTGTCTGAAAAGGAAAAAGAAAGAGGCAAGAAAAAATATATCGAATCGTTTGATTTTAGATACTCCTTGCTTCATTACTTGCTCATTGTCAAATGACTAAGATCGCTATTCTTATAATTAGCCGTTCTAACAGGTATATTTTTCTCCCTCTTTTTTTCTCCAGTGACAAGTACCGAATTACCGTCAGTTGCTTTGTCCATTATCCAGGAAAAGAAGGACTGGTTCAAGCTTGTCATGGCAAATATTGAGAAGATCAATGACGAGAACTTTTCGATCCTTTGTGAGCTTATGAAGGAAGAAATTCCTGTCATTTGTGAGCTTCTATAAGATTCATTTGCGAGCTTCTATTTGATTCATTTGCATTCATGTTATTACCTTATACTTCACTTTAGGTATCCTAGTTTAGCACATTCATTCCTAACGCATATTTGGAATTCAGTAATGTCAGCGAATCGGCACAAGAACACAGCGGGGAGATCCCTAGCCGTAGGAGCGAGTTACTTCCTCCATAAACCCCTTTCTCCAGAAAATCTGAAGGTTTTGTGGCAGCACGCGTTCCGAAGGCGAAAGATAGTGCCGACAGAAAAGAGAAATACTCGATCGGTGAAATATAATGGAAAGGAAGTCCTCAGGAAGGAACATTCGCCTGATAAGAAGATAGACAAGGCGACTAGAACTCAAGAAGCCTCAATGGATCAACTTAGGAAGAAAAGAGGACATATAGCGGGAGGCGACCAAGTTGATGAAAGACGCACAAAGAAACCGAAAGTGGGGAAAAGTCGCTTCGCACCATTGAATGTCAAAGGGAAAGGGACAACACTAGAAGCCGGTGCGAAGAGATCCGATGATGGGAAGGACAACGAGAGACCTAGAATTGACTCGGGAAGGGTTGATTCCAATCGCGTCTCCGAGGAGGGTTGGAGCACAGATTATACAGAGGACGATAGCATCGGGACTAGTTCGTCCGGGAGAAGAAGGATGCGACAGGCTGTGTGGAGTCCCGAGCTGCATTGCAATTTTACTGCAGCACCGAGTGCACTCGGTGATGGTAATACTCAAATATCTCAGTAAAATCTTCTGATAAAACGAATTATCTAATTTCATAGTCGTGCATAGACGTATTGTGTAACAGACTAACTGTCTTCTCGTTGTTTATGCAGACGCACGCCCAAAAACGATTCTTCAAATGATGGACGTGCCATACTTATATCATCGTCAAGTCGCAAGCCACCTTCAGGTAATTTCTCCCTGCTTGAGTTTTATCCAATTCCATTTTAAATCATCATTGTGTAGTATTATTAGCCCTAGCATGTTTGAAATTGATAACTCTGATTCAGCGCTGTCATGCTATATGTGCAATTTACTTTTGATGAATATACCAGCCTATGGTTACTCTAACTGGCTACTTCAAGATTGGTTTTCACCGGCATGTTGTCTAGATCTAGATGCTATTGTGCACATTCTGCAATTTGCAATTTGTACAACCTTAAGTGACAGGTCGTCCATCCTCCTCCTTGTTTTGATTTACAATCTAAACTAGATCATATGTATCCGTCTTATTCTGTGTACTTACAGTTGTTCCCCCTTTCAGAAGGACAAGAATCAAGTGCAGCATCTTTGCAGTATAGCCAGTGCGAGCAATGTGCCTTCAGATGGACAATCAGGCGGCTCCAACAGGAGTGTTGAACCTCGTCAGCAGCCAGACACCCAAGCTTCCGTTTCTGGCCAGGTAGGACAGGCCAGTGTCGACTTCAGAGGTGGAGGTTCTGCTGACACCAACCAGCAGTATTTCCTTCCAAGTCCTCAGCTTAGCTTCAACAGTAGTAGTCCAATCCCAAACCAAGTCCTGCAACAAGCACAGAACCAATACCCACAACTTTCGGATTTCCCCACGAATCCATCTGAGCAGAGCTCACGGTCATCTCATTGTGAGAAACTGCATAATGGCAGTCAAGCTTCGAGTCACAATTTAAACTATCCTGGAGAATATAGCAATCTTTCCAACGACAATCTCAATGTGAACCAAGGCCTTAATGGAAATGAAGAAAGCACATATCAAGTGCCCTGGACGGACTTGCCAAACATACATAGCATCAATCCTGTGGTGGATCCTACCGCCTTCGCATCCCTGAGCATGCCTCCTCAAGTTGAGGGCAGCATGGTTCTCCCCGAGCCTGTTTCGAGACTGCAAAACCAGACAATGTCTTTGACTGCAGTTACTGACAATGCTGCTCCAACTGTGTCCCCAGAGGTGGGAGTTGAAGACGACATCATCACAGGCTTGGCTGAAATATTCCGTCCACTGCAGAAGCAACACCTCTGGACAGAACTCTGCGATTCTTCTGACCTCGTGGATCTGCAGAATCACCGACAATTTGACTCTATACTTAACGAAGTTGATACTCCCTTTGTGCCTCCCGGATTGGGAAGAGAGATCAACTATGACACAGAGTTTGCTTCTCTCATTAGTCCGCAACAAACTGGCAACAATCTTGTGCCTTCACAAGGAAATCAATATGAGGCGATGAACAAGGGATTGACCCAGTCACTAGCAGGCGGCAATCTTGTGCAGTCCCAAGAAAACCAATACAATGTGATGGACCAGGGACTGGATCTGGTAGCAGAAGTGGAACCTCAACCACAAGCCTGTTTCATGAACCAGTCCCTAACCAGCGACAATCCTGCGCCTTCCCAAGAAAATCAATACCATGTCATGAACAAGGGACTGGATCTCATACCGGAAGGGGAACCTCAACCTCAAGCCTGGTTCATGAACCAGCCCCTAACCAGTGATAATCCTGCACCTTCGCAAGAAAATCAATACCATGTCATGAACCAGGGACTGGATCTTGTACTGGAAGCAGAACCTCAACCTCAAGCCTGGTTCATGAACCAGTCCCTAACCAGCGACAATCCTGCGCCTTCCCAAGAAAATTCATACCATGTCATGAACCAGGGACTGGATCTCGTACCAGAAGCAGAACCTCAACCTCAAGCCTGGTTCGTGAACCAGTCCCTAACCGGCGACAATCTCGTGCCTTCACAGGACAATCCACAGTATGTGATGAACCAGGAATTGAATCTTGAAGTGGATCCTCACCTCGAAGCCTGGTTCATGAACCAGACCCAGACCGGCAACAATCCAGTGACTTGCCAAGAAAATCAATGCCATGTCATGAACCAGGGACCAGATCTCGTAGCAGAAGCAGAACCTCAACCTCAAGCGTGGTTCATGAACCAGACCCAAACCGGCAACAATCTCGTGCCTTCACCAGAAAATCAACACTATGTGATGAACCAGGGATTGAATCTTCACGCGGAACCCCAACCTGAAGCCTGGTACATAAACCAGTCCCAGACCAGCGACAATCCATTGACTTGCCAAGAAAATCAATGCCATGTAATGAACCAGGGACTGGATCTCGTAGCAGAAGTGGAACGTCAACCTCAAGCTGGGTTCATGAACCAGTCCCTAACCGGTGACAATCTCATGCCTTCATCAGAAAATCAACACCGTGTGATGAACCAGGGATTGAATGTTGAAGTGGAAGCTCAACCTGAAGCTCAGTTCACGAACCAGACCCTGACCGGCTACAATCCAGTGACTTCCCAAGAGAACCAATACTATGTGATGAGCCAGGGATCTGATCTTGTAGCAGAAGTGGAACTTCAACCTCAAGCTGAAGCCTGTTTCATGAAACAGCCCCAATCAAATTATGATGTGCCGCTGAGAATAGACGGGATGGAGGATCTCCGGGATATCTTGGATGAGCCGATGCTGGATGAGATCAACCATTTCTCTGAATGGCTAGCCGACATCTTAAGCGGAAATGATAACCCAATTATAGGATGAGCACAGCTTTATGGAGTTTTTCCGTCAGTAAATATTCAGCAGTAAGCAAGAACCTTTTAAAGCCTTAAATGATTATGTTCTTCTCATTCACTCGTTGAGAAAATAGGAAAGACCGTCTTCTAGATAAATAAGACTAACACCTAGAAGGAATAAAGTGCATTAGAAGTTCTAAAACTTATTATGAAAATACAATTAAGTCTTAAAACCTTCAAAAAATACAATTAAGTCCTAAAACTTGTCACGAAAGTTCAATCAAGTCCTAAAAATTGTTTTGAAAGTGCAACCGAGTTCTAAAACTTTCAAAAAGTGCAATCAATGAAAGGACTCAAAATTGCAACAATGAAAGTTTTATGATTTGATTGCACTTTTTGAAAGTTTTAGGACTTAATTGTATTTTTTGAAAATATTAGGACTTAATTGCATTATCATGACAAATTTTAGAACTTCAATGCACTTATCCCAAGAAAGAACTATACATGAACAAATGCTTCGTTTATGTTCTGGATTATCGTTTGATTTAACTTTGTGGAGGAGTCATGTCATTATACTACTTGCCTCCCCATAGCCAAGGTTCAGTTTCCAAATATGAACTATTGATTGATCATCACTGCAGTAAGTCCTCCTCGATATGATGATCATTCATCATAAATCTTGGCAATCAAGAATGCATCGGCCAACCCGACTCGGTTAAAAGCAGTGGATTGTTGCAGCAACATGGCAATGACGCTTGATCACCATAAGTGAAAGACCCCTCCTCATTTCATCCGGTTCCTTTTTCGATTCCAGTCAGTTATAGCCAATTGAGGAGGCTCCACATCACTGGATCCACGATATTCATTCAACTCTTGAGGGTGCTGCTGTGAATTGAAACGATAGAATTAGGAGAAGGATGGAACGATTGTTACAATTTTCATATGGCTCTCACTTTAGTGTTATAACTTTTTTTATTTTTTTCTATCGCTCGAGTACCACTTAGTGAAAAGCCAATCATTTTAGTGCCTCCGGCGACATAATCTAGTGACTTTTCTAATGAATATGCTAAGTTCAATTTTTTTTTTTAAAAAAGTAATTTTGAAGTCCAACAACAAAGAATAAGACGACTAAAAGAACGAAGAATAAGATGACTAAAACAACCTTCATAAAAGAAAACAAACCAGGAAGCATCCGGTGGAGGCTTCCACCATCCATCAATGTTCAATACATCCCCAAATTCCATTGGGGTTTGACAATTTTTATTAGGAAAAAGTGCAATGGAAGTCCTAAAACTTATTACGAAAGTGTTATTGAGTCTTAAAACTCTCAAAAAGAGCAATCAAGTTCTAAAAGTTGTCACGAAAGTTTAATTGAATCCTAAAACTTTTAAAAGGTCCGATTAAGTCCTAAAACTTGTCACAAAAATGTAATTAAATCCTAAAACTTTAAAAAAAAGTTATCAAGGGAAGAATTTAAATTGGACAAATTTGATAAGTTTTAGAACTTAATTATACCTTTTAAAATTCTTAAAGCTCAATCATATTTTATGATAAATTTTAAGACTTAATTGCACTTTTAAAAAATTTTAGAACTTAATTATATTTTTATGAAAAGTTTTATGACTTCTTATACACTTATCACTTTTTATCAATTGGCTTTTACATCTTCACAAAAGTCCATCCTTCACGCATCTTCAATCGCCAATTTTCCATGGACCAGGACTCAACCTTGTCCAAACTGTACTTCTTGTATTGGACTCATGAGTCCGAAATAGAAATAATATTTGCCTTCGTCTTGACCACGATCACGAGCCCTTTGTCCTGCTTCCTCTCGATTACAAATTTTAGCACATAAATTTTGCCCAAATTCCTCGGTTATGAGGTTAGGATATAAAGGACGCAACAAATTTAGCCCCAATTCATTAAATTTAGGATAAACAGATGTGAGACACGACCTCATTTTCACTTTGCCTTCAAAACATCATCTATATTAAAATAATGTCCCGACGGAATTTTTGGCTGCATAAATGATTTTTTCTTTTTTTTACCAAAGTGGAATGAAATGATCAAAAAAAAAATTATGACATAAAAGTAAGCTAACATATGAAATTTATGGCATTTTGTGATGTCCTTTTCCCTCATGGTACTAAAACAATGAACTCTGCTCATTACTGATCTGCACTATCGGCCAACTGCAACTCTCGAATCAATAACTTGTTTTCTTTAGATGATGAGATGTAATATGCCTTTGAAACTAAAATGGTCGAATTCGAAATACAATTGCTCGTTAGACATGCAAAAGAAGTGCCAGGAAATCTGTAAGTACGAGCGCAATCTAATTTCACAGCTTCACGTAGTCCCATCAGCAGAAGAGTTTCCTACGGCCAAGCCCTTCAAATTCCAGAACGAAAGCTGCGCATCCCTCCGCAGCTTCAATGCACAGAGCAGAAGACCAAAACCACTCTTGAGGAAATGATATTGACAGCTTAAGCCAAACAAAACATCCTTAAAAATGACACACGAGCGACGTTTGCCTCAAAAGCGCTGCAGATCACGCGATGCCGTGATTCTCTTGTATATGTCCATGACCAACTTGGCGTCCACCTCCTCTCCATTCGGCATGAGACAAACCTGCCGGGACTTTGCCGGTCTCTTTCCTCTGATAACACCAGCACCACTGCTCAAGTAGCCAACTTTAGCAGCGAGCCGGATCATCACGTCTATATAAGCATCGTGAAACTTGGTCAGCAGATTCACCGGCGAGACCATTTTGAGCAGCCAGCGGCATTTCGGTGTCGCCCGTATCTTCCACGTGCGCCGCCATCGGCTTCCGTGGTTCCCTAGCCTCACCGTCCTCATCTTCCTGTTCTTGCTGCTCGGATCAAGCCTCTGGTATCTCCTCCTCCTCCAGAACCTCCTCATGTTGTCGTAATATGCACTTGATACCATCTCCATCGTGTAGTTTCACGTAGGGAGATTAAGGTATGAATTGGGTGTGTGTGGAGATGGATATGGAGAGAGGGTACTTATAGATGAATGCTATATAAGTTTATTCAGATCGAATGGGTGATGGGATTCGTTGCTTGTTGGGAAGTAAGGTTTGAACGAAGGCTTGGAAGAGATCAGAAAAGGCGACGAGAGAGGTCTTGTTTTTTCATGTCTGGTCAAATATGACCGTCTTTGACTTGGCAAGGCTTGCTTTAAGATTCTGCTTCTTGCATGTATTTGCATTGCAACAAATATAGTGTCGCGCATGCATTAGACTCAGCTAACATGATTATCATCCTCTGAATTTATTCTATTAAGCAACAGTAGCTTATCACTCTGTTCAATTGAGCCGATGATACCGAGGCGACAGGTGCTTTTGCTGCTAAATATGCGCGAGTGATTACCGATTAGGGGGAGGTAAAAGACGATCGCTCACTGAAAAAAGCTAGAGGGATCTAGCAGGCAAAAGGTGACCGAGTCATGGAGAGAGTGTTGACCATTCTGGCAAACTCCATCCCGTACGTCACGTAGACCAAGAAATTCCAACCATTTTTGAACTGATTTTTTTGTATTGCCTGGTTTTCTGGTGATCTGAGAAAACAGAAAGAAAAGGACAAGTAATTCGAGGGCCATCCGTGACTGAGAAATGCCGGCCAGTCCCTTTTGTTCCCGTGGAATAATTCCTTTCCATCTCATCACACTTCAAAAAAGTGCAGGTATTCCATTCGGAAAGAAAAGCATGGTATCTAAATCGCTTGTATACCTCGAAAATAGATGAATACATAGTCGAGATACATCTCAAGACAAAATGATTCGGCCCCTGAGAATCCCGTCCACCTAACTGTACACACGAGAGATCGGGAGTCGACCTATATCAATTAGCGAGCGATCGCCTCTCAAACACAAAGAAAACCGACATCGACTGCCCACTCGAAACCGTATCATCTGTTTTCTGAGGTTTGACCCCCATTGAGTTCATATCATTTCCCCATTAAGCGGCTCTTTGGTACAGTTGTATCTGTGAAATAGCTGAACCGTCAACATGGTTTAGCACGAGCATTTGGCAACACAAGTTTTAAAGCCACAATACATTGAAATTGGTTGAGATGGTTCTCTAAAGCAGCCATAACTTTGGCATATGACGCATATGACATCCAGAGATTTACCCTATCTCCCACAGACACAGCTCCTTAAAGTACATAATTAGCATAACCTATCATCTGTGATTTAGCTAAATCTGACCACACAAAGATCTCTCCATTTAGAAACATATATACACACAACCCACACGTACAGATGCATTAACCCGCCTGCAAAATCATCTCCTCCCGAATTCAACATCATGAAGTGGTGATCTTTCCCCCCGAGCCTCAGGCAAAAACACTGGGCTTCCATAGGGTCTTCCCTGGAGATTCATGGCCTGAGCCTCCATCGCCTGTGCAGAGGTCCCATTCGGGGGATGGACCGAGTTTGAGTTGCTATGCATATCTTCCAACGCTCGGAAATATGCGTAAGGGCCCCATCCTGAAGTCAGATGAAAAGAGGCAGCATCTCATTTAGTCATGGCTTGATGTGAATGTTGAAAGATCAACCAATTATGTGAACTTTAGACGCTTCCAAATTAAAGATTAACTACGTAAAGCAACACGAGAATTGATGATAGCCAGTCCCAGCCTCTCTCCCTGCCTGCAATGTTATCCAATACAGACAGATCGAGCACGACTTCAAGGAAAGAGAGAACTTAAAAAGTAAGGTTATGCTGCCTAAAAGATCTGCAAAGCAATTGATTGAGAAGGTGGCCATCTCAAAATTTATCAGATGCAACGTAAAGCATATACCATAATGCTCACGATGCAATAACCAGAGCAAACAAAACGAAAGATAAACTGAAAATTTCGACACATAACACACCATTGCCAAACACCAGCCCGAATAGAAGTATTACCTTCATCATCATATGGTGGAGGAAAAAATTGATGATAACAGAAAGCCGCTACAATGAGCCCTGCACATTTTGAAACAGGGTGAACTTCTTTAATTGTACGTAAAAGGAGATTTTTATTTTTTCTCCTTTTCTGTCTGTGCTAATTTATGCAGAAGTACTATTTTTCATATTAATAGTTAGGATGAGACCTGAAGCCAGGTCCAGGCCAACTCAAAATAAAGGCACTGAAACGGTGTACCTAAAAAACCTGCCGCAAAAACATCTTGCCAGTGGTGCCAATAGTCATCCACTCGTGAGACCGCGACAAGAGACGCGAGTAGCAGAGGAAGGAAAATGATGCACAACTTGGCTATGTGCCCTTTCCGATCAAACGCTTTAATTTTGCCGCATAAGTACAGCGACAGAAAACCTAAGCCAGCAAAGGACCCTGCACAGAAACTATAAATTGTAGGATTGCTCATCCCGGTAACTCTCATACAAGGATGACATATGGCGCACTCGTTCTATTACATTTTGATGTCAAATGATGTCAATGTACATGAATCAAAATCCCCAGTTAATTAAAGAACGACACAGATAGTTGATATTTGGGCATAGAAGAGTGCTTACAGGAGGCATGGCCACTTGGGAAACTCTTGTACCCTTCCCTTATAATCAATTCATCGCCATGACACATGACATTTCCCAAGTTGTCGTACATCTGAAAAGATAAGAAAAAATTGGGAAAAAAAAATATATGATGGACAGGAAAACCAAATTCATCGCCAAAGTGCTTAGTCATACATTAAACAAAAGTTTCTAAGCAATGCATCTGACACTGTTAAAAAGTGATTACCTGATTCTTTTGAGAGCAAAGAGGCAGCAGATGTTTCTAAAAATTTCGAAAATTCAAGAGGAAAATCTAGGCATAGAGCGTGAAAATATATAATAGCAATGTCGACATTGTTAATGATAATCTTCAATACAATGAAACAAAAACTCAAGGAAGTTATATCCTACTTCGGTTCCGTTTGGAAAGCAACGCCAAAAGAAGTCTGGTCGAGGCCGACCAGTCGCATCCTTTATTGCATCCGTCATCACCCCAGTAATTAGCACGGAATACAAAAGCCCTGCACATGCATTCCAAAGTGGTCATCAAAATAACTCATTAACTGCCATTTCACTGCATGCATTCTGATGGAAGATCCAACAGCTTCAAGGTTAAAGATTTACCTAGAATTCCATGGTGCAGATCATAAACATCCCTCCTACGGATGTAGACAAGAAGGAAGACGGAAATCGGTAACAGAACAGCATACACCTGTTGATATTAGGAAGAAAAGGACTTCCATTAAGTTTATGGGTTTCTTTTGACTAATCTTTTCGTTTCACATGAAGCATCCTAGGCCTTTCTCATATGACCCACGATTGATCAGTAGATGACAATGGGGTGACAAAACTTACCGGAACGGCCCAGACAGGCACCGTGTTGCTTTTCATTGGATATTTAAGATCCGTCATCATTTCTTTCCCCACAAAGCGGTAAAACGGATGGATGATGTTAAGGAGGACCTCTATGACCATGAGCAACAGCAGTATAAGCCAGTCGTGCATATGATTCTTCGCAAGCGCCGCTCCATGCGACTTTATGGTATGCCTACCGAGCTCCACCTCATTCATTCTTCCCTTCTTGCGAAGACGGGGAGAACAGGCATGCCAGAGGACGGCGTCAAAAATTAGTAGATGGCACATCATCATTGACATAAATATCAGACCCAGGACAAAACAGACAAGGTAAGGACCAGTGAAAAACTGTAAATCATTAGGACAGCTGAAGAGTGCGTTATGACCCGACTCGTAGACTAATCTCAATTCGAGCGTATTTGGCTATTATTATTGTTCTGGCGAAGGTCAAATACTAGAAAATTCAGACGCTTAAATGACGACCTACATCCTGAATGCGCAATGCCTTAGGTTTGCCATATCTGTACCAAAGCACAGCAAGTCATTCACCATTAGTTCCCAAGTCCTGCTCTTCCAACGTGTGTTACTATTACTTCATTCCATGGGTATCTCTTTCGTCTCATCATCACATGACTCACGTGCAACTTAGAGTACACTATTTTTATCAACAAAAATTTTCAAAAAAAAAAAAAAAAAAGTAGCCTTTGGGATTGCTTGGCTCTGGGAGAAAGAATCCCAGAATCCCTTTAAGCTACAACACAGACAGCGATGATGATGGCCATGGGCAAGAAGCCGAAGGCAAACCCAGAAGTTCAAACTCACAGCTTCTGCTAAAACTCGTCAGGATAAGGAGTTGACTACAAACGAGATGACTTACAAACACGACAAGACAACATGCTGTAATTCAGACTTTCTTTTTTCGCGGAAATTTCTCTGAAAAAGCGAAGCTTAACAGACGGATAACATCCACCACTAAGTCAGTCTCCCCCCCAAACAGCAACATCCAAACGCGCACGGACAACAAGCAAAAGCAGAGAAATCCAGAGGCTCCGGCTGACCTGAAAGATGACAAGGAAGTAGTGAAAGGGCAAGAGAGAACCCACGCGGCTCCAGACCCAAGCCATCGATGGAGGAAGACGGAGCGAGTGCACTCGAGCCCCTCCGTACGATGCTGCAAAGCGAGTGGCCCTCGACGTGCGCACCAGCCCAATATGAATGGAAGAAAGTGGGAGAAGATATGCGCGCCCGTCGCTTCCTTTGTCCCCGCTTTACAGTACGCGACAAAGGCAGGAGTCCAATTCTAGCAACAGTTTGCCGCAGAAAGGGCGAGAGACAAAGCAAGTCCAGTGGAAGAAATGACCCGTGAAGTGAAGACGAAGGAAGATCGAACGTCGAGGGCCAGGCCCGACCGCCCACCTCGTCGCCTCGTGGAAGTTGCCGACACTTTTCGTGGGGACGATGATGACGGGGACGACGACGGTGTTGGTGGTGGTGGTGGTGGTGGTGGAGGTGGTGGAGGTGGTGGAGTTTCGGAAAGCGACGGGGGGGAACGAGCGGTTCGAAAAGAGAGAATGGCTTGCGAACGGGGGGTTGCAACTTGCAACGGAGTGGCGAGATCGCTGGCTCGGATTCGATTCCAAGTTCAAAAGTTGGCAATTGCCGTATCTATAACCACCGGGTTTTTCGCGAGAAAAGGAAGAAAGGAAGAAAGTAGAAAAATGGAAAAATTAACTGCCGTGGGATGAGGGAAAATGATCCCATTGGGTGGGATGAACCGACCCGCTCTACATGATCTAACAGTCAAGATGAGATCAAGAAAATAGAATGATAATTCGTATAAATTATAAGACGTAAAATTCAAAGGTATTCATATCTGACGAGAAAACAAAAATTCATCTGAAACGAGGATGTATCGGGGAAGGTAGACTCCTTGTCTTCTATTCAAAAAAAGCAAAACGATAGGCCAATTAAAAGACATTACACGAAGCACAAGTCAATCTAGCATAAACCTTTCAAATTCCATTGCCTCACTCCAAACCTAAAATGCTACTATATCTATCTACTCAACCGTAGCATTCTCTGGAAAGAAGATGGGGAGTCTACCTTCTCCCCCGATGGCCTCCCTGTCTTTGGATGAATCTAATTTTACGTCTCAAAGTTAGACAAAGCAATTTTAGTACTTACTTAAGTCCACATCTAACGGTCAAGATGAGATTAAGAACAAAGTACAACGAATACACCCAATGGTTTGGAGAATGGTTTGGAGCGAAGAAATGAAAGAACAAAAGTCGTTTCAATAGCACCTATAAAAAGAGATATCAAAATAATCGGTTCAATGATATGATATAAAATTCCGGACTTTCGAATCGAGAAAGATTAAAAACAATGATCGTCCCTTTGATTCATTGACCCGATTCAAATTATTGGGATGGAACCCCACACGGCTTCTTTTTCACAAAAGATGGACATTACCATGTGTAAAACTCAGGCGCGTGAGACACGATCGCCACGTCAATTGGCTCGATAACGACGTCGTGAAAAGAGTGACGTTGGTAAGATTGCGAGGCCAATTATTGACGCATGACGTCGATGCACGTAGATCCTAAAGCTCCAAGCCCAAAGCCCATATCGGACGATACGACCCAAAGCCCATCGTACGATCACGTAAGGAGCAGCATCGCTGGAGTCCCGAAAGTCGCCCAAATTTCAATATGTGCATTTCAAAGAGACCACCATCGTACGATAAAATAAGAGAGCAAGACTAATGTGTTGAGCCTATGGAACGTGTTCACGAGTCGAAATATCGTTCAGTATGTTCCAATGATCTAACATGTAACTTATCCCTAAAATTTTTAATTTGCTCGATACGATATTTGAATTATAGATAAATATTTTATATAACTCCTGAACTATATGAGGATATCCAATGACATCGTTCCATTAATTTTGCCTAACCTACTGATATAACTTTTAATTTGTTAGATTTTAAACGGAGGACAACAAAAAGGAAAAGATTATGTGCAGACTTTTTTTGGATCTTACGGAGCCTGTTCATGTACGATATGATCGGGTCTGATTATAGATCATAGAAAATATTCTCTTCAAACAAACCAGCCTATCCCCTGTATAGGGCTTTTACGAGGTGGTTGGAACAAAAACACATTTAGTTGTGAATTTCAATGTGACGGATAAAGACATATATCTATTTGCACAGCCCAATCAATAGTTCAAGTCACACACTCCCATAATCCATTTTCTCTTTGGAGAATTCCCTTCAACTATTTGTGTCAAATAAAGAATACTCAATGTATAGTTGAAGGGAAATATCCAAATACATGTCTTATTCTTTTCAATAATCCATATTTGTAACAATGAAATACTATTGTTCCTCCTCAAGTGATAAATGATTGATTACAAATATCTATGATCTATATTCTCTATAAATGACAAGAAATACCTTGCTTACGTATCATTAGAAAACGCATTAACATAAACACGGTAGTAAGAAGAGGTAATGCAAAAGTGTTGAATTGATGAATATTCTAATTTCTATAATTAATAATATATAATTAATTAAAACTAATTTATTCATTTATTCAACAAATTCGATTGATTGATATGAGTTGATTTTACATTACGATAAATTGACAAAACAATAGCTAACTCAATAGCTGCTTCGGCGGCTACAATAGCTATAACAAAAATGGGGAAAATATCTCATTTTAATTGTCGACTATCTCCTTTTCCAAAATAGACCAATGAAAAGATGAACAAATGAACTCATCATTTGTCGTTGAACAAATGGAAAACCCGCATCGAATGTTTACCGATAATTTGATGATCAAATTTAACAGATTAAATGTTCAGACACTGACATTATTTATCGGACTAAGGTTCAAGAATCATTCATTTCATTTTCTCGTTATCATTTATATCATATTTATAGTGACCTTTTTCCCTTTAAATTTTATGTCTTTTATTTTTATTTTTTTTTTCCGGGCGAGTGCCGAGCCGCGTATTGTTGCTGTGGGTTGATTCGCGAGTGGGAGACCGAGACTCTCTCCAAGCTGTCTCGGCACGTTCGCCGATGCATAATCTTTTGAGGCAAAGATTTTAGTAGCTTTTTTCCATTCTTCCTCTCCAGAACACGAAGAAGTACTACTTTACTTTACCTCGGTATCTAATGATTAACACGTAATACGGAGATTACTCAAAAGCGCCCTTCCTCGCTCGCTCGCTCCAGCTGGCGCACCGCAGGTTTCTATTCTTTTTATTTTTACCGGATTATGATATCGACTGTTCCCATCTCGTACAACACCTTGTCTCCCCAGGGACCATCGACGAACCATACGGCACGCGCGCAACGCCGATTCCGCTATCGTTTCATTTGCTTCGCGGATGATGAATAATAAAATAATCGCTTCCATAGCTTAGAATAAATAATTAATGAAAGAACATTTTCACCATCGATAATAATTTATATTTAAATATTTTGTTCATTTTTGCCGGCCGATACAAACAATCATTTTTAAGAAAAATATTTTCCAAATCACTTTATTGTCGCGAAACAGATGGACTCTAGAAGAAAATATTATTTTCCGAATGTTATAATTTTATTCAATATGATCCCACGTTCGGTTTAAAATTATTGTATTAGATTTCTTTGACGTTTTATTTTCCAAATCGAATTGCTGATAACTATTGTGATCACCCAATTAAAGATCTCTATTTTAATGGAAGACTATATCTATTATGGTTTGTATGGGCATATAAATAGGTCATCTAAACCAAACTCTCCAATGATTATGATTATTCTGATTATATGAGAATCAGATAACGCACCATTAGCATCGAGAGGGTAATTAGCTAAAAATGCCTATTCACAACTATTCAAGCTCCATGTGTCTATTCTCGACTTCATCAATGGCTGGAGGTTAGTGCAGAATTTACACTTTTCTGCATTCAATCATGATTATCGAGATATTTGGTTTTCCACAAATTTTGTATCATCGTATTGTTATATTTTTGAAAGAGTTGGGCAGTATTCAAAAATTTTCCACAAAAGGAATTACCAATCATCTAATTTTCCGATGATAAGTCGGTAACTCGCTCACGATTTTATAAAAATTACCCAATCTTTTGAATAGTTTTTAAATTATCATTTTTATTTATATTTTAACTTTTTTGTTACTCTTTTTTTACCAAAAATTCAAATATACCGAATCAATTTATCGATCATTTTTTGTCCGGTTTTTTTTTTATTATTATTTCACCGCTTTTTTTATGTTTATCAATTATATTTGTCTTTCTTACAAATGCCTTGAATTCATTAAATCTCATGTAAATTTATTAATTACTCTTTTTCAGAGAATTGGCCCACCTGAATTGGGTCGGATTGTTGCATAGGTCCTAAATGCTTTGCTTGTTAGTGAAGTGGGTTTTGAATTTTGTACTTGAATTGATTGAGTCATAATCACTTCCCCAGTTGACATTTCGTAGCTAGAAAATTCCCCTTTTGAATTTTCACGAAGTCGAGTATCAAATCAACGACATCCAAAGAGTTACGGATTTTCTTGATCATGGAGTACAGAACTTAGATTATTGAAACCAATTGGAAAATAAACTCTAATGTTACTTAAGTGGGAAAATGTCACAAATGGTCCATGGACTTCTACTTAATGTGCAATCTCATCCTTGAGCTTTCGATTTGCTCAATTTAGTCCCTAAATTATCAATAAATGTCCGATCTAATCCCTGACTATTTAAAAATTGACAAATTTCGTCATTTCGTTAGTTAAAGTTAACGAAATTGGGCATTTTGATCTTTTTCTTCTTCTTTTTTCTTTTTTTTCTTCTTCTTCTCTCTTCCCCCATCGACCATGGCGGAGCTGATGGAGGGAAGCCGGTGTTCGGCAAGGGTAGCCCTTGCCTGGGCTGGCTAGAGCCGCCCTCGCCGGCATCGAGCGAGGGCGGCCCTCGCCCGACGCTAGACGCCGGCTTCCCTCCGCCATGGCGGAGGAGGAAGAAGAAGAAAAAAAAAAAAGGAAAAACGGTCATCACTTAACGGTTTGAATGTAAGGACTAAATCAGACATTTATCAATAGTTTAAGGACCAAATTGAGCAAATCGAAAGCTCAATGACAAGATTGCACATTAATTAAAAGTCCATGGATCATTTGTGACATTTTCCCTACTAAGTGGGGGAAAAACTCCGAACTCCATGTTTTGACTTTTTCACCCAACTCATATAAATTTTGGATAATTTCTCTCATAAACAAGTTTCTCACTTTAGCAATAAAACTCGTATGAACTATCCTATCTTCTATCTATCGTCGAAAGAATGTCTAACCCCATGAAAACTCGAAAGGGCACGATTGGTGGACGGAGCAATCACGGCCAGTGCGATCACATTAAAAACTCGATTGCAATTTAGTCAAACGTTCAAAATAAGACGCCCGATGACCCGATCCATCGGTCCAAACATTCAAGACTGCTGCCGCATTTTATCCATCGATTTCGTCCTCATTTTCGTTCATTCTAGAGAGAGAGAGAGAGATGGCTCTTCCGCATTCCAAAGGAGATTTAGCTGTTTCCTAAAGGGGGTCCCGTGCGACCGGGATTGCGAATTGAATGTTTCAATAAAGGCCTCCGCCCTGCATGGGGGACATCACATCCCTGATATTTAGGGGCGAAGAATGGATGTCACGCGGAAAACACTATGAGGAAGTGCCTCTCTTTGTCCCTCGGGATGAAGCTTCTCCCTCCAAAAAGAGACGAGGCAAAACCCTACTGCATATATTTTAAGAATTCAGAAGATCGACATCTTTCTTTTTGTCCAAGATTGAGCCTAGATTTTCGCAGAGAAAAAGCAGTCATATTGGGATAAAATTATCCGAGAAATCATAAATTTATCGCACGGCAGCTAGGAATGTCAACGGTTTGGTCTTGTTCAGGTTTTCAGGACATCACATGCCTGATATTTAGGGGGGAATGGATGTCACGCGGAAAACTCTAGGGGGAGTGCCTCTCTTTGTCCCTTGGGATGAAGCTTCTCCCTCCAAAAGAGACGAGACAAGACCCCACAGCATAAATTTAAGAACTCATAAGATCAATATCTTTCTTCTGTCCAAGATTGAGCCTAGATTTTGGGAAAGAAAAGTAGTCAAATTAGGAGAAAATTATCCGAAAAATCATGAACTCATTATGCGTCAGCCAATTTAGCCATAAACTTTTGTATTTAACCAATTTAATCTTAAACCTTTTGAGAATTTTCTAATATATTCCATTCAGCCAATTTTGGCGGGAAATTAATGACGTGGCGGTCTAGTATGGCTGATGTTAACAACCTTTGCAATTTGCTTTAAATTTAAATTTCTTGTCTTCTTTATCTTTTCTTTTTTTCTTTTGTTTTTTCATAAAACAATGAGGGGATACACATTACCGGCAAGGGCCGCAATGGCCCTCGCACAAATATAGCAAGGTGAGGTGCAAGGGTTACCGGCCATCACCAAGGCCCAAGCAATCCTTGTTGGCCCCTCCAAGAAGATGAGCAATGGAAGAGAAAAGGAAAAAAAATTATCGTAAAAAAATTCAGAATTTCTTTTACAAAAAAATTACAAAAATTGTCTATGCTAGCAATTTACTGTCAAAGTTAGACAGGAAAATTACATTGGAAAATTGTAAAAAATATTAAGATTAAATTAATTAAATTGAAAAATTCATGATTAAATTGGTCATTGTAAAATAAGTTTAATACTTTTTCGACAACAATCTCATGAAATTACGGTCAAGCATTTAGCTCGCTAACAAAAAGAACGGACAAACTTCCGACCTTGTCAACGTTGCCTTACATCAGAATCAAATTATATGTAAAAATGGTAAAGCATTTTTTTTTTTAAAAAAAATATTTCTTGGGATGGGTCATATGGATAGCTTTCTTAATTTTAGATCGTTCGGACTTTGGAGAATTTCTTTATGCCTTTGTGCCAATGATATGGTCGAAATCAATTGTTCCGACTTTCGCATTGTACGACGACGAAAATATGGTCTTCTCGGCAATCTTGGGATCGCAGGTAAATACCTATAACTATAAGGGCCTTTCCGCAAACTATTTTCGATGACTTGACGTCCTCCAAAAGTCAGGAGGACTGCGTACGTAATTAGCAGTTTTTAGGTGAACCGAATCGTGATTTTCTTCGGCGTGAGGTTATCGTATAAGTTAAGTGTTAGGGCAAACTGCTCCCGGATCGTCTCACGGGAAGTTGGGGCGCATTTCGATTTCGTGACCTCGACGACTTTACTATATTTAAAAAAAAAATAAGAAAAAGGGACGATCCATCTGATTTGTTCTCACGTCATCGCACCAAACGTGAGGAAACGCAAAGAAGAAAAAGGATGATACTGGTTAATATATGCCGGATTCGATACGGCTGGTAAAGCCGATCTCCTTTTTTAACTGTTTGTAATCCAGCCTCGCGTCATTCCCATTCCCACGCGCATCGTTTTCACATAACATTAATCGGCTACGGATTGGGATGCCAGAACGATCGACCCGACAGTTTCAACTGATAAATGGAGGTTGATTGCATGCGAATAAAAAGTATATAAACTCCCCCTCGTGAGTAAGCCTGGAAATCGGCGAATGTGGGCTGCACATGCAAAATAAACCGGGACGAAACCCATTTAATATCACGAAAAATCATAAACTGATGAAATCATAATAAATTTACTTTCCTTCAATTTTCGTTAAATTTTATCGTCAAATTATTAAGTTACATGATACATGGTAATTGACAAATGTATCAGATTTTACATTCCGTTTATCATAGGTGTACCATTTTGTGATTTTTCGTAATATTAATTCAGAAGTTAACGGAAAGTAAATTTGTCACATATTTAATGGTTTTGGGTTTTCGTGATCAAAAGTTATATAAGAATAAATTTTTTACATGTGTATCAATTTGAGATTTTTCGTAATATTGACTATATATGTGTGTGTAAATTTCGTAGACAAACAAGCGGAGATGCTTTTAATATCGAGAAAACCCGAACCGATAAGAATCATCACAAAAAATGAATACTTTAACGAAAGATGATAACGAAAAAAAGTGGGACGCGGATATATTATTCCTTATTCCATTATGCATCATAAATCCTTAAAAAATGGGAAAAAAAAAAATTAGTCAACAAAAAATTCCTTATGCTTGCAACTTGCAAGTGGCTGGGTCGGATCAGCCCCTATACACAAGCAGGCACACGCACGCGCACCCTTCTTCTAATTTCTAGATCTCTTAATTTATTTATTTTATTTATTTTCTCCATATAAATGATGCGGCGGTATGGATCTTATTATAAGATAAAACCATAAACTGATAAATCCATATAAGATTCTTATTTATAGGGGCCCAAAATGGGGATAGGGTAAAGCTGAAATAAATTTATTAAATAAGATTAGAAAAATTCGAAAGGGTGGCCCCATTTTCTTGCGTGGGGGGCCCGCCTCGTGTTTTAACCTTTAGGCCCTATTGAGATGACCAAGACTTTTTACGACTAGGTTGTTGTTGGTACAAGTTTGTTACTTGTTACATCATCGTGAAAGATCATTGCAGCGTTGATCATCCCTCCCTTGATTGAACTCTAAAGCGTTTGTCATTAGGCCCACGGTTCCATCAAACGGTTTGTCCACGTTGAAAGTTTTGACATCTAAATGACTCCTCCCGAGAAATTAACAACAAAGTTTCAAAACGTTGTTAGTTAGCTCGAGTTTGTCCTTTCATATTGTTAGTTGCCTCCGTTAAAGTTATTAGGATTAAACTAGAAGACCAAATTGAAATCGGAATTGATCTAAACCGAACAGAATTTTCGTGCATTTTTAATTTCGTTATAATGATAATTAAATATTTATTTAATTCAAGTTTGGTTAATTGAACCGAAAATCACCACTCTTTTTAGTATTACAATTTACATAATCTATCTCTCATTTCCCACTTAACATATTTTTAATATTTCCGAAAAAAAAAAAACCGAAAAAAAAAATGTAGTTTGAATTTTATCTCATCCCTTCGTTGACATTAAGTCCACTCAAATTGCTTTTGATTTGTTTAAAAATGGAAAAAAATGTACTATCTCATCCCTTCGTTGCATTGAGTCCACCAAAAAAAATAATTTTGAAAAAAAAAAATTTTTAAAATGATTGTTTGTATCATTTAGAAAAATTAGTCAACTGAAAATATGTTTATCATCAATGGTCTATTGGTAAATGATTTTGTAGATGATGAAAATAACTTTTGCTCATTCACTTTTGTAACATGTACGAGAGGTCATTTTTTAGAGAAAAGTATTTTAAAACTTCCGTTTCATATAAAATGAATAATTTAGAAAATATTATTTATACAATTAAAAATAGATAGTCGATGGAATTTTTTTTAGTGACAACCATTTATATTTAAATATTTTCATAGACACTTAGAAATTTATCTCTGCATTTTTGTAAATATAAGCAATTATTTTTAGAAATTTAATTTTCAAATTATTTATTTTTTACGAAATAAATAAAGCTCTTCGAATCGTTGATTTTCTTCCGGAAACAAAAGCATCTTAATATGAAAATTCACTTTCTTTGTTCTTTTTTCCCAAACCCAGCTGGTTCATTTGAGTCACGAGAAGATTTTCAGATTAACAAATATGCTGCATCTTAATTTGATAGGCCCTTGCCTAAACATTAAAAAAAAAAAAAAAAAAAAAAAAAAAAAAAAAAAACGAGAAGATTTTCAGATTAACAAATATGGGCCTATCTAATATTTAGATTAGGGCCTAAAAAAAAAAAAGAAAAAGAAAAAGGGGCTAGTAGGAGAAAATGCTGTGCAATGAACTATTAAGATGTCACATCCTATGTAGGTGTGTAATTCACTCTGATTGAGAGGTCTCGTGAATGATTAAAAAGATTTCATTTTATTTATTATCTTAACATCGGAGGAAGCCAATCGCGTCAAGGTCAATTTTATAAAACATTATTGCCAAACTCATTCAAGATCGGATTGAATATCAAATCCATAGCTTTAAATAGAGTAGGATGTTTAAATTGTGCCGCAATTCGATTTTGGTAATTTTTTTTTTTTCCCCTGCCTCATAAAAATATTCGGAGCAGATGGAATCAGGATCTATGCTTCGAAGGTGGGAAATACCTCGAACGGAAATTCCTCGTCATCGCGCGAGCTCGGTCAGTCCCCCAGAGGCTTTCGAACGCAAAATTCGAATTTGAAGATGAGAATGTGCCCAAAAATCCTCGATCGCATCGTATTCAAAAAGGAGAGGGAAAAAAGAATATGACGAAATTCCAAGTGTTTCACGGGTGCGAGATCCTTCTCCTCTTGAAGTTTCGATTGTGAACGCCTTTTTCACTTTTGGAACTTTAGAAAGATGTCATCATGGCCCCAACGAAAGGCTCTTGCCGACAGGGCATAATTGAGAGGGAAATTTTCTAATTAATCTATCATACGAATATGAATTGAATTCTAATAATTTTTATTAACTTTTTTCAACCGTTGCGCATAGTTATAATATACCCATTTCAATCAATTTTCATAAAATATCGCTAACGTAGCGGTTTAATCATCGTCAGACTTTCAACGTGGCACACCTCAATGTCAGCAATCTTTTGCGAAAATTGGCTAGAAAAATTGCATTAGAGTTTCGCGCAAAAGTTTATAACTAAATTGATTTTGATTGAATTGATATTCGTGCAATAAATTGAATATGCCAAATACCCAATTTTTCAAAGTCCTTATAAAAACACACACACCACATAGAAAAGAAAAGGCTGGGGTAGCCTAACTCCTCTATCGATGAAATGTCACACCCTCACCCCACCTCTAACACGGGAGCATGACCTGGTGGGTTAGCATCAACGTCTCAAGCACGTCGATCGTCCCAAAAATATTTTATCTTTGATTAAGCACATGCGAAAGCGAATTAAAAACGAAGATATCGTTGTTAATATGATGTGATAGATAAGATTAAATATCAATATATACACATTTTCTTTGTAAAATATATACACATGGATCCGACTATTTCCAATGCGCGATTGACTCGGTCGAACGGGGTCGTCACTTTCTCGAAGTGGACGTGCCCCTACTCCCTACAAATTTATGCCGAGGGGAGACCAAGGCATTCACGTCTCGGGCAACGTTGGAATGCCGTCTAGTATTCCGAGGGCGTCGTTTTCACTTCTGGCCAGAAAAAAGTCGATGTCGTTTTCGTCGACAGGCCACGATCGACACGAACGAGGATGGCCTCCTTGTTTTTCGACCACGAGCGCGGCCGATCGCATCGCGCCCTCTCGATTCGAACTGGGAATCCGCCATTGGCCGAAGTAGTTGACCTTTTGTTCTGGCTGAACGCTACAGCGGTTGACTTGTCGTGCCGATGGCCATACTATTCAGGGCAAACGTATACGTCGCGAGCCATCGTTATCCTGGGCGAAAACAACGATGCATGCCGTTTTCGTTCGAATTAGTGTCGCCGTTCGAGTTCTGTCATCTTCGATACCCGGCAGCCGTGTTTTTGATTGGTGGGTTATGAATATCGACGTCGATGACGTTCGATTTCGTTTAAGATTTGCGTCGTGTATATGAGATACGGAAGTTGCGACTTACCGATTAGATGTACGAGGATGGAGAGCTTTTTTTTTCCTCCACATATTGCTCTATTGATGTACGTGGCTTTCATTGTCGCCCTTCTTATCAGTCCTTTCTTTGCTTGATATTTACGTGTCGTCAAATGTTGAGAACATGCAAGAGTTTTCGCTTATATACCCTTGGATTTTGGCCATGGGAAGCTCGAATTGAGTTCACAATAGGGCCGCCGGCAATTTTCGATGGAAACTGACCGGGATGACCATATTGAAATTTCATGTAAGGTTTAAGAATAAATTTAATAAAAATAAAAAAGTTTAAAACCGAATTAGTATATGTCCAATAGATCTAAGATTGATTGAACTTGCAAAAATCTAAGTACGTTTGAGGTATTTGCCCTTCTCTCTATACCAAATTTAGATGTGTATGGACATCAACCAATTGCTATTGCCCAACTCTTGATTGGCAGGTTGCACACATGTTTAGACTTGCAACATCAAGCTTCATGCCATCAACTAAGCAAACACATTGGGTGATCACTTCGGTTTTAGTTTAAGGCTACATTTGGTCATGGAGACAATGATTGGGATAGGATAAAATATGATAAAATAGGATATAAATCATTTGGATAATAGATGTAGACATATCTAATCCTATCAAGTGTCTTGTGCACTTCAGGATAAGATTACAAGTTATTAAATATTCAATTACATTTTAAAATTAAAAATTAAAAATTCGATTAATTAAAAGATAAAGGGAAAACTCTAGGTCAAGAGTGGTGGTCACTGCCTCCACAATGGGCCATGATAAAAAACCGCGACCATTCGTAAATATGAGACTACAATGGAAAGAGTGGTGGAGGAATTTCAAGCGACCATTGACATTGTTTTTGTGTCGCTTTAGATTGATCGAGATCCGAGTTGTCAGCACTGCCACAATATTGAACACTATCTCAATGAGATGGTGCAAACGGAGTCAGAGTTCTAGCCACTAAAGTTTCAGGTGATGCAAGCATTGCTTCGATTGGTTCAACAAGAGAACTTTCTTTGGAACGACCAGAGGGCATCTCAAAGACCCAATGATGCATAAAGCATACGAGAAAACTTATTGAAAAACCAATTGGATCCATTTGATAAAGATGCCCACGATCTCTTTCTCCTTTTGCTAAGTTTTTTCTTTCCAAAAAAAAATATCTTATCCAAACTAACCACAACCCCCGAATATTTTATCCACCATTTTATCTAGATGTATCTGGATTTGTCCGAATAGAAAGACATTCCCAAATACCAAATATAATAATTTATTATCCTATCCACACTTAAATCTAGAATACCGAATACAATCTAAGAAATTTGCTAGCCAACAATGACAACTAGCAAAGTGCAGAGAGAGAGAGAGAGAGAGTCGTGGTTGCCTCAACCGTGGCGGCGTTTTGTAATTGGTGGCATTGTTGCTAGTGGCATGCATCAGCAACGGAGGCTGTAAATGCATACGGTGCAAGTGGTGATCTCATAAATAAGCTCCAAAGCTGGCTTTGCCAAACTTGCTCTTTGCACCTCAATCTTGTGCTCGCTTCTCACTCGAACCTAACTCGACTCATGGACCATTGCCTTTGCCACGAAGAAGAAACTATCATCAATCCATTATTTATCATCTTTCTCGAAATAAATAATCAATTGATCAAATTTTATTATTGGCAATAATTTATCTCTAAAATGTTCCATTCATATAAATTTTTGTAATTGGGCTCGAAAGCCAAATTGCACGGCCGCGTGAGCCTGAAGATCCCATCAATCTTCAGACAGCTTTTTTAAACAATTTGGTTGGCGGGCGCTCATTAGGCGACGTGGAATAAAGTTAAAAACCTTAATTAGCAAACAAAAGCGGACTATCTATCATCAAACCCAGTTGCTGCCAAGCGGCAGAGAATCGGATACCTCCGACACCCCCGCCAACCAGAATAATAATTAAAAAATAAAAAATAAAAACACGCCGGTTTTATTAAGGGCCAATTCGTTTCTCGTCCTTTCCAAAAGTTAAAATCATCTACGAAATTGAATTTCAAAAATACAAATCAATTTCCAAGCCCACCCCGCACCATCGAATATCAAAGAAATCAAAAGTACAAATTTGGAATCCACCCGATAGCAGTGATGATTGGGCTTCACCATCTCATCGTAGAGGGAATAGGTTCAAATCTCCGGATGTTCGTAACTTAAGTGGGGGTTTTAGAAGTGGTTTATTAGGCCAGCTTCCCGAGAGTTTATGTCTAAATAGCGATTTCTGATAATCTTAAAGGGCAATTTTTGACGGTTTCTTGATCATTAAAAAAAAAAAAAAAAGAGAGTACAAATTTGGACTCGACTCATTCGACTGTGGATGCGAACGTGACGAGCGCCTCGATTAATCCGCAATTTCTCTCACTAATGAAATCGTTACAAGTGGAGGCAATCAGTAAAACCCACGCTGTCGCCCCCGCCCGACCGTACGCGCGACTCCTTTGATTTTTATTAGTACCACTTGCGTCGTTGCCCGGCCGCTTTCCCTTCCTTTTTGTCCCCAAACAGTAACTTCAAAATTGTATTAGTACACGCGCATGCGGACACGTCACGCCCACGTGGCCCGTCTGAAATTGTGTTTCGCGGGATGAAGAAATTAAAGGGGTTATTCGAGGAGAACTGCATTAGTACGTCGCGGAAATTATTTACGGCCACCCCCGTACAGAAATAATCATATAATTGGACGAAGCTACCTCATCGACACGCAAGTCACGGAATGAGGACATTACGAATGCTATTACTTTTACACGACGCTACTTATTAAGACGCGAAAAATAAATATTTGGATAAAAAATCGATTTATGGAATAAAAAAAAATTTTTCTATTTTTTTTGTATGAATTTCTGATAAAAATACGCGTTTGATAAGAACGCAAAATTTTTATTCTCGATAAAAATTCATTTGATAATGACACAAAATTTCTCTCCGAACAAAGACGAGAGGAAGTGAACGGTGGCAATTGGTGATCGACGGTGAATGGTGATGCATAGTAGTCGATAGTGGTAGTGGACAATAGGGTGGTGGCAACTACAGCTGCAGCAACAGTGGACAGTCGTGAAGGCTTGTGGCGGATAGTGGGTGACAACGGCGGGTGGATAGTTTACTAGTAGCGAAGACAAGTGATGAGAAGAGTTTTTATTTTTCGTTTATTTTGAAAAATAGAGAAATAAAAAAAAATTTTACTTTTCATTTTTATTCCAATACTATTTTTGACTAAAATTTTATCCTAAAAATAGAAAAATGAAATTACATTCCAAACGAATTTCTATTTCGAAAATAAGTTTGGAAACAAAAAAATAATTCTTAAATAGAAATAGAATGGTTATCATATGCGCCCTAAATGTTCGATAACTTCTTTTGAAACTTCATAATATTTTAATACAATGATATGATATTCAAGCGATCGATTGAAAAGTTATATAGCACTCAAGTGATAATAAAAAAAAAAGTTACGACGCTAAACTAAACTCTGTGTATGAGTTATGGTACTCAAATGATTGAAAAAAAAAGGTTATGGTAATTAAACGAGCGTGATATAAAAGTTATGAGATTTGTGGTGCCTTTTTTAGCAAGTAACTTTAGAAATTAGAGTTAGAGCACGTTTGTAGAGCTTTGCAATTTGCGAGACATATTAATATATATTTTGCTAATTGGGATAATTTTAAGTTCATATTTATTCTTGTAGTTGTGGCGCTACTATATTGTTAGTTATTGCGGGAAAAAAAACATTGAGTTGTAAATAAACAGATATCTTGTTGCCATAACATGATAAACGAGCCTAATCAAAGAGGAGGTTTCGTCTTTCGATTATACGAATTTCTGATGTCAAATGTGATTGGATGAAATGCGATTTATCGTCCAGAATGTCTCATGTCATTATGGACCATCACCACCAAATTTTCAATCTAGTATACTTGTAATAAATATTATGATAGACCTCAAATTGGTAAATTTAAGAGTAAATTAATTTCCAACTAATTTTTCAACCACAAAAAAACCCAAAATGATATACTCATGACAGATCTACCACATGATAATTTTCATTAAATTGTTGAATTGGAAAACACGTAACAATTGATGTATGTGTGTATTAGTTTAGGGTTTTACCCTCTATTTATCATAAATGTACTAGTTCATGATTTTTCGTAGCATTAATCAAATTTAATGAAAATTAATTTATGATAAATTAATTACACATGTACTAATTTAGGGTTTTTGATAAATTTGTCATAAATGTACGAGTTTAAGATTTTTATAGTAAAAAATTAATTCGGGATAAAGTTATTCTAAATATATCAGTTTGAGGTTATTTATGTTAAAAAATTAATTTGAGATAATTTTAAGATAAATATATCAATTTAGGATTTATGGTGATATTAACCTTATTTATAACAATTATTTAATTTTTTTTCTCTCTCTCTCCCTTTGCCCAGAATCATACTCTCCCGTTGCTGCTGCTTACTTTTGCTTAATAGAAAGGAAAGAAAAATACTTATCGAAAAAGATAAATAACGTAAAATAAGAAAATAAGAAAATAATTAGTCTGACATGAACAGCCGTCATACACCACCAGGTGTGGAGTATCTACAAGCCAGGTCCAATAAAGCCTCCCCCACTCTCTCTCTCTCTCTACCCCGGACCCCCTTCCTCGCTTTCTCTCTCCTCCTTCCGCCTCCTTCCCTCTCTCCTCCCGGAGGAGCACGACCGCCGCCGCCGCGATGGAGCCGCCGCCCCCGCCGCTCGCCGCCGCATCCGCCGCCGCCCCGGCCCCAGCCCCGTCCGCCGCCGCCGCGCCGCCTCCCCCGGCCCACCACAGCTACCCCGACTCGGTGGACTCGTCGCCGCGCTCACGCGCCGCCACCGACTCCTGGGAGGGCCCCGCCGGCGCGGCGGCGGACCCGCTCCCGCCGAAGCTCCGGCTGATGTGCAGCTACGGCGGCCACATCGTGCCGCGGCCCCACGACAAGTCGCTCTGCTACGTCGGCGGCGACACGCGGATCGTCGTCGTCGACCGGCACGCGACCTCCCTCTCCGCCCTCTCCGGCCACCTCTCGAAGACGCTGCTCAACGGCCGGGCCTTCACCCTCAAGTACCAGCTCCCCAGCGAGGACCTCGACTCCCTCATCACCGTCTCCACCGACGAGGACCTGGAGAACATGATCGACGAGTACGACCGAACCATGCTCAACTCCTCCGGCGGCGCCGCCGCCGCCGCGAAGCCCTGCCGGCTGAGGCTCTTCCTCTTCCCTTCCAAGCCCGATTCCTCGCAGTCGATCGGCCCGATCCTCGAGTCCTCCATCAAATCGGACGATTGGTTCCTCAACGCCCTCAACAACGCCGGCCTCCTCGGCCGGGGGTTCTCCCACTCGGGCCAGGTCAATTGCCTCCTGAACTTGGACGATGAAGTGGGGATTGGTAACGTCGACAGCGGCTCACGCGATGCCGATAATTCGTCTTCGCTCGGCAACGAGAAGAGCGTGAAGCAGGCGCAGGACGTGCACTCCGTGCCCGATTCGCCGATGCTGGAGACGACGTCGTCCTTCGGATCGACTTCGTCCTCGCCGTCGATCGCCAACTTGCCTTCAATCCGCGTTCAGGTGGAGGAAAATGTCATCGGTGGTGGTATTGGTGGTGGTGGTGGTGGAGGTGGGGGAGGTGGGGGAGGGGGTTAGGGTTATGCTGGATCAGAAATTGGGGATTGAGGAACAGTTTGCTCAGATGGTTATGGGCCCTGGTGTCGTGACGAAGCCAGACGATGGCTTTGCCATGATGTCCTCACCACCCACAGTGCCGCCGGCGGCGGTGACCGGCGTTCCTGTTGGCTCTGCGGCGGTTGCTCCTCCGGGGGATTATTCCAATCGGGTGTACTCCGATGATGAGAGATCGGACCACGGCGTTCCTTTAGGGTTTCGGAAATTGCCTATGGCTCAGCAACAGCCTCAGCCTCCCCAGTCACAGCAAAAGCCCAGTGGAGTTCTAGATTTGCCTTCCCCAGATTCAGTTTCGAGGTACCGATTGCTTTGTTCTGTAATTACTGTTGAAGTGGCCTCTGTGTGCGTACTCTATCCGATATTATAAAATGGATTTGTCAAGATCTGGGGAACTCCTCAAGTAGACGGCCTGGAACGATTAATGTTATATGGCATCTTGTATGGTTTTTGATGTCATTTTCGGCAGGTCAATAGTGCTCAAACCGTAGGTTTATCATAAATATACAGCAGAATATGTGGTTAGCGTATGGCACGAATACAAGTGAAACTGCAAAAGTAGACCTTTTGGAGCTCATGAAGTGAAGGCCTTTCTGAGATCTTGAAGATCTAGACATGTGAAATTACTGTTCCAGTCATGTGCGTAGAGGGCACTAGAATCTACTAAGATGAACTCATCCGCCATGAAAAGTGTGGCGGAAATGGAATTGAAAATTTCACCTCTAAAGATATGAGGGTCATATAGGGTCAGAGGGAGACTGAGTAATAATTGTGTGAAGTACTCCTAATCAATTTGATATGAGCTATTCAGTGTAGGTAAATGCTATGCGAAATTATTGACTGCTGATTCTATAATAGCATGTGGACATAAAGTATTTGTTGCAGGGTACCCTTCAGTCCCATTCTTGTCCTAGTTCTTTTTTCCCTGCTAAGTTGCAAAAGCATTATTTGCATAGGTGTGCTGCTGACTTTGTATTAAAGGGGATGGCTGGTTCTTAGGGTGATTTATGATTTTCTTGTCGTTGTAAAGACAAGGAGAGCAAAGAAAGGGAAAATTGCCTAGTGTCATCAGCTTAAGAAGTAGTAGGAGCATATCATTTCTTTCTATTGAGTAAGCTTCAAAGATTCGAAAACATGTTAGAAATCCAGCATGAAGACAATGACTTCAAAAGTACGATTATACCCTCACTATTTGTCAAGGATACAATGTTTTGATTTCCTTTTCCTCAGCTGATTGGGATGATTTGGATAAACTGCTATTTGACATTAATCTGGTTGCCGATGTAGCTTTGAATAAATTATCTCCCAGGTGCCAAGAATTGTTTCCACACTTGAGGAAAGGACCTCCCTGCCTGTTCTTTATCGCATTTTTAGCTTTTTGGAAGTCCAAAGCGAAGTTAATGCTCAACATCAATTTAATTTCGAAATTACCTGAAAACATGTACTTCGTCTGTGCATAAAATTTGTCTTGATTGTTGTTGCTTTGTTCCATGTACATGCACTGGTTGAGGTTCTGAGTTGCATTTTCTTATAGTGATGGTAGCTTGACAAACCCGCTAGCTCGCCAAAAACCTGTACTATATCAAGATCAAGCTGTACAAATGTCCCTGGGGATTAATCGTGGTCCAACCAGCACAATAGATCCAAACATTAATTTCTCTGAGCAAAGCACTGGAGTCCAGCTACAACAGCATATTCAGGATGCTAGGTATGTACTGCAACCTCAGATTGACCAACGACAACCACAGCAACATCAACAACCACAGCAGCAGTTTGTGCAAGCTGCCCCACAATTCATTCAGCACCATCCCCAAGGTTCAATGCCCGTCGCAGGCTACTATATGTATCCATCCCAACAACATCAGGTCCAGCATCATCAGCTTGATCAGCACTACCAAGTGTACTATATGCCTGTGAGCCAACCCCAAGCCTACAATTTATCAGCTCAACAAAACAATCCAAATGAGGCTGCTACAGCGAATCCTTCTAACCGCCCCCAAGCAACTCCAAACTCTGCTGCGATGCCTCAGTCAGCAGCTTATACTAACCCCATGCGAAACCCTTCTGGAATGAAAACCGAATTGGCTGCAGGTGTATACAGAATGGCTTCAGCATCTGCTTCGCCTCTCGTTCAAGTACCTGCAGGTCAGCATCAACAACAGTATGTTGGTTATTCGCAGGTTCATCATCCATCTCAGTCTGTTGCTCCTTCTTCTGGTGCTTCAGCTAATTATGGTTATGAATTTGCGAATCCAGCTCCTGGGCAGATCTACTATGCTCAGCACTTAGCTCCTTCATTGCCTTCTCAGTATCAAACCATGACAGCAGCGAATGCTGTTGGGCTGCCTGAAGCTTCCGGTCAGCTTTCAGGTGACAGCATGAAGCAGCAGATGAGGACATGACAGCCGTTATAAGAATCAGTTCAGAGAGAAGAAACAGTTTTGGAAGAATGGGGTCGGTATACCTTTTTATTTTTGTTTTGATATTTTTTTTCTAGCGTCTGTCTGTCTCGTTACCGTGATTGATTTGTGGTATGTAACTGTGATGGGAAAATAAGAACCTCAGCTTAATACTTTTCTTTCGTGTGAAAATATTGCCGTCGGTCAAGAAAACAAAAGTGGTCTAAGTTATCTGGATGTAAATGCTTGAACTGGCAGTCATGCTGCTGCTTCTCTCGATTCAGTTTTGAATATAAACTTCACAGTTCGTAAATAATTCTTTCATGACCTGTGACATTACGTTATATGCAATATCGAACAAGTATATCTTGTTGCTGGAATCGTATTCGGGCAAATTGGCCTTTCTGGTAATCATGATGAATGGAGTCTTAATAGATGATGATGCCTGCTCTCGTGAGGACACTGCCTATTGGAAATTGGCCTGAGGATCGTCTATGAGGTCACAAAGGACTATTTGCGAGTTGTTCTGGTTATTTGGCACGCGTTGTCTTCCTTTTCGACCCTTCGGTTGTGTAAGCTGTGCTACAGATACCGTAAAATCTACTTTTTTGGGACTACGTTGTGCTACCATAAGATTTCTTTGCTCGATGGAACGGAGTGACCCGTGCTTATCTGCTGCTCGAATGTCCCTAAAGTGCTTGGTAACCAAAGCAAGCTCACCCTATACCGTGAAAGAAAGGATACTCTGTGCTAGTTGTCCATGTTCTGCGGATTGCTTGGTTTGAAGTGAGGTTTAGGATCGCTTGAATTATGGTTGGCGTATTCATACACATACATATATATAAGTGGGTGTGTGCGTGTCTCGAAGTTTTCTCACTCTGCTGCAAGAACTCATTGAGCTGAACAGCGCACTGGCTTTTCTTAGTTCCTAGCTTGATCTTAGCTGCCACCTCAAATATTTTCTGGAATAGCATACCGTCGGGCACCTTTGGCGATGCATTGATAATATCATTTCACTGTCAATTTTTCCTAGTGACGGCTGCACAATGCGAATTGCAGCGTCTTCATTGTCACTATCGAGCAATTAGCACTAACGAACTCTAAAAATTCCCCTGCATCTGAATTTACCTTGCCGTGTAAGTAGTTCACTCATAATTTGTGATTTCGAAAGCAACCAAAACAATATGTAGGACACTTTCGCTTCAAAATTTGTGCAGACACAAAACCGACAACCTGTTAATCAACATCTACTTCAAAGATCCTCACACAATGATCGGCTCCACACGAAGCTAGCTGCATGCTCCTGCAATCAGCTTTCTTCTCTGAATCCCGCCATGCCAAACGGTTCACAGAAGAAACGTGGCACATCAACGGGTCAAGCCTAACAGCAAGAGAGACGGTTAACTCAGGAATTTCAGTAACTCCACCTCCTTTGCCCGATAGATTCCATAGCTCAATCAGTCCATTTTCCATTCCTACTGCTAACAATCCCACATTTTTCAGGCGATCAAGACCAAGCCAAGATAAGGCAGTGACACTACTGCCAAACTGCGGTAAGCTTGTGACATGTTTGACTGTAGATTTGGCCACTACGGCCCAGATCTTTACTGTCTTATCCCGCGAACCTGTTGCAAACTCATGACCAAATGGGTTCCATGAACACGTCCATATTATTCTTTTGTGTGCCTCTTGTCTTGCTAACAGACGATAACTAACTTCATCAGAGCCTACATATGGAAAGAAAGAATCAGGAAACTAACATTTGCCAAGGAGTAACTCTTCTGTCAGTCTTAAGATTGTTACCCTGATACAGAAAAACTGTTTTAGGTGTTACTACTATTACCAAATCATGTGGGGAGTTCTATCAATTTCCCAGATACAAATGCCAAACTGATGCCTCTTTTCGTTACAGGTTCTAGACACATTCCGACAGATGAAGCCTATTAAACACACCTTTAGGGAGATGAAAGCTTGTTCAAAACAAACTAGTGAAGATGGGAAAAGATCCAGGTTGTGAATTTGTTAATGATAGTTTTCATCCTGGTGTTGTAATGACCTTGCACTCCTGAACTAGAATGGCTGTGCAAGTTGCACAGACACTAACCTATTCTTTGTTTTTATAATGCATTTCTTTGGCAAAAAAGGGATGTAGAGCCATACCTCTTCTATCAATGGAGAAAACAGAGAATTGTCTGTCCCTTGAAACAGCTAATAGCATTTTGTTGTCATGAGAGAACTCCATTTGGGTCACCGTTAAGCTGTGAGAATGAAGGCGACCCACTGCCTTCCAGGAACCTACTTGCCATAGCCATATTTCAGCCACTGGTGCTGACTGTGCCTACAAGAAATGAAATACAAGATTTTGAAGTTTGGAGACAGCTAACAACCATTGAAATGGAGCATCAAGTTGTTGGCTGACAAATTTGACAAGAACACTAAAATATGGGAAAAGAACAACTTCTGAAGATTGCGCATATGATCCCTATAACTCCACTGAAATAATATAAATTTTAGGGAAAAAGCCACAAAAATCCTAAACTATGCTCACTACGACACATTTATCAAAAAAAAAAAATTTGTAATACAAAAAACCCTAAACTTGTACCCATATGACACATTTGCCCCAAACTTGTACCAAAGATGCACATTTACCCAAACTTTTGTTTGGGGGCACTTAAAGCCCTAATCTTGCATCTGTGCAATACATTTACCTCAAAAATTTTGGAGTAAATGTGTCACATGAGTACAACTTTGGGAATTTTGGTGCCATAAAAAAATAATTTGGGGAGACATGTCACACAGGTATAAATTCGGGGATTTTTTGTGCCACAGAAAAAAAGTTTGGGGTAAATATGTCACGGTGGGTGTATTTTAGGATATTTGGTATCTTTTTCCCTAAATTTTAATACTGTCTGGGAAATAGGGCGCTTTAAATAAACCACAGAATCTTCAACTCAGCAATTTTCATGTTTAACACTCCTAGAATATGTATATAAAATTATACAAGCAGACCCTACTAAAAATGACAGCAGAAGTGAGGTTTCTCAACTTCAATGATGAAAGCTACAAGCGTACATGCTAGTAACACTTTATACCTTACAGGATGAAGCAACAAGCTTTCCCTCATGGTCACAGCACAAGGAGAAAAGCTCATTGCCATGACCATAAAGTTTGTGGGTCTCCGGCCACAGTGTATTCCAAGCCAGTTGCTCTTCAATGGGGGGTTCAGTTAAAACCACCGGAACTGCATCCGGGATGGTTTCGAGAGTATTGAAACCATCACTGCTGTTTCTATCTGGTGTGCCATTAGCAGCTACAACAGAAAATGCTTCATTTAGTAATATTTATCCCGACCTACTACCTACACCAAGTAATCACACCTAAAAATCCTATGTTTTGCCCATGAATAGGAATGTACATGTTTTAATAATCAAACAGGAGAATATTAGACATAACCAATAGTATAATTATCCTGATTCATCATAACTTCAGCATCAGGTACCAGACTTCAATACATCCTTTTAACTTATATATATCTACTATCCCAAAGGTGTTGAATTCACGTCCAATAAAACTTCATGGTAAAAGATGCATTGAGCTGTAATGACATCGTAATTTGTAGTGAAAGCATACAACATATGTCAAAGTTTCCACATAAACTCAAGAAAAGACATCAGAGTCTCACCCTGTACATATATGGGTTTCTGTGATAGTCCAAGGGCAGACATATTAGCACCCAAAACCTGAGTAACCAATTGATCGTCCTCAGCAGAACTAGTGGCCTGTGAAGATGAAGATGCATGATTCAGGGTTTTAAGGAAAGACAAAGGGGCTTCAAACACCCTTGAAACCTTCTCATCAGCTCCACAGACAAAGCGATGGTTGCCCTTTCCTTTTATGATGGCCACACAATTAATATCATGACCATGGACTTGAGGTCGAGCAATTTCATGCCAAGGGTCAAACTTTTGTGGTGAAGCTTCATTTTTCCAGGGTGCAAAAGCTCGTGTTGTCTGAAAATATTAAAATTCTGCATCAGAATCTAAAAGAAGTACAGAAAGAACTGCAACATGATGTAATAACTTTCACCAGTAGGATGGAACAGTTCACTTTAAGAAGAGAGACTTTCTGCAGAGTCAACTGCCCATCGAGCAAAAATTCTCAGTTTTTTTCAATTTTGCAATAGGAAAAACTTAAGGAACAGTGCAAATGAGTTCAACTTCAAAGCATGTAGCAAGCCCTCTCCCTTTCCAAGAATATCATTGCAGTGGTCGAATTACAAGACAGTCACCATCACATGATGATGGCTTGTCATTCTTTGCTCACCCATCAATTGACCTCGATATGCCAAATAGATCATGTCTATGTGCACCAAACCTTAGGCCGTTCAATATTCATCTGCTCCCACATAAGCAACTCTTAAACTCTAAGCCTTAGCAGACTCTCCATTCCTAAACATGTAATGTTATTCAAATTACTGTGAAATTGATCTCGATCTTTTATATGTATTCATCCCACTAAGCTGTGCCCAGAGTAATTTTATTTGATAAAATCACATCTTGTTGACCATATATAGAGCAAGTTACTAGTAGTTCTATCTGAAATATCGTGACAACAATGATGCCTCAAACAAATATGAACATGCAGCAGAACATGATGGAAACTAAATGACAAGCTTGAGATAAAAATTTCATCATCTAACCTGGTCGTGACTGACAGAGAGAACATATTCACTACACTTTGCCCATGAAATATCTGATACTGCTGCAAAGTGTCCAGAGGGAATCCGTTGTGGTTGCCAATCGTCAAATCCAACACCAACATTTCTCCAAAGATGAAAAGATCCACCATATCCATGTGCCAAGATTGAACCTCCATTCGGTGACCAATGGCCACCATAGAAACCCAAAGCACAGTGACTTAGTTCCCCTACTGAGACCACATTCATCCAGATACCAGTAGTCTTTTCAGGTTTCCAAATCATCATTGTCTTATCCATAGATGCAGACAATATACTTAGGGGCTGATGATATGTGGTCGCCGTGGTAGAGGAAACTAGAGGTGGCTGCCACTGCACAGAATAGACCCAATCCTCATGTCCAATTAAAAGAGATTCAAGAGATATCTGATAACAGCACGAGCCAGCAATAAGCAGAGGACCTTCAATATAAGAAGCCAGGCTCATTTCTTCTTTTCTGTATGTGCCCTTTGTACTGGCAGTAGAATTACATTCAGTCGTCTTCCATATGCGTATGCCTTTATCCTGGGATGAACTTACAAGTAAGATACTATCTGGTTCGCCATCAGTAACTATAGGTAATGAAAAGTCCAAGCTTCGGATCCAGTCTGTATGGCCTTTCAGCTCACAGGTTCGGACAAACTGCCAGAAACAAACAAACCATCAGAGAAGCACTTCAATGAAGAAGGTAAGGATGCATGAATTAATTTAAATTAATGAAACCAAGGTTTAATACCTTTCCTGACCTCTCCCCACAGTACAGATGAACTTTATTGTCCAATCCTCCCATGGCCAGGACAATCTTCCCAGCGTCTCCAGGCAACTCAGCTAATGAGAGTGCTACCATTGGTTTTAAACCCACATTTATGGATTCCAGAAGTGTGAAATTGCATTTTCCTACAACAACCAAGAAGTTTGGCATATAAATTGGAGATCAATGATGGTTGACAATCATAATTACAATGATCATAATATTATATCTATTTACAATTATGATTTCATTCTTCATATTCCAGTGACTGTTATTACCAGGCTAGGTTCTCCTCCTCTTTTTCCCTAAAGCTATAATCTCTGTTGCCCACAAGCTTTTTCCCCCAGTTTTCACAGGTTGAGTTATAGACCTAAAGAGAAAAGTTTTTTTTTCTGTAAAAAACAAGTAGAGCATTTTAACTTGTAATCATATTTTCATATTGTCAGTATCTTCTATGGTGATTAGCCCGGATTGAGAGCTTCTGCTTTATCATAGATAGCATAAGCAGGAGTTTCCAAATTGTGTGGACGAAGAACAAAAAATCTTGAAAATCATATAACAATTATGAGAAATAACCATAATATAATAGCCAAGATAGAATATCCCTGCTGGTACGACTACCAATGAAAAGCAAAAAGCAACATACGGTAATTAGATAGAGTAAGATATTTCCATGGAGAAACATTGCTGTTAATGAGAGCTGCTCACCTCCACTGGTGGATGGGAAAGCCACTTCCCAGATATTGACAGTACCATCTGATGAAGTTGATGCAACCAGAGCATCAGTTGGAGAAATGATGACTCCAGTGATGCACGTGACTCCCTTCTTGTGCGACTGTGGTAGTTGCATAATATGCGTCCACTGAGAATAAAAGATGCGCCTTAGTTTAGCATTTATAAGAACATGTTTCACTAGACCTTTTCAGGGGTTACAGAACTTTAAATACCACACATCATTGAACTTCATTTACCAGAAACAAGGAAATAAGTCCAGAATAAATGCAATGAAATAAAAGAAAGCAAGAAATAGGGTAAGCTTCTTCAAGATGTACTCCATTAGCCCAAGACATACCTTGAGGTCAAGAAGAGAGTATTCCCATAGCATTATGGCACCGTCAGCATCTCCAGACAACAGATAATGATTCTCCAAATGTTCAGCTGTCGAAGGACATAATGTTCATCAAAATCCCATTAAGATGAAAGAAATACTACCAGATCAATGCAACGTTCAGAAACATGTTAGGCTAGTTGCATAAATTTAGAAAAATCATAAGAAAAGAACACCTACTCTTGCTGTTTAGCCTCAGTTTCACAGTAAAACGCTAAACTTTAAAGAATACTGATCGGGCAATAATCCTAATGGATCCCAATCTCGAATATAGCTACTGGACGAAGAAAAACGCAGTACAAGAAGAAACAGTCAGCTGATTCTAGGACAACCAGTCGACCAAATGGTCCAACGAACTGCGATCGAGCTAAGAACACAGACAGCAAGAAGCCCTCACCTTTGAACGCGAATTTGCTGTTCGGAAGCCAGAAGGTGCAGTTCACGGACGCCTTGTGACCCGGGAGCGTCGTCAGAATCTGAGCCGTCTGCAACGATTCAGCACGCGAACGATCGTCAGTCGAGAAGCCGAAAAAGAAGAAGAAGAAAATAACAACAGCCGGAGAAGCGAGCGTCGGCTCGGTCGAGGAGCCTCGGAAGCACCTCGGGGCAGAAGACGGCGACGGCGCTCTGGGCGCCGAAGGCCACCAGGCCGCACGCCCCCCACGAGACGTTGTTCACGATCCGGTTGCAACCCGCGCCGACGAACGCCCGTCTCACGCCGACACCCCCGCCGCGAGCCGAAGAAGCAGACATCCCGTCGAACGCGGCGGCGGCGGCGCGCGGGGAGAGAGAGAAGAGCTCCGGCTTGCGACGGAGCGCGGAGGAGCTTGCAAAACCTCTCGAGCTTCTGGAGGAGGGAGGGGTTTTGGCGAGGGGAGAGGGAAGAGGATGGCGGCGGAGGCGGGCCGTCGCTGTTGGGCTTTCCGAAACCAAATGGGCCTTCCTCGCTTCCTCTTCCGGAAAGCTTCCTCCTTTTTCTTCTTCCTCCTCCAGCTCGAAACGATGGAGTCCGGACAACAATCTCCGGCCCGCCGATGGAGTTGCAGAGATTCCGAAAGCTTAAATGGCGCCACGTTAGTAGCGCACTCAGATCCTCTTTCTTCTTCCGTCTCGTTTTCGCTCTCTTTTTCTCGTTACGAGCTTCTAGCGATTTCGGAGCACCGCCGACGACCCCCCCATTCGATCGATGGCGACGATCCAGCACGACGTCTGGTCGGCCCTCCACGCCGCCTCCTCCGCCGTCCGCTCCATCGCCCCTTCCCTCGCCCTCTCCCGCGCCGCCCCGCGCCGCCGCCCCGGCCGCCGCGCGCCGCTTCCCGTCGCTGAGGCTGCGGGCCTTCTGCTCCGCCAGGGAGCCCGCCTGCGACGCCGTCCTGAGGGCCCCCGAGAAGCCGCCGATCTGCACCGCCGACGAGCTCCACTACGTGTCCGTCGGCAACAGCGACTGGCGCCTCGCCCTCTGGCGCTACCTTCCGCCCCCTCAGGTATCGGATTCTTCGTCCCGCCCACTCCTGGCGGCGACGTGTTCGTCCCTAACTTCCTTTTCTGTTAACTGTTTGATTGGTCATGGTTGCTTCACAGGCTCCCGTCAGGAATCATCCTCTGCTGTTGCTGTCCGGAGTCGGAACCAACGCGATTGGCTACGACCTCTCCCCTGGTGTACGTCGTTTGTTGCTCTCCCTCGATTTCTTGTCTTCTTCTCTCTCTCTTTTTCACATCAAGTTGTCGTGATTCTCGGTGCGTCTTGTAAATTTCTTGAATGATTCTATGTTGCACTGCGTTATGGACTTGTATTGTATCGGCCGATGGCGGAAGTAATGCACATGGCGAATGTTCGTGCGGTCTCTCTCTCTCTCTCTTTGTGGAACTACCGGCATTTTGAATGAGACCGTTCGGAGTTTGGTTCCAATTTTAGTATGTTTGTAGTTGTTTAGAGGAATGCTAGAGGTGCCGAATTGACATCTTGATGTCTCGGTGTCCCCACCTTGGATGTTTAGTGAGGTCTTCCTGCATGGCGCACTCAAAATCTGTAGTTTCTTTTCTCATTGCAATGGAAAAGCGTCAATTCGTCCGTGTTTTGACAACTTTGCAGCCATTCGCAGGGTAAAGGGTCTCTGTTCTGGCGGTAAATGAGCCTATGTTTTCTGTCTTAGATTTGCTTCTGGAAGTGCTCAGCTTGAGTCAATCCATCGATTTAGCTACTTTGTTAGGTTTGATTGGAGTTTTGTTGTTTAGAAACTTGTTGCTTGATTTGTGTGAATCTATGTTGGCACTGAACATAGGGGTCCTATAAATGTAATTCACAGGATCAACAGGTCAGGAACTAATTGCACGACTTAGGACTGTAGTTTAATCTGAAAATTTATACTGTGATTTGTTGACTGATTTGACTTTTCGCAGTCTTCATTTGCACGGTATATGTCGGGTGAAGGATTTGACACCTGGATTCTGGAAGTCAGAGGTGCTGGATTGAGTGCATGGGGATCAACTCCCGAAGGAATTGAAAAATCTGCGAATAAAATATCGAAGCAAATGGAAGCTGCTGCAAAAGGTGCAATAAATGGAGCACTTCCGAGCAACAGGATTCAACAAACGGTACCAGTTTCCATCTGGACTCCGAAGTTCCTGCTGCTAAAGGAGATCCTGCAGTTCTGGCAACAGCATGGGATGAATCTAAGCTGGTGACAAAGTTAACAGAGACTTTCATGCGTTTATCAGAAAGGCTCTCTGGTTTTCTTAGCGAAGGTCAATCCAGAATTATGTCTGCTAAGTTCTTTGATCAGATATCCAAACTTTTGGAGGATTCACAGTTATCAGAGCGGTACAATGAGATAAGGGCAACTCTTTCAGGCTTGTTGGAATCAAGGCAAAACTCTGGGATTGCTAATCAAATTAGAGACTTAAGTGAACGACTTGTAAATATTATTGAAGAAGGTCAACGATCCGTTTCACCTCCACTTTTTGATATACAAGAACGTTTCTCTTCTACTATTGAAGATTTTCAGAAGCAGCTTGATTTGATCGTGAAGTATGACTGGGATTTTGATCATTACCTCGAAGAGGATGTGCCTGCTGCGGTGAGGTGACATCTACACTGTGTTTATTCATATGCTATTTGTCTTTTGTTTCCTTGTTATACCTTGTGTTGCTTTCTTCTAATTTCTGGTATAACTAAGGTGTATTTTCAGTCCTTGCTCAAGGAATTGACATTAACATCTATATTCATTGGTTTAGATGGAATATATAAGAGCAATAAGCAAACCGGAGGATGGTAAACTGCTGGCAATTGGACATTCCATGGGAGGAATCTTGCTTTATGCTATGCTATCTCGATGTGGTGGGATTCTGTCTTACCTCTTGGCACAATTCAGCTTTTATCTGTATTGTAGAGAGCATTAGCATCTCTTCTATTTTCGTTTTTCATGTATTATTAATATGTCATAGTGGCTTTCCTTTTGTTCCTTTAATTGTTTTAATGTTTACCTTTTGCGACAAAATTTGTTACTATGCATTCATTGCTAGTATCTAAGATCTTGTCAATTTTAATCACTGGTGATGTTTTCTTCAGTTTTCTTTTTTCAAGTAAGTTGGGTAGATGATGATATACATCTTCGCTGTACACTGAAGTTTTCGCTTTGGATATTATGTGCTATCCCTAACTTATTCCCATGGAAATTAATCTTTTTGGGCCTAAAAATTGGTATCTTCTTCAACACTTGTTCTTCCGTATTTGGTTCCATCATCTCTAGGCAGTGGTTATAAAAACCGATTGTCATTTTCAAATCCTCCTTGACTGTTCTAAAGTTTTAAGGCTGCATTGTCATGAACTGGTCTAAGACTTCAGAAGCTAGCATCTTATATATTGACCGTTTGTAATTTACCTGACAAGGTTTTGAAGGAAAGGACCCAAAATTGGCAGCTATTGTTACTTTGGCATCATCACTTGACTACACACCTTCAAAATCAACACTCAAGTTGCTTTTACCCCTCGTAAGTGGAAATGTGGATACCATTTTCATTGGGATGGATTTTTACAGCTAAGTTTTGTTATTGTCTGTGCCAAAAATCTAATGCTAAGGTTCTTGTCAAGCAGGCAGATCCTGCACAGGCTCTTAACGTTCCTGTTGTTCCCCTGGGGGCAATGTTATCGGCCGCTTATCCTCTTTCGGCGCGCCCTCCCTATGTGTTATCTTGGTTAAATCATCTGATATCAGCAGAGGACATGATGCATCCAGAATTGTTGGAAAAGCTCATCTTGAACAACTTTTGTAAGTTAAATATGTCTGCCTTGTGATGGGAGATATCTAACACGTGCTTTTCATGGAAGTTGTCTGCAGCTTAAGGCATAGGCGTCAAAACTCCAATTTATTTGTCTAGTTATGTTGGTATCTAGATTTTGCACCCTCGGAACTGGCCAAAGAGTGGGGAAGAAAAGATTTGGCTCCCTTGGAAAGATTGAGTGTAGTATATACTTTTGGGATTCTAGTGGTGCATGAGATCTCAAATGCACGGTACTAGGACAAATTTTCGACTGCACCTGCCACTTTCTGCATTTTTATTGTCCACTTTACTTGTCGCTTCTAGAAAAACCTTCACAAAATTGTTCTCCATCTCTTTGATTATAGTGGTGAGCACAAATTCTTGACTGCAATATGCTAGAACCTCTACAACTTTCCCTTTGTAGCCTTCAGGAAACTCTTCTGCATCTTCGGACACGCAAAATAGTTTATATTGCATACTGATGTTGCATCTTGCTCTATTATTCCATCGGCTGCGTGTTCTTGTGCTATGTGAGTGATTTCTCTTGATTTTTGTCCTGGCATTGGCAGGCACTATACCTGCTAAACTCATACTGCAGCTAACAACGGCTTTCAAGGAAGGAGGGTTATCTGACCGTAGCGGCAGATTCTTTTACAAGGATCATTTGCACAAAAGCAATGTGCCTATCTTGGCAACTGCAGGGAATAAAGATCTAATCTGTCCACCTGAAGCTGTTGAGGGTACGTTTAATTGGGAAGTATGCCAAAAGTTATTTTGGACAGTAATGAGAATGTTCTTACTCTTTTGACCTGGTTGTACAGAAACCGTGAAGCTTATTCCTGATAATCTGGTGACTTACAAAGTTTTTGGGGGAGCTGAAGGGCATCATTATGCTCATTATGATTTGGTGGGGGGTCGAATGGTATGGCTCTTGCTTTTCATGTTCAACGGACTCTTGCATCATTCCATTTCCATTTTGTCATCTGATGCTAGTGTGCAATGGCTCTTGGGCAGGCTGTGCAGCAGATCTACCCATGCATAATCGAGTTTCTTAGTCGCCATGATTCTTGTGAAAGCCAACACAACAAGTCTACCTCATCTGATGAATTGAGGCAACAACAATGAAATTCTGTTCTGGTTATGCTTCATTGTGCTCACGAGCTTTCCCAAGCAAATGCTTGGAGATTTCGTGGCTCTGATGATGGTTGTTAGTGCACGTCGCTTTAGAAGATATGCGATGGTCTAGTAGGATGATCACGTCCCCAAAGGGATAAAGGATCGAGATGGGGCTGGATATGCCCGGGCTTAGTTGTTGTTGATAATTATAGGTAGTCTGTTAATTTGGGTTTGTAACATTTTTGGGGAGGATCAACATGTTTTATTGTAGATTCTGTCTAATGGTCTGTTTAGTAATGTGCCAAACAATGCCTATTTTTATTCTTTTGTTTCTCAGAAAAAAAGGAAAAGAAATCCATTTGATAATGTTTTTGCTCCTGGGAATAGATTTATTCTTTGTTCCTGAGAATAAATTTAGAACAGAATTAAGAAGTAAAAAAAAAATTACTTCTTTATTTTCGAGAACAATTTTAGAATCAAGCCCTTTCTTTTGTCTTTTCTTTTCTTATTTTCTTTTTCTTCCTTTTCTTCCTCCAATCATTCAATGGCCTCGACAATGGCCAATGAGGCTTGGCCTCGCTTGAGGCCGGCGACACTCCCTCGAGACAAGCAAGGTTGCTAGCTCTCGTTTGGTTGGTCATGGCTAAGGCCGGTGACTGGCTAGAGGAAGAAGAAGAAGAAAAAAAAAAGAAAAACTGTAATAAAATTAACAAAAAGTAAAAGAAATTTTAAGTCACAAAAAAATAATAATAAAAATTGAGGGTTGTATCAAATTCATTTTTATTTCAGGAATAGAAATTTTATATAGTTATTAAACGTCTTTGAATGTTCCAAGGAATAGAATTAGAAAAAATCACTTCCGAGTAGAAATTATTTATGGAAATAGAATGCTTACCAAATGTACCATAACTATTTCATTTTCACACGTACAATGATAAATCGATAGTTGATTCTTTTGATTGAACGTGTCATAAGCTAGTTAATTTTTCCGGATCGCGACTGTGGGCTATGACATTAATATAGTACGACACCGTTTGGAAATGGATCAAAGGATCACTAGCATTGCCAACCATGTGGAAAAAAAATGGATACAGTGATCCAAAGTGACCAATTGCTTTATGCACCGTATGATGTCGGGATCTTTAGATGCTCATCAGAATTTCTTTTCCTTTATGTTCCTTTTCTTCTTGTGAAAAATTTATTTAAGATGTGACAAGGTCCTCTTTTAGATGTTATGACTTATGAGTATGTCTTCCTATTTATTTATTTACCCTTTGCGGAAAGGAGAAAGAAGGAAAGAGGGAACACCCAATTACGCCTGTAATTGCTCGCCAAAGCTCCTTTCTTCCCAAAGAAAAGTGCACGAAAAGGACTCGAGAGAAAATAAGCTAAGAAATCTTGACCAGGAATAGCCACAAATCGGCTCTCGGTTCAAAAGAGAAGAATTCTGCCGACTTAGTCCAAAAGAGACAGCTAAGGAAGAAATCCTCCCCACAGAGCGGTCGTGACCGACTTGGACCGTGGAGTCCACACCCCTCCAATCTCGGCACATGATTGGTCAATCAGGAACTTTGCACAATCCAACCTAACAGCCAAGTTGGGTTCAGCTCACACGATGAAGTCTCGGTTCATGATCTGATATGCCACCAACTTGTGAAAGTCTTTGGAACAATCAGCACTTCACGTGCGAAGTGATCATCAAGATGCCATCATCCATGGAATCCAAAATAAGTTTTCACCCCCTAGCATCTGTAGATGCCATAGGCGCTAACGTAAGTCCGAGGACCATGTTAGGAGCATACAGAAAAAAAAATGACCAGCGACCAGACAGATACAGACTAATGGATGAACATAGAGATTCATGACAACAAGGAGAAACAAACAAGAGAAAACAAGGAGGGTCTCCACAAATCACGTGTGGCAGAAACGACCAAGCCATACAGAAACAATTGCAATCTCTCGCAGCATTATGGCCTGACCTAGCTGAGCTACCCTACACTACAACCCCCCATTCCCTCGTGCAAAGACAGTAAATAAAACGAATAATTTTACAGTGGTCCAGGTCTTGATTTGAAGCCCCCTCGGGTAGAACACCAGCTAAAAAATTTCTTAAGCACACATTTCAAAGCAAAGGGGTGTTCTCGGTTCTGTTGTCAATCGGGAGCTCGTCGCGACATCATCCGGTTGAGACAACAGGCTTCACTGATCATTCGGGTTAAGGTTTTCATCCGGGCGAGAATATATCAATCGGTTGGTATGGCCAATCTTTCAAGAGCATCAGAGATGTGCCTCATTGCAGGTCTTCTTTCGGGGCTGCTATGGACACATGCCATTGCAATCTTCAAAACCGCTATTATCTCCTCCTCCTTATCTGCGTCTTCTGCTAAGTACGGGTCTAGGACATCCGAAAGTGGTTTCTTCTCTTCGATGCATAACTGGATCCAATGGACCACATTCATATCTGCGGTTCCCACCTGAACGATAGGATACCTCCCTGTGATCATCTCCAGTAAGATGACCCCGAAAGAATAGACGTCCCACTTCTGCGACGGTTTTATGACTTTCAATGCTTCAGGAGCCTGGTAGTACGATCCCAAGTTTGTTGATGAGATGATGGTAGAGAACTCTGAGGACGTACTCTTTTGGATTCTTTCTTGTGGCTTCTCGCTTGCCATCCTGTTAGATTGTAGGGTAGGAGAGCCCCCTGCGATATTGGCAAGACGCCCAAGCCCAAAATCGGATATGTGGGGTTCCATATTTTGGTCGAGAAGTATATTGTTCGGCTTCAAGTCTCCATGAACATACTTTTTGGGGCTAAATTCATGAAGATAGACCAAGCCTTTCGCTATTCCTTTCATGATTGTCAACCGCAGAGACCATGGCAGGGGCGTGAAAGACACCAATCCAGCTTTTCCTGATGATCATTACATCACGAAGAGATAAAGGATTAAGGAAAAATAGGAAGGAGTCAGTATCAGGAAGTTTTCAAGAAATTAAAGTCAACTTGATGGAATTTGCATCTTGATACAATAAAAGACAGAATTTTACCGTGAAGTGCATTGGCAAGACTTCCATTAGAAATGTAGTCATAAATAAGCAGCTTTTCATCCACAGACCAATAGTACGCCCTAAGAGTTACAATATTGGGATGTCTTAACTTCCCTATTGCTTCCACCTCCGTCTGAAATTCCTTGAACCTTTGAGACCCTCCCTCACCCAACCTTCTCACAGCAAGGGTCAGCCCATCTTCGAGCACAACTTTGTATACAATCCCAATTCCACTCTTCCCCAAAACAAAAGCCGATGCTTTAAGCAGCTCATCCAGATCGAAAGCTACCTGAGAATCCAACGGCACAAGATCGTATTGCTCGACATTTTCAGACAGAGTTTCGGATTCATCTTTCCTAAAGCACAAGCACTCTTTCCTTCCCTTCCGGCCCTTCTCAAAACCATGGACATTATCATCTTTGGTGCGACTGCGTACACACATCCTCGAATAACAATACGAAAATAGCAGCCCAAGAACACAAATTCCAACCACGTCACCAACTACTATTGCAATTATAGCGCTCTTGCTCAACCCTCGAGCTTTTCCACCGCCCCTTGCACTGTCATCTGAGTCAGGTGGGTTATTACTCGGAAAATAGGGTAATGTAGGAGCAATTGCACCTGTAGTATCAGGAGAACATGGATTCTTCAATGGAGGGCCACAAAGCCCAGGATTTCCAATAAATGCAGTCGGTCCTCGATTCATAAGAGCACCATTCTGGGGTATCGGACCACTTAACTTGTTGTACGTCAGATCAATATAAACCTTCTCTGGAAGATTTCCGAGGCTAGCCGGGATAGAACCACCAAACAGATTGTGAGACAAATCAACAGTTCCTTGCAAGTTGGACAAATTCCCCATATCACTAGGAATTGATCCATTGAACCTATTGGACGAAAGATCAAGCTTTTCAAGAGCAACTAAATTGACCCCAAACCCGTCCGGAAGTGAGCCGGTGAAATTGTTTTGACTGAGATCGAGGGTCTTGAGTCTCTTGCATTGAACAATGGAAGTGGGTATAGAGCCATTCAACATATTCTGAGACAAATCAAGAGTCTGGAGGTACCCGAGGTAGCCAATCTCATTCGGCAGAGACCCAGATAAGGAATTCCCATAAAGCACCAAACTTTGCAGGCCCCCAGCTCGAAAGAGCTCCGAGGGCAAGCTCCCAAAGAACTTATTGTTCCTCAAGTTAACGTGGCGGAGGTCAGGGAGCGACCCGAGCGCGGAAGGAAGGAGCCCGTACAGCCTCTTTTTAGGAATGCTCACGGACACGACTTTCCCTTCTTTGCAAGTGACCCCATTCCAAGAACAAGGGCTCTCGTCGGAGGCGTTCCAGTTACCGAGAGACCCTTCCGGGTCCTGGTAGACGGACTGCTTGAACGAAAGCAGAGCATAGCCCTCGGGGTTCAAAGAGCACACGACCACGCAGGAGCTACACACCAGGAGGACCAGCAATACCAAAGAACCCATCTTGAACCACAGATTGATACAATTCAAGGGGAAAAAAGGAAGGGAGAAAGAAAGGGAGACTTGACCGTTGGAGCGAGCCAAGGGAAAATGCAAGAGACCTGAGAGGTTCTTCACAGAGCTTTACCACCTCCTTCTCTCTCTACACCAGAAAGTGGACAGCCCCAGCAGATGTTAATGTAAGAGAAAGCAGATGAAACGGAGGTAGGAAAGCACGGGGGAGCGAGACAAGGGCCCAAGGGGGAGGAGCAGTGTGGAAGGGAAAGACGAAAAGGAGGGAGAGAGGTGTAGCTAAACGAGGTCTTGGAGAGTGGAGTGAAGTGTGGTTTGATAACTGGACAAAATAGAAAAAGGAAAAGGAAGAGAGAGAGAGAGAGAGAGAGAGAGAGGGAGGAGAGAGGAGAGAGAGTACATAATACATATGCATGTTTGGTAGGAGAAATTCCCCATTAGTTCCTAGCTAGCTAGCTAGCATGGCAATTTATCGCGAGATATTGAATGGACAAGTGACATCTCATGCCAAGGAGGAGACCATCATACATCTGGCTGCAGTCATTGAAACCGAGCGATGGGGCCGGTTTATCTCCAGAGAAGCGAGCCGAACCGGGTTTATTTAAACCGGTTCCGAGCCGCTTCAACACTAGGACCAGGTAAGTTCCAGAGTAAAAATCTCAGTTTTATGCTTTTTCTAGATTGTTCTTCATCTTGTTTAAAAAAATATAGATATGATAAAGATGGGTAATCTATGCTTGTCTTGTCTTGACCATAATATTAACCAATTTGTCACGAAATTATTTATGTACTACATTTTTTGAAAATAATAATTGTATTATTTGAAGTTGAGCCTGGTTTCCAAGTTGACCTTATGACTGGCCAATTTGGTGTTGGACCAGTTTCTAAGGAAATTTGACTCTGACATGGTAAGTTATGGGTTCTTGATTTGAAAGTTATGCACTCTAAAATCGATCATCTTTTATAGTTGTGTGACCATCTCATATAAAATTAAGTAAAAGAATGATATTTTGTTTAAAAGAAACTTTCCCAATCCGACCTTTTATTAGTGGATCACAAGTTACAATTACTACCCTCATGTAAACTTAAAAAAAATATAAATGCGGGTAATGTTTGTGTCTATAGTTAACCGATAAAAAAAATACAGCCAAATCAACACTTTCTATTCAACATTCATGTCCAAACTTGCATAGATTTTTCATTCTACAAAACCACATTATTCTCATCGAGTTGATGAGAATTTATTTGGTCGTCAAGTTTATCATCTTAGAGTTATATTGAAGCAATGAATTAATCGGAGAGGGGATCTTGAAACTTGAAGGGAATGCCTTTTGGGATCTTTATAACGTGAACTATGAAACTAATTGATTATATCGTATCATGATACAACAATGACGTAAAACGCTTTCACGTTGGATGCAAGAAAGTGTGCAAGATTGTTGGTGAAAAGTTGAAGGCGACCTTATTGTCGAGGGGCTTTGAACTTTAAATTTAACCAATTAATGAACTTGATTTTATCTTACGATCATGGTCCCCAAGTTAACAAAAATGGGTACAGAAAAATGAAAAAGAAGAAGAACAACAACAAAAGAGTACAATCCACATTAGCAAAAGGGCCAATTGGGTCTAAAGAAGGAGATTTGTTGGAAGATGATCGAAGCAAATTTTGAAGCATGAACATGTTTAGCAATCATCATCAAATGCACATAGCAAATGAGAAACTAGCATCTTCTATAAATAATTTCGCTCGACATGTCTCGATAGTATAGTATGTTGTAGTCAATCGGCGTCCCGGAGACGCTTGTGAAGTGATTGATTAGGGAGGCGTTAAAAAGTCTTTGGGCAAATGAACTATTCTAGTGAAATGTGTGGTCATCCCGGCGAAGTCCTCTTTTGCCTTTAATGCAGCAAACAAAGAGAGCCAGCCTTTGTCCATGGCGGAGCCTTCCTTTATGATCACAGGGTGAGTTGTACCGAGTCAAATGGGGACTGGACAGTCATGATGAACCCCTCTTGGTCCTCGAACCGTTGGAGGAGACACCATCATCAGTCCGATCGCTTTCAGCGCAACCAATCATCACCACAAAAAATCGGTGTCCCGTGAAAAATTAAGAAAAAAATAATTTCACTAAAAACTTCCAAATAAAAATACTGATATGATATTTACTTCAAATTAATTTTCATGTTATAAAATATATTGAATTAGTATACACATAATTACTCAAAATGGTTCGATCGTGTCACATTTAAACGAAAAAAACCAGATTGGTTTGTGCTATATTTACCCTCAAATTAATTTTTTTGTCACAAATCTTTCAGATAGATATGCGTGTGTTACATTTATTATAATGCATTTGGGATAAATATGGCATTGATGTGGTAAGAGCATATTTATTTGAGAATTTTTGTAATATAAAAATTAATTTATGGTAAATATGGCATTTGGATAAATGTCTTTAGGACTTTTGTTAGTGTTAAAAAAAAAAGAGAGAGGTTATTTCCAATAAAAGAAAATAAAAATTAACAGTAAAGTTTAATAACCCAACTTTTTTTGGGGCTAATTTAATGACCCAATCGTACCCTATTATGATGGGATAGAATCTATCAAGCTGTTAACTAAAGTTAAAAATACTTATATTAGCTCCGGTGGTCCAAGGTGGGTCCCGCATTCGGGTACGTCCTCCTTTCATCAATGCTCACCACGTGGAGCGACTAAAGCACCCCCTAACCGCTCGCCCCCGTCGCGACACTGACCGCGAGATATCGCGCCCCGAGATTTTGGCCCTAAGACGACACGCGAAGCCCCACCTCGGAATTAGCCGTTTGTCGGGCGAGCGGGCCGGGGGCCGCGCCAGGTGCCGGATCGGTCGGTCCGCGTGTTGGGGGACAAATTAGAAATAAGATCGATCTTCGGGGGTCGGAAATCGCAATATCGGAGAAGTACGGGGGGGGCGTCGATCACAATGCTTGGAGCCTGGCCTGGGCGACGGTCTCGATGTTCGGAAAGCTCTCTCCCTGCTCGGTCTGACGACGGGGGGTGACCGGATTTCTAGAAACCCCGCCATTTTTTTTTGTCCTTTGTTTTGGTATTATTGGATTCTAGCGGGGGCGCTCGGCAAATTAGTATTGACCTTCTTGGAGGGGGTAAAGGTCACTTGCTGGGCTGGCTCTTCTTTTTATTTTATTTTATTTTAAGCGACGTATGCTGTTTTCTACCGATGGAGCCGTGCGCATTTTTTAGGGGGGGATGCACATGGTGCGGAGATAAAGTTCGGTTTATGAGCGAAAGTGGGGGTGAATTTGATTCCCAAAAGAAAGGTTGGTTGGATGGTGATGGTGATGGTGTTTTGATTTGGACCGGCGTGATGGGTCGGGTCATTTGTCGTGCCGGTGTAGCGTCGGCGATTGTGCCCGCCGTCTTATGCACGAAGCCTTGTTCGATGCACATAGATGGAGGCAGCTCGCGTGTCTTCGTGGAGATTACAGCGATTGGAAGGTTTTGAATATCTCATATTATAAAGAAAATGGCGGAATAGATTATAGAGCGTGGCGGTGTAATTTTGATGGCTCGTGTGAACTTGTAGCATTGCGTTAAGCTGATAAATAACGAGCGACCAATTAAAGTTGGTATATGCATAACTAGATCCATATGTCATGTTGGTGAATGTGGCCACTTTGTTGTCACGGTTTTAGACTTTCCAGACTAAAGACAAGCTTGTGCGTCCCCTAGTAAATGGGATAATCATATTAGCACTAGTAGCCTTTCCTCCCTATAAGGTTCTATTTACTATTTAGCAGTGTGGTAGATTGTACCATCACGATAAGTCATATCATGGTCTGTTATGAACACGACACCCCTCACATCATTAGCACGAATTGATCGCATCTCTCCTTGCGCATTCCCAATAATTCATTGTTTTTTTTTTTATATGACCCAGGAATCATACAGTCGATAGACGGCCGAGACAAATCTAGAGTGACGCTAGCAAAGGATCTACTACCCCGGCATCACACTTAAGATCTCAAGCGTCTACGTTGGGTTTCGAACCCTTTAGTCCTGGGCAGACTTTATGAAGGCTCTTATCCAGCACAGTTATCACAAGCGGTGGTCCCAATACTTCATTGTTCATGTCCGAAAGCTCCACATTTAGCTCCTTGTTTGGGAGTTGGGGGGAATAGATCTCATTGCTTTTTTTTTTTCTAATTATATAACATATATCCTTTCGAATTGCATATATTCGTGAAAATCCCATCCCCCTTCCCTTTTTCATGTTGACAATTCCAAAAGGAAAATATAAATGTACTTCTATGCAGCATTTATAAAAAGAAAACAGACTATTTTGTCCCTCGACTGAAATTGGGTTTTCGGAATTCTAGTATCTCTTATGAACGAACTAGTTCTTTTTATCAGACCTCCGATCCGAACATTATCAGCGTCAGCCCTTGAGTCTAGGCATAACAAAAATCCCGCGTCCAAGGCCACTGAAGCATAGCGAAGGCCCAAGAATGTTCACTGACTCCAGCAGTTTCCCTAAGATTCGTGTGACCAAATAGGGCCTTGTGCCGTCCTAGGCACGATGTAAAATTGCTTCTTCTGAGATCTCATACGGATTTTGGCATCTCTCGGACATAAAGCAACTAGAGAATAGAGTCGGGGATAGGGCTTGAAAACTATTCTGTCCTAATTAAGGGGAGTAAGACGTGCAGACAGCGACACGTTAAAATAAGAAATGCAATCTGACAGCCCACTACATTAATGGACTGGCGCGAACTTGTGTAACCAGACATTGAAAAATCCAAGGCAGGCCTTGTGAATTATTAGACGATTTGACAGTTCTATGGTCCATGGAGAGGGACGGGTCTTTTAGCCGTAATTCTTTGCAATTTCCTTTTTAATTTAAAGAAGAATAATATAACGCACAAAAACTCGAAAGCCTGTATAATTGCAGAGATTGTGAAAACCTACCTTGTGTTTTTTGGCCGATGATCATCAAGGGATCCTTGCGGACACCTTGAGACGAATGCCTGTAAAATTGCAGTGCCCGTGAAGTCCTAGCTCGTGTACATCCGCCAAGACAGAGGAGTCAAGTTGGACCGTAGGGTGACCATGACGGGTGCACTTGTTTTTTTGTGGGGAGAAATTACACAAAAACTCCTCGTGAAATTTTAGGGCGGCGTACGAAATTCTCATTTTTTATGTGATTTTTCAAGGGCGCAAGTGCAATTCTTCCTGATTTTTTTAGTCAAATCACTCTTCTTTCCCTCAAATGCATTGGCACTTACAGGGAAAAAAAGATAAAAAAAGAAGAAGAAAAAGAATAGAGGTAATGATCGTCAAAAATATGTTAGCGTTGTTTGTTTAATTTCACTTAGATTTTTATCAACCTTTTTAATTTTTTAAAATTATTTATATTTTTTTGTATATTTTTAATAAGAGACTACTGCTGCCCCCGACGAATTTGACATTTTCACCATAGTCACCATAGTGGTCCCATCCATCTATGTCATGTAAATTATTTATCTCTTATTGAAAAATAGATTAAATTGATTCTCTCTATGCATTTCTTTAGTTGGTTTTGTTTCGTAGTATCTTCATTTTCATATACCATGTTGTATTGTGCCAAAAATTACAAGAGTGCATAACTTTGCCATTCCGATGTGGTCCTTTTAACTGGCTAACGAACAAAGGATATATGAAAGGTAAAGTATTAAATATACGCATTTCAATGGTAATACGAACCTCTAGGATAAATGTGAAAACCTTTTTGTTATGAAGCTAACTATGATATTATTATCTGTCCTAATTTTTTTAATCATTACAGTTTTCTCTTATTTTTCTACAGTTTTATCTTATTTGGAGCTAAAAGAGTTATTTGACTTAAAGAAATAAGAAAAATTACAACTCTGCCTTTGACAAATCACATGTTACCCCTCATCGAGGGAAGAGCACCATCGATCCAGCCAAATCTGACTCACTGTTTTTACAGCTGTAAAGTCTCTTCTCATTCATCATTTGGTAATGACAGCAACATTCTGGCCTTTAATTTATGCTGCTATCTTTTACTATTCTACGACACTGCTGGTTTAAACACCAGTTGACATATAAAATCGAACAATGACTTCTTCACAATTCTCAACATTCAAAATATTTTTTACTTAATTTATGAGAAAGAGACGGGAACAAAAATAAAAAATAACTTGTATTCCGTACGGGCTTAAGATGCATAAAGCCCTTTGGGCCAAATAAAGGGTGTTTGGCAAATTTTTTAAAAGCTTCCATAAAGACGCAAAGGTGAGTGCGTGCTTTAGAAGGCTTCAATCACGTCCAAGAGGATAGTTTCATTTTTGGTTTTCGGCCCGGCCCATAATTTGTTCAACGACAGGAGAACAATCACTTTCGCAAGTCCATTGAAGTAGTTGACTATGGAAGCCCCCACGTGCCTTCGTTGAAGGTCTTTGATATAAAGAATTCCGTGTAATATTGCTTCGGCTTCCCTAGACGTACAGGCAAAGCCTTCGAGCACCTGCCCTAGCGAATCCCTCACAAGACCACCAGAGGTTAAAACTATCTTAATTGAATTTTTATATTTTCGTCTTTGCCCTCGTAATATCATTGTTCATCTTTTTCTCCGTTGAATTGGCCAACGTGATTGCATGTGGCAACAAGCTGGAGAGAGGTTGGCTTGGTTGTGGCTAGCCCCAGTGACTATCACCTGCTAGTCGTAGCGACTCCCAGCGAGTCGTGATGACTGCAGATCTAGGTCGCACAACCTCCGTGAAGGGCCGCTTGAGGAAACTAGGCGAGGCCCACTTGGTCGTGCAATATTGACGAGGGCCACCTAAGGTTGCCGTTCATGGAGGTCATGCGACCTAGATTTGGGTTGTGCGACCAAGCGGCCCTTGCCGAGGTCACATGGGTCACGTGACCCTCGCTAAGGGTCGCCTAGGGGGTCCCTGACCCCAGGCGACCCTTAGCAATGGTCTCCAGGGGTCGCCCAACCCTAGGTGGCTTTCACCAATTATCTCTAAGGGCTGCTTGAGGTCTTACAGCCTTATATGTCAGCCACCGGTGACATATTTCAATCACCTGGTGGCTGCTTGCCCTTTGTCGGCCAACTTTTTTTTTTTTTTTTAATCACAAAAGTTATTTGTAAATATAATTTCTCCAAATATTATTTTGCTTAAAAGTACTTCACAATTGATTTTCATATTACAATTTAATAATAACAATTTATATTTTTGAAAACCCCTTTAACTTAAAGTCTTTTGTATTTTCCGAAAGTCTTTTTTAAAAAGTCCAATCAAATGCACCTTTAGTTAGGAAGGGAACCAGCAATTTGGTTTTTTTTTTTTTTAAGTGTACAATTATTTGAAAATCAACTAAATTGGTTTTTGACGAGACAATGTGGCTTTATGGAGAAGAGCCAGCTAGACAAAGGGAATTCATTTCATTTCAATGGGATAACTACGAGAATGATTCATGAACTTTAATCCAATATAGAAAATAGTCTTTAACTTTTTAATTTATTTAATGTAGTCCCCAAAATTTGGATACATATTTAATCTGAGGAGTTCATAAATATGGTCAATATTATTCTTGAACTTGTATTAAAGGAAGAACAATATTGTGCATTTTCATGTAGTTCCGAGATTAGATTAAAAACATGCACAAAAAAATAATTAGTCACATTGAATGAAAAAAAATTCAGAGATGACATTTCACATTAGGTTAAAGTTCAATAATTATATTGAAATGATTAAAGTTAAAAAACAACATCGCATGTTGGTTCACAATTCAAAAATCATTTGTGTTATTATTATTATTTTTTCAATAAGGTTCTTCCCGTTCACAAAACATACAAAAATTAATGACTTGAGTAGAGCGTTGCTTGTAAGTAGAACTATCAAACTGATGAGTTGAGTCAAGTTTGGGTTAAGTCATAAATAATCCGACCTAAATTGACCAATTAATCAATTTATGACCAATTTATCATTTATGTAAATTTATTGACCATGCTGGACTCAACCCTTATCCAATTCTACTCAATCCGACCCATATTGCTAAAACACTTTTATATTCAACTAAATCTAGAAATTTTTGTTTCTTATGATTTTAAAAAAATTATATTGTTAAAACGCTTCCATACAATTACAAAATTAATGGATAAACTTTATATATATATATATATATATATATATATATATATATATATTTTTTTTTTTAAACTGAGGCTTCATTTATTTATGGATTGTGATATTTCTGAAAATGATAATATTTTTCAGTGTTTTGTTAAAACTTGAAAAATTTATTAATTTTTTTTTCACTTGGCATACAAAACCCGATTTGATTTTTTATGCACTCCTTTCAAGTAATTTTTTTTTTTTAAATTTGAAATTTTAATTATTTCATGTTTATTTTTTCTTTTCTTTTTCCTCTTTATTCACTTGGTCGCCAGCCATGGCAACTGTGGTTGGCAACAAGTGGGCTTTGGCTTGCAAGGGTTGGCTTGCTCAATTTCAGCGAGCTAAGCCTCGTTAGCCTTAAGTAAGGCTCCACCTCACCAGGTCCGGCAAGGTTGAGTTCACCTCGACGTTGGTGAGCTTGAGTCATGCCCTTGCTAGATCAGGGAGCCTCGAGTCTTACCAACTGTTGAGGCATTGAGAGGCTCATCAATGCGATTGGGTGAAGGCCGCGAATCTCAGCCCTGTCGATGAGGATTTAAAAATAAATCCATTTGCAATCCATGTATCGTTAGATTTACATAAAATTTAATCTATTTATTAAAAAAATTTCAACCCACATATGATCCATGTCATTGAATATGGATTCAAAATGAATTAATCCATTTTCACACTTTTATGTTTAGTCAAAGATAATGTATTTCGAACCTATTAATATAATTTGTGATGTGGGGCTCAAATGGGACCCGCGTAATTAATGATGTGCTTTGTATATCATACAATAAACAAATTTCAAGGACAAAAATCATACGTAATTTTCGTAAATAAAGTAGGGAATTTAGAAAGTAGAAAACCAAAAAAAGGGGGAGAGGAGAGAAGGCAGTTTGGCCATGTCGATTAAGGCTATGCCAGAGCACAAACGAAACGACGCCGTAATGGACTTATCCGACACAAGCGGACGCAAGCCGGAGGAGCCAACGGAAGATGAAGAGACGACGACGACGACGACGACGACGACGATGATTCGAGCCGCCGTCGAAGCCGTCCACTCCTCCCCTTCTCAGGCCGTCCTCTACCTCACCGGCGGCGCCTCTCAGGTCCCACGCCTCTTCCCTTCCCTTCTGCGTGCATCGCACGCTCATCGCATCGTCGCTGATCTTCCCGTCCGTGTGGATTTGTGACGCGTGTCAGCTGTTGAAACCAGGCCCTCGGGTGGTTGATGTCGGTGCCCGGAGCGTCCAGCACCGTCCTCGAGGCCGTCGTCCCTTACTCCAGAATGTCCATGATACAGTTGCTCGGCAAGGTCCTCGTTCCTCCCCCCTGTTGCCGAACTCAATCGGCGCACGAGTCGTGGTTTCTCGGCCGTTTCTATGTTGCGGCAATTTCTCGTTTTCGATTTCGAGGTGGTTTCGCCTGATGTTGCGATCTCCGATCGGGATTGAAATGCCCGGTGTCCTCTTTGAATGGTTTTGCAGATTCCTGCTCAATTCTGTAGCGAGCAAGCCGCGGAGGAATTGGCGCTGCTGGCTTACAACCGTGCTCTCAAGCTTTCTAGAACAGGTGACGGAATTTCATCAGTAATTCCAATTTTGTCTATGAAAGTGGTTTAAACTCCATGAAGTTTGGTCTGCACTAGCTGGTGTTTAAATATTCATGCTATAGTTCTATTGTTTCTCTTGCATTTTATATCTAGAAAGCGTTGGACTGTATTCTCCTACTGCTACTGTGTATGTAGAATGTCTTTTATCTGTTTCTTTCATTGTAAAAGCACATTAATCGTACATTAAGCAGAGGGGAAGTGGTATTCTTGACTAGTGTGCGCGGCGATATTCTTAAAGTTCCATTATTTCCTATAAGCGGCTCTCTTCTGTAGATTTCTGTGCTATTTTGATGCATGATCTAGCAGGATGTTTCAATTAGCTTGCCTGTCCTATTATCAACAAGGTCAAAGTCAGTAAATGTTGCTGATTTTGCAAGCTATTTCACGCAGTGGAATCTCTTAGTACTCACTCTTGATACACATGGATTGAGCCCCAGTACAAATATTAAGCTCCTAACATGATGTAGGAATAACCCTAACAAGGGCTCCTATACCAGTTGACTTAGTTGGAGAAGTGAAAGATCTCAAAAAGAACAAAAACAGGGCTAAAATAGAGTTGAGTTGAAGCTGGAACAGAGAAAAGATATTTATGGTTTATGAAGAACCAATCATGTTTATTGAATGAAGAAAGCTAATGAGTTAAGAGACTCAGACTCGTTTATACTGGGTTACAGATAATAGACGATCCTGATCTCAAATAACATCTCTAAACTCAACAATGCAATCTAATTGAACATTTGCATGACTATCGTGAGAAGAGACTAAATGAAAAAATAACACTTCGAACTACTAAAATAGGATAATACTCCTGCGTCACAACACTTGTTATGATATGCTATCCATTGCTTATGATGTCTTATAGAGCCGTGTCTGTCTCTTCCCATTTTGCAGATTCCCCAGTTATTGGAGTGGGTTTCACTGGCTCTTTGGGCGGAAAACACCCAAAGCGTGGAGATCATAGGTATCATAGAATTGGAATAAGTATACTCTTGCCTCTTTTATATGTCAAAACATTTTAGCGCGTTGGTCCGTGTTATTAGATGGCATTGTGGTATATTTCATGGTAGGGCTATTGAATTGTTGAATCCTCATTTACAATGTTATCTTTTGTTGAAGTCACTTATCAGAATCAAGAGTTTTGTTTCCACTGCATTCTAACTCATTGTATCACATTCTGTTGTTCGATAATTGAGAATCACCATCAAAATCTCAGTGTAGGTCTGGGTTAACCCTTTGTTCCGTAATCCATACTGGTTTGAGAAGTATAAATGAGTTTGCCAAATGATGATTGACAGAGTGAATGAGACTTTTCTGCCGTCGCATTTTTCTCTCTTCTATTGTTCTATTCTCGAGGACTTATCAAATTACTGAAATTTGGTGGTCTTAGAATATACCTATCGACGTGTATAATGGCACCATCAACATAGGGTCCGCTTCAGGACTTAATCAACCACGATGTGCCTTTGAACCTTTAGGTTTTTTTGTATTATTATGTAAATTTGTTAAGTTGTTACTCCATCTACCTGATGGCTGTAACTTTATTTCATAAATAGGTTTCATGTATCGGCTAGAACATCTGACAGAAGCTGGGTGTCTACAGTTACCTTGTCAAAGGTAAGTGTATCCAATTTCGATGTTTTCTCTCCAGTCTGGTATGTATATCAAAAGATTGTTGGTTTCATTAGGAGCCATATGGATGTAGGGATTGCGAACAAGGGAGCAAGAAGATAAGGTCTCAAGCCAGTTTCTGCTGAAGGTATGGCAATTTAGTAAAGACAAAATGTCAATTGAGAAAGTCTTCTGCCTTTCCTCTTTCTTTTTACCGTATAAAATGTTGGAAGTTGGGGGCTATTTTGTAACTACAAAAGGAACTATATTTTGGGACCTGTGCAAAGATGCATTTAGTCTCATAGTAGGTCTGGCCTGATCTTATGCTTAATCTCTCGTGGGACTGATTTTTTGCCTTCTTCTTATAGTTAGTCCAAAAAAGTTTAACTTCCTATTTGCCACAGGCAATTGCAAATGCATGCAGAGTACCATCAACATCTATTTCAGAGTTGACAGAGTCTGATTTGTCGAGCGAATCTGAAAAAACTTTTGATGAAGATGAAGAATTGGAACAGCTTATAAATGGCGAAGTATGCTTCAAGATGTATCCTTTCTCCAATGGTATAGATTCTGGTTGTGTTCTCCGGAATTGATAAATACAATGCAAAAAATTGTTACTTATGCATTTTCTGCAGATTCACATGCGTCGGATGCAGAAAGAAAGATCATTTTGTCTGGTTCGTTTAATCCATTACATGATGGTCATCTGAAGTTGTTGGAAGTTGCTTCTAGGTACATTTGAGAGTTGATGTTTCCACGTGACTTGTGGTGTTGTGGAAATTTAACTTTGTTTACTTTACTTGAGTGCAGATCGTTGGTAATAGAGCAACTGATTGTTCATCTTTTGAGCTTACCCACCTTGTTGTCATGCTACATATCCTCTAGTTCTGCTAGGTGTTTTGAATTTAGAGCAACAGGCAACATGCCTTAAATTGAAGGCAAATATTGGTCTAGCTTAATTGTTTCACGGTACTTTGGCATTTGCTAACCATATGGACCGAAGCAAATAATATCAAGTTTCAAACTTTTACATATCCAGATAGTTTTACGACCAAAAAAGAAAAAATCCACATAGTTTTATGCATTGTGTAGAATAAGCCCTCATCTAGTGATACAAGCTGTAGAACTTTAAATTACTATTGTGCGGTAGTCAAGAAAGCCGCAAACTGTTTTTTATGAACATAATTTAAACTTCAAGCAAGTGTTCAAAAAGCTTGAAAAATTGGATTTCTGGGAAAAGGGTAACGATTTAGACTTGCAACTTTGGTGGGGAAGGAAATGATTTAGTATAAAGCGAAGGAAAAAAATCAAACTGCAGTATAGATTCTAATTTTTTCATCGTATTAAATTATATCTCTTTTTTCTTCTTTGGTTAAGTTCATGCTAACCTTTGGAATAACTAATGTGGACTTATCGTATTACACTATGAGTCAAACATTTTAAGGACACAAAATGCATTGAATAGTTTTAATTAATTTTAAGGACACTATGAGTGGACTTATCATATAACTTTCAGTGTACAAAATTCAACCATTATTAGAAGGCAATTGAAATTAGAGGGGAAGGATAATAGAATCGTTTTAATTAATTTCAAATGAAAATGCATTTTGAATTGATAATTTCACATGTATTGAACAGTTTTTAAAAACATATAGGAAAAGAAATTTTAAATGTAAATTCCATCCGCGTCATTAATTCATAGCTCCTTTGCTTTTGCAGCAAAATACGTATCTAGTATTAGATGTAGGTCAATTCCTAGCAACTTATTGTTTTGTCCTAATGGCAGAATTTTGATGTTTTACTCTTCTTAATAAGTTATTGGGTAGTGTCTCCATTGTTGTGTCACGGTGAGTTGAACAGCCATTTGTGAAGTACAAGCTTCGAATTCCTTCTTTGCAATATCTAAACAGATGCATGAAGTCCTCTTGTTATGGGTTTCTGATATTGCATCACGTGCCATACCTGATATTCATGTTGGACTTTTGTCCTTTGATCAGATGTTACAATTTTTTCATTAATAAATGAATTCTACTGCAGTATCTGTGGCAATGGGTATCCATGTTTCGAAATTTCGGCAGTAAATGCGGATAAACCTCCACTATCAGTGCAAGAAATAAAAGATCGAGTGAAGCAATTTGAAGGAGTTGGTGAGATTTGCTTGTTCTTTGTTACCAGTCCTGCTGTGTGCACTTTATTTTCCTGCCTGGATGTTCCACACTGGAAATTGAACGAACTCCAACTACGAAACCACTTATGTACGTTTTTGCAGATAGATATATATGGCAATGAATATGGATATATTTGGCAATGGATATCCATACTGTATTGCATTTTACATAGATTCAATATCTATAGTGAAGATCCTGTGCTGATTTTTGAGCTTTCTGTAGAGATTTACCTCGCAATTGCTGTACAGGCAGTGGCTTTGGTTTGAGTGGACTTGTTGTTTGCTGCCATTTCAAACTACTTTTGTGCCCTCTTACATTTTCTTATAATTGGCTGCAATTGTGTGTCCTATCTGCACTGCGCTTATCAGGATGCAACATTGTATAAAGAGTTGTGCAAGCAAGGCTAGAGGTTCCACTGTTGTTTCTGAGGCACAGCGTGTTTTTGAAAAGAGAGGTTAATATATAGAAATATTACCATACTAAAAGCTGAAATTGTTTAATAACGGTGTTGGCCATTGACTGATGACTTGTGAACCATATGTGCTCTGCTTCTGCATAATCTGTACAGGAATGGGATGAGGCTTCGAAGTCAATATCCGTGTCTTTGTTTTTCTGAGGGCCTTTTCTGTTAGAACTGCTTTTAACTGCCAATGTTCCTTTTATACTTCTATTGGTATCAACCATCACGCTTCTTGGAATTTCAGGAAGAACTGTGATAATATCTAATCAACCATTTTTCTATAAGAAAGCGGAGCTTTTTCCAGGCAGTGCTTTTGTAATTGGTGCAGACACAGCAGTGAGACTTATTAATGTATGGTCTCAACCATCTACTGTAGATTCATTTTCTTTATTTTAGACACTAGCCCTGCATTAATTGTTTATAGCTTTCATAGGGTTGATGTTTCTTGATGTAGCATATGGCTCACTTTCAATTTATACTGCAGCTTCGTGTTACTAGGGGTAAATGGATTGCGAAAATTAAGGAATATGTTTTGACAGTCTTTCCACTTTTTAGTATCGTGGAGCAAGCTATTTCGTTTTCTTGATGCTTTTGCAGCGTTTATGGATTTGGTTGATAATTACGTCATGCAGCCAAAATATTACGACGGGGATTATAAGAAGATGCTGCAAATACTTATTGGATGCAAAAGCACTGGATGCACTTTTTTGGTGGGCGGTCGTAACGTAGATGGAGTTTTCAAGGTCTGTCCTATGAGATTCTTGGAAATGTGCCCTTTTTCCCTTTCCTTTTCTACCTTCATTACATCTTTTCCTTACTAACCCCAGAAGCTTGATCCATCAAATGCAACACACTGCAGGTTCTCGAGGATTTTGACATTCCGGATGTTTTGAAGGACATGTTCAGATCAATCCCTCCTGAAATGTTTCGCGTGGATGTTTCATCCACTGAAATAAGGCAAAGTCGTGGACTGTTATGATATACAGATGGCAGAGACAAAGGAATGGCGACTTTGTCAGTAAATTCATTGTTATATTATTAGATGTATGTCCATCTGTCACTCAACTCTTATTTATGCCCGTACAGAGAGGCATTATACCATACCTCTGGTGAAATAAAAAATCTCAAATAAAGAATATATATACTGGAGAGTTGGGGGAAACATGCAGATCATGAAGCGCATTGCTTATATTATTATATCTGTCGCTTATCATTTACTACTTAGTTAACTGAAAAAAGAAGAAGACCCAAATATGGGCTTGCTCATTTCCAACTTGTCATTGCAATTTTGCTTGCTGAAATACGATAAGTTCTCTTATGCTGTATATTCTATGTTAATAAATTGGAGTCTTCTTTGAGAGAGAGGTAAGGAGTGTTCTATCTTTGGCGATGTACATTCTGTTTTACTAGTTGTTGAGGTTATCAACATCGGCATGAAGAGGTGAACTCCTGGAGCATGAGAGGATGGACATAGTAGCAGTGACCGCAGGTACTGTGCTATCAATGTTTACTATGTTATGTCCTTCAACAACCATGAGCTGAACCGAAACCCAGAAGAAGAAAGAAGCTGCACTGATTTGTGGTGCATCAATTTGGATTCACGTTACTTGAATTAGAAAAGCCATTCTCTTTATCAGGGTATAGCTGCTGTAAACATAGCTGAGCCCTACTGATAGTCCTATCGGTTGAAGCTCTAGTCTGGTCAGACACTACGAGAACTTGAAAGTACAGAAAAGATGGAGCAACTACATTTGACCTGCAAAATCTGGTTCTCATCAACTACCTTTTGAATCGAGAGGCGGCCTCTGAGGAAAATGTCAGATCAGGAGTAACCTCCCGAACCCTTTGGGGACGAGATTGTGCGATAGGAGATTGCTGAGCGCTCATCCACCACAAGCTGCGCCGCAACCGGCGGTGCAGTTGCTTCCGTAAGTGCCGGTGTGGGCAGAGGTGGATTCCTTGTCTTTGGACATGCCGTCGGCACACATGAACATAACCACAACGAAGAGAGCAAGGGAAAGCAGGAATGCCGTGAGGACGAGAACCGCACCATTGCTTGAGGCTTCGCCTATGGATACTCCGGTGGCGGCTTCTTTCCATTCCCTTACCATCTCTCTCTCTGACTATCAATACTTGAGGAGGTGATGAGAAAGGTATTATGAGGTAACGAGTGGTTATCAAGGAGCTCTTTATTATCTTTTCAAGTGTCTGCCAACCCTCTTGGCTCCCCCTTGTTATATGGGTGTATGAGGTGACTTCGTGTGGATATTTTAGGACGAGATTCCTTCACCCATCGAATTCCTATGGTTGCCCCCCGGCCAATGACCGGTATGAATGTGACGCTTTGCATCCTCCACCCGAATCTGAAGCCGACCATTTTATCATTATTTTTGCCTTTCCTTAGGTCAATCCCCGAATCTTCTAATGGACACTCCGGCTCCATTTGTCTAAACATTTTTTTCTTTTATTTCGTTTTTGCAAGTGATACAAGTGATTGTCCCTAGAAAAATATTTTTCAAATCATTCAACTTTTATGAAATAAATGGAGTCCTAGATAGAGTCCGATCCCTTAAATTTTGATTTCTTGGATTTTATTGTCGGTCTATATTTACCATTGGCCTAAATTGTAACTCAAATTAGTGTGGGTACTCTAAGGGCGTATTTGGTAATCGACCAAATAGTGTATGATTCTATTATCTTGTTTTCTAAAATAAAAAAAGAACATAAATTCATTTGATAACTTTTGTATTCCCAGCAATAGATTTGAAATAGAATCGAGAAGTAAAAAAAAAAAAGATTTTTTTGTTCTTGAGAACAACTCTCGAATCAAGTCTTTTCTTTTCTTTTTTTTTTTTTTCCCCTATTTTTTCCCTTCTTTTCCTTTGCTTCTTCTTCTTTCTCTTGCCGGTGGCCTCATTAGTGTTTGCGAGGCTGAGCCTTGCATGGTCACAACTTGACCTCATTGGGCCACCGTGAGGCTAGGCCGATGGTTGGGCGAGGTCAGCCAAGCCTCGCCCAACGCAGGCAAGGCTTAGGCCGACGAGGCTTGGCTTGGTCGGGGGTTGGTGATGTTTCGGCAAGGTCACTAGCCTTTGTTTGGCCAGTCATGAGGGCGGGGACTAGCTTAAGAAGAAAAAAAAAAAAAGAAAAGAAAAAGAGAAAAAGAAAAAAATTGTTAAAAAATTAAAAGAAATTCTAAGTCACAAAAGAATTTGAAGATCGTATCAAACGTATTTTTATCTCTAAAATAGAAAATTTTATACAGATTACTAAACACTTGAAATGTTTAGATAATCGGAAAAAACTATTTATAATTATAAATTATTTCGGTAACGTAATTATTATCAAATAGGCCCTAAGCGGCTTGGACATCCGACGTCATGAAGTAATAGTAGTTCAAAGACGATATTTTCTCTTTTGCTAATAATAAAGTATCCAAAATGCTTTAAACACATGACTAATTTTAATTATCCGAAATCATTAGGGGGAGGACTTTCTGGTCTTGGATAATGTGGAAACTCAGCCTCGAATTAGAAACTTCTTCAAAAAGGAGCTGCGCTGGAAAGGGTGTTCGATCGGCATGGAATTGTTAATTATTGTACAGATGGACTTGACCCGTTCCATTAGCAAAATTATATAATTTAGAATCCTGTTCTTTTGAGTTTGGGGATGTGATGTCGTGATTGACGGGAGCAATCAATTGCGGGTGGGATTTTCAAGAGAATCTTGGGCATAGATTACTTTGACTTCACTACATTTATTGCGGATTATTTTTTTTGGAGTTTTTAATTGTCAATCACAAACACGAGCAATGGTAGTTAACTCCCACTAGGTATAAACATAACTGAACCGTTATCGTGTTGCACTATGAGTCGTAATCATGTTATGAAATTAATTGTCACTAGTATGTTTGATAATACATGCTTTTAAACTACAGCATCATAGAATCGGACAGCGTCGCCCCTTTGAGGTGGTTCGCCGAACAACGTTTTTCAAGCCGCGACGCCCCCTTTTTCCCACAGCCGAAAGCTGTGTGCCGGAGGGCTGTATGAAAAAATAGCCACGTCGCGAGTTGCGGGCGAGCGTTCAAACGAGCGGGCTGTGGTCCGCACCCGATGACGGTCCATCGCAATCACTTCGTTGCAAAGCGATCACTCCTTTGACTAGGAATCTAGGAAAGCAAGTGCCTTTTCCTTTTCACGCCCCGGCATGGGCTCAGGGATTTAGATGGATGACGTGGTCCAACCTTACCCAACTTCCATCCCGAAAAAGCTTTGAACTTTATTCAATGCTTTTGACAAAAGTGGAGAAAGATGAGGGGCTTTTTCCGCAAGTGGACGTCAAAGGCGGAGCATGGTGGAGGGCGGATTTTTGCCCCAACGCGTTTGGTCGTTCAAATTGTATGAATTGCACGCATGCGTAACGAACTTTGTATAAACTATTTTGCTCGAGCACCTTTTGCCTTAACATTCTTTACTTATCGAAAATGTTATTTATGGTCCGATCGCATCATGTTGGTGAATGGACTTATCTTATGGTTCAAAGTAGACTGTCGATGTTTTTAATAATAAACCCGACTTGACAAAACCCTCGGATGCCTCTAATAGGACAAAAAAGAAGAAGGAACATGTGGTGCTCAACCTCCCCAAAAAAAGTGAAATATATAAAATATGGCGACTTGATTTACAGACGATTTTACCTTTCTGTTTTTGAAAATTAATTCTTTTTTTGTGTTGGTAGATTTTTTAAAGAGCTGCTAAGTGGTGCCCTGAATTTTTTTATTAGTAATTAACCGGTATTTTTGCAAAATTACGAACTTTGTTTTTAAAATATAGTTAGAAAATTGTCAAGTTTTCTTGATGCGAGTAAGTTGCGTTTGGTAGATTGATCTAATTTAATGGGAAATTTATTAAATATCTCGATTGTTCATAACTCCATATGCCTTTTTCTTGGATGAATTTGGAATTCCAAGCCCAACACCCCTTTATTTTTCTTCATCCTTTTACTTTCCCAGCATGGCATGCGGGTGCAAAAGCACATCTTTAAAAAAGCCATCAGTTTTGTATATTCTGGCTCGCAATCACAAGAGAAACCAAAAAAATTTAGTCAGAACCACGTCGACATCGAATCGAAGTTCCAATCCAATTTATTCGTCATCACGATAGAAAGTCATATGTACATATATCTTTATAGACGAAATTTCCAAAGATAATAATTTTTCCGCAAATTGATCTTTCGGTGCCGTTTTTCATTCCAATCTAGGTCCCCTAGGAATTTTGTCGAGGACTTTGGAATCAAATTTCTTGTACAGTTTCTTCGCGCCTCTCCTGCTTTTGCCAGCAAGATGATCCACTTGGTTCTCGTATCTCTCGTATAAAGCAGGTAGAGTCTCGATGCAAACAAAAGCTTACCACAAAAAAAAAAAAGAAAAAAAAATTAAACACAAAATATAAAAAGGAACAGCAGTTAGCATAGAAAAACAATTACTAAAAATTAGAGGAAAAATAAAATGTTGCAGTGAATTTTAAGGAAGCTTACCAAAATATAGCAAATTCCATGAGCTTACGTAGTTGCCAAGGACGGACAGCATCCACAGGAATGCGATTGCCTGGAATTCATGCGGCAAAATATTCAAACAAATAGATAAAAAAGCATAATTAAGGTTGGTCACATAATTAAAATAAAGAAAATGAGAATTTAGACGACGAAATTCATACCCCGAAAAGTAGCCTCCAATCATTACCACTTGAAACGTAGTACATAATCGAGAGTAATTCGTCAAATTTTCGATAAAGATATCGACACCCGACCTCAGACAGCTGAAAGCTGTACGCATTGGGAGGGTCCCTGATAAGCGAAGAATAGATAGGACTATTAGAAGGATTAAATAGATAGTTTTATGTAATCGATCGTCGTGAAGCACTAGTCATCCACCTCTGAATTAAATCGGCCAAGTTAGACCAAATGAAAATGACGATCATCGATGCCAAGATGAGGTGGCAGAGGAGGGTGACGAAATGGTACTCCACGACTTCGAAGAGAAACCATATAGCCGTGACCCCGATCAAGATCCCTAGCGATAGCTTCTTGTTCTTCCACAATAGCACGTCGGCGACTTGCGATGGCAAATCGTTCTTGCAAAATTAGGAAAATTGGACAGGAAAAGTTGAAAAAAAACAAAATAAAAACGGAGAGACATAAAATGGATGGAGCAGTTTACGTTTCCCCCCGCCGAGGATGTCGTGTAGAGGCGTTTGACGGCCTAACGGCTTCTGCGAAGGTGCGGGGTGGTCGTCGGAATCGGATGAGTATATCGGCATGATCCTATATGTGTAGGTGGGTTAAGCTAATGTTTGTAGAATAATTCGCACGGTACCGTAATTGGTGCGTGGTTTATATAATGCAAAGGTGGTTCTAAGCTTAGGTTTCAAGAAAGTGGTCACGATACAGAAGAAAGGAATGGCTTTGGGTACGATAATGACTTAGGGGCTCATGGTAAGCTTCCTTCACATGCTCGCCTTTCATTAATATAATCACTGCTTGGGGATCCAGAAATCTCCATCTCTCTGTCAATGCCAAGTATCCAAAATGGAGTAACATTCTTTGTCTTGGCTTTTAAAATTAGACCCTTTTTGCGTTTTAGCATTCTTATATGATACGCCGGCTACGTGAGATTACTATTTTTTTTTTTTTTTATATAATACATGTCGATTACTAATGGTGTAGATACATTGAATGGTAGAACTATGAAGTGGTAAGTTTACTCTTCAAGCCATAACCCATCATCTCAAAAGAGATTGGTTTGAAACTGCCGACATGCACACGTGAATTTTGTCGGAAAAGAGTTTCACATCGAAAAGCTAGTGTGATGTGAAGATGTTAATATATCATAATATTTCATAACTCAGGTTCCATCTATTGCCGCACCTAATAATTGATATCACAATCGATGGTTGATTGATGGTTGATTGATGGTTGACTCCTAATGTGTATCGGCATTTGGGGTATATATCAAGAAAGGAATCTTGCGACCAATGTGATTATTAGTTTGGCGAAAGAGACCGGAGATGAAGGTCCTAATGGATGGCAACCTTCATGTTTCAGTCTAGAGAAATAGGAATGAAGATGGGTGTTGGAGATTTAGGCTAAGATATGTAGATGAGAATGAAATCTGAATTGAAGTAGATAGACCTAACATTGAGGTCACACGTGAAGGAAGAACATAGAGTTGTACATTGTAAATTGTGCTAGAAAAAAGTCCCATGACATAGAATTAGTGTATATGTGTGAATTGTGTTAGAAAAGAGTCCTATAGTAGAGAATTGTGTGGTATCAAATAGTTAATATATTTAAGTTGTTTAAGCTTTGAGGGACAATTAGTTTGATTGGATATGTTGACAGGTTTGGATTTGGATTTCCTTCTAGAGAGCTTCAAAGATAATGGTATTGGGCTTCTACCGTGCTCGCAATAAATGGTGTTAGGCCGATAATTGATTAGTGACCTACTCCCAATATGTATTGGTGTTTGGGGGCATATCTCTCATGATCAACGCGATTTCTGAGCAACCTTGACAGATTATAAGTGAGTATTTACATTAATGGGTCGCATTCCGCATCTAATTATACTTTGCCTTATCAGGACACACTAATCATGTGAACATGTGCTTGGAGTACGCTCATCATTCCTTTCATCATCCTCTCAATCACAAATTCTGGCTCGGCAGCTAAAAATTAACGGAAGCAGGAGCTTCTTAGTTCACTCTTCATGGACACGCCAGGCCCCTTTTCTATTAACGGGCTAATTGGTAATTAACACCGCGGAAGGCCACCTTCTCATGTATATTATGGTTCCACAAGACCATCTCAAACTATAGTGGCTTGTCTAATTGGGCCAAGTTCTCAGACGTTGGTTCATGGGATTTGCACATAAAAGGGTGCGTTTGGGAGTAGCTTCTCAAGGCTACTTTGAAACCTCAAAGATCTTTGGGCTAAGGATGGGTGTTTGGCAAAAAATTTTCAAAGCCCTTTTGCAAAATGTCAGCCTCCTTGGGCTTTGGTGCATGCTTGAGCTTTTCAAAGCATGCTGAATGCGAGGAGGGGATAAAAAAAAATTTTCTTCTCAAATTATCCTCGTTGATTTTTCATTTTTCTGGTTTTGCCCTCACTATTCATCGTCTTCTTCTTCTTCTTTCGCGAGTGGGTACTGTTCATCTTCTTCGCGAAGACAACTTTGCCCGTGTCGGCGCCGTGCCCACACCGGCCACTGTGCCGGTAGCCCTCGACCGTGGCAGCACCACACGCATCGGCACTCGAGCCGCCGACCACCGCAATGCCAGCCCTTGATTGTGCCAGCACCACCTGCGCCGGCAACCCGCGAGCCCTCTCTGCTCCACCGCTATTTCGCCGGCCCCGCCAACCACCGTTGTTGTGCCTCCACCAGATCTGAACCCGAGCGGACCGCTGCCCCTTTCGAATTGAAGCCTTTAACTCAAAGGTCTTTGTATTTTCTTAAAGACTTTCTCCAAAAGCCTTCCCAAACGCACCAAAGTGGGCATAAAGCCAAGTTATGTTGTTTGGGTCATGCTAATGTTGGTGCTCAAGGTCGACTCACAAGCGGTCGTCGCACCACTTCAACCATTAAAACTAGCGAGTTGTTGCCATAAAATGCCATGAATTCAGATAGTCTATACTTATAGATAAGGAAACGCGTGTGCCGGCCGGCCGATTGACGAACCAGATCTTACCGGTGGGAAGGAATTTATATGCCAGAAGGGGTCTCAGCAATGTTGCTTTGTGACCGAATTGACGTCTCTGTATATAAGAAATATAATTTTTTTTAATTCCTTACCACATATCTGAAAATCATGTCATTTTCGGTTTGCTAATGAATTACGGTCCCTTTAGGCTTTACCTTTGTGAATTATGCATTAAATCCGGTCAAATGGAGTGGGATTTAAAGATTTCTCATGATAGGATTCTTTGTGTGTACAGGAGGTAATCATCTGGCTGTCATTCCAATTGGCCGGTTTGACCTTGTTTCATAAGATTCGCTTTGAATTGAACTCCAAATCGAAAAGGGAATGAATGACTTGGTCATCCATATACCGGAATATCAAATTCAGTAATGATTGAATAGACTATATAAAGGGGATCCTTCCATAATGCTAAGATCTTACCTACCACTTTTAAAGATTACTTGGCCCAAGAAACCTGGTACTTGCATCTTTCAGTTAGACAAAGACGTGACGCGTCTATGAGTTTGTCTAGTTGCGTGGAGTTACGTCCAGATAAAATTACAATTTATTGCTGTCTTATGCCCTTCATTCGCTCCACTTGGCTCTAACTAACCTAATTTTGTTAGAATGTCTAATCTAAAAACTTAAATTGATAATTAAAAGGAGCTTACATGTATATAAAGAGCATATGAACCCTTAGTCAAGGGCTTGAGATAAAACTAAAGCAGAACTTGACTTTAAGGGTCCGTTCGTTTCGCGGAAAATATTTTAGGAAAACGTTTTCGGATTTTCCGGCGTTCGTTTCAGGAAAATGAATTCCTGAGGAAAATGTTTTCCATCAAAGGAAAAAAGTCTTCTAAGTAGAGGAAAATGTTTTCCACTTTTCAAAAGTGGAAAACATTTTCCTCACTGATCTCTCTTATCTCACACCTCTACAAATTCTGACTTTCTTCTCTCATTTATTTTTCTTCTTTTTTCTTTTTCATTCGAATTATTTTTTAATTTTCTTTTTCTTTTTTAATTCGAATTATTTTTAATTTCCTTTTTCTTTTTCTTTTTTTCTTTCCTTTTTTTTTTTTTTTTTTTTTTTTTGTTTCCCATTTTCTTCTTTCTTTCTTAGTCGTCGACCAAGTGAACCTCAAGCTCGTCGATCTCAAACTCGCTCGTCAATCTGGGCGAGCCTCAAGCTTGACGCTCGCGCTCACCAATCCTGGGTGAGCAAAAATATTTTCCTTACCGAACACCGGAAAATATTTTCCGAAATATTTTCAAGTTTTAACCGAACACTGAAAATATTGTCATTTTCCTAGAAAATGACTTCTAGGAAAATATTTTCCGGAAATGGCTCATTTTCCGTGAAACGAACGGACCCTAATATCAAAATGTCTAACCAAAAGCTTAAATTTATAGGTGAAGGAAGACTATATGTATATAAAGAACATATAAAATTCTAATCAAGTGAACTTGTAGCCTGATTTATATGTAAGTTTTTGACCAGAAATTATATAACACAAGGCTAACTTATGCTTACGATAAATGTGTTAGAGCATTCATATACTAGAGCCATGTATCCCTACATTAACTTATACATTTTTAAAGCTCGTTTGGAGCCAATTTGGTGCATTTTTCAGTAGCACCCATAGTTGTGAAAAGGGATGTTGCAGCCTTTACAAATCTTTGCTAAACTTCTAGTAGCTGCATCAATTTTAAGAAAGCTGCCTCAACCAGCTTTGAGGTGCCGTGGGTTTAAAGGATATTTTACTTAAAACACAACTTATAACACTTCATAGCATAAATGCATAGTAACACAGTAACACCGCAACCACAGATATAACACGTCGCTATGTTGTAGTGCTCTAATATACATCCTCGTAGTACTGTAAAATTACAGAATCTTAAAGTTAGTGAGGCTTTCGTAGAAGTTACTGTAAATTACCGCTGTTTTGGAGTTACTTTAGGCATGAGGGTGTCTATCAAACTGCTTATAAAAGTTACAGCAGATAAAACTATTGCAAAAGCACTGTACGAGAACCTCTTTAGCATATCAATAGCTGTTGGTCTTAGTCTACTAGTATAAAATTAATGGGATAATAGCACCAATGGTTGATGAACTTCGGTCCATTGATAATGTTATCCCCAAACTTTTGATTTGTGTAATGTGATCCCTAAATTTTGGCCTAATGTGTACTGTTATTTGTAAACTTTAAGTTTTGTTTAATATGACTCATGAATTATTCGTAAGTGCTCAATGTAATGTCTAAACTATATAAAAAAATGCAAAAGTTCGGGGATCACATTAAACGTTAAATCAAAGTGTAGGGATTATATTGAATAAATTAAAATTTTAAAAATGATAGTGTAAATTGAACCATTTGTGTCATTTTTCCAAAATCGCATCCCACAAATCAAGTGATAAATAATATAGATCTCGTCGAAAGTTGATGGCTTAGGGTAGAACCTATTACCTTCTCAATTTTGTATCTAATTACTTTTAGTCCCCCAAAAATTGCAATTTGCATCAACTCGCCCTGAGTATCTTCCTCTTCCACACGAAGCTATGTAGAGATTGAGGCAGAGCATGCCAGAATTCAAACTGGGCGCAAAGTCGAAGAGACGACTTGTCTGAGGACTTCCCCACTTTCAGTTCTATTGTCATACTTCACCAGAGCATTCCACTTTCTCGTCCTCCAACTCGTAACGATAGCGACTTTGAGATCGGTCAACTTGACGGCGTTGAATTTTCATGCGCATTCCCTGAATTTTCAACGGTCTAAGATATGAGGCAGAGATATACACGACACCCCACACTTGCAGTTTTGTCAGAAGAATCAAAGCTCCTCCAGCTCATCTCCAAGTCAAACTAATCAGGCAGACAGACCCCCATCCAAGAACCTCAACACTTCACACTCTCTCTCTCTCTCTCTCTCTCTCTCTCTCTCCCCTTCCCCCCACACATATGATATCTCCATTTTCGACCAAACTCCACCACCCCATCCATCCACAATGACCAGAACCAGAACCAGAACCAGAACAGTCCCCACACCTACTCTCTCTCCTCTCCCAATCAACACAAGCCTCTCACTGCTGTTGCTCTTCTCTCTCTCCTTATCCCCCCGGGAGTCTCTCTCCCTCGTCGACACCCACTTCGGAAACTGCAGCATCCCCTTCGCCTGCGGCGGCCTGAACATCACTTTCCCGTTCTATGTCCACGACCGGCAGCCCTCCTACTGCGGCTTCCCGGGCTTCGCCCTGTCCTGCGCCAACGACCGCCCGGTCATCACTCTCGCCAGCGACGACTATGTGGTCCACGACATCTTCTACAAGAACCATTCTCTCCGCATCTCCAAAGCTGCCCTCTCCGACGACAACTCAACCGCCTTCACTTACTGTGCGCCCGGTTCTTTCAAGAACCTGACCATCCCGTCGAGTCTGTTCCGGCTGAGCCAGAACGTTACCACCACCCTCTCTCTGTTATACAACTGCAACATCTCCACCCGCACCGACGAGCTTCTGAACTACAGGATCAGCTGCCCTGGCGAAGAAGAAGGTGAAAGTGGGGTCGTTTTGGGGATATATGGGGACGGCGAGGATCAAGAAGTGATCGATGCCACAAAAAAATGCGGGACTTTGGTGGAGGCGCCGGTGGCGGCCGAGTGGAGAGGGAGTGCGGAGATAGGGGAGGCGTTGAGGAGCGGGTTCGTGTTGAACTGGACGGCAAGCGATTGCAGCGCCTGTGAGATGAGCGGCGGCAAGTGCGGGTTTGAGTTCGGGATCTTCCATTTCCGGTGTTACTGCCCGGACCGGCCTCATGCTTGGCAATGTAGACCAACTGGTACGTTCACTTCTTCTCCTTCTGCTTAAGTTTATATAGTAAGCGACACGATAAGTTCTCATAGACAAGTTCACGGATTAATCTTATTATACGAAACAAGGAGGGTTACCATGGATACAGTAGAATTCTCTATAAATAAGGAAGGACAAGGCGATTTGACCCAAATGGCGAAAAGTCATGTGGATTTTATGTCTTGGCTCGAGCGAACTTTGTGTGCCATGGAAAGGTGCCAAATCGTCGTGATGATACAAAACGAAAATTTAGTGTGGGTACAAATCATAGAAATTGTTTCTATTATCGTCGTGATGATACAAAATTAGCAATGACACATTGTTTCATTGCTGATTGCCGATTTTTTCTGCAATCAGAGGAAGACTTTATTTAATTCATTCCGGCCTCAAAACTTTAAGGCAGCTTAGGCCGTGCTTGCTTGTCTGAATTTCGGATTAGGATAGTAGGATAAAGCACGATTATAAATCCTCCCAATATCATCCGAATTGTATAAAATCCCATCATATATTTGGTTTCACTTAAGATAGGATTGAGATTATTTGAAAATCATGAAAATCTTCCGAATATTCTCACTCTTAAATCGTACCTCCACTCTTAGACGATTCCCTGTTGAGCGAAGCTATACCTTATGTCTAAGCCACTCCTCGCTGCCGTCCACTCTGCCCTACGGGCTTCTGCCCATACCATCCCTCGCTGACGACTTTGGATTTAGTCACGTCCCCCGTCACGTCCCCCTGCACTAATTGCTCCCTTTGTCTTGCGTCGATCATCGGCCTTATCCCTCTCCCCCTCCCTGCTCCTGGCCATGTCTCTTGACGTCTCGGCGGCGGCGGCAATCGCACAGTGGACATTGTTGTTGCTGGTAGCGAAAACAATGATGGAGGAGCAGATGACGGGATTGGATAAGGAGAAACTGATAGCAATGAATTATCAAAGTAGATTTTTCAAGTAATCAAACTGCGGGGAGGTTTGAAATCACAATCGTTCGATTGAACATGAGTGAGTTGGGAACGATTAACGATTCCTCGATGGATCAAGCCGATGTAGTGAGATGCGTCACTCTATCAATCCATCACTGAATGATAATAGAGATTGTTATTGTATTTTTAATTTTTTTTATTCAATTTGGGTTTGTCCCAACCCTATGACAGATTTCTTATCCGGCAATTTATCTGGGCATATCCGGTCTGGAAGATGTGGCCAAATATCAAATAAGATAATTTGTTATCCTATCAAGACTCAAATCCGAACTACTTACAGTAATGCCATGCATAATAAAATTAATACACTAACCGATGTAGGAGAATATGCATAAGCTAATTTTGGACAACCGAACCATATTCAATAACTAATAACAGTTTGTTGCATCACTTAATATATCTATTTTTTTGAATAAATCTCAATCCTCTTAGTGTTAGTATTAATATTTTGCTGTCTCGATGCCAAGAGTCAGCCAAAGCCATAATATTTTGTCACGAAGTGAGTGGCCGATGCATGACAAACCTTGATTGAGCTGGCTAGTCATTTTGGAGCTGTTACATTCTTAATTAAGTTAATAATTGGATTTATTGTAGTAGGGCGATTGAGAGTTCTCATACTATATTATCGTAGTCCAATGATTACCATAAATTGCATCGGAAAACTACCAAGTTATTGTAGAATGAAGCCAGCAGGAGAAATGATATTGAAGAGCATTGTTGAGTATTAATCGGGGCTTTCCTGAATAGTTCAAGTTTTTAGACTAAACGATTGGGTACTAAACTTTGCCAGACGTATTGAGACAGCGTTCTCAAATTCAATTTAAAGCAAAGCTTTTTCACCAATTTATGGAATTCGATTTCTTAATTCGATTTCTTAAATTTTTAGTCTCTCCCGTTCTTTTCTCTATACTGTTTATGGTAATGAGAAAATTTTTAGTCTCGGCCATTCTTTTCTCTATGGGTAATGCAATATTGTCTTAGCAAAATAATTCACTTAATTTATACTCCTAATCATCGATATCTATGTTTTTTGCTGTTTCATCACATTTACCTTTTGCTTTCCATTTTAATATATAATTTCAATTTTATCGATGGAAATTTTTTTAATAACAATTTTCGTATTATACATATACTATAGATGATTTAGATGAGACTCATAATTGATCATAGTTAAGCCATCTAGGTTCACTAATGGTGAGACAATTCGTTACTTGTAATTTATGTACAGTTTATTTGGATAATTTAATGCATTTAATTTTTTCAATTTTATCTTTAGGATAATTATATAGTGTTTTCTTGATCGCAAATTAATTTCAAGTTCTTTTTTCATTAATTTTTATATTTCAAAATAAAACATTAAATGGATATGTTTTTTTTTATTTGAATTGTGATTTATAACTTAGGTGCTAATTATTAACTGGTTAATTACATTTTCAGTAGGTTTAAGTAATTCTTTATATTTCACTTTACTTCTTGCAAGAAGATGATGTTTTCTATTTTTGATCTTTTGGTCAATTGCCTGATTGTACTTTAGTTTTCTAATATCAACTATGCCATCATTTCTTAATATTTGTGTTTTCCATTAGTATTATTACTTTTGTATTTTGGCAACTTTTTTAAGAATTTTCAGTGCCTACACTTTAGATTTACAACTAGAACTTAAAATTAGACTCTGTTTGTTTAGTAAAAAATAAATGATTTAATTTTTTTCCTATAAAAATAATTGGTTATATAATTTAAAATATTTATTAATTCATGAAAATATTTTCATTATTTATAATAATAATTTATGTCTAAACGTTTTTATGGACGATGAAAGTAATTTTGGTTTATTTATTTTTATAAGCGATACAAGCAATCATTTTTAGAAAATTATTTTTTAAATTATTCATTTTCTGTGAAATAAATGAATTCTTATTATAGATTGAGATTACTGTGGAAAGGTCGACGTCATGGCTGATAGATCAAGAATCAACCAAAGTACTGAGTTTGACATTTTCAAAACGGAGATGGGGTCAAGTTGCTAGTTTTCTAAGCTATGACCAATTGCTGATGTTTGAATGCCGGAAAAAATGAGTACCCTAAATAAAGACTTGTCACGGACATGAATGTCATGATATCATGACGACTCGGAGTAAGCCAGTCTTCCTTAGACGTCCGGAGGGAAGACTTTGACCCAAAATCCCCGTGGACAACTCTCAAAGCTATGGAGAAAGCTGGTTCCCTGATCTGTCTTTCTTTCCCTTCTTTCTTCGCTTCTGAAATTCCGACCAAAAGCAGCTCCCGGACGGCACCGATGTGCTATGGAGTCATTGACGATGGTGTTTTATGTCCTTTTTTCCTTGTCCAGAGCGATATGTCCCTGTATCGTTCGCTTGCCTGCATTTGGACTGTTTCGCGTTTAAGGCTGAATGTTACGTAAACGTCACTGATATAAGTACATGGAAAGGTCGGACTTTCGTGCATGATTCGGACCTTATGTTTTTGTTTGACTATGCAACAGCTAGTATATAGGAAGGTCATATTTTAATATACAAGTGGGTATTTACAGTGCTAAATAGTAACGACTTCAACCATTTCGAGGGTATGTACGGTTACGTCCTCTCAAGTGCAGTTCGTCTTTCTCTACTTCCTTCACATTCTTCAGCATGTCCTCGGTATTGAATCCACGAAACATGCTGAGCCTTAGAGCCTCCCTGTTTAGGCGGATCAATATTATCATCAATCTCAGCATATTTTTATTCGACTTCGTCCTTGTCTCTGGAGGTGAACCCGAAATTTGATGATTGTCAACCAAAGAACTGTGGTACTGGTCCAAACATAAGCTACCCTTTTTGGATCCTGAAAGTACAACAACCTTATTGTGGCTTTCCTAGCTTCGAGATAGAGTGCCACAACTATAGGCCAATTTATTGGACAATTTGATCTAGTTATGTGATTGAAGACATTTCATATGGTGAGAACTCGTTCAGAGTGGTGAACGAAGCTGTACTGAATGCTGGGTGCCCCCTATCGAGTCTCAACTACTCTTTAGACCGCTTACCTAATACTTTCGGTTCGGACTAGTCTGATCTTTACATTTTCCATAACTGCAATGAGTCATTTTAGTTAATTCCACAATATCTCGGGCCAAGTGTGGTCCTAGTGAAGGGAACAATTCTTTGGTGGCGATAGCTGGTAAGTGTGATAACTTGAACTAGAATAGAGCACCGTGCCAGTAGTTGGTGGCCACCCACGATTCAGATAGGAAACTGGAATGTGAATCAAAGTGTTGAGTACCTGAAGTTATTGGAGGACGGTATCACACTGAACTGGATGGGGTACAACTGCATGAGATGCCAAAGAAGTGGGGGGCGGTGCAATTGTGAAAATGGCATGAGTGTGTGCTATTGCCCAGATTGAGCACGTCTCGAACACTATGGTGACGGTAAGGTGCCGCAAGCTATTCTAACTTAGGCTTTCACATTCTGCTCTTCTAGAAAGTTTTTCTTCACCGTTTGATACCAGTCCTCTGGAACAAATCGGACCAATCTGTGAGAAAATAAGATTACTGAGGGTTTTTATATCAATTCACGTGCGTTTGAAATATATAAAATTTCAAATGATCTCTGTCTGCTTTATTTCTGTAGAATTGGTTCTCTTGATCCTTTAGTCCAAAAACTTCAACTTGATTTCTTTGGCTTCTTAGGTGTTCTTTTCTACCGCTTGATTACTCCATCTGCTTACTTCCACTCTCATTTCTAGTATAAGTTTAATACGTCGCATGGACAAATAAGCCACGAAGAGAACATAAGAGCTCAATCTAGCTGAAATTGCCGAGCACATATTAGCTTGAATGTTTCTATTGGTATTTGCGGAAGTGCGTGTTTGATGTGTGTGCAAGTGAGTGTTTTATGTGTGAACTATCAAGAGAGCAAAAGAACTAAGAACAATGTGGGTAAGAAATGATTAGGCAAAGTAACGATAGAGAGTGGCGGCAAGGGAGCACAAGGGAACAAAAAGAAAACTTTTTTTATTATTTAGTTATAGTACAAAGGAAGGGAAGGAGCTTACCTTGTTGGTCTACCCCTCAAAATGGATGACCACAAGCCTATTTATAGGCCTACATCACCGACTTCTTCATGCAAAAATCTCTGCTTAAGTCAGAGATTTTCTTGTCCTTAGTCAGCTCTATTAATGAGCTTGTAAACTTTCAAGGGGAAATATCTCTACAAATTGTAAAATTAATCTTGTGGTCTACTCTACATAAATCTAGTGTACTCTAGAGATTTCCTTTGCCGCCAAAGTCAGAATTTTTCTCCTCTAGTTGATTCTAGAAATTGGGTAAGTAATTCAAAAGTCTCAGACTGAGTTAAATTCTGAATAAATATTTATAGATCCTTGAAAATACTCAAGGAGGAATAGATACCTTTTCAATTATATATCGTCATCTCGAATATACTGTCTAAAAATTTTGTTCTTTTTCCACCATCTCTTCTGTCTCTTGACGTTTGGTTGTCAGATATGATGGTTTCAAGATATACAATTTTGAACTTGTAGAGGAGGATTATGCTAGAAGTCGATAGGAGAAATTATCAGAACGATAATACCCTCAATCATTATGTCTGTTCTTCAATGGATGCATACTTCACTGGAAGTTCATCACTTTTCTCTTCTTCCTCCCCATTTTGCTACCATCCTGTCGCGTCCATCTTCACGTGAAAGAACTAGAGGAGAAAACCCAGCTCCTGTTCCCTTACTGAGGCCAACATGGGTAGTGCCGTGTCAGTCAGTAATTAGTGTTTATGGGACTTTTCTGTTTCGACCTCCTTAACGTCGACCTTCTTCGCTATCAGTTGTCTCCTGCCGTGTCTCTCTGCCTTTGACTGTCACGAACTCAAGTTGTCATAGTACTCGACCTTGAAAGAGATCAAGGGTGGAGGATGAGTCTCGATAAAAATCGTGGTGGTCCGGGGGTTTGAAATCGACCCAGGAAAGCCTATGGGAGAGCTTCGAAACCCCGTCAATTGAAGTTGGAAACTTTGCAAGGAAACAAAGTTGGCCACAGAAACGAAGGTGGCCATGGGCCGGTGGCCGGTGGAGTGAAATCGACCTTGAGTCTTAAAAATGGACGTTTTTTAGCCGAAGTATGTAGTTGTAATCGATTTTGCCTTTCACTGAGCAAATATGTGGTCCACAACGTTTGCTCTTTCGGGTCCTCTGCGCTCAGTTGACCCAGTCAGTTGGCGCGTTTACGTGAAAAAGGGTTCAACGAGACATTCATATAATGCGATCTTCAGCGTGAGCAACTGTATCTCACTTGAGCCCCTTCTGTCTGTGCTATGCGCACACCAAAGCTTTCCTGTTTCTGATTGTTCCTGTGCTTCTATTGTTCCCCTCTAAAATTCCTGAAATGGGCGTCCAGAGCTCCATAAGTTCCAAGGTTTTGCTTCGCCACGTCATTGGCATTTTGACGATTATTTCTTTGGAAGACTGGGTTCCATCATTGAGCCTACCATATGGAAACCGCGAGCATGGCGAGTGTGAGGTCATGATAGGTTCTCTCTTTGGGAACGACACTGAACGATGTAGTTGTGATAAGCCACTGCTCGAACTACAACCTTTTGGGAAGTACCTTGTCGATAATGAAAATCAATCTTTTGCGTCGATCTCAGAGTTAGAGAGAAGGGGCAATGCTTGTTTTGTTCCGCCTCCTCATCATGAATTTCCCACTATTGAATTGCTTTCCTTCCTTAAATCCCATGAAGGGCCTTCATACCTAGCATTTCTCCGTGATTGCACCAGCTTCCCAATTGATGGTGATGATCCACCTCCTGACTTGACTTGCCCCTCCAATGGCACTAACCGCTCTTACGTCGCTCTTATGGGTAGAAATGAAGACCCACATCTAAGTAAGTCAGCCTGCAAGAGTCCTGTTATCGTACCTGTTGAATTAGCCAGAGATGATAGAGAGAATAAAGATGAGTGCGATGAAAACTTGAAGCACGGGTTTAGATTGAAATTGGATTTAACCTCCTGGGAGAGCTGTGTTAAATGCAAAATAAGTGGAGGCAAATGCAGAAGACGTGATGGACGTTTCCTGTGCAGAGGTAATACTTTTCGATTAATTCCCTGTAATAGCAACAACAGTTGAAATTCTCCTACGTGTTTTTCGGTGAATTTCCTCCCCATTCTCTCCAAACTTGATAAGAGGTCGTCAAAGGAAGAGGAAGAACTTTTTTCACTTCCTTTGGTTTTCTACTCTCAGTTCCTTTTTCCCACCTTGGCTTCGTTCACCAAGCCATTACTTTTTTATTTACATTGCTTTCGAACATTCTTTTGTAGATGTAGGACATGTTTATTTCGGGGAAAATTTTATGATAAAGAAAAATAAATTCCATAGAAATCATTTTCAAGAAAAAAAATGTATTTTACTCTTTTTAAAGTAGGGAATTCATCTTCCTAACTTTAAATATGCATATTGTTTTCAATCGAAAATGGTTTGACTGATCATTTCTAGCAAACCAAACATATTGAAGTTTCGAAAACTAATTCATGGAAAATTCTTATACTCAAACAAACATACCTTTAGTAGTTAGATGAATTCATAGCAATGTCATTTTCTTCCTCGCATCAAAGATGAAGAACTACAGGACAACATCTCCAGATCACGGATACAGGGTGCGCATGGTAAAATTTCTTGGGGAAGAGTTTTTTTCCGTAAATAGTTCTTTTCTATTTCTATTTCTAACAATTTCTAAGCCAAAAGAACCCGTTGATAACCGCACAAAATTTCTACTTTGGAATGAAAAAGAATAGAAATGCGTTTGGTAACGCAACGATTCTTTTTGTATTTATTTGTTTTTTATTTGTTCCTTTTTATTTGTTTTTTATTCTTTTTTGTATTTTTTGTTTTTTATTCTTTTTTTTTTTTGTATTTATTTGTTTTTTATTTATTTGTATTTATTTGTATTTTTTTTTATTTTCTTGCATTTTTTTATTTGTATTTATTTGTTTTTTGTATTTATTTGTTTTTTTTTATTTGTTTTTGTATTTATTTATTTTTTGTATTTATTTTTCTTATTTTTGTTTTTTATTTGTTTTTTTTGTATTTATTTGTTTTTTATTTTTTATTTTTGTTTTTTTATTTTCTTGCGTTTGTTTTTTATTTGTATTTATTTTATTTGTATTTATTTGTATTTATTTGTTTTTGTATTTATTTGTTTTTGTATTTATTTTTCTTATTTTTGTTTTTATTTGTTTTTTTGTATTTATTTGTTTTTTATTTTTTTATTTTCTTGCGTTTGTTTTTTATTTGTATTTATTTGTTTTTTTTGTATTTATTTGTATTTATTTTTTTTTTTTGTATTTATTTGATTTTTGTATTTATTTATTTATTTATTTTTTATTTTTTTATTCTTGCTCACGGTCGGCGGCGACGGGCAGCGGTTGGCGGTGGCTCCGGGCGGTTGGAGGTGGCCACGGCAAGAGAGAAATAAAACAAAAATAAAAAAGAAAATTTTCTTATTTCTAGAAATTGTTCCCAGGACAAGAAGAACTTTTTTGTTTCTCGTTTCTATTCCCGGGCTAACTTTTCTATTCTAGGGAATAGAAATCAACTCGTCGTTATCAAATAGGTTTTTATTCTTTTTTTGTTCTAACAAAAGAATAGAAATTCTTGAATGGGAAGGTTACCATGCAAAGACCATAGTCTTGCCGCAGTTGCTTTTGTGGATCTCAACCCCGCATCAATCATATGCGCAGCTCAGTAAATAGTGAAATTTTTTAGACTGTCAATGTTTGCGTTGGCCAGTTCCAACGTGAGTGCAGAGATGTGTCGAGGATTTTAGATGATTACTGAATTTATGATGCAGAGGCCGGGTTATGATTCAATAAGAGAAGACAGATGCATGGAAAGGAAAACGTAAAGGGGAAAGTTTTCCGTGCGTGTTTGCTTATGCTTGTTTCACATCAGCTTAAAGTTTCAGCTAACACTGTCGCCTACAATGCTCCATTAAGCTTAGTTCTGCAATTTACCTGTGATATGTAACATGAGGGAATGTCTATTTTCCTAAAAATGTATTATGTTTAGTGATATTCAATTGATCGATAGGATTTTATGTTAGATCAAGGAAGCTAGTGTCTGTATTCCTGTTCTATAATTTTTATTATGTGGATAGGATCTGTATTTGTGGAATTCATATCTGACTCAAACGCCATCTTTTGACACATCTTTGCTGCAGGAAACGATGCGCCTTTGAAGATTGGATTAGGTCAGTCAAATCTTTTTCATGGGGGACATTATACAATCCTTTGAGTATATATCGGTGAATTAAGCATGGTTTGTTGATTGCCAAATAATGTTGTCAACACATACTTCGAGCACAATTACGATGCAAGAGCACAATGACATGCTTCGTAAATTTGGGGACATCTCACAGTCAAATTTTTCTGAAATTTTCCATTTCCTACCTGGCACTGATGCAAATCTAATGACACTTTTGTTCTTCAGGTTGCGGATTTGGTGCCTTGGCCAGTATTTTTCTCTGTTCATGCATCTATATGATCCGCCACAAACAACAGCATTGCTTTTTAATATTCCACTCAAGGCATGCTTCATCTGATTCTTCCACGAAAACAGATCTTGAAGTGGGCGATGTATGCTTCGGGGTCCCCATTTTCACCAACGCCGAGCTTGAAGAAGCTACTAACCATTTTGATACTGCCCGGGAGCTCGGAGATGGAGGTTTTGGAATTGTGTACTATGGTAAGACCTTAACGAAAGAGGCTAATTAGGCAGCCTGCATATAAATGGCGAGGAATTCTAGAAACTAGGAATCTAAGAGGGTCATTCTCCATTTTCTTAAACAGGCAAACTTCGAGATGGCCGGGAAGTAGCTGTTAAGCGTCAATTCGAGCACAACTATCGGCAGATGAAGCAGTTCATGACTGAAGTCGAAATCCTAACTCGCTTGCGCCACAAAAACCTCGTCTCTTTATATGGTTGCACTTCGCGACACAGCCGTGAACTCCTGCTGGTCTATGAGTACATCCCGAACGGCACAGTAGCCGATCATCTACATGGGGACCGAGTGAAGCAGGACCCTCTCCGGTGGCGTACTCGTATTAGCATCGCCATAGAAACGGCCACCGCATTGGCTTACCTTCATGCGTCTGACATAATCCACCGTGACGTGAAGACTAACAACATCCTCCTCGACAACAACTTTTGCGTCAAAGTAGCAGATTTCGGCCTTTCTCGGCTGTTCCCCAACAATGTGAGCCATGTGTCGACCGCTCCTCAGGGGACTCCGGGTTATGTGGACCCTGAGTATCACCAGTATTACCAGCTTACGGAGAAGAGTGATGTCTACAGTTTTGGGGTAGTATTAGTGGAACTCATATCGTCCATGCCGGCAGTGGATATAAGCCGAGACAGGCACGAGATTAATTTGGCGAACTTAGCAACCAGCAAGATACGGAACCACGAGTTCCGCAAATTGATTGATCCAAATTTGGGGTTTGAGTCGGATCCCGAAATCAATAGGATGATCATGGCTGTGGCCGAGCTGGCTTTCAGGTGCTTGCAACAGGACAAGGACATGAGGCCCTCCATGGAGACTGTCCTGGAGGAGTTGAAGGCAATTTCGAGTGGGACACATGAGCCCGACAAGTCGAAGGATGTGAGCTATGATAACAGCGCCGGTCAAAGCAAGAACCCGCCTCCTTCGCCGGAATGTGACAATGTGGGGCTGTTGAAGAATACGAAGGCGCCGACTTCACCTGTTTCCGTGACTCAAAAATGGGGAAGCAGCGGTAGCTCCTCTGCACATAGTGGTTAACTTGTAGTCTTATCAGTTCTCTCCCGCAAATTTCCCTTCTCCTCCATCTTGGCTTAAAGTTTGCTTGCATTTGTGTAATGGTTTCTAGCTAATATTATCTGCGATGGAGATGATATAGCAGGCGATCAAGTATTCCATTTTGGTCTTCATTTTTCTGCTTGAACATGTCAACACTTCTGTTGAGGCTGGAGGAGGATTTGATGTAAGTACTACATAGTAAGGAGCACTTTTCTAGAGCATGAATAAAGGATTGTACACATACTTGCCATTGTCCCTCTCTTTATCACAATATTTCAGGCGTTCGAAGAGTTTTCCCAGATCAGGTTGAAACATGTAGACTTGCGATAATTTTCTCACAACAGCTTACGACATTATCTGATTTGCTCCTTAAAAGAACACAAGTCATGCCGGAAGCCATGTCGAGTCTCATTCTGAAAACAGGCCTCGGATAATACGTGATAGCTCGATCTTTGTCGGAGTCTAGTGATGAAGTTCGTTCACCTTCAAACTTGCGAAGTGAGAGTTTCACGCAGCAGTAGACACGTCAGGGAAGGAACTTGTCATATGCCATGTGTTGAAGTGGTTTCACAGACCTTATCATACGTGGAAATGGAAATACAAAACAATCATCCCTCGTATCGTGTATGTCACAAGGAAGGCTTATTCTCACTCGAGGGCTAATCTGCATAAATAAAGGAGGGTCGGACATCTGGAGTGCCAAAACTTGGCATGAAGGGATATTTAAGTGCCAAAAGTTAGGAAAGTGACACTTAGGTGCCAAAATTAGAACAAAATGGATCACTTAAGCACCAATGGCGATAAAATCTGGCCAAAATGCTTATGTAGTGATTTTCCGGCTAGGTAAATGCAAAACGATGTCATTTTGCATGTTTACGTGGCTAGACAAGTGCAAAACGACGTTGTTTTGCTATTGATGTGGGTAAATAATTAATATAAAAATTAATTAAATCAAGTTTTATTTGAAAAAGAGAGAGAGAGAAGGATGGAGACTGCAGGCGGCGAGGGCTCCTATCTTTTTTTTTTTTTAAATAAATAATTTAATTTAATTAATTTTTATATTAACATTCAAATTCGTGCAAAAACAACGTCATTTTTTGCGTTTCTTTGCTAAGTTAGCTCTTCGGCGAGCCATGTAAGCCAGCAAAATTAATAAAAAATTGCTACGTAGGATTTCCGGCGGGGTTTGCCAGAGGTAACACTCAAATGTCTCATTTTTTAAAAAAAGTGGCATTTAAGTGTCACTTTCCTAATTTTTGACACTTAAATGTCAATTCGTGCTAAGTTTTGACACTTGGAGTGTACTTTTGTCATAAATAAAGTGTGAGACAGATTTTTCTGCTGAGACCCCGATCAAAGTAATGTCGTGCATAATAAGATGTGTATAAAATTAATATACTAACCGATGGAGGAGACTATACATAAGCTAGTTTCAGACGGCCGAGTCATATTCAATACTAATAATGGTTTGTTGCATCACTTAATATATCTATTTTATGAATAAATCTCAATCCTCTTAGTGTTACTATCAATATTTTGCTGTCTCGACGCCAAGAGTTGGCTTTTACCAGAATATTTTGCCACGAAGTGAGTGGCCGATGCATGACAAACCTTGATTGAGTTGGCTAGTCATTTTGGAGCTGTTACATTCTTAATTAAGTTAATCATTGGATTTATTATAGTAGGGCGATTGAGAGTTCTCATACTATATTATGATTACCATAAATTACATCGGAAACTACCAAGTTATTGTAGAATGAAGCCAACAAGAGATATGATATTGAAGAGCATTGTTGAGTATAAATCAAGCCTTTCTTGAGTAGTTCAAGTTTTAGAGTAAATGATTGGGTACTAAACTTTGACATGACGTATTGAGGCAGTGGTCTCATATTCAATTTAAAGCAAAACTTTTTCATCGATTTATGGAATTTGATTTCTTAAATTTTTAGTCTCACCCATTCTTTTCTCTATGGGTATGAGTGCCACACCCTGAAATAATCAAGAATGGGGTGACATGATCGCCCCACCACCCTAAGGATGCAACCTCAAACCATACCTAAAGTCCACTTTCAAAAGTCCCATGATAGCGCTCTCGCTCTACTAATTGCTAACCAAAGAACCTGAAAAGGTTAGGAAATAGAGGAATGATCAACCACAAGTTTAGTAAGTAGTACATATCTCTCTTAAGCAGATCGAGCAACCACTATACATATATATATATATATATATATATATATATATATATATATATATATATATATAAGTATATAGCACTATTAGAAACCCATAATCCAACTCTTTAATCTACGTATCAAATCATATAAGAGATGTTTAATTTCAACAAGCTTTATACAATTCAGAAAATACTTATTTAAACCATCATGACAATTCAAGTATCAATGGTCAAGTCTATTGATTAATCTCTATAAAAAATCATATTAATGGTCCATCCATTAATTCATCTCATATCAAAACACATGTCAATGGTCTATCCATTGACCAATCTTTTGGTCAATACCTAACCATGGTCACGACACAACATCTTATGACAAGGCGATCGAGATTCTCCCCTCGATAAGGTCTTCACCTATAAAGCCGGTAGCTTGACCCAAAAGGATATCCTAAATCGGGTATGCATACCCACAAGTCCTTCCATGGGCTCACAGCGATATTGAGCACCAAAACCACATCCTCCAATATCCAAAAATTCAATCCATAAATCAATCTCATAATCCACAATCAATATTAGCAATTGATTTCTCAAAACAAACACATAATCTTTATAAACTCCATTCATCAAAATGAATACATTTCACAGGACATTTCTCAAACTATTTCAAAATCCTTTCATAAACCACATTCACGAAAAAATGCATTTCATAACACCTTTCTCAAAATTATTTTAAAATTCATTCCATAAATTGGCTCACAAAGTGATACACATATGTATCATTTCACAATACTTTTCCTAAAACCATTCTCAAATATTAAAAAGTAGTAATTACCCGATCTAAACTTTTATGCAATAAACATGCTTTAATTACTTGTATGATACTCAAGTCTTTATTTTTTTCAAGACATGAGTTTACAAATCCATAGAAGAGATAGCACCACTCATCTTGTTGCCTATGACCAAACAATAAACGATACTTGTATCGTTGAACTCGTGGCGCTATCAAATAACCGAGGAATGACGTTAAAATCATATTAAAACTCTAACTCAACTACGAAACGACTAAACTACGCCTTAATGCTAACAAAATGATTCCTACGCACTAACAAATCACTTACCCAAAGCGATTATTGTGACAGCCTGAATTTTTAAATTAGTTTTCGATTAAATAAATCGGGTTTTTCGTCGACGCGTCTATAGTGTTATTCTCTGAGTTGGCCATTCACGAGATAACTGGTCTATCTGGGAAATCAATTAAGGAATTTAAATGCAATGGACTCGAGAATTTGACCAGGAATCGACTGCTCGACCGTGTCGATCTACAAGGGTCATTGCGGCACTGTCAGAATTGATCAGAAATCAGAGATAGGTCGATTTGGCTGAGATATGTGATCAGAATGTGGGTGATTCCACTTTATTTCAAAATTCTCACCGATCGGCACTAAATTGATTTTCTGACATTTTGGGTACCCTGTGTCCGTATTTGAAACATTGAGATTTTCACGATAATCGAGAGTCGCCAATGTGTCGAAGATGTACTATGTGACTCGAGATAAATCGATCACGGGTCAATTGCACCAAAAATTCCTAAAAGTGACCCAGTAGACTAGGTCACGCTAAAAGCGCGCCGGATTGAAATTAACCGCTTATTTGAACCCGATTTCAAAAATTGAAAGTTCTGTGATGTCACGAGCTATATTAGAGATGTCAACTCATCCTCTGAAAAATTTCCGAAGATTCCGAGATTTTTACGGAAATCTGATTCGGACGCCGTGGAATATTAGCGAAAATACGTACAAGCTAAATTAAAGGAAATTTTGACTTGCAAGTCAAGCTGTTTGACGAGGGGCACTTGTAGAAATTATATGGGCTTTTTCTTCATCAAAATTGGACGTCGTATTTGGGAAATCGTTGACGAAATCGAAACTCAAAATCCAATGAAATTCGAATCTAGAAGAAGAAAGCAATTTTTGGCTTTAAATTGGATAAGTTGGTGGATTTATTTGGCAAGAAAGTAATAGAGACCAAATGGGATAAGTTTGGATTGCTTTAAGGGGACCAAGCATTTAAGACATTGGCTAAGATTTGTGGACTTTTGGTCTTTCTCTTTCTTCTAGCTTGTTGGACAAGCTCGACCGAACCCCATCTCCTTCGCGGCTTCTACTTCAGCAGAGGGAGAACTGCTTCATCTTTTCTTTTGGATGAACCACATGCTCAATTTCCCACCGCTTTGCCGCTTCATCACCCATCGAAGACCCCACCGAAACAACTCTCTGCCACCGAGATTTTCTTCAGCTGCCACTTGCCCTCATGCCAGTCAACACCCACGAGAACGAAGTCCTTTTTTTTTGTTGACTCCATTCGCGCGCCTCTCCACCGAGCTCTCTTTCAACCGGCAGTTATTTTCCTTCCATCTTCATGCGGCCATTTCCCTGAAGCCACGCAACAACCCACCGAAGAAGCCCACATGCTCGTGGACTTCATCAACTTGAAGACTCCATCGAAGAATCACCAATCTTTGGCTTCCTTGGTCAACAACATCCCTCACAAAAGCAAAACGTTGACCCCATCATTTTTCCCTTATTCGGTGTTGCTTCATCGTCCGCCCATCTCCTGCCACGCCGTCCACGACGCCACCGACTTTCATTTCCCTTCGCTGCTCCCTCGTCTTCAACAGCTCGAAGACCCAGCGAAGAGGCGTCACTGTCCACAAAGCAGGCTCGTGAAGTCCAAGTGAAGCAGCACCGTCCATGAGCCCAGCTCCACCGTGATTTCTGCCGCAAGTTGAAGCCCATCAGCCCAGCTTTCAACCGCAACAGGCCGGCCCATTCCAGCAGTCTTCAAGCCCAGTTTTTGAGACCCACTCTAGCTTGGTCCATTTAAGTTATAGCCCACTTTCAGTTTTGAAGTTTAGCCCAGCATTGGCCCAAGAAGTCAGCAGTCCAAGCCCGCAATTTTGGGGCCCAAGCCCGCAAAGTCAGACCGCTTCAGGCCCGGTCCAATTCAAAAGAAAATCTCAAATTGGACTGAGATTTGTTGGGCCCGTTTTAGACCCGGAGCGAGTGTTAGCCAACACCGCCGAAAATTAAGATTTCGGCCGCCGTCGTGTCGTCATCGCGGTGAACCGGTTTTCGCGATACACCGGTGAGTTTATTCTCTAAACTCTTCTTAGTAGGCTTTGATGCTAAGTGGTGTTTAGATTTATTTAATTAGGAATTAGGTGGTTAATTAGATTAAATTAATGATTTAATTATTTAATTGAGCATGTTAGGTGGTTAGCATGATTTAGCTAAGGTCTATTTAAATTGTATTATTTATCTAGAAGGGTTCGGGAATTTTCCGGGTCCGTATTGGTATTTAATTTAATAATTTTGGCCTAGGTTAGTATTTTTCGAAATTAAATTGAATTAATTAATTAATTTTTCGGAAATTAGGCTGGGATGGCCGGTGACCGGAATTTCGTGCTGATTGCAATAATGTGGTTAATTTCTACAATTGAGTGTTAAATTATGCAAATTGAATGATAATTGGATTTTTGGTATTTAATTCCAAAAATTGTGAATTTTCAATATTTACTTAGAAAATTCCAAGTGTCGGATTTTAACACCGAAAATGGTTTTATATAATATATAAAATAGTGGGATTTTAAAAAGGAAGAATGTCAATTTTTCTGGGTCGAGTTGACCGTGTACCCACACACGACTATTTTCATGCGGATTTCTAATACGAAGAAAAATGCCAGGTTCACCATTTTAATTGAAGTATTTGAGTGCAATGCACGGTGTCCTGGGCCATATTTGAGTGATCGTGTGATGACAAAGAGAAATCATCCCTTTGTTGATTTGGACGTTATCCCTATTTGGGATACCCCTTGTTAAAGGGAAGCCGGTCGCAGTGAGAGATTCTCGACCCTATGCTTCTTCGGGAAAGCCGTCGACGTAGTGACGTGCCGTGCTCAATGGGGTGAGACGAAGCCTGGCAATGCCAGAAGACCGCCGAACTGAGAGTAGGCCGTGCTATATGCCGAGATCAAAATTAGGAATGCATGATGATTTAAGTATTGTGTTCCAATTAATTGAGCTTGAGTGATGCTCTGATTTGTGATACGATCTATGCTGACCTGCAGGGTGGAACTGAGACGGGGTAAGTCTCCTTGATTGTGTGATTGCGTGCTTAGAATGCTTCTTAGCATCTTTCCCTCCTAGCCTAGTTTAGAGCTTAGACTTTCGAAACGTTGCCTCACCTGGTTATGTATAACCACTTTCGGGTCATCGAGTGGAGGACCGGAGTAGAGAGGAGGTGATTTGAAGCATAGGTCGGATAGGACCGCTTCTTTTTTGAGAGTCTTTTCGTACCACCATAGACTCTTGTACTTGACTCAGCATATGTTTATAAAGGCATGTTTGTTTGTGAAATTGTTGTTCTACTTTTCTATTCTAAAATGGTTACTGTCAGGGGATTCTTTTTCGTTTCCGCATGTGCAATAAAGTAAAAAGGGTCGGTGACTAGTCCTGGGAAGTCGCAAAATTTTATTGACCAGAGAGGGATGGGTACGCGCTCGGGGTTCGGGGTGTGACAATTATTCAAGTCGTCTGCAATGCAAAATTTCGGCACACAACTTGATTACGCCATAACTTTCTCCTCCGAACCCCGTTCTAAATGTATTTATAGTCAATGGAAAGCCCTTCAAACATGCTACAAGAATCCTAACTTGACCGTCCCAAAGTCAAGCCGAAAAATGACAAAATAAGGGCTTGAATCTGCTGGACACGCATTGATCGTTGCAAGCGGGAAGCTTCAAAATTTTGTTTCAAGCCAACTGTAAGCTCAAATTACGATCTGTAATATCCCACAGCTTCACAACATCATAAACTATCATTTTTATAAAAATATATGGTTCAACAACTCAAAAATCAGATTTCGCCAATCGATTTTCCCAAAATTCCGAATTTGAGCTCTAAACCCGAAAAACACTTCGATTGAACGAATGGGGGCTTAAGCTCTTACCAGGCATTGTCAATAAGCTTGGTGAGGCGCCCATGGCATGAATGCACAAAGCCCTCTCTTCTCTTTCTTCTTCTTCTTCTTCATTCTTTTTTCTTTTCTCCTCCATTCTTCTGCCCACCTTCTGCCCAAACGTGTGCTTTCTTTCCCTTTTATCTCTTCCTTTTTTTTTTTTTTTTTTTTTTCTTTCTTCTCTCTTTTTGACTTTTCAACTTTCTTTGTTTCTCTCTCTCTTTGCTGGGTCCCACTGATGGCCAATATTACAATAAGGTAAGCACGGCCTCCATAAACTGTTTAGGTGATGAGAAAATTTCGTAAAAAAATGGATTTCCATAGAAGATTATATCTTGCCTCAATCATCAATTTATTCATAGGTAATGTAATATTGTCTGGGAAAAATAATTTACTTAATTCATACGCTTAATCATCAATATCTATGTTATTGGGTGTTTCATCACATTTACTTTTGCTTTTCCATTTTAATATATAATTTCGAATCTATTGATGGAAATTTTTTTATAGCAGCTTTTCTATTATCCATATACTACAGAGGATTTAGATGAGACTCATAACTGATCATAGTTAAGCCATGTAGGTTCATTAATGGTGAAACATTTCGTTACTTGTAATTTATGTACAGTTTATTCGGATAATTTATTGCATTTCATATTTCAATTTTATCTGTAGGATAATTATATGGTGTTTTCTTGTTCTCAAGTTAATTTCAAGTTCTTTTTTTAATTAATTTTTGTATTTCCAAAATAGAACTTTTCATGGATATATATATATATATATATATATATATATATATATATATTTTATATTTGAATTGCGATTTCTAACTTAGGTGCTAAGTACTAACTGGTTAATTACAAATTCAGTAGGTTTAAGTAATTTTTTATATTTACGTACTTCTTGTAAGAAGATTATGTCTTCTATTTTGGATTTTAATTGGTCAATTGCCTGATTGTACTTTAGTTTTCAAATATCAACTATGCCATCATTTCTTAATATTTGTGTTTTCCATTACTATTATTACTTTTGTATTTTGGCAACTTTGGTTTAATAATTTCAGTGGATACACTGTAGATTTATGGCTAGAGCTTAATATTAAACTCCATTTATTTCGCGAGAAATAAATGATTTGAATTTTTTTTAAAAATAATTGCTTCTATTGAAATGAATAGTCCACGAAAGATATGCACAACAATTTATGTCAAAATATTTTTATGTGTTAGAGTAATTAAATATTAAATTATGCATTTATTTAAAAGTTTAAGTTTTAAAAAAAGTTGGCAATAATCCACAAAATCTTACATTATGGATGGTGGAAGTAATTTTGATTTTATTTTAAATGATATAAGTAATTATTTTTAAATTTTTTTTTTCGAATTTCGAATCTTATGATAGATTCGGATTATCATCAAAAGGTCGGTGTGATGGCTGATAGACCAAGAGTCAATGAAGGTACAGAGTTTGACATTTTCAAAACGGAGATGGGGTAGAGTTGCTAGTTTTCTAAGCTATGACCGATTGCTGACGTTTGGATGCCCGAAAAAAGGAATAGATTTGACACGGACATGAATGTCGATATCATAATGACTCCAGTCTTCCTTAGACTTTCGGAGGCAAGACTTTGACCCAAAAGCCCCATAGACAACCCTCCAAGCTGTGGAGAAAAACAAGGAAACATCAAAATTAAAGCTGGTTCCTTGATCTGTCTTTCTAAAAATAATCCCTATATTGTTTGCCTCTTTGCATTCGGACTGTATCGCGTTCGATGCTGAATTTCATGAAAACGTCGCTGATGTAGGTACATGGAAAGGTTGGACTTCCGTGTATGATTCGGACCATATGTCTTTGTTTAACTATACAACATCCGGTACATGGCAATGCCATATTTTAATATCCAAGCAAGTATTTACAAGTGCTAAATAGTAACGATTTCGACCATTTCAAGGGAATGTATGGTTGCATCCTCTCAGGTGCAATTCATCTTTCTCTACTACCTTCACATCCTTCAACAATGTCTCCTGGAATGAATCCATGAGACGTGTTGAGCTTTAGAGCCTCCCTATTTAGGCAGATCGGTATTACCATCGGTCTTAGTATGTTCTTATTCAACTTCATACTGTCTCTAGAGGTGAACTTGAAATTAGATGCTTGTTAGCCAAAGAATTGCGATAGTGGTCCAATCTTATTGTGGCTTTCCTAGCTTTGACATAAAGTGCAACAACAGTAGGCCGATTTATCAGACATCTCGATCTAGTTACGTCATTGAAGATATTTCGTATGTCTAGAACTCATTCAGAGTGGTGGATGAAGCATTACTCAATGCTAGATGCCCCTGCCCAGTCTCAATTACCCTTTTGACTGCTTACCTATTACTTTGAGTCCTCTGCATCTTCTGCAACTGCAAAGAGTCATTTTCTGTCAATTCGACAATATGTGGGGTTGAGCTTGGTCCTGGTAAAGGGAACAATTCTTTTGCTGCGATAGCTAGTAATTGCGATTACTTGAATTGGAATCAAGTGTCGTGCCAGTATTTGGTGGCCGCCTCGGTTCAAATACGAAACTGGAAGGTGAATCAAAGTGTTGAGTACCTGAAGTTATTGGAGGATAGTTTTGTACTGAACTGGATGGGGTACGACTGCATGAGGTATGGAAGAAGTGGGGATGGTGCGGCTGCAAAAATAGCAGGAGTGTGTGCTATTGCCCTGATTGAACACATCTCGAACACTATGGCGATGGTAAGGTGCCGCAAACTATTCTAACTTAGGCTTTTACATTCTGCTCTTCTAGAAAGATTTTCTTCGCCATCTGGTTCTCGTCCTCTGGAACAAAACCAATCTATGAGAAAATTAGATTACTGAGGGTTTTATATCAATTTGCCTGCGTTTGAGATATATAAAATTTCAATTGATCTCTCTATCTGCTTTATCTCTATAGAATTGGTTCTTCTGATCTTTTAGTCCAAAAACTTCAGCTTGATTTCTTTGGCTTTCTTGGGTGTTCTTTTCTAGCGCTTGATTTACTCCATCTGCTTACTTCCACTCGTCATTTCTAGTATAAGTTTAATACATTGCATGGATAAATAAGCTACGGAGAGAACATAAGAGATCAATCTGGCTAAAGTTGCCGAGTGCATATTAGCTTGAATGTTTCAAGTTGAATTGAATTCTGAATAGATATTTATAGGGAGAAGTGCCAAAAAAGTCCTAAACCTTTTGCCTTTGTGCCGATTTAGTCCTAAACCTTTTTTTGGTGCCGATTCAGTCCTAAACCTTTTTACGTTGTGCCGATTAAGTCCTTTCCGGCCAATTCAGTCCTTTCCGCCAATTTTGGCCGGATTTTGCTGACTTGGACGCCACTGGCGTGGACAACTTTTAATAATATTTTAATATTTTCGAATTTTTTTATTTTTTTATTTTTTTTATTTTTTATTTTTCGTCTTTTTCCTCCGGCCGGTCACCGAGGTCCGGCGACCGCCGAGCCGAAGGCCGGCGAGGGCGAGGCTGACCTCGCCGGCCACCTCGCGGGCGAGGGTCGAGCCTCGCCGGCCATGGGCGAGGCTCCCCCTCGCCGGCCATGGGCGAGGCCCCCTCGCCGGATGCGGCGAGGGGGAGCCTCGCCGGCCATGGGCGAGGCTCGACCTCGCCAGATCCGGCGAGGGGGCCTCGCCCATGGCCGGATCTGGCGAGGTCGAGGCTCGCGGCCATGGGCGAGGCTCCCCCTCGCCGGATCCGACGAGGGGAGCCTCGCCCATGGTCGGCGAGGCTCGACCTCGCCAGATCCGGCGAGGGAACGGATCGGCGAGGTCGAGCCTCGCCGGCCATGGGCGAGGCTCCCCCTCGTCGGATCCCGCGCGGGGAGCCTCGCCCATGGCCGGCGGCGAGCCTCGACCTCGCGGATCCGGCCATGGGCGAGGCCCCCTCGCCGGATCGCGGGGAGCCTCGCCCATGGTCGGCGAGGCTCCCCTCGCCATCCGGCGAGGGGGCCTCGCCGGCCATGGGCGAGGCTCGACCTCGCCAGATCCGGCGAGGGGGCCTCGCCCATGGCCGGATCCGGCGAGGTCGAGGCCGCCGCCATGGGCGAGGCTCCCCTCGCCGATCCGGCGAGGGGAGCCTCGCCCATGGCGGCGAGGCTCGACCCTCGCCCGCGAGGTGGCCGGCGAGGTCAGCCCCGCCCCGCCGGCCTTCGGCTCTGGCCGGTCGCCGGACCTCGGTGACCGGCCGGAGGAAAAAGACGAAAAATAATAAAAAAAAAATAAAAAAAAAAAAAAAAATAAAAAAAAAAAAAAAAATTCGAAAATATTAAAATATTATTAAAAGTTGTCCACGTCAGCCGGCCGGCGTCCAGTCAGCAAAATCCGGCCAAAATTGGCCGGAAAGGACTGAATTGGCCGGAAAGGACTTAATCGGCACAACGTAAAAAGGTTTAGGACTGAATCGGCAAAAAAGGTTTAGGGACTAAACCCGCACAGCGCAAAAGGTTTAGGACTTTTTTTGACTTCTCCCGATATTTATAGGTCCTCCGAAAATTACTCAAAGAGGAACAAATACCTTTTTAATTATTTATCATCATCTTGAGAAAACTCTCTAAAAACTTTGTTCTTTTTTCACCATCTCTTCTGTCTCTCGATGTTGGGTTGTTGGATATGATGGTTTTTCAAGATACACAATTTTGAACTTGTAGAAGAGGATTATTCTAGAAGCCAATAGGAGAAATTGTCAAAACAATGATACACTCAATCATCACGTCTATTCTTCAAATGGATGCATACTTCACTGGAAGTTCATCACTTTTCTCTTCTTCCTTTTCATTTTGCTACCACCCTGTCACGTTCATCTTCACGTGAAAGAACTAGAGAAGAAATCCCAGGTCCTGTTCGCTTATTGAGGCCAAAATGGGTAGTGCAACCTGAGTCAGGAATTAGTGTTTATGGGACTTTTCTGTTTCGACCTCCTCAACATCGACCTCCTTCACTACCAGTTGTCACCTGCCGTGTCTCTCCGCCTTTGACCATGACGAACTCAACTGGTCATAGTACTCGACCTTCAAAGAGATCAAGGGTGGAGGACGAGTCGCGGTAAAAGTCGTCGTGGTTCCGGGGGTTTAAAATCGACCCAAGAAAGCCTGTGGGAAAGCGTCGAAACCCCGTCAAACAAAGTTGGAAACTTTGCAAGGAATAAAGGTGGCCGATGGAGTGAAATCGATCTTGAGTCCTGAAAATGGACGTTTTTCAGCCGAAGAATCAACAGCCGTAATCGGTTTTTTCTCTCACTGAGCAAATATGTGGTCCCCTACGTTTGCACTTTCGGGTCCTCTAGGCTCAGTTGACCCAGTCAATTGACGCGTTTACGCGAAAAAGGATTCAACGCGACTTCATATAATGCGGTCTTCAGTGGGAGCAACTGAATCTCACTTGAGCCCCTTTTGTCTCTGCTATACGCACACCAGAGCTCTCCTCTTTCCGACTGTTCCTGTGCTTCTATTGTTCCCCTCTAAAATTCCTGAAATGGGTGTCGAGAGCTCCATAAGTTCCCAGGTTTTGCTTCGCCTTGTCATTGGCATTCTGACGATTCTTTCTTTGGAAGACTGGGTTTCATCGGCGAGCTTGAAATGTGGAAATTGCAAGCCTGGCAAGTGCAGGGACGTCATGATAGGTTCTCTTTTCGGGAACGACTCTGAACCATGTTTTTTTCATGAGCCACCGTTGAAACTAGAACCTTTCTGGGGTGACTCTGTCGATTATCATAATCAATCTTTTGGGTTGATCTCAGAGTCAGAGAGAGCGGGCAATGCTTGTTTTGCTCTACTTGAAGAGTTTCCCTCCTTCCTTATATCCAATCAGGGGCCTTTATACCTAGCATTTCTCCGTAATTGCCGCAGCTTCCCAATATCTGATTATCCAAAACCTCAATCGACTTGCCCCTCTGTTGGCGCCAACCACTCTTTTGTCGCTCTTATAAGTAGAAAAGAAGACCATCTTAACCAGTCAGCGTGCGACAGCCCTGTTATTATTGTGCCTGTAGAATTAGCCATAGAGGATTCCGACCGAAAAAATATAGAAGAACTAGCCAGAGAGGATAGTGAGAAAATAGAAAATGATGACTCCGATGAAAAGGGGGAGCACGGGATTAGACTGCAATGGGATTTAACCTCCTGGAAGCATTGTGTCAAGTGCCAAAAAAGTGGACGCAAATGCGGGGGACATCATGGACGTTTTCGATGCAGAAAAGGTAACACTTTCCGATTAATTCCCTGTGATAGCAACAGTTAAAATTCTCCATTTTTTTGGTGAGTTTATTTGAAGAAAACTTTATGATAAATGAAAATAAATTCCGTGAAAATCATTTTCAAGAAAAATGTACTTACCTTTTCTAGATTAGGGAATTCATTTTCCTAACTATAAGCATGCATATTTTCTTCAACCGCAAATACTTTGACTAATCACTTTCAGCTAACCAAATGCATTAAAGTTCAAAAAACTAATTTGCGCAGAACTTTTTCCAACCAAATGAACACACTTTTAGTAGTTACACGAATTCATAGCAATGCCATTTTCTTCCTCGCATCAGAGCTGAAGAACTACAGGACAACATCTCCTTATCACGGATGCATAGTTTCGTTGCAGTCGCTTCTGTGGATCTCAAACCTTCATTGATCATGTGCCGCAGCTCAGTAAATAGTGAAATTTTTAAGAGTGTCGCTGTATGCATCAGCTAGTTCCAATGTGAGTGCAAAGATTTGTTTAGGATTATAGATGATTACTGAATTTACGATACAGAGGCCAGGGTATGATTCACTAAGAGGAGACAAATGCATGAGAAGGAAAGGGGAAAGGTTCCTGGGCGTGCGTTCGCTTAGGCTTGTTTTGCATCAGCTGAAAGTTTTAGTAAATGCTGTCGCCTACAACACTGCATTTTGCTTAGTTCTGCAATTTCTATGTGATATGTAACATGAAGGAATATCTATTTGTTCCTGAGATGTATTATGTCAAGCGATTCAATTATTTGATAGGAATATATGTTAGATAAAAGAAGCTGGTGTCTGTATTCCCGTTCTAAAATTTTCACGATGTGGATAGGATCTGTATTTCTGACGCAAACGCCTTTTTTGGTGCTACATCTTTGCTGCAGGAAACGATGCCCCTTTGAAGATTGGATTAGGTCAGTCAAAACTTTATCATGGGGGACATTATACAATCCTCTGAGTATATATTGGTGCATTTAGCATGGTTTGTAGCAAAAAAATGTTGTCAACACATACTTTGAGCACAATTAGGATGCAAGAGCACAATGACATGCTTCGTGCATTTGGGAACATCACAGAGTCAAAGTTTTCCTGAAATTTTCCATTTCCTCTACCCGCCACTGATGCAAATCTAATGACACCTTTGCTCTTCAGGTTGCGGATTTGGTGCCTTGGCCATTTATTTTCTCTGTTCATGCATCTATATGATCCGCCACAAACAACAGCATTGCTTCTTAATATTCCGCTCAAGACACGCTTCGTCTGATTCTTCCTCGAAAGCAGATCTTGAAGTGGGCAATGTATACTTCGGGGTCCCCATTTTCACCAATGCCGAGCTTGAAGAAGCTACTAACCATTTCGATTCTGCCTGGGAGCTTGGAGATGGAGGTTTTGGAATTGTGTACTATGGTAAGACCTTAACGAAAGAGGCTAATTAGGTAGCCTGCATATAGATGGCGAGAATTTCTAGAAACTAGGAATCTAAGAGGGTCATTCTCCATTTTTTTTAAACAGGCAAACTTCGAGATGGCCGGGAAGTAGCTGTTAAGCGTCTATTCGAGCACAACTATCGGCGGGTGAAGCAGTTCATGACCGAAGTTGAAATCCTAACTCGCTTGCGCCACAAAAACCTCGTCTCTTTGTATGGTTGCACTTCGCGGCACAGCCGTGAACTTCTGCTGGTCTATGAGTATATCCCGAACGGCACAGTGACCGATCATCTACATGGGGAGCGAGCGAAGCAGGACCCTCTCCAGTGGCGTACTCGTATTAGCATCGCCATAGAAACGGCCACCGCATTGGCTTACCTTCATGCATGTGACATAATCCACCGTGACGTGAAGACTAACAACATCCTCCTTGAAAATAACTTTTGCGTCAAAGTAGCAGATTTCGGCCTTTCTCGGCTGTTCCCCAACAATGTGAGCCATGTGTCGACCGCTCCTCAGGGGACTCCGGGTTATGTGGACCCTGAGTATCACCAGTGTTACCAGCTTACAGAGAAGAGTGATGTCTATAGTTTTGGGGTAGTACTAGTGGAACTCATATCGTCCATGCCGGCGGTCGATATAAGCCGAGACAGGCATGAGATTAATTTGGCCAACTTAGCAACTAGCAAGATACAGAACCACGAGTTCCGCAAATTGATTGATCCAAATTTGGGGTTTGAGTCGGATCCCGAAATCAATAGGATGATCATGGCTGTGGCCGAGCTGGCTTTCAGGTGCTTGCAACAGGACAAGGACATGAGGCCCTCCATGGAGACTGTCCTGGAGGAGTTGAAGGCAATTTCGAGTGGGACACATGAGCCGGACAAGTCGAAGGATGTGAGCTATGATAACAGCGCCGGTCGAAGCGAGAACCCACCTCCTCTGCCAGAATGTGACAACGTGGGGCTGTTGAAGAATATGAAGTCGCCGACTTCACCTGTTTCGGTGACTCAAAAATGGGGAAGCAGCGGTAGTTCCTCTGCACATAGTGGTTAACTTGTAGTCTTATCAGTTCTCTCCTGCAAATTTCCCTTCTCCTCCATCTTGGCTTAAAGTTTGCTTGTATTTGGTTAATGGTTTCTAGTTAATATTATATACAATGCAGATGATATAGCAGGCGATCAAGTTTTCCATTTTGGTCTTCATTTTTCAGCTTGAACATGTAAGCACTTCTGTTGAGGCTGCAGGAGGATTTGATGTAAATACTACATAGTAAGGAGCACTTTCCTAGAGCATGAATAAAGGATTGTAAACATACTTGCCATTGTCCCTCTCTTTATCACAATATTTCAGGCGTTCGAAGAGTTTTCCCAGATCAGGTTGAAACATTTAGACTTGCGATAATTTTCTCACAACAGCTTACGACATTATCTGATTTGCTCCTTAAAAGAACACAAGTCATGCCGGAAGCCATGTCGAGTCTCATTCTGAAAACAGGCCTCAGATAATACATGATAGCTCGATGTTTGTTGGAGTCTAGTGATGAAGTTCGTTCACCTTCAAGCTTGCGAAGTGAGAGTTTCACCTGGCAATAGACACATCAGGGAAGGAACTTGTCATATTCCGTGTGTTGAAGTGGTTTCACAGATCTTATCATATATGGAAATGGAAATACAAATCATCATCGCTCCTATCGTATATGTCACAAGGAAGGCTTATTCTGACTCAAGGGCTAATCTGCATAAACAAAGTATGAGACAGATTTTTCTGCGGAGGTCCCGATTAAAGTAACGTTGTGCATAGTAAGACTTGTATAAAATTAATACACTAACCGATGGAGGAGACTATACATAAGCTAGTTTCAGACAAGCGAGCCATATTCAATACTAATAATGGTCTGTTGCATCACTTAATATATCTATTTTATGAATAAATCTCAATCCTCTTAAGGCGCATTTGGTAAACTTTTGTTTGGGGAACAATTTTTGATTAGAAATGGTTTTTTCTGATTTAGTTCTCGGGAATAATTTATGAGTAAAAAAATGTGTTTGGTAACTCCATAAAATTTTTATTCCCGGGATAGAAATGCGTTTAGTAGGATTCTTAAATTATTTTATTTCTTTTAATTTTTTAATACTTTTATTATATTTTATTATTTTATCATTTTTCTTTTTCTTTTCTCTTTGGCTATTCGCCGGCCATAGTGGTGGGCGACGATCGACTAGGCGAGGTCCAACGAGCTCGTCGGAGGCTTGCTTGGCCACGGTGAGGCTCGACCTCACCGGGCGGCGCGAGGTCGGCCTCGCCTTGGCCTAGCGAGGTCAAGCCTTACACCGGTTGGGGAGGCCGAGCCTCACCGTGGCTCTGCGTCTGTGACTTGAATTTTTAGATTTCATTTTCGATTAAATAAATCGGGCTTTTCGTCGACGCGTCGATAGTGCTATTCTCTGAGCTGATCACTCACGAGATAACTGGTTTATATGGGGAAGCAATTAAGGAATCTAAATGCAATGGACTTGAGAATTCGACTAGGAATCGACTGCTCGACCGTGTCGATCTGCAAGGGTTATTATGGCACCGTCGAAATCGACCAGAGACCGGAGATAGGTTGACTTGACTAAGATATGTGATCAAAGTGTGAGTGATTCCACCGATTGCAAAATACTGTCGATCGGCACTAAACCGATTTTTCTATCGTTTTGGTACCTTGTGCTCGTAATTGAAATCTCGAGATTTTCATGACAACCGAGTCGCCAATGTGTCAAAGATTTACTATGTGACTTAAGATAAATCGATCACAGGTCAATTGCACTAAAATTGCTAAAAGTTACTCGGTAAACTAGGTCACGCTAAAGCGCGTCGGATTGAAATTAACTACGAATTTGAATCCGATTTCAGAAATTGAAAGTTCGCTGGTGTCACGATCTATTTTAGGAACGTCGACTCACCCTCCGAAAATTTTTCAAAGATTCCGGGATTTTTACGGAAAATCGTTTCGGACTTCGCGGAGATTAACGGAAATTTGGATAAGCCAAATTGATTGGATTTTTGGCCTTTTTATGGAGCCTTTGGGTGTCAGGGACTTACAGAATTGGTATGGCATTTTTCTTCTACAACATTGGACATCAAATTTAGGAAATTTGATAAAGAAATTAAAGCCTAAGATGTATGAAATTCGGAGCTTGATGGGGGTGCGGCTTTTGGGCATCAAAATTCATTAATTGTGAGATTAAAATGTTGAGAAAGTATTATGAGACCAAGTAGATAGGCTTGAGGACTTTTGAGGCCAAAATCATGATGAATATTAGATATTTATTTGGATTTTTGCTTCCTCTCCCTCAACCTTTTTCGCATGTCTCTCTCCTCCCTCTTTCATACTTTTGCTTTCATTTTCATCCGAAGTTCAGCCCTTCTTCTTTCCTCTTTCTTCTCCACACTCCACCGAACTCTCTTCTTGCCACACGTCCATCACCTTGCTTGCCTCGGTCAACCAACGAAGTAAACGCTGCAGCTTCTCCTTTCAATTCATTCCACCGAAACAACCCTTATTTCACCGATATTGGCAGCACCATCTCCACATTTCTTTGCTATCCACCGAAGACCCACCCCCACCGAACATCTCTCTCTGCTTCTGGTTTTGTTTCATTTACCCTTTTATTTTTCTTCTTCAAAGCTGCTCCCTGCTTCTTGTCTTCGTTCAGCCATGCACGGTCAACGAAAGCAACCCACCAAAGCCCCACGTTGACTCCATCAACGAGATTTGTGCAAGCTGCAGCTGACCGCCTTCTCCCCTGCTTCGTTCGAGTTCCTCACGCCAGCTGCCCAAGACACCACCGAATCCCCCATTTAGCCGACCCACCGAAGCCGCTCTCCTTTCCACGCGACGCAGCCCATCAATCCAGCAGTCTTCACGCCCACGAGCCCGCAAGTCCATTTGAAGCCCTCATTCGGCCCAATTGAAGTCAAGTCCAGCAAGTGTCGCAAGCCCATCTCCAGCAGAATTTCAGCCCAAGAGTTCAGCCCGAATCAGCCCAATTTTGAAGCCACAGTTCAGCCCATCTGCAGAGGCATTCCAGCCCAACTCAGCCCAGTTCGCAATTGTTTTTAGCAGCCTATCTTCAGCAGTCCAGCCCAACAAGTTTAGCAGGCCCAGCCCAACTTGGGTCCAGCCCAAAATCAAGAATAAATCTCAGCTTGGGCTGAGATTTATTGGGCTGGTTCTAGGCCCGGTCCGAGCTCCGTCGATGCCGTTGCAAACTCAAGTTTTGGCCGCAGTTGCGTTGTCGTTGTGGTGAACCGGTTTCGCGACACCGGTGAATTTATGCACTAAACTCTTCTTAGTAGGCTAATGACGTCTAAGGGGTGCTTAGTTTAATTTAATTAGGAATTAGGTGGTTAGTTAGATTAAATTAGTGATTTAGTTATTCAATTATGCATGTTAGGTGGTTAGATTAGATTAAGTGAGGCATAGATAAATTGTGTTATTTATTTAGAAGGGTTCGGGAATTTTCCGGGCCCGTATCGGTATTTAATTTAGCAATTTTGGCCTAGGATGGTATTTTTAGTATTTAAATTGATTTATTTAATTAATTTTGGTAATTATTTAATTATTAAATATTTTCCGGAAATTATATTGGGAGAGCCGCTCGATAGAATTTCGAGCCGATTGCAATGATGTGTTTAGTTTCTGTAATTGAATGTTGTATTGTTGAATTGAGTGATGGTTGTGAAATATATGTATTTTAATTAGAAAATACCGGGTGTCGGGTGTTGACACTGAGAGTGATCTTTAAGTACCAAATCAGCTTAGGTGAGCATTTATCAACTTAGGTGAGCAATATAGACCTATAACAGCTTCGGGAAGCATCAACACCAATATAGGTCTATAGAAGCTTCGGTGAGCAAGAATATATTAGCAGCTTTGGTGAACACTTTAGATATCAGCTTTGGTGAGCATTATAGTTATCTAGCAGCTTTGGTGAGCAAATGTTATTAGCAGCTTCGGTGAACAACAATTGATCTAGCAGCTTCGGTGAGCAAAGTTTAGACATCAGTTTTGGGGAGCAATGATATATGAATATATCTATTTCAGCTTAGGTGAGCAATGTTCGAATCGATAAAGTTTATGGATGGTATCAATGACATGGAGTTGAATGAGTCGACTGATTGATGGTTGAATTGAATTGTTTGGTTGAGTATTTGATTGTATTGACCTGCAGGGTGGAACTGAGGCGAGGTAAGTCTTTTATACTAAATGCGTGATTGTGTGGTTAGGGCGCCCCTGGGCGTATTTCCCTCCTAATCGGGGTTTAGAGCATGGATTTGCTGAGATATTATTTAACTGGTTATTGAATAACCAATTTCAGGTACTTAGAAGGTGGTCATGGAGGACCAAGGCCCTGAAGTCTGAAGAGGTGGAGTATGGAGAATCAATAGATGTGTCCTATTAGTATGTCGCAGGACAGCCTCTTTTCAGAGTTGACCTTTTTGGAGGCTTTTGACTAAACTCGTTTTGTACCTGAATCTCGTTGTTTATAAAAGTGTGCTTTTGTGAATTGATGTCCTGCTTTTCTATCCCGAGATGGTTACTGTCAGGGGATATTTATTCGCTTCCGCATGGTTACTGTTAGGGGATATTTATTCGTTTTCGTATGTGCAATAAAATGAAAAGGTCGGCGACTCGTCCTGGGAAGTCGCAAAATTATATTGACCAGAGAGGGATGGGCACGCGCTCTGGGTTCAGGACGTGACAATGTCGCTGGGGGTTGGCAACCTTCCTGGTGACGCTCTAGCGAGGTTGTTGGCCCTTGTTTTGTCGGTCGTTGGCGCCGACCATGGCCAAGGTTGGCAACCAGCCAAAAGGAAGAATAAGAAATGGAAAGAGAAGCAGAAAAGAAAAAATAAATTCTTTGTTTTCGTCCTTTTGATTTTTGGGAATTGTTATTGGGAATAAGAAGCTACTTTTTTTATTTATTTATTGTTTCTATTCTTTTTTCGTTCCCTGGAACAAAAGAACAGAAATAGTTGTTCTGGGGAACATAATTTTTTTTATACTAAACAAGACCTTAGTGTTATTACTAATATTTTGCTGCCTTAATGCCAATAGTCAGCTTTTGCCAGAATATTTTTGCCACGAAGTGAGTGGCCGATGCATGACAAACCTTGATTGAGTTGGCTAGTCATTTTGGAGCTGTTACACTCTTAATTAAGTTAATCACTGGATTTATTATAGTAGGGCGATTGAGAGTTCTCATACTATATTATTGTAGTTCAATAAGTACCATAAATTGCATCGGAAACTACCAAGTTATTGTAGAATGAAACCAGCAGGAGATATGATATTGAAGAGCATTGTTGAGTATAAATCGGGCCTTTCTTGATTAGTTCAAGTTTTTAGAGTAAACAATTGGATACTAAACTTTGACATGACATATTGAGACAACGGTCTCATATTCAATTTAAAGCAAAACTTTTTCACCAATTCGATTTCTTAAATTTTTGGTCTCGGCGATTCTTTTCTCTATGGGTATTAGGGCAAGCACGGCCTCCATATACTGTTTATAGTAATGAGAAAATTTCGTAAAAAAATGGATTTCCATATAAGATTATATCTTGCCTCAATCATCAATATTCATGGGTAATGTAATATTTTCTTAGCAAAATAATTTACTTAATCGATACTCTTAATCATCAATATCTATGTTATTTGCTGTTTCATCACATTTACTTTTGCTTTTCCATTTTAATATATAATTTCAATTTTATTGATGGCAATTTTTTTATAACAGCTTTTCTATTATCCATATACTATAGAGGATTTAGATGAGACTCATAATTGATCATAGTTGAGCCATCTAGGTTCACTAATGGTGAAACATTTCCTTAGTTGTAATTTATGTACAGTTTATTTGGATAATTTATTGCATTTCATTTTTCAATTCTATCTTTACGATAATTATATAGTGTTTTCTTGTTCATAAGTTAATTTCAAGTTTTTTTTTTAATTAATTTTTGTATTTCCAAAATAAAATTTTTATGGATATGTTTTTTTTATTAGAAATGTGATTTCTAACTTAAGTGCTAATTATTAACTGGTTAATTACATTTTTAGTAGGTTTAAGTAATTCTTTATATTTGCACTTCTTGTAAGAAGATGATGTTTTCTATTTTTGATCTTAATTGTCAATTGCCTGATTGTACTTTAGTCTTCTAACATCAACTATGCCATCATTTCTTAATATTTGTTTTTTTTCATTGGTATTATTACTTTTGTATTTTGGCAACTTTGCTTTAAGAAATTTCGGTGCCTACACTTCAGATTTACAGCTAGAACTTAATATTAGACTTAGTTTGTTTTACGGGAAATAAATGATTTGAATTTTTTCTTAAAAATAATCATTTCTATAATTTGAAATAATTAGTCAACAAAAAAATATTATCATTATAATAATAATTTATGTCTAAATTTTTTTATGAATAGTAAAAATAATTTTGATTTATTTATTTTGATAAGCGATATAAATAATTTTTATTTTAATTATTCATTTTTATGAAATAAATGAATCCTTACAATAAATTTAGAATACTGTGAAAAGGTCGATATCATGGTTGATGGATCCAGAATCAATGAAAGTAGTTTGACATTTTCAAAACGGAGATGGGGTAGAGTTGCTAGTTTTCTAAGCTATGACCGATTGCTGACGTTTGAATGCCGGAAAAAATGAATGGAGTTGACACGGACATGAATGTCATAATATCATGATGGTTCCGAGTAAGCCAGGCTTCCTTAGACTTTCGGAGGGAAGACTTCGACCCAAAAACCCCGTGGACAACCCTCAAGCTATGGGGAAAAACAAGGAAACATCAAAATCAAAGCTGGTTCCCTGATCTGTCTTTCTTTCTATTCTTTCTTCGCTTATGAAATTCCAACCAAAAGCAGTTCCCAGACTGCACTGATATGTTTTGGACGATGATGTGTCCCTTTTCCTCTGTCGAGGGCGATGTGTCCTATATTGTTTGCTTCTTTGCATTTGGGCTGTAATGCGTTCGATGCTGAATTTTACTAAAATGTCACTGATGTAAGTACATGGAAAGGTTGGACTTTCGTGCATGATTTGGACCTTATGTCTTCGTTTAACTATACAGTAGCCAGTATATGGCAAGGCCATATTTTAATATCCAAGTAGGTATTTACAAGTGCTAAATAGTAACGACTTCTACCATTTTGAGGGTATCAAATGCAATTTGTCTTTCTCTACTACCTTCACATTCTTAAGCAATGTCTCCTGGATTGAATCCACAAAATGTGTTGAGCTTTAGAGCCACCCTATTTAGGCGGATCAATATATCATCAGTCTCAGTATGTTCTTATTTGACTTCCTACTGTCTCTGGAGGTGAACCCGAAATTTGATGCTTGTTAGCCAAAGAACTGCGGTAGTGGTCCAAACATGATCTACCCTTTTTAGATTCCAAGCCTTCAACAACTTTATTGTGGCTTTCCTGGCTTTGAGATAAAGTGCAACAACAGTAGGCCGATTTATCAGACATCTTGATCTAGTTATGTTACTGAAGATATTTTGTGTGACAAGAACTCATTCCATAGCCAATGAATGGACCAACTACCCTGACTTCCATCCTATCCTAATAACAGACTTGGAGATCAAGTAAGCTCCAATACATAGTTCTGTGGTTAGACTGTCAGTGATAATGAGAAGAACCTTCTTTAGGTAACCAGGCACTTTTGGCATCACTACCTCACCTCATGGCAAGCTTACAAAGCACTATCAGTGGAGGAAGCGTTACTCAATGCTGGATGCCCTCTGCCTAGTCTCAATTACTCTTTTGACCGCTTACCTATTACTTTTGGTCCGCGTCGGGTTGATCTCTGCATCTTCCACAACCGCAACGAGTCATTTTTTGTCAATTCTACAATATCGAGGGTTGACCGTGGTCTTGGTGAAGGGAACAATTCTTTTGCTGCAATAGCGTGCAAGTGTGATTACTTGAACTGGAATAGAGCATCGTGCCAGTACTTGGTGGCCGCCCCGATTTAGATACGAAATTGGAAGGTGAATCAAAGCGTTGAGTACCTGAAGTTATTGGAGGATAGTTTCACACTGAATTGGACGGGATGTGATTGCATGACGTGCTGAAGAAGTGTGGGGCAGTGTGGCTGTGAATGGCTCGAGCGTGTGCTATTGCCCTAATCGAACACATCTCAAACACTATGGTGACGGTAAGGTGCCGCAAACTGTTCTAACTTAGGCTTTCACATTCTACTATTCTAGAAAGTTTTTCTTCCCCATCTGATTTCGGTTCTCTAGAACAAGCATCACCAATCTGTGAGAAAATCAAATTACTGAGGGTTTTATATCAATTTGTGTACGTTTGAGATAAATAAAATTTCAAATGATCTCTCTGTCCATTTTATCTTTATAAAATTGGTTCTTCTGATCCTTTAGCCCAAAAACTTCAGCTTGATTTCTTTGGCTTTCTTAGGTGTTTCTTTCTATTGCTTGATTAACTCCATCCGCTTACTTTCACTCCTTATTTCTAGTATAAGTTTAATATGTGGCGTGGAAAAATAAGCTACAAAGAGAATATAAGAGTTCAATCTAGCTGAAGTTGCCGATCGGGTATTAACTTGAACGTCTCAAGTTGAGTTAAATTATGAATTACTTGGGAAATATTTATAGGTCCTCCAAAAATACTCAAGGAGGAACGGATATCTTCTCAATTATTTATCATCATCTCGAGAAAACTATCTAAAAGCTTTGTTCTTTTTCCACCATCTCCTGTCTCTTGACGTTGGGTTGTCAAATATGATGGTTTCAAGATATGCAACTTTGAACATATGGAAGAGGATTATGCTAAAAGCCAAAAGATGAAATTATCAGAAAAATGATACCCTCAATCATTATGTCTACTCTTCAAATGGATGCATACTTCACTGGAATTTCATCACTTTTCTCTTCTTCCTCCCCATTTTGCTACCATCCCGTCACACTCATCTTCCCGTGAAAGAACCAGAGAAGAAAACCCAGGTCCTGTTTATGGAACTCTTCTGTTTCAACCTCAACATCGACGTGTCTTTATCAGACATAAGACCCAATGGGCGGATCAGATGAACACTTCACCAGTTTCTTCCTTCTTCACCAGTTGTCACCTTCCGTGTCTCTCCGCCTTTGACTGTCACGGACTCGAGTTGTCATAGTACTCGACCTTCAAAGAGATCAAGGGTAGAGGACGAGTCTCGGTAAAAAGCCCGTGGGAAAGCTTCGAAACCCCGTCAAACAAAGTTGGAAACTTCGTAAGAAAATAAAGGTGCCCACGGAAACAAAGCGGGCCATGGGCCTGTGGCCGATAGAGTGAAATCGATCGTGAGTCCTGAAAATGGACCTTTTTAGCCGAAGTATCAACCGTTGAAATCGATTTTGTCTGACACTGAGCGAATATGTGGTCCCCTACGTTTGCTCTTTCGGGTCCTCTACGCCAGTTGACCCAGTCAATTGGCGCGTTTACGTGAAAAAGGATTCAACGAGACATTCATACAATGCGGTCTTCAGTTTGAGCGACTGTATCCCACTCGTGCCCCTTCTGTCTCTGCCATAAGCACACCAAAGTTTTCCTCTTTCCGACTGTTCTTGTACTTCTGTTGCTCCCCTCTAAAATTCCTGAAATGGGTGTCGAGAGCTCCATAAGTTCCAATGTTTTGCTTCGCCTTGTCATTACCATTTTTACGATTATTTCTTTGGAAGACTGGGTTCCATTAGTGAGCTTGACATATGGATCCTGCGAGTCCGACGAGTGCGGTAAGGTCATGATAGGTTATCCTTTCGGGAACGACTCTGAACCATGTTGTCCTCAAGACCGACCGTTGAAACTAAATTCTCTCAAGAAGGGCCCTCTTGTTTATGATAATCAATCTCTTAGGTTGATCTCAGAGTTTGGGAGAACGGGCAATGCTTGTTTTACGTTCCACCTGAAAAAGTCTCCTCAACCTCCCAGCGCATCTGATGCTGAAGTTCCCGGCATTGAAGTGCTCTCCTTTCTTAAATCCCATCATAAGTCCTTACACCTAGCATTTCTCCGTAACTGCACTAGCTCCCCAAATGGTGATTATTCACATCCTAACTTGACTTGCCCCTCCTTTGGCGCCAACCACTCTTATGTCGCTCTCATACGTAGACCAGAAGACCTAAATCTTACTCGGTTAGTTTGCGAGAGTCAGGTTATTGTACCAGTTGAATTAGCCGAAGAGGATTGGAAGAAAAAAGAAAATAATGAATCAGCCAAGGAGGAGTTGAAGCACGGGTTTAGACTGCAATGGAATTTAACCTACTGGGAGAGTTGTGTTAAATGCAACATTAGCGGAGGCAAATGCGGGGAAGCGGATGGAAGTTTTCTGTGCATCTGTTCTGATAAAGCTTATCTGCGTACATGCGAAGGAGGTAAAACTTTTCGATTAATTTCCCGTAATAGCAACCGCTTAAAATCTCCCAAGTGTTTTTCGGCGGATGTCCTCGCCATGCTCTCCGAACTTGATAAGGACTTCAAAGGAAGAGGAAGAACTTTTTGGCTTCCCTTGGTTCTCCCTTCTCAGTTCCTTTTTCCCACCTCGGCTTCGTTCACCACGCCATTACTGTTTATTTATTTATTAGTCTTTCGGGCATTCTTTTGTAGATCTAGGGCGTGTTATGGAAAAAACTTTACAATAAAGGAAAATAAATTCCATGAAAATCATTTTTCAAGACAAAAAATTTTGAAAGAACTTATTATCAACTTCTTTTTGAACTATCTTTTCAGAAGGAAGAATTGTATCAAGAAAAATGATTTTACCATTTTCATTTTCTCAACTTTAATAATGCATATTTTCTTTAGCTGTAAATAGTTTGACTAATCATTTTCAACAAACTAGACGTATTGAAGTTCAGAAAACTAATTCACAGAGAATTATCTCACTCTAACAAATACAACTTTAGTAGTTAGATGAATTCATAGCAATGTAATTTTCTTCCTCGCATCAAAGCTGAAAACTACGGTACAGCATCTTCAGATCACAGATATATAGTCTCGCTGCAGTCGTTTCTGTGGATCTCAACCCTGCATTAATCAAGTGCGGCAGCTCAGTAAATAGTGAAAATTTTAAGAGCGTCACTGTTTGCGTTAGCCAGTTCCAATGTGAGAGCAGAGATGTCTCAAGGATTATAGATGATTACTGAATTTACGATACAGAGGCCAGGGTATGATTCACTAAGAGAAGACAGATGCATGGAAAGCAAAACATAAAGGGGAAATTTTGCTGTGCGTGTGTTTGCTCTTGCTTGTTTCGCATCACCTAAAAGTTTCAGTTCATGCTGTTGCCTACAGCACTGCATTATGCTTAGTTCTGCAATTTCTTTGTGATAGTAACATGAGGGAATATCTATTTGTTCCTAGGACGTATTATGTCAAGTGATTCAATTATTCAATAGAATTTATGTTAGATCAAGGAAGCCGGTGTCTGTATTCCTGTTTTATGATTTTCATGATGTGGATAGGATCTGTTTTTATGACGCAAATGCCTGTTTTGGTACATCTTTGCTGCAGGAAACAACCATGCATCTTTGAAGATTGGATTAGGTCAGTCAAACCTTTTTCATGGGGGACATTATACAATCCTTTGAGTACATATCCGTGCGCTAAGGATGGTTTGTGACGGCAAAAAAATGTTGTCAACGCATCCTTTGAGCACAATTACGATGCAAGAGCCCAATGACATGCTTCGTACATTTGAGAACGTCTCACAGTCAAAGTTCTCCTGAAATTTTCCATTTCCTCTACCTGTCACTGATGCAAGTCTAATGAAACTTTTGTTCTTCAGGTAGCGGATTTGGTGCCTTGGCCTTGGCCAGTATTTTCCTCTGTTCATTCATCTATACGATCCGCCACAAACAACAGCATTGCTTCTCAATATTCCACACAAGACATGCTTCTTCCGATTCTTCCTTGAAAGCAGACCTTGAAGTGGGCAATGTATACTTTGGGGTCCCCATTTTCACCGAAGCTGAGCTTGAAGAAGCTACTAACCATTTTGATTCTGCATGGGAGCTCGGAGATGGAGGTTTTGGAATTGTGTACTATGGTAAGACCTTAACGAAAGAGGCTAATTAGACAGCCTGCATGTAAACTAAGAGGGTCATTCTCCATTTTCTTGAGCAGGCAAACTTCGAGATGGCCGGGAAGTAGCTGTTAAGCGTCTATATGAGCACAACTATAGGCGGGTGAAGCAGTTCATGACAGAAGTTGAAATCCTAACTCGCTTGCGCCACAAAAACCTTGTCTCTTTGTACGGTTGCACTTCACGTCAGAGTCGTGAACTCCTGCTGGTCTATGAGTACATCCCGAATGGCACAGTAGCCGATCATCTGCATGGGGAGCGAGCGAAGCAGGACCCTCTCCGGTGGCATATTCGTATTAGCATTGCCATAGAAACGGCCACCGCATTGGCTTACCTTCATGCGTGTGACATAATCCACCGTGACGTGAAGACTAACAACATCCTCCTTGACAACAACTTTTGCATCAAAGTAGCAGATTTCGGCCTTTCTCGGCTGTTCCCCAACAATGTGAGCCACGTCTCAACCATTCCTCAGGGGACTCCGGGTTATGTGGACCCTGAATATCACCAGTGTTACCAGCTCACGGAGAAGAGTGATGTCTACAGTTTTGGGGTAGTACTAGTGGAACTTATATCATCCATGCGGGCGGTTGATATAAGCCGAGACAGGCACGAGATTAATTTGGCCAACTTAGCAACTAGCAAGATAAGGAACCATGAGTTCCGCGAATTGATGGATCCAAATTTGGGGTTTGAGTCGGATCCTGAAGTCAATAGGATGATCATGGCTGTGGCCGAGCTGGCTTTCAGGTGCTTGCAACAGGACAAGGACATGAGGCCCTCCATGGAGACTGTCCTGGAGGAGTTGAAGGCAATTTCGAGTGGGACACATGAGCCGGACAAGTTGAAGGATGAGAGCTATGATAACAGCGCCGGTCGAAGCGAGAACCCACCTCCTCTGCCAGAATGTGACAATGTGGGGCTGTTGAAGAATATGAAGTCGCCGACTTCACCTGTTTCTGTGACTAAAAAATGGGGAAGCAGCGGTTCTTCCTCTGCACATAGTGGTTAACTTGTGGTCTTATCAGTTCTCTCCTGCAAATTTCCCTTCTCCTCCATCTTGGCTTAAAGTTTGCTTGCATTTGGTTAATGGTTTCTAGCTATTATCATATACAATGCAGATGATATAGCAGGCGATCGAGTTTTCCATTTTGGTCTTCATTTTTCGGCTTGAACATGTCAGCACTTCTGTTGAGGCTGCAGGAGGATTTGATGTAAATACTACATAGTAAGGAGCCCTTTCCTAGAGCATGAATAAACGACTGTACACATATTTGCCATTGTCCCTCTCTTTATCACGATATTTCAGGCGTTTGAAGAGTTTTCCCAAATCAGGGTTGAAACATTTAGACTTGCGATGATTTTCTAACGACAGCTTACGACATTATCTGATTTGCTCCTAAAAAGAACACAAGTCACGCCGGAAGTCATGTTGAGTCTCATTCTAGAGACAGGCCTTGGATAATATGTGATAGCTCGATCTTTGTCGGAGTCTAGTGATGAAGTTCCTTCACCTTCTGACTTGCGAAGTGAGAGTTTTACGTGGCAATAGACACATCAGGGAAGGAACTTGTCATATTCCATGTGTTGAAGTGGTTTCACAGACCTTATCATATATGGAAATGGAAATACAAACTATCATCGCTCGTATCGTATATGTCACGAGGAAGGCTTATTCTCACTCAAGGGCTAATCTGCATAAATAAAGTATGAGACAGAATTTTCTGCGGAGGTCCCGATTAAAGTAATGTCGTGCATAGCAAGACGTGTATAAGATTAATACACTGACCGATGGAGGAGACTATACATTAGTTAGTTTCAAATAAGCAAGCCATATTCAGTACTAATAACGGTCTGTTATATCATTTAATATATCTATTTTATGAATAAATCTCAATCCTCTTAGTGTTAGTATTAATATTTTGCTGTCTTGACGCTAGGAGTCAGCTTTTGCGAGAATATTTTGCCACGAAGTGAGTGGCCGATGCATGACAAACATTGATTGAGTTGGCTAGTCATTTTGGAGTTGTTACATTCTTAAGTAAGTTAAGCATTGGATTTATTATAGTAGGGCGATTGAGAGTTCTCGTACTATATTATTGTAGTTCAATGATTACCATAAATTTCATCGGAAACTACCAAGTTATTGTAGAATGAAGCCAGCAGGAGATATGATATTGAAGAGCATTGTTGAGTACAAATCGGGCCTTTCTTGAGTAGTTCAAGTTTTTAGAGTAAACGATTAGGTACTAAACTTTGACATGATGTATTGAGACGGCGGTCTCATGTTCAATTTAAAGCAAAACTGTTTCACCAATTTATGGAATTTGATTTCTTAATTCAATTTCTTTAATTTTTAGTCTCGGCCATTCTTTTCTCTGTGGGTATTAGGGCAAGCACGGCCTCCATATACCGTTTATGGCAATGAGAAAATTTCGTAAAACAATGGATTTCCATACAAGATTATATCTTGCCTCAATCATCAATTTATTCATGGGTAGTGTAATATTGTCTTGGCAAAAATTTACTTAATTTATACTCTTAATCATCAATATCTATGTTATTTCCTGTTTCATTACATTCACTTTTGCTTTTCCATTTTAATATATAATTTCAATTTTATCGATGGAAATTTTTTTATATTGGCTTTTCTCTTATCCATATACTATAGAGGACTTAATGAGACTCATAATTGATCGTAGTTAAGCCATCTTGGTTCACTAGTGGTGAAACATTTCGTTACTTGTAATTTATGTACAGTTTATTTGGATAATTTATTGCATTTCATTTTTCAATTTTATCTTTAGGATAATTATATAGTGTTTTCTTGTTCACAAGCTAATTTCAAGTTCTTTTTCTAATTATTATTGTATTTCCAAATTAAAATTTTTATGGATATATTTTTTCATTTGAATTGTGATTTCTAACTTAGGTGCTAATTATTAACTAGTTAATTATATTTTCCGTAGGTTTGAGTAATTCTTTACAGGGAAATTTTAAAAAAAGGACCTGAAGTGCTCTTATTTTTTGAAATAAAGACCCGAAGTGAATTTTGTTTCAAATAAGAGTCTGAAGTGGCTTTGGTTGTTTCAAATAAGGACTTGACCCCGCTAGTCGTAGACCGGCTAAGTTTTCCAACCGGTCAAGGGAATTTTCGTCATTGGTCCCTTTTTTTTTTTTTTTTTTTTTTTTTGGTTCTTCTTCTTCCTGTTCGCTAGTGGCCAGCCGACCATCAGGGCCACCCACACCAGCCACAAGCGAAGGACGTCCTTGTTTGGGCTAGGCAACCCTCACCTTGGGGCCATCTGTGAGATTGGCCCTCGCTGGCCCAAGCGAGGTCAACCTTCTCCAGATCTGGCAAGGGTGGCCCAGCCCGCGGCTGGCAAGGGCTGGGTGACCTCACTAGTCGCTGGTAAAGGTTGACGAGCATTGTTGAGCCCTTCCTAGATCTAGCAAGGTGGCCTCGCCCGCAATCAACTCCTTACTAGTAGCTGGTGAGGGTCGACCTCCTGGATGGCCAAAGAGGAGGGTCGCCTTGCCCAGGCAAGGCTATCCCTTTCCTGTGGCTGACATGGGCGACCCTCGCCCAACCCTCTGTGGGCATCACCAGTGGCCAGCCAGCCATTGGTGAAGAGGTAGAAGAAGAACCAAAAAAAAAAAAAAAAAAAAGGAAAAAAAAGGGAAAATGGCAAATAACGAAAATATCCTTGATTGTTAGAAAATTAGGTCCTTATTTGAAATGGACATAACCACTTCGGGCTCTTATTTGAAACAAACAATCATTTCAGGTCATCATTTGAAACAATACCCACTTTAGGCCCTTATTTGAGAAAGTGATAACACTTCATATCATTATTTGAAATAGTTCCACTTCAGGCTCTTATTTGAGAAAATGTGAGCACTTCGGATCCTTTTTTGGAATTTTCCATTCTTTATATTTATTGTACTTCTTGTAAGAAGATGATGTTTTCTATTTTTGATCTTAATTGATTAATTGACTGATTGTACTTTAGTTTTCTAATATCAACCATGCCATCATTTCTTAATATTTGTGTTTTCCCTTGCTATTAGTACTTTTGTATTTTGGCAACTTTGCTGTAAGAAATTTTAGTGGACACACTTCAGATTATAGCTAGAATTTAATATTAAACTCCGTTTGTTTCGCGATAAATAAATTATTTGAATTTTTTTCTAAAAATAATAGCTTATATAATTTGAAATAATTACTCCATGAAAAATATTTTCATTATCATAATAATATATGTCTATTTTTTATGGATGATGAAAATAATTTTTATTTATTTTTTCATAAGTGACATAAATGATTATTTTTAAATTTTATTATTATTTATTTTTTACAAAATAAATGAATTTTTATGTTAAATTCACATTATTGTGGAAAGGTTGACGTCATGGTTGATGGATCAAGAATCAATGGAAGTATCAGTTTGACATTTTCAAAACGGAGATGGGGTAGAGTTGCCAGTTTTCTATGCTATGACCGATTGCTGACGTTTGAATGCCGGAAAAAATGAATAGATTTCTAAAATTTGACACGGACGTGAATGTCATAATATCACGCTGAGTCCGAGAAAGCAAGTCTTCCTTAGACTTTCAGAATGATGACTTTGACCGAAAAACCCCATGGACAACCCTCCAAGCTATGGAGAAAAGGAAACATCAAAGTCAGAGCTGGTTCCCTGATCTGTCTTTCCTTCCTTCTTTCTTCGCTTCTGAAATTCCAACCAAAAGCAGTTCCCAGACAGAACCGATATGTTATGGAAGATGATATTCGTGTCCTTTTTTCCCTGTCGAGAGCGATGTGTCCCTATATTGTTTGCTTCTTTGCATTTGGACTCTATCGCGTTTGATGCTGAATTTTACAAAAAGGTCGCTGATTTAAGTACACGGAAAGGTTGGACTTTCGTGGATGATTCGGATCTTATGTCTTCATTTATCTATACAACAGCCAGTATTTGGCAAGGCCATATTTTAATATCCAAGCATGTATTTACAAGTGCTAAATAATAACGACTTCGACCATTTCGAGGGTATATATGGTTACATCCTCTCGGATGCAGTTTGTCTTTCTCTACTACATTCGCATTCTTCAGCAATGTCTCGTAGAACGAATCCACGAAACATGTTGAGCTTTAGAGCCTCCTTGTTTAGGTGGATTGGTATTATCATCAGTCTTAGTATATTCTTATTTGACTTCATACTAACTCTGAAGGTGAACCCGAAATTTGATGCTTGTCAACCAAAGAACCATGGTAGTGATCCAAAATAAGCTACCCTTTTCGGATTCTAAGCCTTCAACAACCTTATTGTGGCTTTTCTAGCTTTGAGATAAAGTGCTACAACAATAGGCCGATTTATCATGCATCTCGATCTAGTTATGTCATTAAAGATATTTCGTATGACAAGAACTCATTCAAAGCGATGGATGAAGCATTACTCAATGCTGAATGCCCCTGCCCAGTCTCAATTACTCTTTTGACCGCTTACTTGTTACTTTTCTATCAATTCTACAATATTTGGGGCCAAGTGTGGTCCTGATAAAGGGAGCAATTCTTTTGCCGTGATAGCAAGTGCGATTACTTGAATTGGAATAGAGTGTCATGCCAGTTTTTGGTGACCATCCCGATTCAGATCCGAAGCTAAAAGGTGAATCAAAGTGTCGAGTACCTGAAGTTATTGGAAACAGTTTCACATTGAACTGAACGGGGTACGACTGCATGAGGTGTTGAAGAAGTGGGGTGGTGCAGCTGTGAAAATAGTAGGAATGTATGCTACTGCCCCGATCGAACACATCTCGAACACTCTAGCGATGGTAAGGTGCCGCAAACTATTCTTAGGCTTTCACATTCTGCTCTTCTAAAATGTTTTTCTTCACCATCTGGTTCCCGTCCTTTGGAACAAATAGGACCAATCTGTGAGAAAATCATATTACTGAAGGTTTTATATCAATTTGCCTGCATTTGAGATATATAAAATTTCAAATGATCTCTCAGTCTGCTTTTATCTTTGTAGAATTGGTTCTTCTGATCCTTTAGTCCAAAAACTTTAGCTTGATTTCTTTGGCTTTCTTAGATGTTTTTTTCTAACGCTCGATTAACTCCATCTGCTTACTTCCACTCCTCATTTCTAGTATAAGTTTGATACGTCACACGGATAAATAAGCTATAGAGAGAACATAAGAGATCAATCTAGCTGAAGTTGCTGAGCACATATTAGCTTGAATGTCTCAAGCTGAGTTGAATTCTGAATAAATATTTATAGATCCTCCAAAAATACTCAAGGAAGAACAGATACCTTCTAAATAATTTATCATCATCTTGAGAGAACTGTCTAAAAACTTTGTTCTTTTTCCACCAGCTCTTTCGTCTCTCGACATTTGGTTGTCAAATATGATGGTTTCAAGATATGCAATTTTGAACATGTAGAAGAGGATTATGCTAGAAGCCGATAGGAGAAATTATCAGAACAATGATACCCTCAATTATTATGTCTGTTCTTCAACTGGATACATACTTCACTGGAAGTTCATCACTTTTCTTTTCTTCCTCCTCATTTTGCTACCACCCTATCACGTTCATCTTCACGTGAAAGAACTAGAGAAGAAAGCCCAGGTCCTGGTCGCTTACTGGGGCCAAATTGGGTAGTGCAACCTGTTAATGATCAAAGATCACATCATCATAAAATCGGTCAGGAATTAGTGTTTATGGGACTTTTCTGCTTCGACCTCCTTAACATTGACCTCCTTCACTACCAGTTGTCACCTGCCGTGTCTCTCCGCCTTTGACTGTCACGAACTCAACCTTCAAAGAGATCACGGGTGGAGGACGAGTCTCGGTAAAAATCGTCGTGGTTCTGGGGGTTTGAAATGGAAAGCTTCGAAACCCCGTCAAAGTTGGAAGCTTTGTAAGGAAATAAAGGTGCCCACGGAAACAAAGGGGGCCATGGGCCCGTGGCCGATGGGGTGAAATCGATCGCGAGTCCCGAAATGGACGTTTTTTGGCCGAAGTATCAACAGTCGCAATCGATTTTTCCTCTCACTGAGCAAATATGTGGTTCCCTACGTTTGCTCTTTCGGGTCCTCTACGCTCAGCTGACCCAGTCAATTGGCGCGTTTACGTGAAAAATGATTCAACGAGACATTCATATAAATGCGGTCTTCAGTTTGAGCAGCCGTGTCTCACTCGAGCCCCTTCTGTCTCTGCTGTACGCGCCCCATAGCTTTCCTCTTTCCGACTGTTCTTGTGCTTCTATTGTTCCCTCTAAAATTTCTGAAATGGGTGTGGAGAGCTCCATAGGTTCCAAGGTTTTGCTTCGCCATGTCATCGGCATTTTGACGATTATTTCTTTGGAAGGCTGGGTTCCATTAGTGAGCTTGACATATGGATCCTGCGAGTCTGACGAGCGCGGTGAGGTCATGATCGGTTGTCCTGTCGGGAACGACCCTAAACCATGCCGTCCTCATGACCGAGTGTTAAAATTAAATTCTCTCTGGAAGGGCCCTTTTGTTTATGATAATCAATCTCTTAGGTTGATCTCAGAGTTTGGGAGAACGGGCAATGCTTGTTTTACTCCACCTGAAGAGTCTCCTAATATGCCCGGCGCACCTGATACTGATGTTCCTGGCATTGAAGTGCTCTCCTCTCATAAATCCAATCATAAGCCCTTATACCTAGCGTTTCTCCGAAATTGCACTGGCTCCCCAAATGGTGATGATTCACATCCTGACTTGACTTGCCCCTCTGCCGGGGCCAACCGCTCTTATGTCGCTCTTATAGGTAGACCAGACGACCTTCATCTTAGTTGGTTAAAGTGCGAGAGTCCTGTTATTGTACCTGTTGAATTAGCCAACGAGGAAAACGAGGAAATAGAGAAGTTGAAGCACGGGTTTAGACTGAATTGGAATGTAACGGCCTGGGAGAGTTGTGTCAAATGCAAAGAAAGTGGACGGGATTGCGGCGGCGGCGAATCGGATGGGCAATTCCAGTGCTTATCTTCTCATAAAGATTATCTGTGTCCCCCTCCTCACGAAAGAGGTAATACTTTTCGGTTAATTCCCCGTAATAGCAACCGTTCAAATTCTCGCATGTCTTTTTCAGTGAATGTCCTCGCCATGCTCTCCAAACTTGGTAAGGACTTCAAAGGAAAAGGAAGAGCTTTTTGGCTTCCCTTGGTTTTCTATTCTCAGTTCCTTTTTCCCACCTCGGCTTTATTCAACAAGCCATTATTTTTTATTTATATTTCTTTCGAACATTCTTTCGTAGATTTGCTTGTTTTGGGGAAAATTTTATGATAAAGAAAATAAATTCCGTGGAAATCATTTTTAAGAAAAATATATTTTTCTCTTTTCGAATTAGGGAATTATCTTCCTAACTTTAAATATGCATAATTTTTTTTTTTTATCGAAAATGGTTTGACTAATCATTTTCAGCAAGCCAAACATATTGAAGTTTGGAAAACTAATTCACGGAAAATTCTTTCACCAAACAAACATGATTTGAATAGTTAGATGAATTCATAGCCATGTCATTTTCTTCCTCGCATCAAAGCTGCAGAACTACAGGACAACATCTCCAGATCACGGATACATAGTCTTGCTGCAGTTGCTTCCGTGGATCTCAAGCCTGCATTAATCATATGCGCAGCTTAGTAAAAAGTGAAATTTTTTAGAGTGTCTATGCTTGCGTAAGCTAGTTCCAATGTGAGTACAGAGATGTGTCGAGGATTATAGATGATTACAGAATTTACGATGCAGAGGCCAGGGTATGATTCAATAAAGAAGACAAATGCCCAGAAAGGAAAACGTGTAGGGGAAAGTTTTCTGTGCGTGTGTTTGCTTATGCTTGTTTCACATCAGCTTAATGTTTCAGTTAACACTGTCGCCTACAATGTTCCATTAAGCTTAATTCTGCAATATCCTTGTGATATGTAAGATGAGGGAATATCTATTTGTTCCTAAGATGTATTATGTTATGTAATATTCAAGTGATCAGTAGGAATTTATGTTAGATCAAGGAAGCTGGTGTCTGTATTCCTGTTCTATGATGTTAATGATGTGGATAGGATCTGTATTTGTGGAATTCATATCTGACGCAAACGCCACCATTTGGCACAGGAAAAGACACTGCAGGAAAAGGCGCCGCAGGAAAAGGCGCAGCACCTTTGAGGATTGGATTAGGTCAGTCAAAACTTTATCATGGGGGACATTATGCAATCCTTTGCGTATATATCGGTGCATTAAGCATGGTTTGTGATAGCAAAAAAATGTGGTCAACACATACTTTGAGCCTAATTACGATGCAAGAGCACAATGACATGCTTCGTACATTTGGGAACGTCTCACCGTCAAAAGTTTTCCTGAAATTTTCCATTTCCTTTACCTGTCACTGATGCAATTCTAGTGAAACTTCTGTTCTTCAGGTTGCGGATTTGGTGCCTTGGCCAGTATTTTTCTCTGTTCATGCATCTATATGATCCGTCACAGACAGCAGCATTGCTTCTTAAAATTTCACTCGAGACATGCTTCTTCCGATTCTTCTTTGAAGGCAGATCTTGAAGTGGGCAATTTATACCTCAGGGTCTCCATTTTCACAAACGCTGAGCTTGAAGAAGCAACTAACCATTTCGATTCTGCCCGGGAGCTCGGAAATGGAGGTTTTGGAATTGTGTACTATGGTAAGACCTTAACGAAAGAGGCTAATTAGACAGCCTGCATATAAATGGCGAGAAATTCTAGAAACAACTAGGAATCTAAGAAGGTCATTCTCCATTTTCTTGAACAGGCAAACTTCAAGATGGCCGGGAAGTAGCTGTTAAGCGTCTATACAAGCGCAACTATCAGCGGGTGAAGCAGTTCGTAACTGAAGTCCAAATCATAACTCGCCTGCGCCACAAAAACCTCGTCTCTTTATATGGTTACACTTCGCAGCACAGCCGTGAACTCCTACTGATCTATGAGTACATCCCGAACGGCACAGTAGCTGATCATCTGCATGGGAAGCGAGCGAAGCAGGTCTCTCTCCTGTGGCCTACTCGTATTAGCATCGCCATAGAAACGGCCACCGCATTGGCTTACCTTCATGCGTCTGACACTATCCACCGTGACGTGAAGACTAATAATATCCTCCTTGACAATGACTTTAGCGTCAAAGTAGCAGATTTCGGCCTTTCTCGGCTGTTCCCCAACGATGTGAGCCACGTGTCAACTGCTCCTCAGGGAACGCCAGGTTATGTGGACCCCGAGTATCATCAGTGTTACCGGCTTACAGGGAAGAGTGATGTATATAGTTTTGGGGTTGTGTTAGTGGAACTCATATCGTCCATGCCAGCGGTTGATGTAAGCCGAGACAGCCACGAGATTAATTTGGCTGATTTAGCAACTAGCAAGATACGGAATCACGAGTTCTGCAAATTGATTGATCCAAATTTGGGGTTTGAGTCGGATCCCGAAATCAATAGGATGATCATGGCTGTGGCCGAGCTGGCTTTCAGGTGCTTGCAACAGGACAAGGAGATGAGGCCCTCCATGAAGACTGTCCTGGAGGAGTTGAAGGCAATTTCCAGTGGGACACATGACCCTGGCAAGTCGAAGGATGTGAGCTATGATAACAGCACCGGTCAAAGCGAGAACCCGCCTCCTTCGCCCGAATGTGACAATGTGGAGCGGTTGAAGAATGTGAAGTCGCTGACTTCACCGGTTTCCATGACTCTAAAATGGGGAAGCAGTGGTAGTTCTGCTGTACATAGTGGTTAATATGTAGTCTTTTCTGTTCTCTCCTGCAAATTTCCCTTCCCCATCTGGGGCTTAAACTTTGCTTGCATTTGGGTAATGGTTTCTAGTTAATATTATATACGATGTAGATGATATAGCAGGTGATCCAGTTTTCCATTTTGGTCTTCATTTTTCTGTTTCAACATGTCAGCACTTCTGTTGAGGCTGGAGGAGGATTTGATTTAAATACTACATAGTAAGGAGCACTTTCCTAGAGCATGAATAAAGGATTGTGCACATACTTGCCATTGTCCCTCTCTTTATCACAATATTTCAGGCGTTTGAAGAGTTTTCCCAGATCAGGGTTGAAACATCGAAACTTGGGATGATCTTTTCACAACAGCTTATGACATTATCAGATTTGCTCCTTTAAAGAACACAATATCACGCCGGAAGTCATGTCAAGTCTCATCCAAGAAACAGGCCTCGGATAATACGTGATAGCTCGATCTTTGTCGGAGTCTAGTAATGAAGTTCCTTAACCTTCGAACTTGTGAAGCGAGAGTTTCACATGGCAGTGGACGCCATCAGGGAAGGAACTTGTCATATTCTATGTGTTGAGGTGGTTTCACAGACCTCATCATTTATGGAAATGGAAATCCAAATCATCATCGCTCGTATTGTACATGTCACAAGGAAGGCTTTTTTCGCAGGGCTAATCTGCATAAATAAAGTACGAGACAGATTTTTCTGCGGAGGCTCGACTTTTTCACCCTTTTCACTGTTTTCTCCCCTACGTTCCAAAAGCACAAGCCTCAGCATTCTGCGGTCAAAAAGTTGGGAGGACCAGAAGCTTTTTCCATCATCAGCTCATCAGTTTCATCGCGAGAATCGTAAAACTACCCTTTAACTTAAAGAAACTGCATTCTCACTCAAAACTCTCTCTCTCTCTCTCTCTCTCTCTCTCTCTGTGCGTTTCTTTTGTTTCTTTTGCGTTCAAAAGTCATTCTTTCTTTGAGAATTGTGAAAGACGATTTCTGAAAAGAAAAAGGGAGATCATCCACCAAGAACACGAAGAAAAAGATTGCAAAATCGCGCGGGTTCTCCAGCACATGACGATCCCTTTATTATGCTCTCAAGCAATCAAAATCATCCTCCAGGACACTGTAGTAATATTTCATTCAAATTTCAAAAGCACTGAAACCCAAGTATCCACAGCGAGGCATATATAAGGCGTTCCCCGAAAAACAGAGCATCCTCAGGAAGAAAAACAGAGCACGGAAAAGATGGCGACTCTGCAGAAGTTCAAGCTCTTCGCCGCCCAGTGCGGCGTCGCACCGAGCCCCACGCGTAGCCCGGGAGCGAGCCCCGTCGTCCAGCTCCGCCGCCAAAGCCAGCAGAAGACCACCCTGCGGATGCTCTTCACTCGCGGCGGAGGCATCGGGGTCACACATATATATGTGTGTGTGTGTGTGTGTGTGTGTGTGTGTGTGTGTGTGTTGTTGTTTTCGGGTTGAATTTTGGTTACGTCTTTTGGAAAAAGGGGGGTCGACTCAGTTGAGCCGAGAAGAAGCTTTGACACGCCCGGATCAGGCCGCGAGAAGAAGAAGAAGAGCGCGAGCGGACGCACTCTGAAGGACCTGTTCGTGTCGCCCCCGCCAAACCCGGAAAGAGATGACGATGGAAGTGGAGGCGCCAGAGGAAATGGACGTGGTGCGGAGGAGCTGTTTCCTTCATGGGGTCGCGGTTCAGGTCGCTGATGCTCAGGAAGGCTTGGCGTCCCACGCTTGAAACAATTGATCATAGTTGAGCCCTCTAGGTTCACTAACAGTCAAACATTTCGTTACTGTTTATTTTGGTTATTTATTTCATTTCATTTTTCAATTTTATATTTAGGATAATTATATAGTGTTTTCTTGTCCGTGAGCTAATTTCAAGTTCTTTTTTTAATTAATTTTTGTATTTTCCAAAATAAATTTTTTTATGGACATGTTTTTTTATTTGAATTGCGATTTCTATCCGAGGTGCTAATTATTAACTGATAATTACATTTTTAGTAGGTTTAAGTAATTCTTTATATTTATTGTACTTCTTTTAAGAAGATGATGTTTTCCATTTTTGATCTTCAATTGCCCAATTGTACTTTAGTTTTCTAATATCAACTATGCCATCATTTCTTAATATTTGTGTTTTTCATTAGTATTATTATTTTTGTATTTTGGCAACTTTGCTTTAAGAAATTTTAGTGCCTCCACTACAGATTTACAGCTAGAACTTAATATTAGACTCTATTTGTTTCAAGGAAAATAAATTATCTAAATTTTTTCCTAAAAATAATCATTTATATAATTTGAAGTAATTAGTTAACAAAAAATATTTTTATCATCACAATAATATATGTTTAAGCATTTTTATGAACGGTGAAAGTAATTTTAGTGTATCTATTTTGATAAGCCGTACAAGTAATTATTTCGAGAAAATTACTTTTTGAATTATTTATTTTTTACGAAACAAATTAATCGTTACAATAAATTTAGGTTATTATGAAAAGGTGGACGTCATGGCTGATGGATGAAGAATCGGTGAAAGTACTGAGTTTGACATTCTCAAAACGGAGATGGGGTGGAGTGGCTAGCTTTCAAAGCTATGACCGATTGCTGACGTTTGAATGCCAGAAAAAATGAGTAGATTTGACACGGACATGAATGTCATAATATCGTGAAGACTCCGAGTAAGCCAGTCTTCCTTAGACTTTCCGAGGGAAGACTTTGACCCAAAAATCCCGAGGTCAACCCCCCGAGCTATGGAGAAACACATGGAAACACCAAAATCAAAGCTGGTTCCCTGATCTGTCTTTCTTTCCTTCTCTCTTCGCTTATGAAATTCCAACCAAAAGCAGTTCCCGGACTGTACCGATGTGTTATGGACGATGAATTTGCGTCCTTTTTTCCTTGTTGAGAGCGATGTGTCCCTATAACGTTTGCTTCTTTGCATTCGGACTGTATCGCGTTCGATGCTGAATTTTACGTAAACATCGCCGATATAAGTACATGCAAAGGCTGGACTTTCGTGCATGATTTGGACCTTATGTCTTCGTTTAACTATACAACAGGCAGTATATGACAAGGCCATATTTTAATATCCAAGCGGATATTTACAAGTGCTAAATAGTGACGACTTCGACCATTTCGAGGGTGTATATGGTTACATCCTCTCAGGTGCAATTTGTCTTTCTATACTACCTTCACTTCTTCAGCAATGTCTCCTGGAATGAATCCATGGAATGTGCTGAACTTTAGAGCCTCCCTATTTAGGTGGATCAGTATTATTGTCAGTCCGAGTATATTCTTATTTGACTTTGTACTATCTCTGGAGGTGAACCTGAAATTTGACACTTGTTAGCCAAAGAACTGCGGTAGTGGTCCAATCATAAGCTATTCTTTCGGATTCCAAGCCTTCAACAACCTTGTTGTGGCGTTCCTGGCTTTGAGATAAAGTGCCACGACCATAGGTATCAGGCATCTTGATCTAGTCATGTCATTAAAGACATTTCATATGGCGAGAACTCATTCATAGTGGTGGATGAAGCGGTACTGAATGCTGGGTGCCCCTATTGAGTCTCAACTACTCTTTTGATCGCTTACCTGTTACTTTGGTTCCGGACCAGGCTGACTTTGTGTCTTCCACAAATACAACGAGTCATTTTCTGTCAATTCTACAATATCTAGGGCCAAGCCTGGTGAAGGGAACAATTCTTTTGCCGCGATAGCTAGTAAGTGCGATTACATGAACCGGAATAGAGCGTTGTGCCAGTACTTGGTGGCCGCCCCGATTCAAATACGAAACTAGAAGGTGAATCAAAGTGTCGAGCACCTAATTATTGGAGGACGGTTTCACATTGAACTGGACGGGGTACGACTGCATGAGGTGCCGAAGAAATGGGGGGCAGTGCGGCTGTGAAAATAGCACAAGTGTGCTATTGCCCTGATCGAACACATCTTGAACATTGTAGCGACGGTAAGGTGTCGCAAACTATTCTAACTTAGGCTTTCACATTCTAATTTCTAGAAAGTTTTTCTTCACCATCTGGTTCCGGTCCTTTGGAACAAACAGGACCAATCTATGAGAAAATCATATTACTAATGGTTTTATATCAATTCGCCTGCGTTTGAGAATCATAGAATTTCAAATGATCTCTTTGTCCGCTTTATCTTTGTAGAATTGGTTCTTCTGATGCTTAACTCCAAAAACTTCAGCTTAATTTGTTTGGCTTTCTTAGGCATTCTTGTGATGAGCTAGACCCGGAGTAGTATGGAAGGACGGACTAAGATCATCTTGGCAGTATGCGGGCGAGGCTAAGCGCATGTATCTTGTCCTATATCGCTGAGGAGGGGAGTCTTGGGATGGCTTATAAGGTTTGGGTTCCTCTAACTGTACATATGCGTTTTCTTGAGGTAGTATGGGTTGTCCTGAAAAGAACAAAATCATGAGGACTTAATGTCAACAGCGGACAATATATGTACAATGGCGGGCCTAGGGTCCTTGCAATTCTTTTCTACCAACTTGATTACTCCATCTTGCTTACTTCCACTTGTCATTTCTAGCGTAAGTTTTAGACGTCGCATGGAAAAATAAGCTACGGAGAGAACATAAGAGTTCAATCTAGCTGAAGTTGCCAAGCACGTGTTAGCTTGAATGTCTCAAGCTGAATTAAATTCAGAATTATTTGGGAAATATTTATAGGTCCTCCCAAAATACTCAAGGAGGGACAGATACCTTCTTAATTATCATCATCTTGAGAATACTATCTAAAAACTTTGTTCTTTTCCACCATCTCTTTCGTCTCTCGGGGTTGGGTTGTCATATATGATTGTTTCAATATATGCAATTTTGAACATGTAGAAGCGGACTATGCTAGAAGCCAGTGGGAGAAATTATCAGAACAATGATACCCTCAATCATTATTTCTATTCTTCAAACGGATGCATATTTCAATGGAAGTTCATCACTTTTCTCTTCTTCCTCCTCATTTTGCTATCATCCTGTCACGCTCATCTTCCCGTGAAAGAACTAGAGAAGAAAACCCAGGTCCTGTTCGCTTACTGAGGCCAAAATGGGTAGTGCAACCTGTAAATGATCAAGATCACATCATCACAAAATCAGTCAGGAATTAATGTTTATGGGACTCTTACTGTTTCGACCTCCTTAACATCGACTAGTCTTTATCAGAAGTAAGAGCCAATGGGCGGATCAGATGATCACTTCACCAGTTTCTTCCTTCACCATCAGTTGTCACCTTCCGTGTCTCTCGGCCTTTGACTGTCACGAACTCATGTTGTCATAGTACTCGACCTTCAAAGAGATCAAGGGTGGAGGACGAGTCTCGGTAAAAATCGTCGCGGTTCCGGGGGTTTGAAATTGACCCAGGAAAGCCTGTGGGAAAACTTCGAAACCCCGTCAAACAAAGTTGGAAACTTCGCAAGGAAATAAAGTCGGCCACGGAAACAAAGGTGGCCATGGGCCCGTGGCCGATGGAGTGAAATCGATCGTGAGTCCTGAAATGAACCTTTTTTAGCCGAAGTATCGAAAGTCGTAATTGATTTTTCCTCTCACTGGGCAAATATATGGTCCACCACGTTTACTCTTTCGGGTCCTCTACGCTCAATTGACCCAGTCAATTGGCGCGTTTACGTGAAAAAAGGATTCAACGAGACATTCATAAAAATGCGATCTTCAGTTTGAGCAACCGTATCTCACTCGAGCCCCTTCTATCTCTTCTATACGCCATCAAAGCTTTCCTCTTTCCGACTGTTCTCGTGCTTCTATTTCCCCTCTAAAATTCCTGAAATGGGTGTCGATAGCTCCATAAGTTCCAAGGTTTTGCTTCGCCTTGTCATTGGCATTTTGACGATTCTTTCTTTGGAAGACTGGGTTGCATCAGCAACCTTGAATGATGAATTCTGCAAGGCCGGTGACTGCGGTGACGTCATGAAGGGTTATTCCATCTGGAGCGACACTGAACCGTGTACCAATAAAAGTTTTGAAAAAGAGTGTCGTGATAAGCCACTGCTCAATCTACGACCTTCTGGAGAGGACGTTGAGAAGAATTATTTAAGGTTGAGCTCAGAGTTAGAGAGATCAGGCAATGCTTGTTTTGCTCGAATTATACTGCCCAGCGAATTTCATCCTCCCGCCCCCGGCATGGAACCGCCCTCGTTTTTTAAACTCATTCAGAAGCCTTCACACCTAGCATTTCTCCATAATTGCAGCAGCTTCCCAAATTATTCAAATCCTCACTCGACTTGCCCCTCCGATGGTGCCAACCGTTCTTATGTCGCTCTTATAATAGGTAGAGAAGAAGACCTAAATCTTGATCAGTCGGTGTGCAAGAGTCATGTTACTGTACCTATTAAATTAGCCCCTCCGGATGGCGAGGAAATAGGAAAGGATGACCACGACGAAAAGTGGAAGCGCGGGTTTAGACTGAAATGGAATTTAACCTCCTGGGAGAATTGCGTTCAATGCCAAAAAAGTGGAGGCAAATGCCGGGGATCGGATGGGCATTTCCAGTGCTTATATTCTGGTAAAGAGCCTCCGCCTCCGCCTCCGCCTCCATACAAAAGAGGTAATATTCTTCGGTTAATTCCTCGTAATAGCAACCGTTCAAATTCTCGCATGTGTTTTTCGGCGAATGTCCTCGCCACGCTCTCCAAATTTGATAAGGACTTCAAAGGAAGAGGAAGAGCTTTTTGGCTTCCCTCCGTTTTCTATCCTCAGTTCCGTTTTCCCACCTTGGCTTCATTCACCGAGCCATTATTATTATTATTTTTTTTTTTTATTTCTTTCGAACATTCTTTTGTAGATCTAAGGTGTGCTTGTTTTGGGAAAAAATTTATGACGAAGGAAAATAAATTCCATGGAAATAATTTTTCAAGAAAAATGTATTTTGCTCTTTTCGAATTAGGGAATTCATCTTCTTAATTTTAAATAAGCATGTTTTTCAACTGAAAATGATTTGACTGATCATTTTCAGTAAACCAAACACATTGAAGTTTGGAAAATTAATTAACGGAAAATTCTTTCACCCTGACAAATACATCTTTAGTAGTTAGATGCATTCATGGCAATGTCATTTTCTTCCTCGCATCAAAGCTGAAGAACTATAGGACAACATATCCAGATCATGGATACATAGTCTTGCTGCAGTTGCTTCTGTGGATCTCAACCCTGTATTAATAACATGTGCAGCTCAGTGAATAGTGAAATTTTTTAGAGTGTCAATGTTTGCGTAAGCTAGTTTTAACGTGAGTGCAGAGATGTGACGAGGATTATAGATGATTACTGAATTTACGATGCAGAGGCCAAGGTATGATTCAATAACAGAAGACACATGCACGGAAAGGAAAACTTACAGGGGAAAGTTTTCTGTGCGTGTGTTTGCTTATGCTTGTTTTGCATCAGCTTAAAGTTTCAGTTAACCCTATCGCCAACAATGCTCCATTAAGCTTAGTTCTGAAATTTCCTTGTGATATGTAAGATGAAGAACATCTATTTGTTCCTGAGATGTATTATGTGAAGTGATATTCAAGTGATCAATAGGAATTTATGTTAGATCAAGGAAGCTGGTGTCTGTATTCCTGTTCCATAATTTTCGGGATGTGGATAGTACCTGTATTTGTGGAATTCATATCTGACGCAAATGCCATCTTTTGGCACATCTTTGCTGCAGGAAGCGACGCACCTTTGATGATTGGATTAGGTCAGTCCAAACTTTATCATGGGGGACATTATACAATCCTTTGAGTATATGTCGGTGCATTAAGCATGTCTTGTGATTGCTAAAAAATGTGGTCGACACATAATTTGAGTACAATTACGATGCAAGAGCACAATGACACGCTTCGTACATTTGGGAACGCCTCACAGTCAAAAGTTTTCCTGAAATTTTCCATTTCCTCTACCTGCCACTGATGCAATTCTAATGGAACTTTTGTTCTTCAGGTTGTGGATTTGGTGCCTTGACCAGTATTTTTCTCTGTTCATGCATCTACAAGATCCGCCACAAACAACAGCATTGCTTCTCAATATTCCGCTCAAGACATGCTTCTTCGGATTCTTCCTCGAAAGCAGATCTTGAAGTGGGCAATGTATACTTCAGGGTCCCCATTTTCACCAATGCTGAGCTTGAAGAAGCTACTAACCATTTCGATTCTGCCCGGGAGCTTGGAGATGGAGGTTTTGGAATTGTGTACTATGGTAAGACCTTAACTAAAGAAGCTAATCAGGCAGCCTGCATATAAATGGCGAGAAATTCTAGAAACCACTAGGAAGCTAAGAGGGTCATTTTCTCCTGAACAGGCAAACTTCGAGATGGCCGGGAAGTGGCTGTTAAGCGTCTATACGAGCGCAACTATCGGTGGGTGAAGCAGTTCATGACTGAAGTCCAAATCCTAACTCGCTTGCGCCACAAAAACCTCGTCTCTTTATACGGTTGCACTTCGCAGCACAGCCATGAGCTCCTACTGGTCTATGAGTACATCCCGAACGGCACAGTAGCTGATCATCTGCATGGGGAGCGAGCGAAGCAGGTCTCTCTCCCGTGGCCTACTCGTATTAGCATCGCCATAGAAACGGCCACCGCATTGGCTTACCTTCATGCGTCTGACACTATCCACCGCGACGTGAAGACTAATAACATCCTCCTTGACAATAACTTCAGCGTCAAAGTAGCAGATTTTGGCCTTTCTCGGCTGTTCCCCAATGATGTGAGCCACGTGTCAACTGCTCCTCAGGGGACGCCAGGTTATTTGGACCCCGAGTACCATCAATGTTACCAGCTCACGCAGAAGAGTGATGTCTACAGTTTTGGGGTTGTGTTAGTGGAACTCATATCGTCCATGCCGGCGGTCGATATAAGCCGAGACAGGCACGAGATTAATTTGGCCGCCTTAGCAACTAGCAAGATACGGAACCAAGAGTTCCAAGAATTGATCGATCCAAATTTGGGGTTTGAGTCGGATCCCGAAATCAATAGGATGATCAGGGCTGTGGCCGAGCTGGCTTTCAGGTGCTTGCAACAGGACAAGGACGTAAGGCCCTCCATGGAGACTGTCCTGGAGGAGTTGAAGGCAATTTCGAGTGGGACACATGAGCCTGGCAAGTCGAAGGATGTGAGCTATGATAACAGCACTGGTCAAAGCGAGAACCCGCCTCCTTCGCCGGAATGTGACAATGTGGAGCGGTTGAAGAATGTGAAGTCGCTGACTTCACCGGTTTCCATGACTCTAAAATGGGGAAGCAGTGGTAGTTCTGCTGTACATAGTGGTTAATATGTAGTCTTTTCTGTTCTCTCCTGCAAATTTCCCTTCTCCATCTGGGGCTTAAACTTTGCTTGCATTGGGTAATGGTTTCTAGTTAATATTATATACGATGAAGACGATATAGCAGGTGATCCAGTTTTCCATTTTGGTCTTCATTTTTCTGTTTCAACATGTCAGCACTTCTGTTGAGGCTGGAGGAGGATTTGATTTAAATACTACATAGTAAGGAGCACTTTCCTAGAGCATGAATAAAGGATTGTACACATACTTGCCATTGTCCCTCTCTTTATCACAATATTTCAGGCGTTTGAAGAGTTTTCCCAGATCAGGGTTGAAACATCGAAACTTGGGATGATCTTTTCACAACAGCTTACGACATTATCAGATTTGCCCCTTAAAAGAACACAATATCACGCGGGAAGTCATGTTGAGTCTCATCCAAGAAACAGGCCTCGGATAATACGTGATAGCTCGATCTTTGCCGGAGTCTAGTAATGAAGTTCCTTAACCTTCGAACTTGCGAAGCGAGAGTTTCACATGGCAGTGGACGCCATCAGGGAAGGAACTTGTCATATTCTATGTGTTGAGGTGGTTTCACAGACCTCATCATTTATGGAAATGGAAATCCAAATCATCATCGCTCGTATTGTACATGTCACAAGGAAGGCTTGTTTTCGCAGGGCTAATCTGCATAAATAAAGTACGAGACAGATTTTTCTGCGGAGGCTCGACTTTTTTCACCCTTTTCACTGTTTTCTCCTCTACGTTCCAAAAGCACAAGCCTCAGCATTCTGCGGTCAAAAAGTTGGGAGGACCAGAAGCTTTTTCCATCATCAGCTCATCAGTTTCATCGCGAGAATCGTAAAACTACCCTTTAACTTAAAGAAACTGCATTCTCACTCAAAACTCTCACTCTCTCTCTCTGTGCGTTTCTTTTGTTTCTTTTGCGTTCAAAAGTCATTCTTTCTTTGAGAATTGTGAAAGACGATTTCTGAAAAGAAAAAGGGAGATCATCCACCAAGAACACGAAGAAAAGATTGCAAAATCGCGCGGGTTCTCCAGCACATGACGATCCCTTTATTATGCTCTCAAGCAATCAAAATCATCCTCCAGGACGCTGTAGTAATATTTCATTCAAATTTCAAAAGCACTGAAACCCAAGTATCCACAGCGAGGCATATATAAGGCGTTCCCCGAAAAACAGAGCATCCTCAGGAAGAAAAACAGAGCACGGAAAAGATGGCGACTCTGCAGAAGTTCAAGCTCTTCGCCGCCCAGTGCGGCGTCGCACTGAGCCCCACGCGTAGCCCGGGAGCGAGCCCCGTCGTCCAGCTCCGCCGCCAAAGCCAGCAGAAGACCACCCTGCGGATGCTCTTCACTCGCGGCGGAGGCATCGGGGCACGGGGGGTTGATGCGATCGAGCCGAGGAGAAGCCTCGACACGCCCGAAGCAGGCCGCGAGAAGAAGAAGAAGAGGGCGAGCGGGCGCACTCTGAAGGACCTGTTCGTGTCGCCCCCGCCAAGCCCGGAAAGAGATGACGCTGGAAGTGGAGGCGCCAGAGGAAATGGACGTGGTGGGGAGGAGCTGTTTCCTTTCCATGAAGGCAGTCTAGGCGGCCTGATTGCAGGGCCAAGTTCGCCGAGGCCGGTCTTCATGGGGTCGCGGTTCAGGTCGCTGATGCTCAGGAAGGCTTGGCGTCCCACGCTCGAAACAATTGATCATAGTTGAGCCCTCTAGGTTCACTAACAGTAAAACATTTCGTTACTGTTTATTTTTATAATTTATTTCATTTCATTTTTCAATTTTATATTTAGGATAATTATATAGTGTTTTCTTGTCCGCGAGCTAATTTCAAGTTCTTTTTTTTAATTAATTTTTGTATTTCCAAAATAAAATTTTTTATGGACATGTTTTTTTATTTGAATTGCGATTTCTAACTGAGGTGCTAATTATTAACTGATAATTACATTTTCAGTAGGTTTAAGTAATTCTTTATATTTATTGTACTTCTTTTAAGAAGATGATGTTTTCCATTTTTGATCTTCAATTGCCTAATTGTACTTTAGTTTTCTAATATCAACTATGCCATCATTTCTTAATATTTGTGTTTTTCATTAGTATTATTATTTTTGTATTTTGGCAACTTTGCTTTAAGAAATTTTAGTGCCTACACTACAGATTTACAGCTAGAACTTAATATTAGATTCTGTTTGTTTCAAGGAAAATAAATTATCTAAATTTTTTCCTAAAAATAATCGTTTATATAATTTGAAGTGATTAGTTAACAAAAAATATTTTTATCATCACAATAATTTATGTTTAAACATTTTTATGAATGGTGAAAGTAATTTTAGTGTATCTATTTTGATAAGCCGTACAAGTAATTATTTCGAGAAAATTACTTTTCGAATTATTTATTTTTTATGAAATAAATTAATCGTTGCAATAAATTTAGGTTATTATGAAAAGGTGGACGTCATGGCTGATGGATGAAGAATCGGTGAAAGTACTGAGTTTGACATTCTCAAAACGGAGATGGGGTGGAGTGGCTAGCTTTCTAAGCTATGACCGATTGCTGACGTTTGAATGCCGGAAAAAAATGAGTAGATTTGACACGGACATGAATGTCATAATATCGTGAAGACTCCGAGTAAGCTAGTCTTCCTTAGACTTTCCGAGGGAAGACTTTGACCCAAAAATCCCGAGGTCAACCCCCCAAGCTATGGAGAAACACATGGAAACACCAAAATCAAAGCAGGTTCCCTGATCTGTCTTTCTTTCCTTCTCTCTTCGCTTCTGAAATTCCAACCAAAAGCAGTTCCCGGACTGTACCGATGTGTTATGGACGATGAATTTGTGTCCTTTTTTCCTTGTTGAGAGCGATGTGTCCCTATAACGTTTGCTTCTTTGCATTCGGACTGTATCGCGTTCCATGCTGAATTTTACGTAAACGTCGCCGATATAAGTACATGGAAAGGCTGGACTTTCGTGCATGATTTGGACCATATGTCTTCGTTTAACTATACAACAGGTAGTATATGGCAAGGCCATATTTTAATATCCAAACGGGTATTTACAAGTGCTAAATAGTGACGACTTCGACCATTTCGAGGGTGTATATGGTTACATCCTCTCAGGTGCAATTTGTCTTTCTCTACTACCTTCACATTCTTCAGCAATGTCTCCTGGAATGAATCCACGGAACGTGCTGAGCTTTAGAGCCTCCCTATTTAGGTGGATCAGTATTATCGTCAGTCCGAGTATGTTCTTATTCGACTTTGTACTATCTCTGGAGGTGAACCTGAAATTTGACACTTGTTAGCCAAAGAACTGCAGTAGTGGTCCAATCATAAGCTATTCTTTCGGATTCCAAGCCTTCAACAACCTTGTTGTGGCTTTCCGCTTTGAGATAAAGTGCCACAACCATAGGCCGATTTATCGGACATCTTGATCTAGTCATGTCATTAAAGACATTTCGTATGGTGAGAACTCGTTCATAGTGGTGGATGAAGCGGTACCGAATGCTGGGTGCCCCCTATTGAGTCTCAACTACTCTTTTGATCGCTTACCTGTTACTTTGGTTCCGGACCAGGCTGACTTTGCGTCTTCCACGAATACAACGAGTCATTTTCTGTCAATTCTACAATATCTAGGGCCAAGCCTGGTGAAGGGAACAATTCTTTTGCTGTGATAGCTAGTAAGTGTGATTACGTGAACCGGAATAGAGCGTTGTGCCAGTACTTGGTGGCCGCCCCGGTTCAGATACGAAACTAGAAGGTGAATCAAAGTGTCGAGCACCTAATTATTGGAGGACGGTTTCAAATTGAACTGGACGGGGTACGACTGCATGAGGTGCCGAAGAAGTGGGGGGCAGTGCGGCTGTGAAAATAGCACAAGTGTGCTATTACCCTGATCGAACACATCTTGAACATTGTAGCGACGGTAAGGTGTCGCAAACTATTCTAACTTAGGCTTTCACATTTTGATCTTCTAGAAATTTTTTCTTCACCATCTGGTTCCGGTCCTTTGGAACAAACAGGACCAATCTATGAGAAAATCATATTAGTAACGGTTTTATATCAATTCGCCTGCGTTTGAGAATCATAGAATTTCAAATGATCTATTTGTCCGCTTTATCTTGGTAGAATTGGTTCTTTTGATGCTTAACTCCAAAAACTTCAGCTTAATTTGTTTGGCTTTCTCAGGCGTTCTTGTGATGAGCTAGACCCGGAGTAGTATGGAGGGATAGACTAAGATCGTCTTGGCAGTATGCGGGCGAGGCTAAGTGCGTGTCTTTTGTCTTACATCGCTGAGGAGGGGAGTCCTAGGATGGCTTATAAGGTTTGGGTTCCTTTAACTGTACATATGCGTTTTTTTGAGATAGTATGGGTTGTCTCGAGAAAAACAAAATCATGAGAACTTAGTGCCAAAAGCGGACAATATATGTATGATGGCGGGCCTAGGGTCCTTGCAGTTCTTTTCTACCAACTTGATTACTCCATCTTGCTTACTTTCACTCGTCATTCCTAGCGTAATTTTTAGACGTTGCATGGAAAAATAAGCTACGTAGAGAACATAAGAGTTCAATCTAGCTGAAGTTGCCAAGCACGTGTTAGCTTGAATGTCTCAAGCTGAATTAAATTCAGAATTATTTGGGAAATATTTATAGGTCCTCCCAAAATACTCAAGGAGGGACAGATACCTTCTTAATTATCATCATCTTGAAAATACTATCTAAAAACTTTGTTCTTTTCCACCATCTCTTTTGTCTCTCGGGGTTGGGTTGTCATATATGATTGTTTCAATATATGCAATTTTGAACATGTAGAAGCGGACTATCCTAGAAGCCAATGGGAGAAATTATCAGAACAATGATACCCTCAAATATTATTTCTATTCTTCAAACGGATGCATATTTCAATGGAAGTTCATCACTTTTCTCTTCTTCCTCCTCATTTTGCTACCATCCTGTCACGCTCATCTTCCCGTGAAAGAACTAGAGAAGAAAACCCAGGTCCTGTTCGCTTACTGAGGCCAAAATGGGTAGTGCAACCTGTAAATGATTAAGATCACATCATCATAAAATCAGTCAGGAATTAATGTTTATGGGACTCTTACTCTTTCGACCTCCTTAACATCGACTAGTCTTTATCAGAAGTAAGAGCCAATGGGCGGATCAGATGATCACTTCACCAGTTTCTTCCTTCACCACCAGTTGTCACCTTCCGTGTCTCTCCGCCTTTGACTGTCACGAGCTCATGTTGTCATAGTACTCGACCTTCAAAGAGATCAAGGGTGGAGGACTAGTCTCGGTAAAAATCGTAGCGGTTCCGGGGGTTTAAAATTGACCCAGGAAAGCCTGTGGGAAAACTTCGAAACCCCGTCAAACAAAGTTGGAAACTTCGCAAGGAAATAAAGTTGGCCACGGAAACAAAGGTGGCCACGGGCCCGTGGCCGATGGAGCGAAATCGATCGTGAGTCCTGAAATGAACCTTTTTTAGCCGAAGTATCGAAAGTCGTAATTGATTTTTCCTCTCACTGAGCAAATATGTGGTCCACCACGTTTACTCTTTCGGGTCCTCTACGCTCAATTGACCCAGTCAATTGGCGTGTTTACGTGAAAAAAGGATTCGACGAGACATTCATATAACGCGATCTTCAGTTTGAGCAACCGTATCTCACTCGAGCCCCTTCTACCTCTTCTATACGCCACCAAAGCTTTCCTCTTTCCGACTGTTCTTGTGCTTCTATTTCCCCTCTAAAATTCCTGAAATGGGTGTCGATAGCTCCATAAGTTCCAAGGTTTTGCTTCGCCTTGTCATTGGCATTTTGACGATTCTTTCTTTGGAAGACTGGGTTGAATCAGCGAGCTTGAATGATGAATCCTGCAAGGGCAGTGGGTGCGGTGACGTCATGAAGCGTCACATCTGGAGCGACACTAAACCGTGTACTAATACAAGTTTTGAAAACGAGTGTCGTCATAAGCCACTGTTCAATCTGCGACCTTCTGGAGAGGACTTTGTCATTTACGAGAACATTTCTTTAAGCTTGAGCTCAGAGGAGAGATCAGGCAATGCTTGTTTTGCTCGAATTAAACAGCCCAGCGAATTTCACCCCCCTGTTTCCAGCATTGAACAGCCCTCATCTCTTGGATTCAATTGGGAGCCTTTAAACCTAGCATTTCTCCATGATTGCAGCAGCTTCCCAAATTATTCAAATCCTCACTCGCCCTGCCCCTCTGATGGTCCCAACCGTTCTTATGTCGCTCTTATAATAGGTAGAGAAGAAGACCTACATCTTGATCTGTCGGTGTGCAAGAGTCATGTTATTGTACCTGTTAAATTAGGCCCTGCATGGTAATGTTCTTTTTTTTTGTTTTTAAACAATTTTTGTGTTTTTTTGTTGGGAACAAAAAAGAATGTAAACGCGTTTGTTTGCGTTTTTGTCCAAATCATTTTTGTTCCTAACACTTTTGGAACAGAAACAAGAAACAAAGAAAAACTTGTTTCTTGTTTAACAAAAAAAAAGAAACACATTTTCTCTCTCCTCTCTTTTTCTTCTCTTTTTTTCTTTTCCTTCTCTTTTTTTCTTTGGCCGGTCACCGGCCTCGGCCATGGCCGGCGACCGGCCAAAGAGGGCCGGCGACACCGTCGAGGGCCGGCGACCTCGCAGGGGCGTCGCCGCCCCTGGGCGAGGCCGAGCGTCGCCGCGCCCCGGCGAGGCTCGGCCTCGCCTTGGCCGGGCGAGGTCGGGCTCGCCCATCCGGCGAGCCCGAGCTCGCCCAGCCATCGGCGAGGCTCGGCCTCGCCGGGCCATCGCCCGGCGACGCCGGCCGGGAGGTGGCCCGGCGAGGCCGAGCTCGCCGGTGGCCGGGCGAGCTCGGCTCGCCGGACGGGCGAGCCCGACTCGCCAGCCCAAGGCGAGGCCGAGCCTCGCCCAACCACTGCCGAGGCTCGGCCTCGCCGGGCCGGCGAGCCTCGCCGTGGCCGGGCGAGGCCGCTGGCCCTCGTCGGCCGGTCGCCGGCCATGGCGGAGCGGCGACCGGCCAAAAGAAGAAAAAAAGAAAAAAAAAAAAAGAAAAAAAAAAGAAAAAGAAAATAAAAATATTAAAAAATTAAAAGAAATAAAAAAAGAATACAAATTTACCAAACGTGTTTCTGTTCATTTTTTATTCCGGAACAAGTTTACCAAACGCGTTTTTGTTCAAAAATTGTTCCCGGAACGAAAACACTTTTTTCTATTACTTCCCTGAACAATTTTTAAACGAAGTGTTACCAAACGCGAGCCAAGCCACTCCGGATGGCGAGGAAATAGGAAATGATGACTACGAGGAGAAGTTGAAGTACGGGTTTAGACTGCAATGGAATTTAACCTCCTGGAAGAGTTGCGTCGATTGCCAAAAAAATAAAAGCAATTGCAGGGGATCGGATGGGCATTTCCAATGCTTATATCCGCCTCCGCCTCCGCCTCCGCCTCCATACAAAAGAGGTAATATTCTTCGGTCAATTCCGCGTAATAGCAACCGTTCAAATTCTCGCATGTGTTTTTCGGCGAATGTCCTCGCCACGCTCTCCAAATTTGATAAGGACTTCAAAGGAAGAGGAAGAGCTTTTTGGCTTCCCTCCGTTTTCTATTCTCAGTTCCGTTTTCCCACCTCGGCTTCATTCACCAAGCCATTTTTTTTTTTTTTTCTTTCGAACATTCTTTTGTAGATCTAAGGTGTGCTTGTTTTGGGGAAAATTTTATGACGAAGGAAAATAAATTCCATGGAAATAATTTTTCAAGAAAAATGTATTTTACTCTTTTCGAATTAGGGAATTCATCTTCTTAATTTTAAATAAGCATGTTTTTTTCAACTGAAAATGATTTGACTGATCATTTTCAGTAAACCAAACACATTGAAGTTTGGAAAATTAATTAACGGAAAATTCTTTCACCCTGACAAATACATCTTTAGTAGTTAGATGCATTCATGGCAATGTCATTTTCTTCCTCGCATCAAAGCTGAAGAACTACAGGACAACATATCCAGATCATGGATACATAGTCTTGCTGCAGTTGCTTCTGTGGATCTCAACCCTGTATTAATAATATGTGCAGCTCAGTAAATAGTGAAATTTTTTAGAGTGTCAATGTTTGCGTAAGCTAGTTTTAACGTGAGTGCGGAGATGTGTCGAGGATTATAGATAATTACTGAATTTACGATGCAGAGGCGAGGGTATGATTTTATATGAGAAGACACATACACGGAAAGGAAAACTTACAGGGGAAAGTTTTCTGTGCGTGTGTTTGCTTATGCTTGTTTTCCATCGGCTTAAAGTTTCAGTTAACACTATCGCCAACAATGCTCCATTAAGCTTAGTTCTGAAATTTCCTTGTGATATGTAAGATGAAGAATATCTATTTGTTCCTGAGATGTACTATGTTAAGTGATATTCAAGTGATCAATAGGAATTTATGTTAGATCAAGGAAGCTGGTGTCTGTATTCCTGTTCCGTAATTTTTGGGATGTGGATAGTACCTGTATTTGTGGAATTCATATCTGACGCAAAGACCATCTTTTGGCACATCTTTGCTGCAGGAAACCAAGAATCTTTGAAGATTGGATTAGGTCAGTCAAAACTTTATCATGGGGGACATTATACAATCCTTTGAGTATATATCGGTGTATTAAGCATGTCTTGTGATAGCAAAAAAATGTGGTCAACACATACTTTGAGCATAATTACGATGCCAGGGCACAATGACATGCTTAGTACATTTGGGAATGTCTCACAGTCAAAAAGTTTTCCTGAAATTTTCCATTTCCTCTACCTGCCACTGATTCAATTCTAATGAAACTTTTGTTCTTTAGGTACCGGATTTGGTGCCTTGGCCAGTATTTTTCTCTGTTTATGCATCTATATGATCCGACACAAACAACAGCATTGCTTATCAATATTCCGCTCAAGACATGCTTCTTCCGATTCTTCGTTGAAAGGAGATCTTGAAGTGGGCAATATATACTTCGGGGTCCCCATTTTCACCAATGCTGAGCTTGAAGAAGCTACTAACCATTTCGATTCTGCCCGGGAGCTCGGAGCTGGAGGTTTTGGAATTGTGTACTATGGTAAGACCTTAACGAAAGAGGTTAATTAGACAGCCTGCATATAAATGGCGAGAAATTCTAGAAACAACTAGGAATCTAAGAGGGTCATTCTCCATTTTCTTGAACAGGCAAACTTCAAGATGGCCGGGAAGTAGCTGTTAAGCGTCTATACAAGCGCAACTATCGGCAGGTGAAGCAGTTCGTAACTGAAGTCCAAATCCTAACTCGACTGCGCCACAAAAACCTCGTCTCTTTATACGGTTACACTTCGCGGCACAGCCGTGAACTCCTACTGGTCTATGAGTACATCCCGAACGGCACAGTAGCTGATCATCTGCATGGGGAGCGAGCGAAGCAGGTCTCTCTCCTGTGGCCTGCTCGTATTAGCATCGCCATAGAAACGGCCACTGCATTGGCTTACCTTCATGCGTCTGACACTATCCACCGTGACGTGAAGACTAATAATATCCTCCTTGACAATGACTTTAGCGTCAAAGTAGCAGATTTCGGCCTTTCTCGGCTGTTCCCCAACGATGTGAGCCACGTGTCAACTGCTCCTCAGGGAACGCCAGGTTATGTGGACCCCGAGTATCATCAGTGTTACCAGCTTACGGAGAAGAGTGATGTCTATAGTTTTGGGGTTGTGTTAGTGGAACTCATATCGTCCATGCCGGCGGTCGATATAAGCCGAGACAGCCATGAGATTAATTTAGCTGACTTAGCAACTAGCAAGATATGGAACAACGAGTTCCGCGAATTGATCGATCCAAATTTGGGGTTTGAGTCGGATCCTGAAATCAATAGGATGATCAGGGCTGTGGCCGAGATGGCTTTCAGGTGCTTGCAACAGGACAAGGACGTGAGGCCCTCCATGGAGACTGTCCTGGAGGAGTTGAAGGCAATTTCGAGTGGGACACATGAGCCTGGCAAGTCGAAGGATGTGAGCTATGATAACAGCACCGGTCAAAGCGAGAACCCGCCTCCTTCGCTGGAATGTGACAATGTGGAGCTGTTGAAGAATATGAAGTCGCTGACTTCACCTGTTTCCGTGACTCAAAAATGGGGAAGCAGTGGTAGTTCTTCTGTACGTAGTGGTTAATATGTAGTCTTATCTGTTCTCTCCTCCAAATTTCCCTTGTCCATCTTGGTTTGCTTGCATCTGGGTAATGGTTTCTAGCTAATATTATACACAACGTAGATGATATATAGCAGTCCATCAAGTTCTCCATTTTGGTCTTCATTTTTCTGCCTCAACATGTCAACACTTCTGTTGAGGCTGGAGGAGGATTCGATGTCAATACTACGTAGTAAAGAGCACTTTCCTAGAGCATGAATAAAGGATCGTACACATACTTGCCGGTGTCCCTCTTTATCACGACATTTCGGGCATATGAAGAGTTTTCCCAGATCAGGTTGAAACATTGAGACTTGGGATGATTTTCTCACAACAGCTTACAACATTATTGGATTTGCTCCTTAAAAGAACACATGTCACGCCGGAAGTCTTGTCAAGTCTAATCCTAGAAACAGGCCTCGGATAATACATGATAACTCGATCTTTGTGGGAGTCTAGTGATGAAGTCCCTTCACCTTCGAACTTGCGAAGCGAGAGTTTCGCGTGGCAGTAGATGCATCGGGGAAGGAACTTGTCATATTCTCTGTGTTGAGGTGGTTTCACAGATCATATATGGAAATGGAAATCCAAACCATCATCGCTCGTATCGGACATGTCACAAGGAAGGCTTATCCTCACTCAGGGACTAATCTGCACAAATAAAGTATGAGACAGATTTTTCTGCGGAGGCCCTACTTTTCTCACCCTTTTCACTGTTTTCTCCCCTACGGTCCAAAGGCACAAGCATCAGCATTCTGCGGTAAAAAAGTCGGGAGGACCAGAAGCTTTTTCCACCAGCAGCTCATCAGTTTCATCGCGAGAATCGTAAAACTACCCTTTAACTTAAAGACTGCATTCTCACTCAATACTCTCTCTCTCTCTCTCTCTCTGTGCGTTTCTTTTGTTTCTTTTGCGTTCAAAAGTCATTCTTTCTTTGAGAATTGTGAAAGACGATTTCTGAAAAGAAAAAGGGAGATCGTCCACCAAGAACACGAAGAAAAAGATAGCAAAATCGCGCGGGTTCTTCAGCACACGACGATCCCTTTATCATGCTCTCAAGCAATCGAAATCATCCTCTACGACACTGTATTAATATTTCATTCAAATTTCAAAAGCACTGAATGTGAAAGTATTGAAGATGAACAAGATGAACAAGATGGAAAAGTATTGAAGAGAAACAATCAGACTTTCTTCTTATCTGTATATTTCTCTAGTTCTTCAATACAGAAAACAGAGAGCATTTCAAAGATATACTCTTCTGTTATATCAGCTATTTGTTACAATGAATCTTCATACTCAAGAATCATACGACGTCTTTTGTTTATAAGGCTCTAAGGCTACAAAACAGAAAGAGCTCTCTCAACAATTCTGTTATACAACTGACTGAACTAATAACAAACTTTCCTTCTCCTTTTGAATACAAGACACGTGCTATTTACATCGACCTTTCATGTTGTACAGCTGATAGCATCTTTGGCTTTGACTTGTGCACTTTGTTTCTTCTGGTTTTTCTCTACAACACCAATCTTCGCAACTCCTTTACTTTCTTCCTTTGTTAGCTCCATAGCAGCAACAGCATCATCAGCATTGTAAACTTTCTGAGTTTGTGTTCCTCTCATATTCTTAACATCCCCCCTCAAATGGGGAGGGGATAAAAATCCCATACCCAATTTGGTGCGTAAGGTAGAATGAGCAATACTCGACAAAGGCTTTGTAAAAATATCAGCAAGTTGAAGATGACTTGGAACATATCGAAGGCTAAGTGACCCGGAGGAGACTTTTTCTCGAACAAAATGAAAATCAACCTCAATATGTTTGGTACGGGCATGGAGAATGGGATTAGCTGTAAGAGAGATAGCTGACTTGTTATCACAGAAGAGAAGAGTGGAGGATGTTAGTGATATTCCAATATCTCGCAAAACAAAACGATCCAAGTAAGAGTTTGTAGTAGAGGCAAGAGCTCGATATTCAGATTCAATAGAAGATCGAGAAACGGTTGGTTGTTTCTTAGCTGACCAGGAAAGAAGATTCGAACCAAGATATGTGCAATATCCAGTGGTGGAACGCCTAGTGTCAGGACACCCAGCCCAGTCAGCATCAGAAAAGCCATATAGTGCTGTTGAGCTAGTAGAATGGAGAAAGATACCAAGATGAGTAGTGCCTTTAACATATCTAAGCACACGTTTTAGGCGATGAAGATCGCAACCGTTGGACATTGCGGTTTTTGACACTGGGGTATTTGTTGCATAAGCAAGATCAGGTCGTGTAAGTGTCAAATATTGTAGGCTACCCACGAGACTTCTATACTCAAGTGGATTAGAGAGTAGGACAGTATCATTTGTCATAGCAACAGAGCGAAGTGGAAGAGGAGTTGAAACAGGTTTACAATTGGTCATATGAGCTCTGGTGAGAAGATCAACAGCATACTTGGTTTGACAGAGAAATAAGTCACGAGATGTACGTTTGGCTTCAATGCCGAGAAAGTAATGAAGATAACCTAGATCTTTCATATGGAAATGGAGACTCAGTGACTTGATTAGAGTATGAAGTAGCTGAGCTGAGCTACCAGTCATCACGATATCATCAACATACAGCAGTAACAACACTGTATCTGAACCAGTGTGAAGCACAAAAAGGGATGGATCAGTGGTGCTGCAGAAAAATCCATTCTCAAGAAGAAAGTTGCTAAATTTATCAAACCAGGCGCGCGGTGCTTGGCGAAGACCATATAGTGATTTCTTGAGAAGACACACACAATGAGACTGTTGAGGATCAATAAATCCAGGAGGCTGCTCCATGTGTACAATCTCATTTAACGTGCCATGGAGAAAAGCATTTTTAACATCAAGCTGATGTATTGGCCGGTTCTTCATCATGGCTTGAGAGAGAACTATCCTAATAGTGGTATGCTTAATAACGGGACTAAATGTTTCGGTAAAATCAACCCCTTCTTCTGGTGAAATCCTTTTTGCAACTAAGCGAGCTTTTAAACGATCGAGGCGCCATCGGGGTTAATTTGGTTTTAAAGACCCATTTGCAGCCTATAACATTCATCCGTTTAGTTCGAGGAACTAATATCCGGTTTGATTCTCATGCGGGGCATCCATTTCATCTGCATAGCTTTGGACCAGCCTTTATCGGCTAAGGCTGTTTTAAGCGATCGGGTTCCAAAGGTACTCTATAGTCAGCTAAACATGCATACTTGGGATTCGGTTTGATGATGCCAGATTTCAATCGAGTTTGCATAGGATGAGCAAAGGAAGTACCTGAGAAAGTAGTTGTTAAGTGTGGTTGCTGTGGATGATCAATGTGAAGGTCAAGTAGGTTCAAGAACGGTAGACAGAGAGAACCATTTTGCTCGTGGTAAGCAGTCGTAGCCGTGAAGCGTGAAACAGGTGAAGTATGTGGCACATCATCAGGCTGCGATGGATAAGTGGAATCAACTTCTAAAGGAGGTATCTGAAAAAGTGTTGGATGGTTATTGGAGGTATCCACCGAAGTTGTGTTTGTGGAATCAAGAAGTATAACTTCGTCGCCCACTTTGTTTATACGAGTTGTGTACGATCATAGTCGAGATTACCTTCTTTGTAAATGGAAAGAAAGTTTCATCAAATACCACATTTCTACTAATATAGATACGACCATCGGTAGGAACAAGGCAACGATACCCTTTATGTCGTTCACTATAGAGAAAGATGCGAGATAAGAGATGGGATCGAACTTATGTCTTGCATAAGATCGAAGACAAGGATAACAAGCACATCCAAAAACTCGAGGTGTTCATAGCTAGGTTGCTTTGATTATGAAGTCTATAATAGGGAGATACCATATGTAGCTTTGGTGTAGGAAGAATGTTCACAATATAGTTGGCTGTTAGGAAAGCATCTACCCGAACTTCAATGGAACTCTAGAATGATATAACATTGCTAACCCCAATTCAACTATATGGCGATGCTTCCTTTCGAGATGCCATTACGTTCGGTGTATGAGGGCGGGACATACTACGCTTTATACCACAATTCCTCAAGTGATTCGAAATCTATTACTCAAGAACTCTCCTCCACCATCACGGTGAAACATTTTAATTTGATGATCAAATTGTTTCTCGACTAGTTTCGGAACATAAGGAAGATATCATAAAACTCGACTTTAGCTTCATAGGATAGATCCAGCTATAGCGAGAGAAATTGTCAACAAAGATGACATAGTGCGAAAGTTCTGAAAAGATCTAACTGGTGATGGTCCCCGAGATATCACGGTGTATCTTTTCTAAGGGTATAGCGAGATGTAGATTCGGATAAAGGAAATGGTAAAGCTGTACTCTTTGCTATTTGACAACTACTGCATATGGCTGCAGATTGAGCATTACAGGAAATCAAGTTTTGATTCTGTAAATGCTTCACTATTTTCTGGTTTGTGTGAGCTAGTCTCTGATGCCACACATCTGCTGCTATCACTCTGTGTCTTCGAGTGAAGAATGCTGCTGTAGGTTGAGAATCCACACAGTAAAGTCCTCTAATTTTCCTTCCGATCATCTCTGTTTTGTTGGTTTGGTTGTCCTTCATATAGACCCCAAGTTTATCAAAAATAAAGGAACAAGGATAGTCATCGTCGGTTTGGAAAGAGAGAGCAGATTCTTTTTTATTTCAGGCACAATCAAGACATCATTTAAAGGTAATGTATTATTTTCTGTATTCAATTGAGTATTGCCAACATAAGCAATAGGTAAACACGAGCCATTTCCTACCATGACTGTATCAACTCCAGTATATTTAGTAGAGTTGAGAAGAATACCCGAATCAAGCACGATATGTCTTTGTTGCTCTATCAGGATACCACTCACTTCCTCTGGGATCCTCTAAATGTACTGCTGCCCAAGCTGTGGGAATATCTTCAGCTTGATATGAATTGTCAAATCTATACCAGCAACGAAGAGCATTATGTCCTGGTCGTTTACAAATTTGACATTCTAACCGAGTGTTTTGTTAATTTCTCATCCCGCAGGTGTTTCTGAGGCATTGTCATTGAAGTTGGATAGGATTTGGTGTCTTGGTACCTTTGAGAAGAGCTGGCATATGGTCGAAATCCCTGACCAGGATTCGAGTAATCAATCCTCTGCCTAAATTGTTGATCTACTCGATCTTGAGATAAGTTGTTTGGTCTGTAATGCTGGTTCCTTCCGGAATAACCATAATTACGACCTGTATTGTTCATCGCACGAGCTCGACCAAAATTACGTCCTCCTCTGTTACTACCTCTTTGACCTCCAAAGCCAGAGTTCTGAAAACTATAGTCTCTTTTAGAATTCCCTCTCTGCTGTGTTTCAAAATTTCTTTGGCCAAAATAGGCTAGATTAGGATTAAATTGACTCATTGAGTATGTCTTTAGTCTTGTTTCAAATCGTTCAAGCTGTGCTATCACTTCATCATAATCCGGTTGAGGTTTTAGGCGGTAGATAGTAGTTCGAAAATTCTCATATTCGAGAACCTAGTCCTTCAAGAACACCAAACATTTTGGTTATCTCATCTATAGGTTTTCCAATTGCATTTAGCTGATCACAGATGGACTTATACTCTCTTAGGTAGACTGAAAGGGCTCGATCTCGTTTATGACAAGCTTGCAACTTTCCTCTGAGTTCAAACTCTCGAGCAACTGATTTCTGAGTAAAGCGATTGAGAAGAGTTTGCCATACCTCGTAAGAGGTTTCTAAACCAATGATTAAACTCAGAATATTTTCAGAAACAGCTCCACTAATCCATGATGATACAAGCGATCGGTCCTTGTCCAATACAGGTAATCTGGATTTATGATTTCAGTTTCGCTTTCTTCATTTTCAGCTTGCAATAATCGAGGAGGTGAAGAGATTTCACCACCGATAAACCCAAAAAGTTCCCGACTTCGAAGAAATCTATGAAAGCGTGCTTGCCACGAGGAAATTGTCTTCAGCAAGTTTGATTGTGACAAAATTGGAGATGTTAACATGTATTGGAAAAGGATACTTACGTGTTCTTACCGCCATTTCTATGTTTGCGGGGTTTTGATGATGAAGAAAGACGATTCGTGATTGAGAATCAGGTTTTCGTTGATCTTGCAAGACGACGTTCTGTTATTGTCACTCGTAATGTTCAGATCTTAGAAGAACAGCTGAAACGAATGCAAAGCACTTTGAACTTTCCGGATCAACAAACGAGAATGATCATCCGCTACTTTGATTCATTGTGATCACTTTGCGATCATTGAACTTGAGACGACTTCAATCTCGCATCTTCGGTATCTCGATTTGATTTCACGAATGATTGAGTATTCATGAAAAGCTTTTCGACATGGATGATCGATAGAGCTCTGATACCATGTGAAAGTATTGAAGATGAACAAGATGAACAAGATGGAAAAGTATTGAAGAGAAACAATCAGACTTTCTTCTTATCTGTATATTTCTCTAGTTCTTCAATACGTAAAACAGAGAGCATTTCAAAGATATACTCTTTCGTTATATCAGCTATTTGTTACAATGAATCTTCATACTCAAGAATCATACGACGTCTTTTGTTTATAAGGCTCTAAGGCTACAAAACGAAAGAGCTCTCTCAACAATTCTGTTATACAACCGACTGAACTAATAACAAACTTTCCTTCTCCTTTTGAATACAAGACACGTGCTATTTACATCGACCTTTCATGTTGTACAGCTGATAGCATCTTTGGCTTTGACTTGTGCACTTTGTTTCTTCTGGTTTTTCTCTACAACACCAATCTTCGCAACTCCTTTACTTTCTTCCTTTGTTAGCTCCATAGCAGCAACAGCATCATCAGCATTGTAAACTTTCTGAGTTTGTGTTCCTCTCATATTCTTAACACTGAAACCCAAGTATCCATAGCGAGGCATACATAAGAAGTTCCCAGAAAAACAGAGCATCCTCAGGAAGAAAAACAGAGCACCAAAAAGATGGCGACTCTGCAGAAGTTCAAGCTCTTCGCCGCCCAGTGCGGCATGGCCCCGAGCCCCACGCGCAGCCTGGGAGCGAGCCCTGTCGTCCAGCTCCACCGCCAGAGCCAGAAGACCACCCTGCGGATGCTCTTCACTCGTGGAGGAGGCGTCGGGGCCCGGGGGGTCGATGCGGTTGAGCCGAGGAGAAGCTTCGACACGCCCGAATTGGGCGCGAGAAGAAGAAGAAGAGCGCGAGCGGACGCACTCTGAAGGACCTGTTCGTGTCGCCCCCGCCAAGCCCGGAAAGAGATGACGATGGAAGTGGAGGCGCCAGAGGAAATGGACGTTTCCATGCGGGCTGTCTAGGCGGCCTGATTGCCGGGCCGAGTTCGCGGAGGCCGGTCTTCATGGGGTTGCGGTTCAGGTCGCTGATGCTCAGGAAGGCTTGGCGTCCCACGCTGGAAACAATTGATCATAGTTGAGCCCTCTAGGTTCACTAACAGTCAAACATTTCGTTACTGTTTATTTTGATAACTTATTTCATTTCATTTTTCAATTTTATATTTAGGATAATTATATAGTGTTTTATTGGCCGCGAGCTAATTTCAAGTTCTTTTTTTAATTAATTTTTGTATTTCCAAAATAAAATTTTGTATGGACATGTTTTTATTTGAATTGCGATTTCTAACCGAGGTGCTAATTATTAACCGATAATTACATTTTCAGTAGGTTTAGGTAATTCTTTATATTTATTGTACTTCTTTTAAGAAGATGATGTTTTCCATTTTTGATCTTAATTGTTCAATTGCCTAATTGTACTTTAGTTTTCTAATATCAGCTATGCCATCATTTCTTAATATTTGTGTTTTTCATTAGTATTATAATTTTTGTATTTTGGCAAGTTTGCTTTAAGAAATTTTAGCGCCTACACTCTGATTTACAGCTAGAACTTAATATTAGACTCCGTTTGTTTGAGAAAAATAAATAATCTAAATTTTTTTCCTAAAAATACAAAAAATATTTTTACCATCACAATAATTTATATTTAAACATTTTTGTGAACGGTGAAAGTAATTTTAGTGTATCTATTTTGATAAGCTGTACAAGTAATTATTTCGAGAAAATTATTTTTCGAATTATTTATTTTTTACGAAACAAATTAATCGTTACAATAAATTTAGATTATTATGAAAAGGTGGACGTCACGGCTGATGGATGAAGAATCGGTGAAAGTACTGAGTTTGACATTCTCAAAACGGAGATGGGTGGAGTGGCTAGCTTTCAAAGCTATGACCGATTGCTGACGTTTGAATGCCGGAAAAAATGAGTAGATTTGACACGGACATGAATGTCATAATATCATGAAGAGTCCGAGTAAGCTAGTCTTCCTTAGACTTTTCAAGGGAAGACTTTGACCCAAAAATCCCGAGGTCAACCCCCCAAGCTATGGAGAAACACACGGAAACACCAAAATCAAAGCTGGTTCCCTGATCTGTCTTTCTTTCCTTCTCTCTTCGCTTCTGAAATTCCAACCAAAAGCAGTTCCCAGACTGCACCGATATGTTATGGACGATGATATTTGTGCCCCTTTTTCGCTTATCGAGAGCCACGTGTCCCTATATCGTTTGCTTCTTCGCATTTGGACTGTATCACGTTCGATTCTATATTTTACGTAAACGTCGCTGATGTAAGTACATGGAAAGGTTGGACTTTCATGCATGATTCGGACCTTATGTCTTCGTTTAACTATACAACAGCCAGTATATGGCAATGCCATATTTTGATATCCAAGCGGGTATTTACAAGTGCTAAATAGTAACGATTTTGACCATTTCGTGGGTATACATTGTCACATCCTCTTGGGTGCAATTCATCTTTCTCTACTACCTTCACGTTCTTTGGCAATGTCTCTTGGAACGAATCCATGAAATGTGCTGAGCTTTAGAGCCTCACTGTTTAGGCGGATCAGTATTATCATAAGTTTCAGGATGTTCTTATTCAACTTCGTACTGTCTCTGGAGGCAAACTCGAAATTTGATGCTTGTTAGCCAAAGAACTGCGGTAGTGGTCCAAACATAAGTTACCCTTTTCGGATTCCAAGCCTTCAACAACCTTATTGTGGCTTTCCTGGCTTTGAGATAAAGTGCAACAACAATAGGCCAATTTGTCAGACATCTCGATCTAGTTATGTTGTTAAACATATTTCGTATGACAAGAACTCATTCAGAGTGGTGGATGAAGTGTTACTCAATGCTGGATGCCCCCTGTCCAGTCTCAATTACTCTTTTGACCACTTACCTGTTACTTTTGGTCCGGGCCAGGCTAATCTCTGCATCTTCCAAAACTGCAACGAGTCATTTTTTGTCAACTCTACAATATCTGGGGCCGAGTGTGGTTCTAGTAAAGAGAGCAATTCTTTTGACGCAATAGCTAGTAAGTGCGATTACTTGAACTGGAATAGAGTGTCGTGCCAGCACTTGGTGGCCATCCCGGTTCAGATATGAAATTGAAAGGTGGATCAAAGTGTCGAGTACCTGAAGTTATTGGAGGACAGTTTCGCATTGAATTGGACGGGGTACAACTACATGAGGTGCTGAAAGTGGAGGACGGTGTGGCTGTGAAAATTGCAGGAGTGTCTTCTATCGCCCTGATCGAACACATCTCGAACACTGTGGCAACAGTAAGGTGCCACAAACTATTCTAATTCAGGCTTTCACATTCTGCTCTTCTAGAAAGTTTTTCTTCACCATCTGGTTCCCGTCCTCAGGAACAAACAAGACCAATCTGTGAGAAAATCAGGTTAATGAGGGTTTTATATCAATTTGCCTGCATTTGAGATATGTAAAATTTCAAATGATCTCTTTGTCTGTTTTATCTCTGTGGAATTGGTTCTTTCGATCCTTTAGTCCAAAGACTTTAGCTTGATTTCTTTGGCTTTCTTAGGTGTTCTTTTCTACCGCTTGATTAACTCCATCTGCTTACTTCCACTCCTCATTTCTAGTATAAGATTAATATGTTGCATGGATAAATAAGCTACGGAGAGAACAGAAGAGATCAATCTAGCTGAAGTTGCTGAGCACATATTAGCTTGAATTTCTCAAGTTGAGCTAAATTCTGAATAAATATTTATAGATCCTCCAAATATACTCAAGGAGGAATAGATACCATCTCGATTATTTATCATCATCTTGAGAATAGTGTCTAATAACTTTGTTCTTTTTCCACCATCTCTTCTGTCTCTCGACGTTGGGTTGTCAGATACGATGGTTTTTCAAGATACGCAATTTTGAACTTGTAGAAGAGGATTATTCTAGAAGCCCATAGGAGAAATTATCAGAACAATGATACCCACAATCATTATGTCTATTCTTCAAATGGATGCATACTTCACTGGAAGTTCATCACTTTTCTCTTCTTCCTTCTCATTTTGCTACCATCCTGTCACGTTCATCTTCACGTGAAAGAACTAGAGAAGAAATCCGAGGTCCTGTTCGCTTATTGAGGCCAAAATGGGTAGTGCAACCTGAGTCAGGAATTAGTGTTTATGAGACTTTTCTGTTTGGACCTCCTCAACATCGACCTCCTTCACTACCAGTTATCACCTGCCGTGTCTCTCCGCCTTTGACTGTCACGAACTCAAGTTGTCATAGTTCTTGACCTTCAAAGAGATCAAGGGTGTAGGGCGAGTCTCGGTAAAAATCTTGGTGGTTCCGGGGGTTTGAAATCGACCCAGGAAAGCCTATGGGAAAGCTTCGAAACCCCGTCAAACAAAGTTGGGAACTTCGCAAGGAAATAAAGTTGGCTACGGAAACAAAGGTGGCCATGGGCCCGTGGCCGATGGAGTGAAATCGATCGTGAGTGAAAATGGACGTTTTTTCTGACACTGAGCAAATATGTGGTCCCACTACGTTTGTTCTTTCGGGTCCTCTACGCTCAGTTGACCCAGTCAATTGGCGCGTTTACGTGATAAAGGATTCAACGAGACATTCATATAATGCGATCTTCAGTTTGAGCAACTGTATCTCACTCGAGCCCCTTCTGTCTCTGCTGTACGCGCACCAAAGCTTTCCTCTTTCCGACTGTTCTTGTGCTTCTATTGTTTCCTCTAAAATTTCTGAAATGTGTGTGGAAAGGTCCATATGTTCCAAGGTTTTGCTTCGCCATGTCATCAGCATTTTGACGATTATTTCTTTGGAAGGCTGGGTTACATTCGTGAGCTTGACATATGGATCCTGCGATTCTGACGAGTGCGGTAAGGTCATGATAGGTTATCCCTTCGGGAACGATGCTAAGCGATGTTGTCGTCACGGGCAACGGTTGAAACTAGAACCTTTCTGGGGTGACTCTGTCGATTATCATAATCAATCTTTTGGGTTGATCTCAGAGTCAGAGAGAACGGGCAATGCTTGTTTTGATCTACCTGAACAGCCCAAGAAACCTAATACTGATGCTTCCGGCAATGAATTGCCCCCCTTTCTTAAATTTGATCGGGAGCCCTCATACCTAGCATTTCTCCATAATTGCGGCAGCTGCCCAACTGTTGATTGTCCACCCCCCTAACTTGAGTTGCCCCTCTGCGGAGGCCAACCGCTCGTATGTCGCTCTTATGACTAGATCAGAAGGCCTTCTTCTTAATCAGTCACAGTGCAAGAGTCATGTTATTGTACCTGTTAAATTAGCCAGTCCGGATAGCGAGGAAATAGGAAATGATGACCACGACGGAAAGTGGGAGCGCGGGTTTAGACTGAAATGGAATTTAACCTCCTTGGAGAATTGCGTTCAATGCCAAAAAAATGGAGGCAAATGCCGGGGATCGGATGGGCATTTCCAGTGCTTATATTCTGGTAAAGAGCCTCCGCCTCCGCCTCCGCCTCCATACAAAAGAGGTAATATTCTTCGGTTAATTCCCCGTAATAGCAACCGTTCAAATTCTCGCATGTGTTTTTCGGCGAATGTCCTCGCCACGCTCTCCAAATTTGATAATGACTTCAAAGGAAGAGGAAGAGCTTTTTGGCTCCCCTCCGTTTTCTATTCTCAGTTCCGTTTTCCCACCTTGGCTTCATTCACCAAGCCATTATTCTTTTTTTTTTTTTTTTTATTTCTTTCGAACATTATTTTGTAGATCTAAGGTGTGCTTGTTTTGGGAAAATTTTTATCACGAAGGAAAATAAATTCCGTGGAAATAATTTTTCAAGAAAAATGTATTTTACTCTTTTCGAATTAGGGAATTCATCTTCTTAATTTTAAATAAGCATGTTTTTTTCAACTGAAAATGATTTGAATTTTCAGTAAACCAAACACATTGAAGTTTGGAAAATTAATTAACGGAAAATTCTTTCACCCTGACAAATACATCTTTAGTAGTTAGATGCATCCATGGCAATGTCATTTTCTTCCTCGCATCAAAGCTGAAGAACTACAGGACAACATATCCAGATCATGGATACATAGTCTTGCTGCAGTTGCTTCCGTGGATCTCAAGCCTGCATTAATCATATGCGCAGCTCAGTAAATAGCGAAATATTTTAGAGTGTCAATGTTTGCGTAAGCTAGTTCCAAGGTGAGTGCAGAGATGTGTCGAGGATTATAGATGATTACTGAATTTACGATGCAGAGGCCAGGGTATGATTCAATAAGAGAAGACAAATGCTCGGAAAGGAAAACTTACAGGGGAAAGTTTTCTGTGCGTGTGTTAGCTTATGCTTGTTTCACATCAGCTTAATGTTTCAGTTAACACTGTCGCCTACAATGCTCCATTAAGCTTAGTTCTGCAATTTCCTTGTGATATGTAACATGAGGGAATATCTATTTGTTCCTAAGATGTATTATGTTAACTAATATTCAAGTGATCAGTAGGAATTTATGTTAGATCAAGGAAGCTGGTGTCTGTATTCCTGTTCCATGATTTTCATGATGTGGATAGGATCTGTACTTGTGGAATTCATATCTGACGCAAACGCCACCTTTTGGCACATCTTTGCTGCAGGAAAAGACCATGCACCTTTGAGGATTGGATTAGGTCAGTCAAAACTTTATCATGGGGGACATTATACAATCCTTTGACTATATATCGGTGTATTAAGCATGTCTTGTGATACCAAAAAAATGTGGTCGACACATACTTTGAGCACAATTACGATGCAGGGGCACAATGACATGCTTCGTACATTTGGGAACGTCTCACAGTCAAAAGTTTTCCCGAAATTTTCCATTTCCTCTACCTGCCACTGATGCAATTCTAATGAAACTTTTGTTCTTCAGGTACCGGATTTGGTGCCTTGGCCAGTATTTTTCTCTGTTTATGCATCTATATGATCCGACACAAACAACAGCATTGCTTATCAATATTCCGCTCAAGACATGCTTCTTCCGATTCTTCGTTGAAAGCAGATCTTGAAGTGGGCAATATATACTTCGGGGTCCCCATTTTCACCAATGCTGAGCTTGAAGAAGCTACTAACCATTTCGATTCTGCCCGGGAGCTCGGAGCTGGAGGTTTTGGAATTGTGTACTATGGTAAGACCTTAACGAAAGAGGCTAATTAGGCAGCCTGCATATAAATGGCGAGAAATTCTAGAAACAACTAGGAATCTAAGGGTGTGTTTATTTCACGAAAAACGTAACGTTTTTGGAAAATGTTTTCCGAGAAACCATTTTCCAGGAAAATGGTTAGTTTTTCTTTGTTTGGTGATACATGACTGAAAGTATTTTTGCATTTGAAAAATGATTGAATGACATTTGACCTAACAATTGACAATAATATGCCTCTTACTTCCAAATTAATTTGTTGAGTCTATATTACTTAATAAATGGATTTTTCTCGATCAATTTAGTAAATCTAGAATTTGAACCTGCAAAATGAAAAGGAAACCTGAATTCACACACACACACACACATAGATATATATATTTCAAGAACCTGCAAAATGAAAAGGAAACCTGAATTCACACACACACACACACAGATATATATATTTTCTGAAAATGGACATGATTTCTGGTTACAAGAGCAAGTCAAAATGAAAGGGAGGGGGCGAAGGAGAAAGAGAGAGGGGGAGGAGGAGTCAGGGTTTACGTTCACAAGCAAAGAAAGAAAAGAGAAAACAAGAAAAAAGAAAAGAAAAGATATAATAATAACAAATTCAAAATATTAAATTAAAAATTATTTTTAATAATAAAATTTTTGTTAAGCAAGGACCTTAAAACATTTTGGAAAACGTTTTCGGTTCTTTCGAAGGGGAAATCGTTTTCTTGAATTTAAGCTTTGGAAGGAAAACATTTTCCGTTTGGAAAAACATTTTCCATCGACTCATTTTCCTAAATGAATCAAATTTGGAAAACGGGAAAACGTTTTCCTGGAAATTATTTTTGTAAAACAAACACAACCTAAGAGGGTCATTCTCCATTTTCTTGAACAGGCAAACTTCGAGATGGCCGGGAAGTAGCTGTTAAGCGTCTATACAAGCGCAACTATCGGCGGGTGAAGCAGTTCGTAACTGAAGTCCAAATCATAACTCGCCTGCGCCACAAAAACCTCGTCTCTTTATACGGTTACACTTCGCAGCACAGCCGTGAACTCCTACTGGTCTATGAGTACATCCCGAACGGCACAGTAGCTGATCATCTGCATGGGGAGCGAGCGAAGCAGGTCTCTCTCCCGTGGCCTACTCGTATTAGCATCGCCATAGAAACGGCCACCGCATTGGCTTACCTTCATGCGTCTGACACTATCCACCGTGACGTGAAGACTAATAATATCCTCCTTGACAATGACTTTAGCGTCAAAGTAGCAGATTTCGGCCTTTCTCGGCTGTTCCCCAACGATGTGAGCCACGTGTCAACTGCTCCCCAGGGAACGCCAGGTTATGTGGACCCCGAGTATCATCAGTGTTACCAGCTTACAGAGAAGAGTGATGTCTATAGTTTTGGGGTTGTGTTAGTGGAACTCATATCGTCCATGCCGGCAGTCGATATAAGCCGAGACAGCCACGAGATTAATTTGGCTGACTTAGCAACTAGCAAGATACGGAACCACGAGTTCCGCAAATTGATCGATCCAAATTTGGGGTTTGAGTCGGATCCCGAAATCAATAGGATGATCAGGGCTGTGGCCGAGCTGGCTTTCAGGTGCTTGCAACAGGACAGGGACGTGAGGCCCTCCATGGAGACTGTCCTGGAGGAGTTGAAGGCAATTTCGAGTGGGACACATGAGCCTGGCAAGTCGAAGGATGTGAGCTATGATAACAGCACCGGTCAAAGCGAGAACCCGCCTCCTTCGCCGGAATGTGACAATGTGGAGCTGTTGAAGAATATGAAGTCGCTGACTTCACCTGTTTCCGTGACTCAAAAATGGGGAAGCAGTGGTAGTTTGTCTGTACGTAGTGTTTAATATGTAGTCTTATCTGTTCTCTCCTCCAAATTTCCCTTGTCCATCTTGGTTTGCTTGCATCTGGGTAATGGTTTCTAGCTAATATTATATACAATGTAGATGATATATAGCAGTCGATCAAGTTTTCCATTTTGGTCTTCATTTTTCTGCCTCAACATGTCAACACTTCTGTTGAGGCTGGAGGAGGATTCGATGTCAATACTAATGGGAGAACAGTAATAATTCGAACAATATTGAATCGACGCATGTAGTTCTTCCAGCTCATACGTCCATGATGGGGTGCGATTGGACGCACCGTTTCAAGTTGAAACGTTACGATGGAAAGACGCTAATGGAGGGGTACGAAGGGAGACGTATATAATCCTCCCGAACACAACCGTTGGAAGGGTTGTCGATCATTTGTACCAAAATTCTCTCTCTATTTCCATCATCAAGGAAGAAGGCGTTCCATCTTCGATTTAGCACGAACGATCGGCATTTACGCTGTGGAACTCGGGTGTTTTCCTTGTGATTGCATCCAGACTAACGTGAGGAAGTGTTGTTCGTGATTGATTCGCAATTCATCGATTGATCCGGGGCTATTTGCTGTTTGCGCATTGGAATCAAGTAAGTCGTCTTCCGCCGACTAGAATTCCTTCATTGGTATCAGAGCCCGATCGTGATTTTCTGCCTTGTTTTTCATTGAGTTTTTAATCTACCTTTTGATATTGAGATCAAGAGTATCAATTCTACACTGTTTGGATGTCTAATGGTCGGAATTGCCATCCGAAAAACTCGAAATTTCAACCGGAGTGAAGAACGGATTCGGGGTCGCAAACACCCGTACGGTTTTGGCCATTTTTCGATATAATTTTTGGCCAAAATTATTTTTTGAATATACGGGGTGAAAGTACTCGTCGAGACGAGTCCAACGGTGGGTCGAACCGCCGACGACGCCGGACGCGCCCACACGCGCGCCGAAGCCGCGCGCGTGGGCGCCACGCGCCGCACGTGCCGGGCACGCCGGAAACCGCGCGTGACGGCACGCGTTGGTGGGCGAACCGGTGCGTGACACGCGCGGTTCGCCGCGCGCCACGCACGGTCGGCGAACCGACGCGAGCGCGGATGACGCCACGGATGACGTCATCCAACGGTCGGTAACCGTTGGGATGACGTCATCGATGACGTCACCGCCGATGAGTGTTGGCCGGCCGGTCACCGGCCGGCGACCCGACCGACCCGACCCGATCCGACCCGACCCGACCCGTTGACCCCCGTTGACCGTTGACCGTTGACCGGTTGACCGTCAACGGTCGGACCGATCAATGTCGGACCGGTCAGACCGGTCAACGGTCGGACCGGTCAACGGTCGAACCGGTCAACGCTCGGACCGGTCCGACCGGCCAGGAGCCTTTTGGCTCGCTGGCGCGTGCGCCCCACGCGCCGCGCACTCAGGCGGCGCGTGGGGGCGCGTGCGGGCTCCGATTGGAGCGTGGTTGGTGGCGTTGGGTTCGTATGGATGTCCCCTACACTGTGGTACAATTATTTTTCATTTTTGGATTTTATAAATGTATGAAAATGTGTAGGGAACCCTATGTACGCGTAATTTTTGGCGTTTAATGCATAGTTTATTCATTTGTAGCTTGTATTTTCTTGTGGTTTAGGAAATACAGTGACTAACTTGTGTGCAAATGATGTTATATATGCTGTGTAAAGTTTGGTTCAATGATATGATGTATATGGTTTCAATATACTTGCAATTTTCTAGTTGCTAGAAAATTAGAACAATGGTAGGAAATCCATTACATGTTGAATTGCAATTTTAATTATAGTTGAAGCATGATTGTTGTTTATACGTTGGTTATTATCATGCTATGGTTTTGTGTTAAGGAAAGATGTAGAAATTACATGAGGTCATGTAATTATTTTTCCTAGTGGGAGTTCGTAGGTTGGTAGAATTCGAAGAAGTCCTCACCTAGAACTCAAAATTTGTGCAAATTAAACTAATTAATGATAATAGAACAATTGTACATAGAAGTTGATTGGGAACATAGTGATCTTTTGTTTCCGTGTCTTTTGTTGAATTATTATTATTTTAGTTTGTTTTTGCTGCAAATTAAATATGTGTGTTACTCTGAAAAAAAATGTGCTAGTATTAATTCTGCGACTATTATGTCAATGTGTTATAGCAATTGATTATGGCATCGGCATCCAAGACCATTGTGGCTGACCTCAATAAGGGTGAGAAGCTGAACGGTGACAATTATGATATTTGGCACCGAAAGGTTCAAGTACATCCTTGAGGAGCAAGAGGTTTTGGAAACCCTCAACCACACCATGGATGAACCCGAGCATGGAACTTCAGCTCAACACGGGAGAGATCTAGAAGCTTATCAAGCTTGGAAAAAGAAGAATAGCATTGCTCGCATCACGTTGCCGAGCTGTATGCAAGATGATCTCATGTGTGAGTTTGAAAGTTATGACAAAGCTCAAGCTATGTGGGTTGCCTTGAAGGATAAGTTTGGGGGTACATCCGCCACTAAGCTGAGGAGACTCACCATCAAGTTTGACACATTCCGAAAGCGCTCAAATGTAACCATGAGGCAACATCTTCGGGAGATGTCAAACATGATCCGTGAGCTGAAGTCGGCAGGTCACTCCCTTACTGATGAACAGCAAGTTCAGGCTGTTATAAGGTCTCTTCCTGATAATTGGGAACATATGAAGATCAATATGACGCATAGTGAGAACATCGTCTCTTTTGATGATATTGCGCGTCATTTGGAATTAGAGGATGAGCGCCTAGAGGCTGCGAGATCCTCTACCCATGCTTATGTTGCTGAATCGAGTTCGCGCAAAGCTTCGGGCTTCAAGCGCAAAAGGAATTCTCAATTCAACAACAAAGGGAAGAAGACTGATCAGGCACCCAAAAGGGCTAAGACTTTCCAACGCAAGAAGCGTGGTGGGAAGAAGGACAAGGCCAAGATGGAGTGCCACAATTGTGGCAAATGGGTCACTTTGCTCGTGAATGCACCGAGCCGAAAAAGGTACCCTATTACTCCATTACTTTGAGTAATGCTTTTGTTTCTAGTACCGTAATGCTTGCTGAATCTCATCCAATGTGGATCGTAGACTCGGGAGCAACAGACCATGTAGCTAGAGACCGAGAAGCATTTGTGGAGTATCGTCGGATACCGCCCGGAAGAAGATGGATATATGTTGGGAATAACTCAAGAGTTGAAGTGAAGGGTATCGGCACATGTAAATTAATCTTATGTGGTGGTCGAAACCTATTCCCGCATGATGTCCTTTATGCTCCAGATATTCGACGAAACTTGGTCTCTCGTAGTTGTTCTTCTTAGCTTAGGTTATGTATTGAATTTCCATGGTGATTGTGTTGATATTTTGTATGGAACAGTTTATTATGGTTCAGGTCATGTATTGAATGGTTTTATGGTGTTAGACATTGACTATGATCAGTACAATGTTAATGTTAATGGTTGTTTTTCTTTAATTGCATCTTCTAGTAATGTTGAGATTGATGCAAATACTTGGCATGCTAGATTAGGTCACATTGGGTTGCAAAGAATGCAAAGATTAGCTAGAGAAGGCCTTTTAGGGTCACTCACTAATGTTAATCTACCCGTATGTGAACATTGTCTAGCGGGAAAAGCAACTAGAAAACCATTCGGTAAAGGGACTAGAGCTGAATTTCCATTGCAACTCATACATTCGACATTTGTGGTCCTTTGAATGTGAGGGCGAGGCATGGAGCCTCATATTTCATTACTTTCATAGATGACTTCACGCGTTTCGGTTATGTCTTTCGATCTCCCATAAGTCCGAAGCATTAGAATGCTTTAGACGATATATAACGATGGTAGAGAATCGTTGAACAAAACAATAAAGGCATTGAGAACCGATCGCGGACGTGAGTATCTATCGAGCAATTCAAGGCTCTTTGTGATGAAAAGGGAATTGTACGACAATTGACTATTCCTTATACTCCACAACAAAATGGGGTAGCCGAGAGAAGGAATAGAACCCTATTGGAAATGGTTAGGTCTATGATGGCGCAAGCAAATTTACCTATCTCCTTTTGGGGAGATGCAATATTGACTGCTGCCTATGTACTTAACCGAGTGCCCTCAAAATCGGTCACTTCCACCCCTTATGAATTATGGACTGGAAGAAAACCAGACTTAAGTAGTCTACGTCCATGGGGATGTGCAGCTTATGTTCATGAATCTTCCCATAAATATGGCAAATTAGGCCCTAGAGGGAAGAAATGTATCTTTATAAGATATTCTGAACACTCCAAAGGGTATGTGTTCATAGGTGAACAAGCTGATGGAAGTGTGACCGAAAAGGAGTCACGAGATGTCACGTTCTTGGAGAACGATTTTCCTAGTAGAGGTGAGATTGATAAGGATTTCCAATTATATGAGATGGAAGATCCTAATAATACACCCACTAATGTTATGGAGGGAAATGAAGATTTACCTCAACATGAAAGACCTAGTGGGAGTGTAGCATCGTCTGACGAATTGAATTCAAGAGAAATTCAGTTGCGTAAAAGTAATCGTAAGAGTATTCCTCGTCGTCGTTTTGAGATTGAAGGGGAAGCATTTATGATTGCTCATAAAGATGATGCCGAGCCTAAGACTGTTCAAGAGGCTCTCTCATCCTCTCGATAAGGAAGAATGGAGAAAAGCTTTGGAAGACGAGATGGAGTCAATGAAGACAAATCATGTCTGGGACTTGGTTGATCTACCACCCAATCGTAAGGCCATTGGAAACAAATGGGTCTTTAAGATTAAGCAAAGGGCGGATGGATCCATTGAAAAGTATAAGGCTCGTCTTGTGGCGAAAGGTTATACTCAACAAGAGGGTATAGACTACGAGGAAACTTTTTCACCGTTGTAAGGTTTGCCTCAATACGCCTTATTCTAGCCATCGTTGCACATTTGGACCTTGAATTACATCAAATGGATGTAAAGACGGCATTTCTCAATGGAGAACTAGATGAGGAAATTTATATGAAACAACCAATAGGTTTCATAGCTAAAGGTCAAGAGAATAAAGTTTGCAAACTTCATCGCTCAATATATGGCCTTAAGCAATCATCTAGACAGTGGTATCTTCGTTTTCATCGAGCCATAACAACTTTTGGTTTTACAATGATCGAAGAAGATCACTGTGTATATGTCAAGCGGTCTGAAGATAAATTTGTGATTTTATCACTTTATGTGGACGATATTCTGTTGGCTGGAAATGACAAGGTTATGGTAATCACCATAAAAGAGTGGTTGTCCTCCAATTTTGAAATGAAGGACATGGGAGAAGCTGCTTATATATTAGGAGTTAAGATCGAAAGAGATCGATCAAGGAAACTCCTTACTTTATCACAAGAATCTTATATTATGAAGATTCTTGAGCGTTTCAATATGCAGCATTGTAATCCCATTGATACCCCCTGTCATGCAAGGTGAAGGCCTAAGTACCGAGATGTGTCCTAAGACTCTTAAGAAATCAAAGTGATGAAAACTGTTCCTTACGCTAGTGCGATCGGAAGTTTGATGTATGCTATGATGTGTACTCGACCCGACATATGTTATGCCGTGGGATTGGTGAGCCGATTTCAATCAAATCCCGGTCAAGCACACCGGAAAAGTGAAGAGGATCCCGAGATACTTGAAGGGCACCATGGACTATCGACTTTGTTACCAAGGGAATGATTTACGCCTATTAGGTTATTCGAGATGCGATTGGGGTGGAGACCTGGATGAGCGTAAATCGACTTCTGGATATGCGTTCTTGCTCAATGGAGGTGCAATTTCTTGGAATAGCAAGAAACAGACATGCACAGCCTTGTCAACTATGGAGGCTGAATTTATTGCCTGTTCTACCACAGTGCAAGAAGCAAGTATGGCTAAAACGTTTCTTTGAAAATTTAGCCACCGTCACCGAGGTTCCAAACCGGTGACAGTTTATTGCGATAGTCAAGCTGCCATTGCCTATGTGAAAGATCCCAAGTATCATGGAAGGACGAAGCACATTGACATGAAGAATAACTTCATCGAGATATTATAGCGCAGAAAGAAGTGATTCTACAATACATTTCAACCAATAGAATGGTTGCGATCCATTTACAAAGGCCATTCCTAGAGACATATTCTTGACCCACATGATGTCACTAGGTTTGCGTAGAATGTGATATGTGTTATTGTAGAGAATCATTGTTTTATGTATTTATGGACATATGTATTGTACTTGTTTGTTTATTAATGACTTGATGTTTTATCAAAAAGTACAAATCCATTATGAGACTAGTACAAGCACACATATATTATTGGAAAGTATGTCGCAGGTAATGATTGGCTCACTCACACGAGCAATCGCCTCAAGTGCTATAGTTAGCACGTTGAGATGAGACGTTATGTACAAATAAATGCTGAAGAGCAAGTCTGGTACATAAAATATGTCGCCTTGATTGGAGTCAAGATGAGGTCTGTGATTTGTTTAAGACCGAACATGATAGTCCCACAATCATGTATGCCCGTAAGATGCCGGATGCGAGTACTTAATTGGGCGCTATAGAAAGCGAGCTAATATAGCACTCGAGTTAAACATGAGTACGTGAGAAGCACGTGACTATGTTTAGGCTAAGATTCGTATAGTGGATATATCTAAGAAATGACATACGCTCTTATAGAAAGAGAAATCCACTATAGCATGTAATTCATACTACATGTGCATTGTTCGACCGACAATGGAAGGTGAGTAAAATTATCCCTATTTACTCATTGTGTGAGTCCTTGAGGTATTTTAAAACTTACCTTAATTTGTGCCCTATGTTACTTCGACTATGTTCTCGAAGTGAAAGATCAATGTTGCTACTTTAGCATGTTACGGGCGGTCATGAATAGATATGGCCTATGGGACGTGTCTAGGAAAGCTGTTGTTCTGAAATTAAGAGAGACATGAGTGCGAAGGAAGACTATTGTTGTTTTACATCTGTCACATGTATTTATTGGTCGACCAATTATATCGCCTTATGTGGTTGCGGATATAATTGTAAATACATGGTGTTTTGAGAATAATCAAGTATAGCCTTTAAGGGATAGGTATACTTGAATTGATGTAACAAAATATGTCTGGGGCACTGTGAGACATCAGTTGTTTATTTCTTTTCGGGGTTGTAGCCATTATGTCATCCCTAACAGGTGCATAATTTGAGCTCCCAAGTGCAGGTGTACTCATTGGTCGCACGGCTTACTTGCTAGTATGAATTGTTCTGTAAAGTTGATGAATGTTGAATGCCTTGCCTTATATTCTTGATAGAGCACTATCAGGCCCATCATGTCCGAGTGGGAGATGTAGTTCTTCCAGCTCATACGTCCATGATGGGGTGCGATTGGACGCACCGTTTCAAGTTGAAACGTTACGATGGAAAGACGCTAATGGAGGGGTACGAAGGGAGACGTATATAATCCTCCCGAACACAACCGTTGGAAGGGTTGTCGATCATTTGTACCAAAATTCTCTCTCTATTTCCATCATCAAGGAAGAAGGCGTTCCATCTTCGATTTAGCACGAACGATCGGCATTTACGCTGTGGAACTCGGGTGTTTTCCTTGTGATTGCATCCAGACTAACGTGAGGAAGTGTTGTTCGTGATTGATTCGCAATTCATCGATTGATCCGGGGCTATTTGCTGTTTGCGCATTGGAATCAAGTAAGTCGTCTTCCGCCGACTAGAATTCCTTCAGTTTTTTTATTTGAATTGCGATTTCTAACCGAGGTGCTCATTATTAACCGATAATTACATTTTCAGTAGGTTTAAGTAATTCTTTATATTTATTGTACTTCTTTTAAGAAGATGATGTTTTCCATTTTTGATCTTCAATTGCCTAATTGTACTTTAGTTTTCTAATATCAACTATGCCATCATTTCTTAATATTTGTGTTTTTCATTAGTATTATTATTTTTGTATTTTGGCAACTTTGCTTTAAGAAATTTTAGTGCCTACACTACAGATTTACAGCTAGAACTTAATATTAGACTCGTTTGTTTCAAGGAAAATAAATTATCTAAATTTTTTCCTAAAAATAATCGTTTATATAATTTGAAGTAATTAGTTAACAAAAAATATTTTTATCATCACAATAATTTATGTTTAAGCATTTTTATGAACGGTGAAAGTAATTTTAGTGTATCTATTTTGATAAGCCGTACAAGTAATTATTTCGAGAAAATTATCTTTTGAATTATTTATTTTTTACGAAATAAATCAATCATTACAATAAATTTAGATTATTATGAAAAGGTGGACGTCATGGCTGATGGATGAAGAATCGGTGAAAGTACTGAGTTTGACATTCTCAAAACGGAGATGGGGTGGGAGTCGCTAGCTTTCTAAGCTATGACCGATTGCTGACGTTTGAATGCCGGAAAAAAATGAGTAGATTTGACACGGACATGAATGTCATAATATCATGAAGACTCCGACTAAGCCAGTCTTCCTTGGACTTTCCGAGGGAAGACTTTGACCCAAAAATCCCGAGGTCAACCCCCCAAGCTATGGAGAAACACATGGAAACACCAAAATCAAAGCTGGTTCCCTGATCTGTCTTTCTTTCCTTCTCTCTTCGCTTCTGAAATTCCAACCAAAAGCAGTTCACAGACTGCACCGATGTGTTATGGACGATGATATTTGTGCCCTTTTTTTTGCTTATCGAGAGCCACGTGTCTCTATATCGTTTGCTTCTTTGCATTTGGACTGTATCACGTTCGATTCTATATTTTACGTAAACGTCGCTGATGTAAGTACATGGAAAGGTTGGACTTTCGTGCATGATTCGGACCTTATGTCTTCGTTTAACTATACAACAGCCAGTATATGGCAACGCCATATTTTGATATCCAAGCGGGTATTTACAAGTGCTAAATAGTAACGATTTTGACCATTTCGAGGGTATACATTGTTACATCCTCTTGGGTGCAATTCATCTTTCTCTGCTACCTTCACGTTCTTTGGCAATGTCTCTTGGAACGAATCCATGAAATGTGCTGAGCTTTAGAGCCTCACTGTTTAGGTGGATCAGTATTATCATCAGTTTAAGGATGTTCTTATTCAACTTCATACTGTGTCTCTGGAGGCAAACTCGAAATTTGATGCTTGTTAGCCAAAGAACTACGGTAGTGGTCCAAACATAAGCTACCCTTTTCGGATTCCAAGCCTTCAACAACCTTATTGTGGCTTTCCTGGCTTTGAGATAAAATGCAACAACAATAGGCCAATTTGTCAGACATCTCGATCTAGTTATGTTATTAAAGATATTTTGTATGACAATAACTCATTCAGAGTGGTGGATGAAGTGTTACTCAATGCTGGATGCCCCCTGTCCAGTCTCAATTACTCTTTTGACCACTTACCTATTACTTTTGGTCCAGGCCAGGTTGATCTCTGCATCTTCCAAAACTGCAACGAGTCATTTTTTGTCAACTCTACAATATCTGGGGTCGAGTGTGGTTCTAGTAAAGAGAGCAATTCTTTTGCCGCAATAGCTAGTAAGTGCGATTACTTGAACTGGAATAGAGCGTCGTGCCAGCACTTGGTGGCCATCCCGGTTCATATATGAAACTGAAAGGTGGATCAAAGTGTCGAGTACCTGAAGTTATTGGAGGACAGTTTCGCATTGAATTGGACGAGGTACAACTACATGAGGTGCCGAAAGTGGAGGACGGTGTGGCTGTGAAAATTGCAGGAGTGTGTTCTATCGCCCTAATCGAACACATCTCGAACATTGTGGCGACAGTAAGGTGCCACAAACTATTCTAACTCAGGCTTTCACATTCTGCTCTTCTAGAAAGTTTTTCTTCACCATCTGGCTCCCGTCCTCAGGAACAAACAAGACCAATCTGTGAGAAAATCAGGTTAATGAGGGTTTTATATCAATTTGTCTGCATTTGAGATATGTAAAATTTCAAATGATCTCTCTGTCTGTTTTATCTCTGTGGAATTGGTTCTTTTGATCCTTTAGTCCAAAAACTTTAGCTTGATTTCGTTGGCTTTCTTAGGTGTTCTTTTCTACCGCTTGATTAACTCCATCTGCTTACTTCCACTCCTCATTTCTAGTATAAGATTAATATGTTGCATGGATAAATAAGCTACGGAGAGAACATAAGAGATCAATCTAGCTAAAGTTGCTGAGCACATACTAGCTTGAATTTCTCAAGTTGAGCTAAATTCTGAATAAATATTTATAGATCCTCCAAATATACTCAAGGAGGAATAGATACCATCTCGATTATTTATCATCATCTCGAGAATAGTGTCTAATAACTTTGTTCTTTTTCCACCATCTCTTCTGTCTCTCGACGTTGGGTTGTCGGATATGACGGTTTTTCAAGATACGCAATTTTGAACTTGTAGAAGAGGATTATTCTAGAAGCCCATAGGAGAAATTATCAGAACAATGATACCCACAATCATTATGTCTATTCTTCAAATGGATGCATACTTCACTGGAAGTTCATCACTTTTCTCTTCTTCCTTCTCATTTTGCTACCATCCTGTCATGTTCATCTTCACGTGAAAGAACTAGAGAAGAAATCCCAGGTCCTGTTCGCTTATTGAGGCCAAAATGGGTAGTGCAACCTGAGTCAGGTATTAGTGTTTATGGGACTTTTCTGTTTGGACCTCCTCAACATCGACCTCCTTCACTACCAGTTGTCACCTGCCGTGTCTCTCCGCCTTTGACTGTCACGAACTCAAGTTGTCATAGTTCTTGACCTTCAAAGAGATCAAGGGTGTAGGACGAGTCTCGATAAAAATCTTGGTGGTTCCGGGGGTTTGAAATTGACCCAGGAAAGCCTATGGGAAAGCTTCTGTTGTACTTTAGCTGGTATGTCCATGATGGGGTGCGATTGGACGCACCGTTTCAAGTTGAAACGTTACGATGGAAAGACACTAATGGAGGGGTACGAAGGGAGACGTATATAATCCTCCCGAACACAACTGATGGAGGGGTTGCCAGAACATACGATCAGTAAATCCTCTCATTAGTTCGTTCCATTTTCATCAAAGGGAAAAAGACGTTCCATTTCAGTTTTGCAAGAACAGTTTGCATTTACGCCGTGGAAATCGGGTGCTTTTCTCGTGATCGCATCCAGACCAACGTGAGGTGGTGTTGTTCGTGATTGATTCGCAATTCAACGTTCGTTCCGGGGCTATTTGCTGTTTGCGCATCGGAATCAGGTAAGTTGTCTTCCGCCGACTAGAATTCCAACATTGGTATCAGAGCTAGGTCGTGATTTCTGCCTTGTTTTTCATTGAGTTTTCTCATTTACCATTTGATATTGAGAATCAGAGTATGAAATCTACACTGTTTGGATGTCTAATGGTCGGAATTGCCATCGAAAAAAACTCGCAATCGAATTGAAGTGAAGAACGGATTAGGGTCGCGTACACCCGTTCGGTTTTGGCCATTTTTCGAAATAATTTTTTGGCCAAAATTAATTTTTGAATATACAGGGTGAAAGATCTCCTCGAGATGAGTCCGGCGATGGGTAAAGCGTTGCCGGACGCCGCCGGACGCGCCCACATGCGCGGCTAGAAGCCGCGGCGCGTGGGCGCCACGTGCTCCACGTGTTGGGCACGCCAGCGAACTGACGCGTGACGTCACGCGCTGCGTAGGCGAACCGGTGTGTGACGTCACGCGCGCGTTGGCGAACCGATGCGTGCTGACGTCACGGATGACGTCACCGCCGGAGATAGTTGGCCGGCCGGCGACCCGACCCGACCCGCGACCGGACCCGTTGACCTAACCGGACCCGTTGACCCGACCCGTGACCGTTGACCGGTCAACGGTCGGACCGGTTGAACCGGTAAACGGTCGGACCGATCGGACCGGCTAGGAGCCTTTTGGCTCGCTGGCGCGTGCGCCACACGCGCCGCGCACTCGGCGGCGCGCGTGGGGGCGCGTGCGAGGTCCGATTGGAGCGTGGTCGGTGGCGTTGGGTTCGTATGGATGTCCCCTACACTGTGGTATAATTATTTTTCATTTTTGGATTTTATAAATGTATGAAAATGTGTAGGGAACCCTATGTACGCGTATTTTTTGGGGTTTAATGCATAATTTATTCATTTGTAACTTGTATTTTCTTGTGGTTTAGGAAATACAGTAGCTAGCTTGTGTTCAAATGATGTCATATATGCTGTGTAGAGCTTGGTTGGATAATACCATATATATAGTTTAATATACTTGCAATTTTCAAGTTGCTAGAAAATTCGAATAATGGTAGGAAATCCATTACATGTTGAATTGTGGTTTTGACTAGAGTTGCTGCATGATTGTTATTTGTACATTGTTTTACATCATGCTATGCTTTTGTGTTAAATGAAAAATGTAGACATTACATGAGGTCATGTAATTATTTTTGCTGGTGGGAGTTCGTAGGTTGGTAGAATTCAAAGAAGCTCTCACCTAGAACTCAAAATTTGTGCAAATTAAACTAATTAATGATAATAGAACAATCGTATATAGAAGTTGATTGGGAACATAGTGAACTTTTGTTTCTGTGTCTTTTGTTGAATTATTATTATTTTAGTTTGTTTTTGCTACAAATTAAATATGTGTGTTACTCTAAAAAAAAAAAATGTGCTAGTATTAATTCCGCGTCTATTATGTCAATGTGTTATAGAAATTGATTATGGCATCGGCATCCAAGACCATTGTGGCTGACCTCAATAAGGGTGAGAAGCTGAATGGTGACAATTATGATATTTGGCACCGAAAGTTCGCACATCCTTGAGGAGCTTGAGGTTTTGGAAACTCTCAACCACACCATGGATGAACCTGAGCATGGAACTTCAGCTCAACACATGAGAGATCTGGAAGCTTATCAAGCTTGGAAAAAGAAGAATAGCATTGCTCGCATCACGTTGCTGAGCTGTATGCAGGATGATCTCATGTGTGAGTTTGAAAGTTATGATAAAGCTTATATAATGTGGGTTGCCTTGAAAGATAAGTTTGGGGGTACATCTGCCACTAAGCTGAGAAGACCCACCATCAAATTTGACACATACCAAAAAGCGCCCAAATATAACGATGAGGCAGCATCTTCGGGAGATGTCAAATATGATTCGTGAGCTGAAGTCGGCAGGTCACTCCCTTACTGATGAACAGCGAGTTCAGGCTGTTATAAGGTCTCTTCCCCGACAATTGGGAGCATATGAAGATCAATATGACGCACAATGAGAATATTGTCACTTTTAATGATATAGCACGTCATTTGGAATTAGAGGATGAGCGCCTAGAGGCTGCGAGATCCTCTACTCATGCTTATATTGCTGAATCGAGTTCGCGCAAAGCTTCGAGCTTCAAGCGCAAAAGGAATTCTCAATTCAACAACAAAGGGAAGAAGACTGATCAGGCACCTAAAAGGGCTAAGACCTTCCAACGCAAGAAGCGTGGTGGGAAGAAGGACAAGGCCAAGATGAAGTGCTACAATAGTGGCAAGATGGGTCACTTTGCTCGTGAATGCACTGAGCCGAAAGATGTACCCTATTACTCCATTAATTTAAGTAATGCTTTTGTTTCTAGTATTGTAATGCCTACTGAATCTCATCCAATGTGGACTGTAGACTCAGGAGCAACAGACCATGTAGCTAAAGACCGAGAAGCATTTGTGGAGTATTGTCGAATACAACCTGGAAGAAGATGGATATATGTTGGGAATAATTCAAGAGTTGAAGTGAAAGGTATCGGCACATGTAAATTAATTTTACGTAGTGGTCGAAGCCTATTCCTACATGATGTCCTCTATGCTCCGGATATTCGACGAAACTTGGTTTTCGTAGTTGTTCTTCTTAGCTTAGGTTATGTATTAAATTTTCATGGTGATTGTGTTGACATTTTGTATGGAACAGTTTATTATGGTTCAGGTCATGTATCGAATGGTTTTATGGTGTTAGACATTGACTATGATCAGTTCAATGTTAATGTTAATGGTTGTTTTTCTTTAATTGCATCTTCTAGTAATGTTGAGATTGATGCAAATACTTGGCATGCTAGACTAGGTCACATTGGGTTGTAAAGAATGCAAAGATTAGCTAGAGAAGGCCTTTTAGGGTCACTTACTAATGTTGATCTACCCGTATGTGAACATTGTCTAGCGGGAAAAACAACTAGAAAACCATTCGGTAAAGGGACTAGAGCTAAATTTCCATTGCAACTCATACATTATGACATTTGTGGTCCTTTGAATGTGAGGGCGAGGCATGGAGCCTCATATTTCATTACTTTCATAGATGACTTCACACGTTTCGGTTATGTCTTTCTAATCTCCCATAAGTGAGAAGCATTAGACTGCTTTAGACGATATATAACGATGGTAGAGAATCAGTTGAACAAAACGATAAAGGCATTGAGAACCGATCGCGGACGTAAGTATCTATCGGAGCAATTCAAGGCTCTTTGTGATGAAAAGGGAATTGTACGACAATTGACTATTCCTAGTACTCCACAACAAAATGGGGTAGCTGAGAGAAGGAATAGAACCCTATTGGAAATGGTTAGGTCTATGATGGCGCAAGCAAATTTACCTATCTCTTTTTGGGGAGATGCATTATTGACTGCTGTCTATGTACTTAATCGAGTGCCCTCAAAATCGGTCACTTCCACCCCTTATGAATTGTGGACTGGTAGAAAACCAGACTTAGGTAGTCTACGTCCATAGGGATGTCCAGCTTATGTTCATGAATCTTCCCATAAATATGGCAAATTAGGCCCTAGAGGGAAGAAATGCATCTTTATAAGATATTCTGAACACTCCAAAGGGTATGTGTTCATAGGTGAACAAGCTGATGGGAGTGTGACCAAAAAGGAGTCACGATATGTCACGTTCTTGGAGAACGATTTTCCTAGTAGAGGTGAGATTGATAAGGATTTCCAATTATATGAGATGGAAGATCCTAATAATACACCCACTAATGTTATGGAGGAAAATGAAGATTTACCTCAACATGAAATACCTAGTGGGAGTGTTGCATCGTCTGGCGAATTGAATTCAAGAGAAATTCAGTTGCGTAAAAGTAATCGTAAAAGTATTCCTCGTCGTCGTTTTGAGATTGAAAGGGAAGCATTTATGATTGCTCATAAAGATGATGCCGAGCCTAAGACTGTTCAAGAGGCTCTCTCATCCTCTGATAAGGAAGAATTGAGAAAAGCTTTGGAAGACGAGATGGAGTCAATGAGGATAAATCATGTCTGGGACTTAGTTGATCTACCACCCAATCGTAAGGCCATTGGAAACAAATGGATCTTTAAGATTAAGCAAATGGCGGATGGATCCATTGAAAAGTATAAGGCTCGTCTTGTGGCGAAAGGTTATACTCAACAAGAGGGTATAGACTACGAGGAAACCTTTTCACCAGTTGTAAGGTTTGCCTCAATACGCCTTATTTTAGCCATCGTTGCACGTTTGGACCTTGAATTACATCAAATGGATGTAAAGACGGCATTTCTCAATGGAGAACTAGATAAGGAAATTAATATGAAACAACCAATAGGTTTCATAGCTAAAGGTCAAGAGCATAAAGTTTGCAAACTTTATCGCTCAATATATGGCCTTAAGCAATCATTTAGACAGTGGTATCTTCGTTTTCATTGAACCATAACAACTTTTGACTTCAAGATGATCGAAGAAGATCACTGTGTATATGTCAAGCGGTCCGAAGATAAATTTGTGATTTTATCACTTTATGTGGACGATATTTTGTTGGCTGGAAATGACAAGGTTATGGTAATCACCATAAAAGAATGGTTGTCCTCCAATTTTGAAATGAAGGACATGGGAGAAGCTGCTTATATATTAGGAGTTAAGATCGAAAGAGATCGATCAAGGAAACTCCTTACTTTATCACAAGAGTTTTATATTATGAAGATTCTTGATCGTTTCAATATGCAGCACTGTAATCCCATTAATACCCTTTGTCATGCAAGGTGAAGGCCTAAGTACCGAGATGTGTCCTAAGACTTAAGAAATTAAAATGATGGAAACTGCTCTTACGCTAGTGCAATCGGAAGTTTGATGTATGCTATGATGTGTACTCGACCCGACATATGTTATGCCGTGGGATTGGTGAGCCGATATCAATCAAATCTCAGTCAAGCACACCGGAAAGCAAAGTGAAGAGGATCCCGAGATACTTGAAGGGCACCATGGACTATCGACTTTGTTACCAAGGGAATGATTTACGCCTATTAGGTTATTCAGATGCTGATTGGGGTGGAGACCTAGATGAGCGTAAATCGACTTCTGGATATGCATTCTTGCTCAATGGAGGTGCAATTTCTTGGAATAGCAAGAAACAAACATGCACAGCCTTGTCTACTATGGAGATGGAATTTATTGCGTGTTCTGCCGCAGTGTAAGAAGCAGTATGGCTAAAACGTTTCTTTGAAAATTTAGCCACTGTCACTGAGATTCCAAGACCGGCGACAGTTTATTGCGATAGCCAAGCAGCCATTGCTTATGTGAAAGATCCCAAGTATCATGGAAGGACGAAGCACATTGACATAAAGAATAACTTCATCAGAGATATTATAGCGCAGAAAGAAGTGATTCTACAATACATTTCAACCAATAGAATGGTTGCGATCCATTTACGAAGGCTATTTCTAGAGACATATTCTTGACCCACGAGGATGTCACTAGGTTTGCGTAGAATGTGATATGTGTTATTGTAGAGGATCATTGTTTTATGTATTTATGGACATATGTATTGTACTTGTTTGTTTATTAATGACTTGATGTTTTATCAAAAAGTACAAATCCATTATGAGACTAGCACAAGCACACATATATTATTGGAAAGTATGTCGCAGGTAATGATTGACTCACTCACACGAGCAATCGCCTCAAGTGCTATAGTTAGCACGTTGAGATGAGACGTTATGTACAAATAAATGCTGAAGAGTAAGTCTGGTACATAAAATATGTCGCCTTGATTGGAGTCAAGATGAGGTCTGTGATTTGTTTATAATAAGACCGAACATGATAATCCCACAATCATGTATGCCTGTAAGATGCCGGATGCGAGTACTTAATTGGGCGCTATAGAAAGCGAGCTAATATAGCACTCGAGCTAAACATGAGTACGTGAGAAGCACGTGACTATGTTTAGGCTAAGATCCGTATAGTGGATATATTTAAGAAATGACATACGCTCTTATAGAAAGAGAAATCCACTATAGCATGTAATTCATACTACATGTGCATTGTTCAACCGATAAGGGAAGGTGAGTAAAATTATCCCTATTTACTCATCGTGTGAGCCCTTGAGGTAATTTATAATTTACCTCAATTTGTGCCCTATGTTACTTCTGACTATGTTCTCGAAATGAAAGATCAATGTTGCTACTTTAGCATGTTACGGGCGGTCATGAATAAATATGGTCTATGGGACGTGTCTAGGAAAGCAGTTGTTCTAAAATTGAGAGAGACATGAGTGTGAAGGAAGACTATTGTTGTTTTACATCTATCACATGTATTTACTGGTCGACCAATTATATCGCCTTATGTGGTTGCGAATATAATTGTAAATACATGGTGTTTTGAGGATAATCAAGTATAGTCTTTAAGGGATATGTATACTTGTATTGATGTAACAAAATATGTCTAGGGCACTGTAAGACATCAATTGTTTATTTCTTTTCTGGGGTTGTAGCCATTATGTCATCCCTAACAGGTGCATAATTTGAGCTCCCAAGTGCAGGTGTACTCACTGGTCGCACGGCTTACTTGCCAGTATGAATTGTTATGTAAAGTTGATGAATGTTGAACGCCCTACCTTATATTCTTGATAGAGTGCTATCAAGCCCATCATGTCCGAGTGGGAGATGTTGTACTTTTTAGCAATGCACGTCCATGATGGGGTGCGATTGGACGCACCGTTTCAAGTTGAAACGTTATGATGGAAAGATACTAATGGAGGGTACGAAGGGAGACGTATATAATCCTCTCGAACACAACCGTTGGAGGGGTTGCTAAAACATACGATCAGTAAATCCTCTCATTAGTTCGTTCCATTTTCATCAAAGGGAAAAAGGCGTTCCATTTCAGTTTTGCAAGAACAGTTTGCATTTACGCCGTGGAAATCAGGTGCTTTCCTCGTGATCGCATCCAGACCAATGTGAGGTGGTGTTGTTCGTGATTGATTCACAATTCAACGTTCGTTCCGGGGCTATTTGCTGTTTGCGCATCGGAATCAGGTAAGTCGTCTTCCGCCGACTAGAATTCCAACAGCTTCGAAACCCCGTCAAACAAAGTTGGGAACTTTGCAAGGAAATAAAGTTGGCCACGGAAACAAAGGTGGCCATGGGCCCGTGGCCGATGGAGTGAAATCGATCGTGAGTGAAAATGGACGTTTTTTTTTTTACACTGAGCAAATATGTGGTCCCACTACGTTTGCTCTTTCGGGTCCTCTACGCTCAGTTGACCCAGTCAATTGGCGCGTTTACGTGAAAGAGGATTCAACGAGACATTCATATAAATGCGGTCTTCAGTTTGAGCAACCGTGTCTCACTCGAGCCTCTTCTGTCTCTGCTGTACGCGCCCCATAGCTTTCCTCTTTCCGACTATTCTTGTGCTTCTATTGTTCCCTCTAAAATTTCTGAAATGGGTGTGGAGAGCTCCTTAGGTTCCAAGGTTTTGCTTCGCCATGTCATCAGCATTTTGACGATTATTTCTTTGGAAGGCTGGGTTCCATTAGTGAGCTTGACATATGGATCCTGCGAGTCTGACGAGTGCCGTAAGGTCATGATAGGTTATCCTTTCGGGAACGACTCTCAACCATGTTGTCCTCAAGACCGACTGTTGAAACTAAATTCTCGGTGGAAGGACCCTGTTGTTTATGATAATCAATCTCTTAGGTTGATCTCAGAGTTTGGGAGAACAGGCAATGCTTGTTTTGCTCCACCTGAAAAGCCTCCTAATATGCCCAGCGCATCTGATAATGATGTTCCCGGCAGTAAAGTGCTCTCCTTTCTTAAATCCAATCATAAGCCCTTACACCTAGCGTTTCTCCGTAATTGCACCGGCTCCCCAAATGGTGATTATTCACATCCTGACTTGACTTGCTCCTCTGCCGGGGCCAACCACTCTTATGTCGCTCTTATAGGTAGACCAGACGACCTTCATCTTAGTTGGTTAAAGTGCGAGAGTCGTGTTATTGTACCTGTTGAATTAGCCAGCGAGGAAAGCGAGGAAATAGAGAAGTTGAAGCTCGGGTTTAGACTGAATTGGAATGTAACGTCCTGGGAGAGTTGTGTTGAATGTAAATTTAGTGGAGGCGAATGCAGCGGATCGGATGAGCATTTCCTGTGCTCATGTTCTGGTACAGATTATCCGCATCCTTGCGAAAGAGGTAATATTTTTCGGTTAATTCCCCGTAATAGCAACCGTTCAAATTCTCGCATGTGTTTTTCGGCGAATGTCCTCGCCACGCTCTCCAAATTTGATAAGGACTTCAAAGGAAGAGGAAGAGCTTTTTGGCTTCCCTACGTTTTCTATTCTCAGTTCCTTTTTCCCACCTAGGCTTCATTCACCAATCCATTACTTTTTTTTTTTCTTTGGAACATTCTTTTGTAGATCTAAGGTGTGCTTGTTTAGGTGAAAATTTTATGACAAAGGAAAATAAATTCCGTGGAAATCATTTTCAAGAAAAATGTATTTTACTCTTTTCGAATTCATCTTCTTAATTTTAAATATGCATATTTTTTTCAAGTAAATCAAACACATTGAAATTTGGAAAATTAATTTACGGAAAATTCTTTCACTCAAACAAACACATCTTTAGTAGTTAGATGAATTCATGGCAATGTCATTTTCTTCCTCGCATTAAAGCTGAAGAACTACAGGACAACATATCCAGATCATGGACACATAGTCTTGCTGCAGTTGCTTCTGTGGATCTCAACCCTGTATTAATTATATGCGCAGCTCAGTAAATAGTGAAATTTTTTAGAGAGTCAATGTTAGCATAAGCTAGTTTTAACGTGAGTGCAGAGATGTGTTGAGGATTATAGATAATTACTGAATTTACGATGCAGAGGCGAGGGTATGATTTTATATGAGAAGACACGTGCACGGAAAGGAAAACTTATAGGGGAAAGTTTTCTGTGCGTGTGTTTGCTTATGCTTGTTTTGCATCAGCTTAAAGTTTCAGTTAACACTATCGCCAACAATGCTCCATTAAGCTTAGTTATGAAATTTCCTTGTGATATGTAAGATGAGGGAATATCTATTTGTTCCTAAGATGTATTATGTTAAGTGATACTCAAGTGATCGATAGGAATTTATGTTAGATCAAGGAAGCTGGTGTCTGTACTCCTGTTCCATAATTTTCATGATGTGGATAGTATCTGTATTTGTGGAATTCATATCTGACGCAAACTCCGTCTTTTGGCACATCTTTGCTGCAGGAAACCAAGCACCTTTGAGGATTGGATTGGGTCAGTCAAAACTTTATCATGGGGGACTGTTAAAATTTAAATATGCGCGGAAGTATGGTTTTGATATTAGTTATAGTTTTTGGTTAGTGATGTGTGCAAGTGTTTGGTATATTTTGTAAGAGGATGGACAAGGATGAGATAGGATAATTCAAGGATAAAGAACATGGATATGGGAGAAAATAATTTCATTAGTTGATGAAGGCACGGTGGAGGATTCACCCCACACACACAAGGTGTAGGGTTATCCCCTCACACTCGATCAATTACAAGCCTATTTATAGGCGTGAGTTCACCGCCTTCTCTACCGACTTTGAGTACAAGAAATAATATAAAATTGCAGCTTGCTTCTTTGTCTCTGCTTGTTGCGGCTTCTCCCGATTCTCCTCGTTGCTTCTCCCTTTTTCTCTAATTTTCTATTCTTGCTGCCCACGTACTCTAGATCATTCTTTCTTCATGGTGAAGCAGCCATTGTTGACTTTCATTCAAGATTTTCCATGCACAACTTTCCCATGCACGTAGAGCTTGTTCTCCTTCTGCCTTATTCTTCATTTTTCTATTGTTGCGGCTGCCCATCATTTTTGACTTTAGTTTGCTTTACTTTTACTTTCCTTTTGCATGAAGCAAATGGTTGCTGCCGACTTCTAGCTTCTCCATTAAGTATACTTAATTCTTAAGTATGAGTAGTCTAGTGAGTTCTAGATCTTTCAAAAATGGATCATAATTTCCAACAGGGACATTATACAATCCTTTGAGTATATATCGGTGTATTAAGCATGTCTTGTGATACCAAAAAAATGTGGTCGACACATACTTTGAGCACAATTACGATGCAGGGGCACAATGACATGCTTCGTACATTTGGGAACGCCTCACAGTCAAAAGTTTTCCTGAAATTTTCCATTTCCTCTACCTGCCACTGAAGCAATTCTAATGAAACTTTTGTTCTTCAGGTACCGGATTTGGTGCCTTGGCCGGTATTTTTCTCTGTTTATGCATCTATATGATCCGACACAAACAACAGCATTGCTTATCAATATTCCGCTCGAGACATGCCTCTTCCGATTCTTCGTTGAAAGCAGATCTTGAAGTGGGCAATATATACTTCGGGGTCCCCATTTTCACCAATGCTGAGCTTGAAGAAGCTACTAACCATTTTGATTCTGCCCGTGAGCTTGGAGATGGAGGTTTTGGAATTGTGTACTATGGTAAGACCTTAACGAAAGAGGCTAATTAGGCAGCCTGCATATAAATGGCGAGAAATTCTAGAAACCACTAGGAAGCTAATAGGGTCATTCTCTCCTGAACAGGCAAACTTCGAGATGGCCGGGAAGTAGCTGTTAAGCGTCTATACGAGCACAACCATCGGCTGGTGAAGCAGTTCATTACTGAAGTCCAAACCCTAACTCGCTTGCGCCACAAAAACCTCGTCTCTTTATACGGTTGCACTTCGCGGCACAGCCATGAGCTCCTACTGGTCTATGAGTACATCCCGAACGGCACAGTAGCTGATCATCTGCATGGGGAGCGAGCGAAGCAGGTCTCTCTCCTGTGGCCTACTCGTATTAGCATCGCCATAGAAACGGCCACCGCATTGGCTTACCTTCATGCGTCTGACACTATCCACCGTGACGTGAAGACTAACAACATCCTCCTTGACGATAACTTCAGCGTCAAAGTAGCAGATTTTGGCCTTTCTCGGCTGTTCCCCAATGATGTGAGCCACGTGTCAACCACTCCTCAGGGGACGCCAGGTTATTTGGACCCCGAGTACCATCGACGTTACCGGCTCGCGCAGAAGAGTGATGTCTACAGTTTTGGAGTTGTGTTAGTGGAACTCATATCATCCATGCTGGCGGTCGATATAAGCCGAGATAGGCACGAGATTAATTTGGCCAACTTAGCAACAAGCAAGATACGGAACCACGAGTTCCGCGAATTGATCGATCCAAATTTGGGGTTTGAGTCGGATCCTGAAATCAATAGGATGATCAGGGCTGTGGCCGAGCTGGCTTTGAGGTGCTTGCAACAGGACAAGGACATGAGGCCCTCCATGGAGAATGTCCTGGAGGAGTTAAAGGTAATTTCGGGTGGGACGCATGAGCCTGGCAAGTCAAAGGACGTGAGCTATCATAACAGCACCGGTCAAAGTGAGAACCCGCCTCCTTCGCCGGAATGTGTCATTGTGGGGCTGTTGAAGAATATGAAGTCGCCAAGTTCACCTGTTTCCGTGACTCAAAAATGGGGAAGCAGTGGTAGTTCTGCTGCACTTAGTGGTTAATATGAAGTCTTATCTGTTCTCTCCTGCAAATTTCCCTTCTCCATCTGGGGCTTAAACTTTGCTTGCATTAGGGTAATGGTTTCTAGCTAATATTATATACGATGTAGATGATATAGCAGGTGATCCAGTTTTCCATGTTGGTCTTCATTTTTCTGTTTTAACATGTCAGCACTTCTGTTGAGGCTGAAGGAGGATGTGATGTAAATACTACATAGTAAGAAGCACTTCCTAGAGCACGAATAAAGGATTGTACACATACTTGCTATTGTCCCTCTCATAATCACAATATTTCAGGCGTTTGAAGAGTCTTCCCAGATCAGGGTTGAAACATCTGCAATGATCTTTTCACAACAGCTTACGACATTATCAGATTTGCTCCTTAAAAGAACACAAGTCACGCCGGAAGTCATGTCGAGTCTCATCCTAGAAACAGGCCTCGGATAATACGTGATAGCTTGATCTTTGTCAGAGTCTAGTAATGAAGTTCCTTAACCTTCGAACTTGCGAAGCGAGAGTTTCACATGGCAGTAGACGCCATCACGGAAGGAACTTGTCATATTCTATGTGTTGAGGTGGTTTCACAGACCTCATCATTTATGGAAATGGAAATCCAAATCATCATCGCTCGTATTGTACATGTCACAAGGAAGGCTTGTTTTCGCAGGGCTAATCTGCATAAATAAAGTACGAGACAGATTTTTCTGCGGAGGCCCGGCTTTTTTCGCCCTTTTCACTGTTTTCTCCCCTACGTTCCAAAAGCACAAGCCTCAGCATTCTGCGGTCAAAAAGTTGGGAGGACCAGAAGCTTTTTCCATCATCAGCTCATCAGTTTCATCGCGAGAATCGTAAAACTACCCTTTAACTTAAAGAAACTGCATTCTCACTCAAAACTCTCTCTCTCTCTCTCTCTCTCTCTCTCTCTCTCTCTCTCTGCGTTTCTTTTGTTTCTTTTGCGTTCAAAAGTCATTCTTTCTTTGAGAATTGTGAAAGACGATTTCTGAAAAGAAAAAGGGAGATCATCCACCAAGAACACGAAGAAAAAGATTGCAAAATCGCGCGGGTTCTCCAGCACATGACGATCCCTTTATTATGCTCTCAAGCAATCAAAATGATCCTCCAGGACACTGTAGTAATATTTCATTCAAATTTCAAAAGCACTGAAACCCAAGTATCCATAGCGAGGCATATATAAGGAGTTTCCCGAAAAACAGAGCCTCCTCAGGAAGAAAAACAGAGCACCAAAAAGATGGCGACTCTGCAGAAGTTCAAGCTCTTCGCCGCCCAGTGCGGCGTTGCCCCGAGCCCCACTTGTAGCCCAGGAGCAAGCCCCGTCGTCCAGCTCCGCCGCCAGAGCCAGCAGATAACCACCCTGCAGATGCTCTTCACTCACGGCGGAGGCATCGGGGCATGGGGGGTTGATGCGATCGAGCCCAGGAGAAGCTTCGACACGCCCGAATTGGGCGTGAGAAGAAGAAGAAGAGCGCGAGCGGACGCACTCTGAAGGACCTGTTCGTGTCGCCCCCGCCAAGCCCGGAAAGAGATGACGATGGAAGTTTCCATGCGAGCTGTCTAGGCGGCCTGATTGCCGGGCCGAGTTCGCGGAGGCCGGTCTTCATGGGGTTGCGGTTCAGGTCGCTGATGCTCAGGAAGGCTTGGTGTCCCACGCTCGAAACAATTGATCATAGTTGAGCCCTCTAGGTTCACTAACAGTGAAACATTTCGTTACAGTTTATTTGGATAATTTATTTCATTTCATTTTTCAATTTTATATTTAGGATAATTATATAGTGTTTTCTTGTCCGTGAGCTAATTTCAAGTTCTTTTTTAATTAATTTTTGTATTTCCAAAATAAAATTTTTTATGGACATATTTTTTATTTGAATTGCGATTTCCAACTAAGGTGCTAATTATTAACTGATAATTACATTTTCAGTAGGTTTAAGTAATTCTTTATATTTATTGTACTTCTTTTAAGAAGATGATGTTTTCCATTTTTGATCTTCAATTGCCTAATTGTACTTTAGTTTTCTAATATCAACTATGCCATCATTTCTTAATATTTGTGTTTTTCATTAGTATTATTATTATTTTTTTGTATTTTGGCAACTTTGCTTTAAGAAATTTTAGTGCCTACACTTCAGATTTATAGCTAGAACTTAATATTAGACTCCGTTTATTTCGGGGAAAATACATGATCTAAATTTTTCCTAAAAATAATCATTTATATAATTTGAAGTAATTAATTAACGAAAAATATTTTTATCATCACAACAATTTATGTTTAAACATTTTTATGAACAGTGAAAATAATTTTAGTTTATCTATTTTGATAAGCGGTATAAGTAATTGTTTCAAGAAAATTATTTTTCGAATTATTTACTTTTTGCGAAATAAATGAATGATAAATTTAGATTACTATGAAAAGGTGGACGTCATGGCTGATGGATCAAGAATCAATGAAAGTACTGAGTTTGACATTCTCAAAGGGGAGATGGGGTGGAGTCGCTGGTTTTCTAAGCTATGACTGATTGCTGACGTTTGAATGGCGGAAAAAATGAATAGATTTGACACGGACATGAATGTCATAATATCATGAAGACTCCGAGTAAGCCAGTCTTCCTTAGACTTTCCGAGGGAAAACTTTGACCCAAAAATCCCGTGGACAACCCCCCAAGCTATGGAGAAACACATGGAAACACCAAAATCAAAGCTGGTTCCCAATCTGTCTTTCTTTCCTTCTCTCTTCGCTTCTGAAACTCCAACCAAAAGCAGTTCCCAGACTGCACCGATATGTTTTGGACGATGATATTTGTGCCCCTTTTTTCCTTATCGAGAGCCACGTGTCCCTATATCATTTGCTTCTTTGCATTTGGACCGTATCGCGTTCGATTCTATATTTTACGTAAACGTCGCTGATGTAAGTACATGGAAAGGTTGGACTTTCGTGCATGATTCGAACCTTATGTCTTCATTTAACAATACAACAGCCGGTATATGACAAGGCCATATTTTGATATCCAAGCGGGTATTTACAAGTGCTAAATAGTAACGATTTTGACCATTTCAAGGGTGTACATTGTTACATCCTCTCGGGTGCAATTCATCTTTCTCTACTACCTTCACATTCTTTGGCAATGTCTCTTGGAACGAATCCATGAAATGTGCTGAGCTTTAGAGCCTCACTGTTTAGGCGGATCAGTATTATAATCAGTTTCAGGATGTTCTTATTCAACTTCGTACGGTCTCTGGAGGCAAACTCGAAATTTGATGCTTGTCAGCCAAAGAACTGCGGTAGTGGTCCAAACATAAGCTACACTTTTCAGATTCCAAGCCTTCAACAACCTTATTGTGGCTTTCCTGGCTTTGAGATAAAGTGCAACAACAATAGGCCAATTTGTTAGACATCTCGATCTAGTTATGTCATTAAAGATATTTCGTATGACAAGAACTCATTCAGAGTGGTGGATGAAGTGTTACTCAATGCTAGATGCCCCCTGCCCAGTCTCAATTACTCTTTTCACCACTTACCTGTTACTTATGGTCCGGGCCAGGCTGATCTCTACATCTTCCAAAACTACGACGAGTCATTTTTTGTCAATTCTACAATATTTGGGGCCGAGTATGGTCCTGGTAAAGAGAACAATTCTTTTGCCGCAATAGCTAGTAAGTGCAATTACTTGAACTGGAATAGAGCGTCGTGCCAGCACTTGGTGGCCACCCTAGTTCATATATGAAACTAGAAGGTGAATCAAAGTGTTAAGTACATGAAGTTATTGGAGGACAGTTTCGCATTGAATTGGACAGGGTACAACTTCATGAGGTGCCGAAAGTGGGGGACGGTGCGGCTGTGAAAATTGCAGGAGTGTGTTCTATTGCCCTGATCGAACACATCTCGAACACTATTGCGACAGTAAGGGTGCGTTTGTTTGTGTTTCTGTTCTTTTTTTGTTCCAGGAAACAGAAATAGAAAAAACTATTTCTGTTTCAGGGAACAGTTTTTGAACAAAAGAACGCGTTTGGTAAACTTGTTCTGAAATAAAAAAGAACAGAAATATGTTTGGTAAATTTATGTTCTTTTTTGTTTCTTTTAATTTTTAATGTTTTAATGTTTTAATGTTTTAATTTTTTTCTTTCTTTTTCTTTTTTTTTTTTTCTTGCTTTGGTCGGTTCGGCCTCGCCATGGCGGCGACCGACCGACGACGAGGGCCGGCGGCCTCGCCCAGATCCGGTGAGGCCGAGCCTCGCCGGTGGGCTGGCGAGCTCGCCTCGCCGGATCCGGGCGAGCCGAGCTCGCCCTTGGCCCGGCGTGATCGCGCCTTGGCGGGCGAGGCCGCCGGCCCTCGTCGGCCGGTCACCGGCCATGGGCGAGGCCGACGGCGGCCAAAGCAAGAAGAAGAAGAAAAGAAGAAAAAAAAAAAAAAAAGAGAAGAGAAGAGAGAGAAAAAATTGTTCTTTGTTTTGTTCCTGAAACAAGAAACAACTTTTTTGTTTCTTGTTTGTTCTTTTTTGTTCCGGGAACAAAAAAACAGAAAATCTGTTCATAAACGAGAAACAAAGAACACAAACAAACAGGCCCTAAGGTGCCGCCAACTATTCTAACTTAGGCTTTCACATTATGCTCTTCTAGAAAGTTTTTCTTGACCATATGGTGTAAGAAACTGAGGTAAAGTAGAGAGGAAATTGTAATAATGTGTTTTCTGTATATCTGTTGTACATGTATGATCCTCCACTTATAGTACATGAGGAAGGAAATAATATAGGAAAGAAAGAATAAGGAAATATACACTGATTTACATAATGATTCTATGTCCTATTTTACCAAGCTAATTACCGATTAACCGAATCATTTATTGATACTCAGAATCGGTGCTTCTATATTTCCAACACTCCCCCTCAAGCTGGTGGCCTGTATATGTCGAGGACACCTAGCTTGCTCAATAGATATGCATGTTGTCTTTGGCACAGTGGCTTGGTAAAAATATCTGCAGGCTGCTCAACAGTTCTAATTCCTCTTGTTGTTACGATTCCTTCCCGAATCTTGTCCCGAGTAAAATGGCAATCGACCTCTATATGCTTAGTCCTCTCATGAAAAACGGGATTAGCTGCTAACTTGAGTGCAGCATCATTATCATAGAATAATTCACTGGTTCCATTGACTTGTACTCCGAAATCTGAAAGTAGTCATCGTATCCAGATTATTTCGCAAACAGTCTTTGCCATAGCTTGATACTCCGATTCTACTGATGACAGTGATACAGTTGACTGCTTCTTTGTTTTCCATGAGATAAGTGATTTTCCCAATTTGATACAAAAACCAGTAATGGACCTTCTTGTCATCGGACAAGTAGCATAGTCCGTGTCAATCTGTTGTCATTCTCATGTCACAATCTTGAGACAGAAAAATGCCAAGTCCTGGGCATCCCTTCAAGTATTTCACGACTTTCAATGCCGCATCCATGTGAGACTGCTTTGGCATGTGCATGAACTGACTAAGTATCTGTATTGCATAACATATATCAGGCCTTGTCATTGTGAGATAAATCAATTTCCCAACAAGCCGTTGATATCCTGATGGATCTTTGAGTAATTGATCCTCAATAGGTGAAGACGAGCTTGCATCATACTCATGTGTTGTCAACTTTGCATTCTGCTCAATCGGTATAACCGCTGGTTTACAACCCGACAATCCTGTTTCGGAGACTATTTCTAGAATGAACTTCCGTTGGCGAGACATATTCCCTTGTCGATCGAGCTATTTCAATGCCAAGAAAATACTTAGGAGGCCCCAAGTCTTTTATATGAAAAGTGGCACTCAAGTAGTTTTTGAATTTTGCAATAGCCAGCTCATTATTTCCCATGATAAGAATATCATCAACATATATTAAGAGGAAAATGGACGAAGTACCTTTAGTCCATGTGAACAGGGCATAATCATGTTTGGAATGTTGAAATCCTGCGTCGGTTAGTGCATCAGTGAACTTGGCATACCATTGCCTAGAAGCCTGTTTAAGTCCATATAGGGATTTACGGAGGCGACATACACGATACTCCCCCTGGCTGCGTAATCCCTGTGGAAGCTCTATATAAATTTCTTCATCCAGATCTCCATGTAAAAAAGCATTATGAACATCCATTTGATGGAGCAGCCAATTGTGAAAGGCAGCAATAGACAAGAAAGAGCGAACAGTGACTTCTTTAGCCATGGGAGAGAATGTTTCATGGTAATCAAAACCTTCCTGTTGCGTGAACCCCTTCACTACTAAATGAGCCTTATATCGCTCAATGGATCCATCTGCCTTGAACTTGATTTTATAAACCCATTTGCAGCCAATAGGTTTTCTTCCGACAAGTAGTGGAACAATATCCCAAGTATGATTTTCATGAAGAGCCTTCAATTCTAGCTCCATTGCGTTTCGCCATTTGGGATCACATGCTGCCTCAGAATAAGAAGACGGTTCCTGCTCTTCAGAAACTCTACTAATGTAGCACATATGTTTTGGTGATAACCGACTAAACAAAACATAAGAAGATACAGGATATTGTGTACCTGAAGAATCCAACGTAGGACATATATAATCTTTTGTCCATGTAGGAGGTCGAGTAGAACGTCCAGAACGTCGAGGTTGCTCACTTCTTGGCTCTACTGGTATCACTGGAGATAACCTCTGATGAATCGTCGGTGAAGAAGTCATTGAAGAATCTTCTCCAGGTGAAAAAACTAGTGTATCATCAGTTGAGTTTGAATCACCTGGTGGGATTGAAATATGTTCCTTTGGTGCAATGAGTACATATTGAGGTTGGACAGATAAATCTTCTTCTGATAAGAAGGGTTGATGATTAGTTTGTGAGCTTGAGGATGACGATGCTGCTTTTTGAAATGGAAAAACGTCTTCGTGAAATATAACATCTCTGCTCACAAAGAAATGTCCTGTAGAAATCTCCATGACTCTATAGCCTTTCTGCATAGGAGAATATCCCATAAAAATACACTGCATAGCACGAGCATCCATCTTACTTCGTGGCCCTAGGACTGCCGCATAGCACAAACACCCAAAAACTCGAAGATGATCAATCACTGGTTGCTTTCCATAAAGCAATTTAAAGGGAGTCCGTCCTTTGAGAATTCTAGTTGGCATGCGATTGATCAGATAAGCTGCTGTGACCACACAATCGCCCCAAAATTTTTCTGGTATAGAAGCTTGATATTTTAGGGCTCTAGCTACTTCTAAGAGATGACGATGTTTGCTTTCAACAATCCCATTTTGTTGGGGCGTGTAAGTACACGAACTCTCATGTATAATTCCTCGAGAAGATAGAAAAGAAGCAAATTCCCTAGAAAAAAATTATCGTCCATTATCTGTGCGAATCCTTTGGACAGATTTATCGAATTGATTTCTAATGAGAGATAAAAATTTCAACAAAGTAGAGAATGTTTGACTCTTGGATTGCATGAGGAAAACCCAAGTAGCACGAGTATAATCATCAACAATGATCTAGAAGAATCGAGACCCGTCATGATGTGGAGTCTGATATGGTCCCCAAATGTCCATATGAAGTAAAAAAAAAACAGTAGTAGCTCTTGATGTGTTGATAGGAAATTTTGTTCGAGACTGTTTCACTAATGGACATATTGGACATTTAGGGTAAGGAAAACATGTAGTATGACCCAATCATTGATGAAAAATAATATCTTTATTGCTAGTAATGGCATCACAAGAAATGCTTTTATCAAGATCTTTTTGAAGATTGGTCTAGAAATACAGCCCTTCGGCGACACTACCCAAGCCCATCACCGCGGTCAAAGGGTCCTGAAAGAAGCAACTTTTGGAATTGAATATGACACGGCAAGAATTGTCCTCACAAGCTTTTGAGACTGATAAGAGATTGAACTCAAAATTAGGAATGAAAAGGACATTTTTGAGAACAATATTTGTACTGGGGTGAATAGTTCCAATTTTGCTAACATGAATAATATTTCCATTGGGCAGACGTACAGATACTGAATGTGGCCTTTTTTGAATACTAGAAAATAACTGCTCATTGCATATTATGTGGTCACTAGCACTTGAATCAATTATCCATGCATCAACTGATATTGAATTCGTCTTGCATAGAAAAGTACCTGAGAAACTTGCAGTTTTGTCATTAGTTGACAGCTGATTTAATGCCTTCATGATATCCTGGTACTGATCTTGGGTGATTATTTGATTTGCACCATCAGTCCTTCGTGCTGAGACCTGGTAAGCAGCAATTTCTTTCTCCTTTTTTTCTTTATCACCTAGCTTTCCATGTAATTTCCAGCATGTGTCAATAGTATGATGAGGGCGTTTACAATATTCACAATATTTACCCTTATTTTTGAAATTTTGCCCATTAGCCCTTATGGATGACGTGGCATGACGTGGGCCACCCGATGCCCTATATGCGGGCGCTGATGTGGCCACATATGGGCCGTTTGATTCGGCCGAGTGGGTGGATAGATGGTAGCCGTCCGATCGTCTCTGCTGTTGGCCGTTGGATTCGGCTGAATAAGTGAGAGAATGAGGACTGTCGAATCTTCTTCCAGCATCCCAGCCGTTCATCCTTAGATTAGGATTAGGGTTTCCTCCATCGACTGCCCCAAATCGGCCTCCCCCTCTCTGCCCGAAGCCCTCTGTTCCTCTGGCGAAGTTGCGACCTCCATGGATGCCCTGCAACGCCTCGGTCAAGTCGAGGCTTCTTTGAACAGCAGCAAGGGCGACTCCTTCGTCGGTTCTTCCGTGCTTGGTCGCGGCTTGCCGCTGGCTTTCCTCTTGGACGGCCAGTTGGTAGATCCGGCCGAGTGAGGGCATCGGGTCCATTGCCAAGATCTGCGATCGGAAAGGTGAGTATGTTTCGTTTAAAATCAATAAGAAATGAGTCACTTTCTCCCTCTCTTTGATTGCTCGGTACTGTTGCAGCGTCGTCTTGGGGCCCTCGAGGTGTTCTTCGACTGCTTCAAGCTCATTCCAGAGAGCTAAGAGGCGATTGAAGTAAGCGGCAACTAATAAGTTCCCTTGCTTCAATTCCGAGATGGCTTGTGTAATGGTGAAGAGTTTCGCCGAATCGAGCCGTCCATACATCTCCTAAATGCTCGCCCAGATTGTCCTCGAGTCATCGGTCGGTGGAAGCCTAGCCGCAACATCTGGAGCGAGACAATTCCCAATCCAGGTACGAACAAGTTGATTACATTTTCGCCAAAGGTGTTGCAGCCGTTCGTCGATCGGATAAGGGACAGCTCCATCTAGGAAGCCGTCCTTGTCCCTTGTCACGAGCGCGCGCTGGAAGTCGCGAGCCCAGGTGTTATAATTGTCCGGTCCGGTGAGCGGTATGTTGATAAGTCGTAGCTCCGGTCTGTCGGCCGACGACGTGTAGAGGGGGTTGCCGGGTTCGAGACGGCCGCCTTGAAAGGGAAACACATAGGGCAAGAAACCGGGTTGGGGAACCGAGTAAGGATTCGTCCCCTGACCCGGTGGAATGGGTTCGGATCCAAAACCCAGTCTGCCACTTCCAGAGCCTGATATATTTTCTTCTCCAGGTAAACCTTGCTGAGTTGACGTATGGCTATGTCCAGCAGCCCATTGGCCATGAATCGGATACCAGTTGATGTGCGGCCATTGGATCGGACCCTGGGTTTGAATCATAGAAGGTTGAACAGTTGTAGGTAATGAAGCCGAGAGTGCTTGCTGCAAAATCTGAGTTTGAGCAATCTGGTCAGGTGCCAGATTCTCAGAAGAGTTGTTGGTGTTAGTGTCGAAAGATTCCTCCATAGGTGAGGTCATCTCTTGGTTGTTGTTACTGCTGCTTTGATTTCTAGGCATGATGTTGGACGAATGAATTCCTAACGGTCTGTCGATGTGTTTTGCAGGAAGAAGTTTGCAATAACAATCGAAAAACTACCGAAGGCAATTCAAGGTATTTGCGGAAGCTAGATCAAAATGCGTCGCTCTGATACCATGTAAGAAACTGAGGTAAAGTAGAGAGGAAATTGTAATAATGTGTTTTCTGTATATCTGTTGTACATGTATGATCCTCCACTTATAGTATAGGAGGAAGGAAAAAATATAGGAAAGAAAGAATAAGGAAATATACACTGATTTACATAATGATTCTATGTCCTATTTTACCAAGCTAATTACCGATTAACTGAATCATTTATTGATACTCAGAATCGGTGCTTCTATATTTCCAACATATGGTTCCCGTCCTCGGGAACAAACAAGACCAATCCATGAGAAAATCATATTACTGAGGGTTTTATATCAATTCGCCTGCAATTGAGATATGTAAAATTTTAAATGATCTCTCTGTCTGATTTATCTCTGTGGAATTGGTTCTTTTGATCCTTTAGTCCAAAAACTTTAGCTTGATTTCTTTGGCTTTTTTAGGTGTTCTTTTCTACCGCTTGATTAACTCCATCTACTTACTTCCACTCCTCATTTCTAGTATAAGATTAATACGTTGCATGGATAAATAAGCTACGGAGAGAACATAAGAGATCAATCTAGTTGAAGTTGCTGAGCACATATTAGCTTGAATTTCTCAAGTTGAGCTAAATTATGAATAAATATTTATAGATCCTCCAAAAATACTCAAGGAGGAACATATACTATCTCGGTTATTTATCATCATATCGAGAATAGTGTCTAATAACTTTGTTCTTTTTCCACCATCTCTTCTCTCTCTCAACGTTGGGTTGTCGGATATGACGGTTTTTCAAGATATGCAATTTTGAACTTATAGAAGAGGATTATTCTAGAAGCCCATAGGAGAAATTATCAGAACAATGATACCCACAATCATTATGTCTATTCTTCAAATGGATGCATACTTCACTGGAAGTTCATCACTTTTCTCTTCTTCCTTCTCATTTTGCTACCGCCCTGTCACGTTCATCTTCACGTGAAAGAACTAGAGAAGAAATCCCAGGTCCTGTTCGCTTATTGAGGCCAAAATGGGTAGTGCAACCTGAGTCAGGAATTGGGTTTATGGGACTTTTCTGTTTCGACCTCTTCAACATCGACCTCCTTCACTACCAGTCGTCACCTGCCTTGTCCATCCGCCTTTGACCTTCAAAGAGATCAAGGGTGGAGGACGAGTCTCGGTAAAAATCGTCGTGGCTGCGGGGGTTTGAAATCGACCCAGGAAAGACTGTGGGAAAGCTTCGAAACCCCGTCAAAAAAAGTTGGAAACTTTGCAAGGAATAAAGGTGGCCGATGGAGTGAAATCGATCTTGAGTACTGAAAATGGACGTTTTTCAGCCGAAGTATCAACAGCCGTAATCGATTTTTTCTCTCACTGAGCGAATATGTGGTCCCCTACGTTTGCACTTTCGGGTCCTCTAGGCTCAGTTGACCCAGTCAATTGACGCGTTTACGCGAAAAAGGATTCAACGCGACTTCATATAATGCGATCTTCAGTGGGAGCAACTGAATCTTACTCGAGCCCCTTTTGTCTCTGCTATACGCACTCCAGAGCTTTCCTCTTTCCGACTGTTCCTCTGCTTCTATTGTTCCCCTCTAAAATTCCTGAAATGGGTGTCGAGAGCTCCGTAAGTTCCCAGGTTTTGCTTCGCCTTGTCATTGGCATTTTGACGATTCTTTCTTTGGAAGACTGTGTTGCATCGGCGAGCTTGAAATGTGGAAATTGCAAGCCTGGCAAGTGCAGGGACATCATGATAGGTTCTCTTTTCGGGAACGACTCTGAACCATGTTTTCGTCATGAGCCACCGTTGAAACTAGAACCTTTCTGGGGTGACTCTGTCGATTATCATAATCAATCTTTTGGGTTGATCTCAAAGTCAGAGAGAGCGGGCTATGCTTATTTTGCTCTACCTGAAGAGTCTCCTAGACCGCCCAGTGCAGCACCTGATACTGATGTTCCCTGCATTGTTTTGCCCTCCTTCCTTAAATCCAATCAGGGGCCTTTATACCTAATTGCCGCAGCTTCCCAATTTCTGGTTATCCAAAACCTCAATTGACTTGCCCCTCTGTTGGCGCCAACCACTCTTTTGTCGCTCTTATAAGTAGAAAAGAAGACCATCTTAACCAGTCAGCGTGCGACAGCCCTGTTATTATTGTGCCTGTAAAATTAGCCATAGAGGATTCCGACCAAAGAAAAATAGAAGAACTAGCCAGAGAGGATAGTGAGAAAATAGAAAATGATGACTCCGATGAGAAGGGGGAGCACGGGATTAGACTGCAATGGGATTTAACCTCCTGGGGGCACTGTGTCAAATGCCAAAAAAGTGGACGCAAATGCGGGGGACATCATGGACGTTTTCGATGCAGAAAAGGTAACACTTTCCGATTAATTCCCTGTAACAGCAACAGTTAAAATTCTCCATTTTTTTTGGTGAGTTTATTTGAAGAAAACTTTATGATAAATGAAAATAAATTTCGTGAAAATCATTTTCAAGAAAAATGTACTTTACCTTTTCTAGATTAGGGAATTCATTTTCCTAACTATAAGCATGCATATTTTCTTTAACCACAAATACTTTGACTAATCACTTTCAGCAAACCAAATGCATTAAAGTTCGGAAAACTAATTTGCGGAGAACTTTTTCCAACCAAATGAACACACTTTTAATAGTTACACGAATTCATAGCAATGCCATTTTCTTCCTCGCATCAGAGCTGAAGAACTACAGGACAACATCTCCTTATCACGGATGCACAGTTTTGTTGAAGTCGCTTCTGTGGATCTCAAACCTACATTGATCATGTGCCGCAGCTTAGTAAATAGTGAAATTTTTAAGAGTGTCGCTGTATGCATTAGCTAGTTCCAATGTGAGTGCAAAGATTTGTTTAGGATTATAGATGATTACTGAATTTACGATATAGAGACCAGGGTATGATTCACTAAGAGGAGACAAATGCATGAGAAGGAAAGGGGAAAGGTTTCTGGGCGTGCGTTCGCTTAGGCTTGTTTTGCATCAGCTTAAAGTTTTAGTCAATGCTGTCGCCTACAACACTGCATTTTGCTTAGTTCTGCAATTTCTATGTGATATGTAACATGAGGGAATATCTATTTGTTCCTGAGATGTATTATGTCAAGCGATTCAATTATTCAATAGGAATATATGTTAGATCAAGGAAGCTGGTGTCTGTATTCCCGTTCTATGATTTTCATGATGTGGTTAGGATCTGTATTTCTGATGCAAACGCCTTTTTTGGTACTACATCTTTGCTGCAGGAAACGACGCCCCTTTGAAGATTGGATAAAGTCAGTCAAAACTTTATCATGGGGGACATTATACAATCCTCTGAGTACATATTGGTGCATTTAGCATGGTTTGTAGCAAAAAAATGTTGTCAACACATACTTTGAGCATGTTGGTATTTGCGGAAGTGTGTGTGTGCAAGTGTGTTTTGTGTGTAAATTATCAAGAGAGCAAAGGAAAGAACAATATGGGTAAGAGAATAATTTGCAGCAAGGGAACACAAGGGAACAAAAAAGGAACTTTTATTTATTGTTTATTGTAGTACAAAGGGAAGGAAGGAGCTTGCTTACATTTGTTGTTCTACTAAGCTCTCCCCTCTTTCCTATTTATAGGGTGCTCTACCACCATTCTAGATTTGTGTAGAATGTTGTCCACTTAGGCTTAATCTAGGGAGTTCTAGATTGTAGTTAAGCCATTCTTCTTCTAGAGAATTCTACACTTTTGCTTCTACATTTTTCTTTGCCACCTAAGCTAGATTATCTTTTTTTTTTTTTTAAGGGATTTTTCTTGTGTTTTCTAGCTAACATCAATCTTGAAGTTTCTAGAAATTGGATCAACAATTCAACACTCCTCCTTGATCCAATTTCGTGTTACTCCAAGCATTTCCCGCAATGTCTCGAACTTGGCTAGCGGTAGTGCTTTAGTGAAGATGTCTGCAATTTGGTCTTCAGTCTTACAATACTTAAGCTCGATCTCTCCTTTGTTTTGCACTTCACGAATGAAGTGATATTTTATATCAATATGTTTCGTTCTTCCATGAAAGACTGGATTTTTTGATATTGCAATCGCGGACTTGTTGTCACAAAATATTGGCGTTGATTCCATTTGTGGTTCTCTAATGTCTTCTAGAATTCTTGAAGCCATATTGCTTGGCGGTGGTCGTAGCCTGCGATGTATTCAGCTTTTGCGATAGAGCGTGCTACTGAGTCTTGTTTTTGGATGCCCATGAGAATATTCCATAACCGGTGTGAATGCATAGCCGTAGTACTTCTCCTATCATCAGCTGAACCTGCCCAGTCACTATCAGTGTAGCCAATGAGCTTGGCATTTGTACTTGGCCTATACCAAATCTCGTAATCTATAGTTCCTTGTAAATATCTGAGAATTTTTTTGGCAGCTCCAAAGTGAATTTGACTCGGACTTTGCATGAACCGTGATAGTAGACTTGTCGCATACATAATATTCGGTTGTGTAGCAGTGACATATAGCAGACTGCCAATCAAACTTCTATAGAGGGAGGCATCGGCTTTTTCTGCTCCATCTTCCTTCAATAGTTTTTCATTTGTCATGAGCGGGGTTGAAACTGCTTTGCAATAGTTCATCTTGAATTTCTTTAGGAGGTTTTCGGTATATTTCTTTTGCTAGATAAAAACTCCTTCATTTTGGTCTATCTCGATGCCAAGGAAGTAATGCATCAAGCCCAAGTCCGTCATCTCAAAAGTCTTCATCATTTCTTCTTTAAATTCTCGGATCATTGTCTCATTGTTTCCTGTATATATGAGATCATCTACATATAGAGAGACAATGAGAGTGTCGAACTTACCTTGGGTCTTGATGTAGAGTGTCGGCTCACTCATACTCCTCCCGAATCCTTGCTTGATGAAGTACTCATCAATTCTACTATACCACGCACGTGGTGCTTGTTTTAAGCCGTATAGGGCCTTCTTAAGCTTTAAGACTTTTTCTTCATTGCCTTTGACAGTAAAGCCTTCTAGTTGAGTTACATAAATTTCTTCTTGAAGATATCCATTTAGGAATGCTGATTTTACATCTAGTTGATGGATCTTCCATTCTTTTTGTGCTGCTAGAGCTATGAAAGCCCGAATAGTATCAAGGCGAGCAACAAGAGCGAAAGTTTCAGTATAGTCAATACCTGGTTGTTGCAAGTATCCTTTCGCCACAAGCCTTGCTTTATGCTTCTGAATTGATCCATCCGCGTTGAGCTTCGTCTTGTAGGCCCACTTGACGCCAATGATCTCTTTGTCTTCGGGTCGATCAACAAGCTCCCAAGTTTCATTTTTTACGATCATCTTGATCTCTTCCTCCATGGCTTTTATCCAGACTTCATCTTTGGATGCTTGTTCGTAGTTTTCTGGTTCCAAAATAGCAAAGTTGCATGTGTCGTAAATTCTTCTAAGGCTTTTACCCTTAGTACTGGAGACTCTGGAGTAGATTCTTCTTGCGTCACTCTTGGAGAGCTTGGTGGAGTTATGTCGTGAGCGGTGGAATCCGGTACTTCTCCTTCTTCTTGTGATGTTGACTCCTCTTGAGCAGGTGGTATGTCTGGCAAGGTGATATACTTCTTCTCGATCTTCTCGTCCTCCCAATTCCAGGGAGCATTTTCGTCTAACTCGACGTCTCGACTAATCATAAGCTTTTTAGTTCTTAGGTTGTAAACTCGATATCCTTTTGATTGGTCACTGTAGCCGAGGAATATTCCCTTTTCTGTCTTTTCATCTAGCTTACTCCTTTTTTGAGCAGGGATGTGGACGTAGCAAATGCATCCAAACACTTTGAGATGCTTTGCCAAAGGCTTCCGTCCACTCCATGCTTCAATTGGTGTTTTATTTTGAACAGCTTTAGTTGGACTTTGTTTTGTTTAACAGGTATCTGCAATATAAAGCTGCTTCTGCCCAAAAAGTGTTGGGAAGGCCTTTCTCCTTTAGCATAGACCTTGCCATCTCCATGACGATTCTATTTTTTCTTTCAACTACTCCATTTTGTTCTGGGGCGTAGCCAACAGTTAGTTGATGATGGACTCCTTCATCTTCACAAAATTTATTAAACTCCTTTGAATTGTATTTTGTGCCTCTGTCACTCCTTAGGACTTTGATTCTTTGGCCACTTTGATTCTCGACGTGGTTCTTGAATTTTCTAAAGATAGAGAAAACCTCAGATCTTTCTCGAAGAAAGTATACCCACGTCATTCTTGTATAATCGTCAATGAATAGGATGAAATATTTATTTTGACTAGGTGTAGGTGTCCTCATTGGACTGCACACGTCCGTGTGGACAAGTTCTAAAGGTTTCTTAGCTTTCCATGCACCTCCAGATGGGAAGGATTGTCTCTGTTGTTTTCCAAGAAGACAGCCTTCACAAACATCTGAAATTTCTGTGATGGCTGGAAAATCTCTCATCATATTTTTCTGATGGAGAATTTTTAGCCCAGCAAAATTGAAGTGGCCAAATCTTCGATGCCATAGCCATGAATCATCAAGTTGAGCTTTCATGGCTATATCTTTGACATATTTCCATTGAATAGGAAAATTGTTATTTTTCATCTTAACAGAGGCAATGATATTTTTATATTTATCATAGATAATGCAGGCATCTCTATTAAAATATAGAGAATACCCACTTTGTATCATTTGGCCCACACTTAAGAGATTTTGTGCAAGACGAGGGACTAGATATACATTATGTATATATTTTGGGCCTTTATTTGTTTCCACGGTGATGGTGCCTTTTCCTTTGACATCTACTAATGCACCATTGCCCAACTTTACTTGGGATTTCACCGACTTATCAATATCAGTGAATATAGATTCGTCCCCCGTCATGTGATTGCTACACCCACTATCGATGTACCATGTTTCACTTTTATTGTTATTTGCCGCTTGGCCTGCGTAGAATGTATTCTCTTCACTTTCTTTTTTTTTTTCTACATAGTTTGCTCGATTATTTGTTTTTGAGCGACAATCTTTTCTACGTGGCCATATCTTTTACAAAAGCGGCATTGTTTTTATTTTTAAACCAACAATCCTTCTCCAAATGATTTGTTTTCTTGCAAATACCACAAGGTGGATAATTTTCCTTTTTTATAGTTTCTCCTCCTCTTTTGTTTTTCCATGAGCTCCTTCCACCATTTTTAGTTTGATGAGACCGTATATTTACTTTAGACTGAAAGGCACTTTCAACTGAACCTTCATCTTGTGCCATTAGTCTTTTCTCATGTGCTTCTAGAGAGCCAATTAATTCACTTATTGATAGGGTCGTCAAGTCTTTAGTTCCTTCTATAGTTGTAACTATGGAGTTGTATTTTTTGGTAAGTGACACCAATATTTTCTCAACAACCCTTTGATCAATTATCCCATCTCCATAGGCTCTCATTTGATTAACGAGTTCCTTTAATTTTCCACAGTATTCTTGTACAGTCTCATAATTTTTCATTTTAGAATTCTCAAAATCTCTTCTCAGAGTTTGAAGGCAAATAGTGCGTACCTTTTCCGATCCTTGAAATTCTTCTCATAGTATATCCCAAGCCTCTTTTGCTGTCCTCACTCCAATAATTCTTGGAAATACGGTTTCCGAGAGTGCTTGCTGGATAAAATATAGCGCCCTTGCATCCTTTTGTAGTTGATCCTTCGAAACACTTGCACTTTCTGGCGGAGCCTCGCAACCTTTTTCCACGATGTCCCATAAGTCTTGGGCCATCAACAATGTAGTCATTTTTATGCTCCAAAAGTCGTAGTTGTTCCCATCAAAGATGGGAATGGGAAATGAGGATGAGGTAGAGTTGGCCATGGTTTAGTTATTGGGTATTTGGAAAGGGTAGTTTTAGGAGTGGGTAGGTAGGACAAACGCCCAATACCAACCAAAGACGTGGCTCTGATACTAGTGTTGGTATTTGCGGAAGCGTGTGTGTGCAAGTGTGTTTTTTGTGTAAATTATCAAGAGAGCAAAGGAAAGAACAATATGGGTAAGAAAATAATTTGCAGCAAGGGAACACAAGGGAACAAAAAAGGAACTTTTATTTATTGTTTATTGTAGTACAAAGGGAAGGGAATGAGCTTGCTTACATTTGTTGTTCTACTAAGCTCTCCCCTCTTTCCTATTTATAGGGTGCTCTACCAACATTCTAGATTTGTGTAGAATGTTGTCCACTTAGGCTTAATCTAGGGAGTTCTAGATTGTAGTTAAGCCATTCTTCTTCTAGAGAATTCTACACTTTTGCTTCTACACTTTTCTTTGCCACCTAAGCTAGATTATCTTTTTTTTTAGGGATTTTTCTTGTGTTTTCTAGCTAACATCAATCTTGAAGTTTCTAGAAATTGGATCAACAATTCAACAGAGCACAATTACGATGCAAGAGCACAATGACATGCTTCGTGCATTTGGGAACATCACAGAGTCAAAGTTTTCCTGAAATTTTCCATTTCCTCTACCCTCCACTGATGCAAATCTAATGACACCTTTGCTCTTCAGGTTGCGGATTTGGTGCCTTGGCCATTTATTTTCTCTGTTCATGCATCTATATGATCCGCCACAAACAACAGCATTGCTTCTTAATATTCCGCTCAAGACACGCTTCGTCTTATTCTTCCTCGAAAGCAGATCTTGAAGTGGGCAATGTATACTTCGGGGTCCCCATTTTCACCAACGCCGAGCTTGAAGAAGCTACTAACCATTTCGATTCTGCCTGGGAGCTTGGAGATGGAGGTTTTGGAATTGTGTACTATGGTAAGACCTTAACGAAAGAGGCTAATTAGGCAGCCTGCATATAGATGGCGAGAATTTCTAGAAACTAGGAATCTAAGAGCGTCATTCTCCATTTTTCTTAAACAGGCAAACTTCGAGATGGCCGGGAAGTAGCTGTTAAGCGTCTATTCGAGCACAACTATCGGCGGGTGAAGCAGTTCATGACTGAAGTCGAAATCCTAACTCGCTTGCGCCACAAAAACCTCATCTCTTTGTATGGTTGCACTTCGCGGCACAGCCGTGAACTCCTGCTGGTCTATGAGTACATCCCGAACGGCAGAGTAGCCGATCATCTACATGGGGAGCGAGCGAAGCAGGACCCTCTCCAGTGGCGTACTCGTATTAGCATCGCCATAGAAACGGTCACCGCATTGGCTTACCTTCATGCATGTGACATAATCCACCGTGACGTGAAGACTAACAACATCCTCCTTGAAAATAACTTTTGCGTCAAAGTAGCAGATTTCGGCCTTTCTCGGCTGTTCCCCAACAATGTGAGCCAAGTGTCGACCGCCCCTCAGGGGACTCCGGGTTATGTGGACCCTGAGTATCACCAGTGTTACCAGCTTATGGAGAAGAGTGATGTCTATAGTTTTGGGGTAGTACTAGTGGAACTCATATCGTCCATGCCGGCGGTCGATATAAGTCGAGACAGGCATGAGATTAATTTGGCCAACTTAGCAACTAGCAAGATACGGAACCACGAGTTCCGCAAATTGATTGATCCAAATTTGGGGTTTGAGTGGGATCCCGAAATCAATAGGATGATCATGGCTGTGGCCGAGCTGGCTTTCAGGTGCTTGCAACAGGACAGGGACATGAGGCCTTCCATGGAGACTGTCCTGGAGGAGTTGAAGGCAATTTCGAGTGGGACACATGAGCCGGACAAGTCGAAGGATGTGAGCTATGATAACAGCGCCGGTCGAAGCGAGAACCCACCTCCTCTGCCAGAATGTGACAACGTGGGGCTGTTGAAGAATATGAAGTCGCCGACTTCACCTGTTTCTGTGACTCAAAAATGGGGAAGCAGCGGTAGTTCCTCTTCACATAGTGGTTAACTTGTAGTCCTATCAGTTCTCTCCTGCAAATTTCCCTTCTGCTCCATCTTGGCTTAAAGTTTGCTTGTATTTGGTTAATGGTTTCTAGTTAATATTATATACAATGCAGATGATATAGCAGGCGATCAAGTTTTCCATTTTGGTCTTCATTTTTCAGCTTGAAAATGTAAGCACTTCTGTTGAGGCTGCAGGAGGATTTGATGTAAATACTACATAGTAAGGAGCACTTTCCTAGAGCATGAATAAAGGATTGTACACTTGCCATTGTCCCTCTCTTTATCACAATATTTCAGGCGTTCGAAGAGTTTTCCCAGATCAGGTTGAAACATTTAGACTTGCGATAATTTTCTCACAACAGCTTACGACATTATCTGATTTGCTCCTTAAAAGAACACAAGTCATGCCGGAAGCCATGTCGAGTCTCATTCTGAAAACAGGCCTCAGATAATACATGATAGCCCGATCTTTGTTGGAGTCTAGTGATGAAGTTCGTTCACCTTCAAGCTTGCGAAGTGAGAGTTTCACGTGGCAATAGACACATCAGGGAAGGAACTTGTCATATTCCGTGTGTTGAAGTGGTTTCACAGATCTTATCATATATGGAAATGGAAATACAAATCATCATCGCTCCTATCGTATATGTCACAAGGAAGGCTTATTCTGACTCAAGGGCTAATCTGCATAAACAAAGTATGAGACAGATTTTTCTGCGGAGGTCCCGATTAAGGTAATGTTGTACATAGTAAGACATGTATAAAATTAATACACTAACCAATGGAGGAGACTATACATAAGCTAGTTTCAGACAAGCTAGCCATATTCAATACTAATAACGGTTTGTTGCATCACTTAATATATCTATTTTATGAATAAATTTCAATCTTCTTAAGGCGCATTTGGTAAAACTTTTGTTTCGGGGAACAATTTTTAATCAGAAATGGTTTTTTCTTATTCTGTTATCGGGAATAATTTCTGAGTAAAAAAATGCGTTTGGTAACTCCATAAAATTTTTATTCTCGAGATAGAAATGCGTTTAGTAGGATTCTTATATTTTTTTAAATTTTTTAATACTTCTATTACATTTTCTTATTTTTCTCTTTTCTCTTTTTCTTTTTCTTTTTCTCTTTGGCCGTTCGCCGGCCATAGTGGTGGCCGGCGACCGGCTAGACAAGGTTTGACAAGCTTGCCTTGTCACACCTCGATCCTTCGAGCGCATGCTCATCCCTCTCTGGTCAATAAAATTTGCGACTTCCTAGGACGAGTCGCCAACCCTTTCTTTTTATTGTACATGCAGAAGCGAATAAAAAAATCCCCGACAGTAACCATCTCGGAATAGAAAAGCAGGACAACAGATTCACAAACAAACATGCTTTTATAAACATACTGAGTCAAGTACAAAAGTCTATACCCAAAAAATTTCAAAAGATCAACTCTCAAAAAGAGACTGTCCTAATTGACCTACTCCTCAGATCCCCTCAGTTCGGCTCCGGGTCCTCCGCTCTACGACCCGAAAATTGAGCCCAAGATGGGGTGAGATATAAATTTCAGCGAGTTCACGCTCTAAACCCCGATTAGGAGGGTAACGCCTAGAGGCGTCCTAACCACACAATCATACAACCACAGAGACTTACCTCGTCTCAGATCGTCCCTACAGGTCAGTACAATTCATATCACAAACATCATGAAAGCATGAGCAACAACCAAGCTTAATTAATTGGAACGCCACATTCAAATTTCAAATAAGCACATGGGCCCTAATTATAGGGCCAAATTGTTATGACACGCCCCATACTGTGTCACACAATTTTGTCCCATAATCCGGCGTGTTCAACTCAATCAATTATGCGTTCCTAGTTTTGATCTCGGCATATAGTACGGTTTACTCTCTGTTTGGCGGTCTTTTGGCATTGCTAGGTTTCGTCTCACACCATTGAGCACGGCACATCTTTCTTAGACAGCTTTCCCGAAGGAGCACGTGTCCAGAATCTACTGCGACTAGCTTCCCGTTGTCTAAAAACGTCCCATATAGGGGTTACTGTCCAGCTTAATAGCCCGGGATAGGTTCTTTTAACCAACACACGATCATTCAATTATGGCCTAGGGCACCGTGCATTGCACTCAAATATCTCCATTAAAATGGTGAACCTGGCATATTTTTTTCGTATTAGAAATACACGATAAAATAGTCGTGTGTGGGTACACGGTCAACTCGACCCAAAAAAAGTGATATCTTCCAATTTAAAATCCCACTGTTTCATATAGTATATAAAACCATTTTCGGTGTTAAAATCTGACACCCGAGATTTTTTGAATAAATATTGAAATTCACAAATTTTGGAATTAAATACTCAAAATTCCAATCAGCACTCAATTTGTATAAATTAACACTCAATTGCAGAAATTAACCACACCATTGCAATCAGCATGAAATTCCGGTCATCGGTTATCTCGGTCTAAATTCCGGAAAATATTTAATAATTATTTTAATTTCTAAAATTAAATAAATAATTACATTTAATTACCATAATTACTAACCTAGGTCGAAATTGCTAAATTAACCGACTAAACAGGCCAGGAAAATTCCCGAACCTGTCTAGATAAATAGCACATCCTATCTAGGTTTTAATTAATTTAATCTAACCACCTAACATGCATAATTAACTAATTAAATCACTAATCTAATCTAACTAACCACATAGTTCCTAATTAAATTAAACTAAACATCCCTAAAACATCATTAGCCTACTAAGAAGAGTTTAGTGCATAAACTCACCGGTTTAATACGAAAACCGGTGCACCGCGACGGTGGCGCGACGGCGGCCGAAACCCGAACTTTCAGCGACATCAACAGACACTTGGACAAGGCCAAAAAGGCCTTGCAAGCCCATAGCAAAATGCTGGGCTTGGGCTGAGATGGGCTTGCTTCGCGGGCTTCAAGATGGGCTGGATCGTGGCTTCAAATGGACTGAACTTGCTTTGAAGAAGCTGTTGGGCTGAACTGCTGCAGGCTTCAAGTGGCGTGCTTCGGTGGGCTGTGGGCTCGATGGAGATGGGCCCACGTCGCTGAAGCTGAAGGCGAGCTGCGGCTTTGCTGGAAACGTGGACTGAACGAGAAGACGCGGATGTGGAGAGGAGCAAGGCAGAGACGTACATAGGGCAGCTGCTTCGGTTGATGGTGGAACACGCGGACGGTTGGTTGAGGAAATTCGGTGGGTTGAACGCGTGGCCGCACGAAGACACGGGCAAGGCAGCTTCGGTGGAGGAATCGTGGGCTTCAGCGGCAGAGAAGTCAACTTTGGGGAGACAAAATGTTTCTAGTTGACTCGGTGGGGCTACGGCTTTGAAGGAGGAAGCAACTGGCGTGGGCTGCTGGTTGAATTTCGAAAGAAAACCAAAGAAGAGGGAGTAGAGCTGTTCGGTGAAGTGTGAGCGTGAGGCGGCGAGAGAGAGAAAGAGATGGAGAGTCGGTGGCAGAGGGGACAAGAGGAAGTGAATGGCAACTGGCTCGGTGAGAAGAAATGAAAGTAAACCGAAGAAGAAAAATGAAAGCAAAAGCGCGAAGGGGGAGGTCGGCCAAGAGATGTGCGAAGGAAGCTTGAAGAAGGGGGCCCAAAGTCAAACACACCCATCCATTTAATTAAATGCATTGTCCCCCTATTCCTTTCTAACAAGATAATGTCACAATTTAATCCAAAATGAAGCCAAAATTGTAGCCCCTTCCACGGTTCCGAATTTCACCGAATTGAACTTCAATTTCCTCTCCGATTTCTCCAATTCGAGATCCGATTTCGTTGAAGAAAAATCCCATACAATTTTCTACCAGTCCCCAACACCCAAAGGCTCGGCTTGGAAGTCCAAAATTTCCCTCGACTTAGCCCATCCGAATTTCCGTTATTTTTCCGTAACTTCCGAATCGATATTCCATAAAAATCCCAGAATCTCCGAAAACTTTTCGGAGGATGAGTCAATGTTCCTAAAATAAATCGTGACACGACGTAACTTTCAATTTCTGAAATCGATTTCAATTTTGTGATTAATTTCAATCTGACGTGATTTTAGCGCGTTCTAATCTACCGGGTAGCTTTTAGGAATTTCTAATGCAATTGACCCGTGGTCGATTATTTTTGAACCACAACGTACATCTTCGACGCATTGGCAACTCTCGGTTGTCGTGAAAATCTCGAGATTTCAAATACGGACAAAATGGTACGAAAATGACAAAAATCGGTTTAGTGCCGTTCGACAAAATTTTTGCAATTAGGTGGAATCATCCACACACTAATCACATACCTCTATCGAATCGACCTATCTCCGATCTCCGATCGATTTTGACGGTGCCGTAATGACCCTTGCAGATTAGCACGGTCGAGCAGTCGATTCCTGGTCGAATTCTCAAGTCTATTGCGTTTAGATTTCTTAACGGCTTTACCTGATAGGCTAACTAACTCGTGATTGGCCAACTCAGAGAAAAAATGCTATAGGCATGTCAATGAAAAGCCCATTTCATCTCATCGAAATCAGACTCGAAATCAGGATGTCACACGCTTGGCCATGATGAGCCTTGACCTCACTTAGGCGGCATGAGGTCGGCCTTGCCCTGGCCTAGCAAGGTCAAGCCTCATGTCGGTTGGGGAGGCCGAGCCTCGCCGTGGCTCGGTGTCACTAGGGGTGGGCAACGCTCCTAGCAACGCTCCGGCGAGGTTGCCGGCCCTCATCTGGTTGGTTGCTAGCGTCGGCCATGGCCAAGGCTGGCAACTGGCCAAAAGGAAGAAGAAGAAAAGAGAAGAAGAGAGAAGAGAAGAAAAAATAAATTTTTGTTTTTGTCCTTTTGATTCATAGGAATTGTTCTTGGGAATAAGAAACTACTTTTTTTACTTCTTATTTCTATTCCAAATTTTTTCTCGAGAACAAAAATTTTACTAAACATGTTTCTATTCTTTTTTTGTTCCTTAGAACAAAAGAACAAAAATAGTAGTTCTGGGGAACATAAATTTTTTTTACCAGATAGGGCCTTAGTGTTAGTACTAATATTTTGTTGCCTTAATGCCAAGAGTAAGCTTTTGCCAGAATATTTTTCCACGAAGTGAGTGGCCGATGCATGACAAACCTTGATTGAGTTGGCTAGTCATTTTGGAGCTGTTTCACTCTTAATTAAGTTAATCATTGGATTTATTATAGTAGGGCAATTGAGAGTTCTCATACTATATTATCGTAGTTCAATGATTCCCATAAATCGGAAACTACCAAGTTATTGTAGAATGAAGCCAGCAGGAGATATGATATTGAAGAGCATTGTTGAGTATAAATCGGACCTTTCTTGAGTAGTTCAAGTTTTTAGAGTAAATGATTGGGTACTAAACTTTGACATGACATATTGAGCAATGGTCTCATATTCAATTTAAAGCAAAACTTTTTCACCAATTCGATTTCTTAAATTTTTAGTCTCGGCGATTCTTTTCTCTATGGGTATTAGGGCAAGCACGGCCTCCATATACTGTTTATGGTAATGAGAAAATTTCGTAAAAAAATGGATTTCCATATAAGATTATATCTTGCCTCAATCATCAATTTATTCATGGGTAATGTAATGTAAAATTGTCTTAGCAAAATCGTTTACTTAATTTATACTCTTAATCATCAATATCTATGTTATTTGCTGTTTCATCACATTTACTTTTGCTTTTCCATTTTAATATATAATTTCAATTTTTTTGATGGAAATTTTTTTATAACAGCTTTTCTATTATCCATATACTATAGAGGATTCAGATGAGACTCATAATTGATCATAGTTGAGCCATCTAGGTTCACTAATGGTGAAACATTTCGTTACTTGTAATTTACGTACAGTTTATTTGGATAATTTATTGCATTTCATTTTTCAATTCTATCTTTACGATAATTATATAGTGTTTTCTTGTTCACAAGTTAATTTCAAGTTTTTTTTTTAAATTAATTTTTGTATTTCCAAAATAAACTTTTTATGGATATGTTTTTTATTTGAAATGTGATTTCTAACTTAAGTGCTAATTATTAACTGGTTAATTACATTTTCAGTAGGTTTAAGTAATTCTTTATAATTATTGTACTTCTTGTAAGAAGATGATGTTTTCTATTTTTGATCTCAATTGGTCAATTGCCTGACTGTACTTTAGTCTTCTAACATAAACTATTTCATCATTTCTTAATATTTATTTTTTTCATTAGTATTATTACTTTTGTATTTTGGCAACTTTGCTTTAAGAAATTTTGGCGCCTACGGTTCAGATTTACAGCTAGAACTTAATATTAGATTTAGTTTGTTTCGCGGGAAATAAATGATTTGAATTTTTTCCTAATAATAATCATTTATATAATTTGAAATAATTAGTCAACAAAAAATATTTTCATTATCATAATAATTTATGTCTAAATATTTTTATGAATAGTAAAAGTAATTTTGATTTATTTATTTTGATATATTTATTTTGATAAGCGATATAAGCAATTATTTTTAAAAAATTATTTTTTCAATTATTCCTTTTTATGAAATAAATGAATCCTTACAATATATTCAGATTACTATGAAAAGGTCGTCATCATGGTTGATGGATCAAGAATCAATGAAAGTAGTTTGACATTTTCAAAACGGAGATGGGGTAGAGTTGCTAGTTTTCTAAGTTATGACCGATTGCTGACGTTTGAATGCCGGAAAAAATGAATGGATTTGACACGGACATGAATGTCATAATATCATGATGGCTCCGAGTAAGCCAGCCTTCCCTAGATTTTCGGAGGGAAGACTTTGACCCAAGAACCCCGTGGACAACCCTCCAAGCTATGGGGAAAAACAAGGAAACATCAAAATCAAAGCTGGTTCCCTGATCTGTCTTTCTTTCCTTTCTTTCTTCGCTTCTGAAATTCCAACCAAAAGCAGTTCCCAGACTGCACCGATATGTTTTGGACGATGATATGTGTCCTTTTTCCTTTGCCGAGGGCGATGTGTCCTATGTTGTTTGCTTCTTTGCATTTGGGCTGTAACGCGTTGGATGCTGAATTTTACTAAAATGTTGCTGATGTAAGTACATGGAAAGGTTGGACTTTCATGCATGATTCGGACCTTATGTCTTTGTTTAACTATACAGTAGCCAGTATATGGCAAGGCCATGTTTTAATATCCAAGTAGGTTTTTACAAGTGCTAAAGAGTAACGACTTGGACCATTTTGAGGGCATCAAGTGCAATTCATCTTTCTCTGCTACCTTCACATTCTTAAGCAATGTCTCCTGGATTGAATCCACAAAATGTGCTGAAATTTAGAGCCTCCATGTTTAGGCGGATCAGTATTATCATCAATCTCAGTATGTTCTTATTCGACTTCCTACTGTCTCTCGAGGTGAACTCGAAATTTGATGCTTCTCAGCCAAAGAACTGCGATAGTGGTCCAAACATAATCTACCCTTTTCAGATTCCAAGCCTTCAACAACCTTATTGTGGCTTTCCTGGCTTTGAGATAAAGTGCAACAACAGTAGGCCGATTTATCAGACATCTTGATCTAGTTATGTTACAGAAGATATTTCGTATGACAAGAACTCATTCCACAACCAATGAATGGACCAACTACCCCGACTTCCGTCCTATCCTAATAATAGACCTGGAGAACAAGTAAGGTCCAATACAACCGTCAGTGATAATGAGAAGAACCTTCTTTAGGTAACCTCCTCGAGGCACTTTTGGCATCACTACCTCACCTCATGGCAAGCTTACAAAGCACTATCAGTGGAGGAAGCGTTACTCAATGTTGGATGCCCTCTGCCTAGTCTCAATTACTCTTTTGACCGCTTACCTATTACTTTTGGTCCGCATCGGGTTGATCTCTGCATCTTCCACAACTGCAACGAGTCATTTTTGGTCAATTCTACAATATCAAGGGTTGATTGTGGTCTTGGTGAAGGGAACAATTCTTTTGCTGCAATAGCGTGTAAGTGTGATTACTTGAACTGGAATAGAGCATCGTGCCAGTACTTGGTGGCCGCCCCGATTCAGATATGAAACTGGAAGGTGAATCAAAGCGTCGAGTACCTGAAGTTATTGGAGGACAGTTTCACACTGAATTGGACGGGATGTGACTGCATGACGTGCTGAAGAAGTGTGGGGCAGTGTGGCTGTGAATGGCTCGAGCATGTGCTATTGCCCTGATTGAACACATCTCAAACACTACGGTGATGGTAAGGTGCCGCAAACTGTTCTAACTTAGGCTTTCACATTCTACTCTTCTAGAAAGTTTTTCTTCCCCATCTGATTTCGGTTCTCTAGAACAAACATCACCAATCTGTGAGAAAATCAAATTACTGAGGGTTTTATATCAATTTGCGTGCGTTTGAGATAAATAAAATTTCAAATGATTTCTCTATCTGCTTTATCTTTATAAAATTGATTCTTCTGATCCTTTAGCCCAAAAACTTCAACTTGATTTCTTTGGCTTTCTTAGGTGTTCCTTTCTACCGCTTGATTAACTCCATCCGCTTAATTTCACTCCTTATTTCCAGTATAAGTTTAATACGTTGCGTGGAAAAATAAGCTACAAAGAGAATATAGAGCTCAATCTAGCTGAAGTTGCCGATCAGGTATTAACTTGAACGTCTCAAGTTGAGCTAAATTCTGAATTATCTGGAAAATATTTATAGGTCTTCCAAAAATACTCAAGGAGGAACGGATATCTTCTCAATTATTTATCATCATCTCGAGAAAACTGTCTAAAAGCCTTGTTCTTTTTCCACCATCTCCCGTCTCTCGACGTTGGGTTGTCAAATATGATGGTTTCAAGATATGCAATTTTGAACATGTGGAAGAGAATTATCCTAAAAACCAATAGAAGAAATTATCAGAAAAATGATACCCGCAATCATTATGTCTACTCTTCGAATGGATGCATACTTCACTGGAAGTTCATCACTTTTCTCTTCTTCCTCCCCATTTTGCTACCATCCCGTCACACTCATCTTCCCGTGAAAGAACCAGAGAAGAAAACCCAGGTCCTGTTTATGGAACTCTTCTGTTTCAACCTCAACATCGACGAGTCTTTATCAGACATAAGACCCAATGGGCGGATCAGATGAACACTTCACCAGTTTCTTCCTTCTTCACCAGTTGTCACCTATGTAGCACCGACACGGACACGCGACACACGACACGACACGACACGACACGCTGACATGTCATTTCTTAAAAATAGAGAATTTCGACACGTTCCGACACGTTATATATTAAATATATTTTTATATATAAATACATAAATAAATAATAATAAAAATAGCATAGAATTAATTTACACGAAAAATATTAAATAATATCATTCATTATTTTAATTTGTTACAACAATACATAAAACTTAGAGGAAAAAAAAACATTGTTTAAAGAAAAATGCTGAAATGATATTTTTAAATTTATTTATTTATCATATATAGCATTTTTATTACTTCTTTCATAGTAAAAGACTTTTTAAAAAACTAAAAAAATTCTAAAAAAAACAAAACAAAAAAAAAAAAAAAAATTTGACCCCGTGCATGTATATGTATAGCATTTTTATTACTTCTTTTATTACTTCTTTTGTGTATATTTATATTTTGACCCCACAAGTATTAGAAATTTTTAAAATTGACCCCGTGCGTGTCGAATCGCATGTCGGAATTCTAGACTCGCGTGTCGGCGTGTCGGAGAGAGTTGACCACGTGTCGGATTTTTCGACACTTGTTGACCGCGTGTCGGAGCGTGTCGGGACGTGTCGGAGCGTGTCGGACACGTGTCGGAGTGTCGGACACGACACGAAGGCTTCCGGAGAGTGTCCGTGCTACATAGGTTGTCACCTTCCGTGTCTCTCCGCCTTTGACTGTCACGGACTCAAGTTGTCATAGTACTCGACCTTTAAAGAGATCAAGGGTAGAGGGCGAGTCTCGGTAAAAAGCCCGTGGGAAAGCTTCGAAACCCCGTCAAACAAAGTTGGAAACTTCGTAAGGAAATAAAGGTACCCACGGAAACAAAGCGGGCCATGGGCCTGTGGCCGATGGAGTGAAATCGATCGTGAGTGAAAATGGACCATTTTTAGCCGAAGCATCAACCGTTGAAATCGATTTTGTCTGACACTGAGCAAATATGTGGTCCCCTACGTTTGCTCTTTCGGGTCCTCTACGCTCAGTTGACCCAGTCAATTGGCGCGTTTACGTGAAAAAGGATTCAACGAGACATTCATACAATGCGGTCTTCAGTTTGAGCGACTGTATCCCACTCGTGCCCCTTCTGCCTCTGCCATAAGCACACCAAAGTTTTCCTCTTTCCGACTGTTCTTGTACTTCTGTTGTTCCCCTCTAAAATTCCTGAAATGGGTGTCGAGAGCTCCATAAGTTCCAATGTTTTGCTTCGCCTTGTCATTACCATTTTGACGATTTTTTCCTTGGAAGACTGGGTTCCATTAGTGAGATAGACATATGGATCCTGCAAGTCTGACGAGTGCGGTAAGGTCATGATAGGTTATCCTTGCGGGAACGACTCTGAACCATGTTGTCCTCAAGACCGACCGTTGAAACTAGATTCTCTCAAGAAGGGCCCTCTTGTTTATGATAATCAATCTCTTAGGTTGATCTCAGAGTTTGGGAGAACGGGCAATGCTTGTTTTACGTCAGCTAAAGAGTCTCCTAAAATGCCCGGCGCATCTGATACTGATGTTCCCGGCATTGAAGTGCTCTCCTCTCTGAAATCCCATCATAAGTTCTTACACCTAGCGTTTCTCCGAAATTGCACTGGCTCCCCAAATGGTGATGATTCACATCCTGACTTGACTTGCCCCTCTGCCGGGGCCAACCACTCTTATGTCGCTCTTATAGGACCAGACGACCGTCATCTTAGTTGGTTAAAGTGCGAGAGTCGTGTTATTGTACCTGTTGAATTAGCCAGCGAGGAAAGCGAGGAAATAGAGAAGTTGAAGCACGGGTTTAGACTGCAATGGAATTGGAATTTAACCTACTGGGAGAGTTGTGTTAAATGCAACATTAGTGGAGGCAAATGCGGGAAAGCGGATGGAAGTTTTCTGTGCCTCTGTTCTGGTAAAGCTTATCCGCGTACTTGCAAAGGAGGTAAAACTTTTCGATTAATTCCCCGTAATAGCAACCGCTTAAAATCTCCCATGTGTTTTTCGGCGGATGTCCTCGCCATGCTCTCCAAACTTGATAATGACTTAAAAGGAAGAGGAAGAACTTTTTGGCTTCCCTTGGTTCTCTTCTCAGTTCCTTTTTCCCACCTCGGCTTCGTTCACCACGCCATTACTTTATTTATTTATTTATTTATTCTTTCGGGCAGTCTTTTGTAGATCTAGGGCGTGTTATGGAAAAAACTTTACAATAAAGGAAAATAAATTCCATGAAAATCATTTTCAAGAAAAATGTATTTTACCCTTTTCAGATTGGGAAATTCATTTTCTCAACTTTAATCATGCATATTTTCTTTAACTGTAAATAGTTTGACTAATCATTTTCAGCAAACCAGACGTATTGAAGTTCGGAAAACTAATTCACGGAGAATTATTTCCCTCTAACAAATACAACTTTAGTAGTTAGATGAATTCATAGCAATGTAATTTTCTTCCTCGCATCAAAGCTGAAGAACTACGGTACAGCATCTTCAGATCACAGATATATAGTCTCGCTGCAGTCGCTTCTGTGGATCTCAACCCTGCATTAATCATGTGCAGCAGCTCAGTAAATAGTGAAAATTTTAAGAGCGTCACTGTTTGCGTTAGCCAGTTCCAATGTGAGAGCAGAGATGTCTCAAGGATTATAGATGATTACTGAATTTACGATACAGAGGCCAGGGTATTATGATTCACTAAGAGAAGACAGATGCATGGAAAGCAAAACATAAAGGGGAAATTTTGCTGTGCGTGTGTTTGTTCTTGCTTGTTTCACATCACCTAAAAGTTTCAGTTCATGCTGTTTCCTACTGCACTGCATTATGCTTAGTTCTGCAATTTCTTTGTGATAGTAACATGAGGGAATATCTATTTGTTCCTAGGACGTATTATGTCAAGTGATTCAATTATTCAATAGAATTTATGTTAGATCAAGGAAGCCGGTGTCTGCATTCCGGTTCTATGATTTTCATGATGTGGATAGGATCTGTTTTTATGATGCAAATGCCTTTTTTGGTACATCTTTGCTGCAGGAAACAACCATGCACCTTTGAAGATTGGATTAGGTCAGTCAAACCTTTTTCATGGGGGACATTATACAATCCTTTGAGTACATATCCGTGCACTAAGGATGGTTTGTGACGGCAAAAAAATGTTGTCAACACATCCTTTGAGCACAATTACGATGCAAGAGCCCAATGACACGCTTCGTACATTTGAGAACGTCTCACAGTCAAAGTTCTCCTGAAATTTTCCATTTCCTCTACCTGTCACTGATGCAAGTCTAATGAAACTTTTGTTCTTCAGGTAGCGGATTTGGTGCCTTGGCCTTGGCCAGTATTTTGCTCTGTTCATTCATCTATATGATCCGCCACAAACAGCAGCATTGCTTCTCAATATTCCGCTCAAGACATGCTCCTTCCGATTCTTCCTTGAAAGCAGACCTTGAAGTGGGCAATGTATACTTCGGGGTCCCCATTTTCACCGAAGCTGAACTTGAAGAAGCTACTAACCATTTCGATTCTGCCTGGGAGCTCGGAGATGGAGGTTTTGGAATTGTGTACTTTGGTAAGACCTTAACGAAAGAGGCTAATTAGGCAGCCTGCATGTAAACTAAGAGGGTCATTCTCCATTTTCTTGAGCAGGCAAACTTCGAGATGGCCGGGAAGTAGCTGTTAAGCGTCTATATGAGCATAACTATAGGCGGGTGAAGCAGTTCATGACAGAAGTTGAAATCCTAACTCGCTTGTGCCACAAAAACCTTGTCTCTTTGTACGGTTGCACTTCATGGCAGAGTCGTGAACTCCTGCTGGTCTATGAGTACATCCCGAATGGCACAGTAGCCGATCATCTGCATGGGGAGCGAGCGAAGCAGGACCCTCTCCGGTGGCATATTCGTATTAGCATCGCCATAGAAACAGCCACCGCATTGGCTTACCTTCATGCGTGTGACATAATCCACCGTGACGTGAAGACTAACAACATCCTCCTGGACAACAACTTTTGCATCAAAGTAGCAGATTTCGGCCTTTCTCGGCTGTTCCCCAACAATGTGAGCCACGTGTCACCCGCTCCTCAGGGGACTCTGGTTATGTGGACCCTGAGTATCACCAGTGTTACCAGCTCACGGAGAAGAGTGATGTTTACAGTTTTGGTAGTATTAGTGGAACTTATATCATCCATGCGGGCGGTTGATATAAGCCGAGACAGGCTCGAGATTAATTTGGCCAACTTAGCAACTAGCAAGATAAGGAACCATGAGTTCCGTGAATTAATGGATCCAAATTTGGGGTTTGAGTCGGATCCTGAAATCAATAGGATGATCATGGCTGTGGCCGAGCTGGCTTTCAAGTGCTTGCAACAGGACAAGGACATGAGGCCCTCCATGGAGACTGTCCTGGAGGAGTTGAAGGCAATTTCGAGTGGGACACATGAGCCGGACAAGTCGAAGGATGTGAGCTATGATAACAGCGCCGGTCGAAGCGAGAACCCGCCTCCTCTGCCAGAATGTGACAATGTGGGGCTGTTGAAGAATATGAAGTCGCCGACTTCACCTGTTTCTGTGACTAAAAAATGGGGAAGCAGTGGTTCTTCCTCTGCACATAGTGGTTAACTTGCGGTCTTATCAGTTCTCTCCTGCAAATTTCCCTTCTCCTCCATCTTGGCTTAAAGTTTGCTTGCATTTGGTTAATGGTTTCTAGCTATTATCATATACAATGCAGATGATCTAGCAGGTGATCAAGTTTTCCATTTTGGTCTTCATTTTTCTGCTTGAACATGTCAGCACTTCTGTTTGTTGGATAAATTCTCTTAAGATATTTTGAAGTCGACAAAACATTTCCATTAGTCTAGTCTGAAGACTTGCAGACTCTACTGGCAAAGTCTGAAGATCAAAGTCTGACGATAACAAGACTCAAGTTTCAAAGTCTACTCTCATGGACAGTTTCCAGACCGACAAGTTAAAACTTCTATTCTGATTCTATCTAATATGGTTTTGACTCCAACGGCTAAGGAATATCTTTCGACTGGAATCAGCACTATAAGATCTTATTTTCGTATCTGAATAAATATAGATTCTCTAAGATTCGCAACTTATATTTGGAAAGTTCTACTTATGGAAACAAAGATCCTGATTGTATGGGCGGCGGGATTGATGGGCTATCTACACTTACCTTAAAGAGCTCGAGATCTCTCTAAATTGATTCTGTCCAACGGGTTGATTGGAAGAACTTCTTTGGAAGGTGCCAACGGTAATGAAGGCATGAAGAAGTATATAAGAGAGACACCCAAGTTGTTGAAGGGTGCTGGATAGAAGAATTCCAAAGTCTAAATCTCCTTCTTAGTTTGTGATCTTATTCTTCGAGCATTACATGTAATCAAAAGAGGCGAAGTGTGGTGAGACCTTGAGGAAGTGTAGTAGAGTCTCTACACTGTGGAATCAAGGGCGTGAGATTGTAAACACTCTTTTTGATTCTTAGTGAAATCTAGCCAGAAGGGTTGTCCGTGCGGGAGAGTGGACGTAGGCTTGATCTAAGCCGAACCACTATAAATCTGGAGTCTTGATTCTCTATCCCTAATCTTTTTACTTTTCATTACTTTCATTTGCAGCGACTGTTGTTTTTAATTCCTTAATCTCTCATTCGGGTAAATATTGTTTAAATCGCTTTAGTCACCTATTCACCCCCCTCTAGGTGCTAATTCTAATCATAACAATTGGTATCAGAGCTTGTGTACTCGTTTATAAGAAGTGTCTTTACTTCTGAGTAAAAGATCTATGGCTAGTATGTTGCTTACAGGGTTGGTTGAAGGTCAAAGTAATACCAGACCTCCATACTTTGATGGAAAAGATTACAGCATATGGAAAAACAAGATGAAAGCATTCCTAAGATCGAAAGATCCTTTGGAGTGGGAAGTGGTAGATAAATGAATCATTCCTACTGCTGCATCAGAATCAGAGAGAGGAAAAGAAGTTGTTGGTCCTATCGAGATGACTCAAGAAGAAATAACCAAGAGACATACTCTTGACGCTAAAGCCATTTATTCCTTATATTGTGCTTTATCCCCTACTGAGTATAACAGAATATCTTCTTGTGATACGGCGAAAGAAGTCTGGGATAGGCTTTACATTACCTATGAAGGAACTGATCGAGTGAAAGAAACAAGGATCAATATTCTTTTGGGACAATATGAAGTCTTTAAGATGAGATCGGGAGAATCAATAAGCGACATGTTTAGTCGCTTTCGAAATTGTGAATGGTCTTGAATATCGGGGACATCCAATTTCAGGACATATGAAGGTCAACAAACTTTTATGTGGACTCTCTAAAGGCGGAATTACATAAAAACCTCAATAAAGAGACACAGAGGATTGCTCCACTCTCTGTAGACGAACTGGTTGGAACTCTTCAGTCTTACGAAGTAGAGAACACCAACGAAGAAGAAGATTCAAAAGGTAAGAAATCTATTGCCTTAAAGTCTAATGATTATTCTGATGTTACAGACTCTGAAGAAGATCTAGATGACGAAGAACTGGCACTCATGATAAAGAGATTCAGAAAGCTGAACAAAAAGGGAAGAAAATTCAATTGGAAGAAACAAAGCTCACAAAGGTTTCAGAACAAATCAACAGAGGAAGATGATTCTAACAAAGAAGTGACCTGTTTTGAATGCAAGAAAAAGGGACACATTAGACCCAATTGTCCTCTCGTTAAAGAAAAGAAAAGGAAAGACCGAGAAATACGGGGGAAGGCACTCAAAGCGAGACTTGGAGTGATACCGAATGTGAAGAAAGTGATGATGATTATGATAATATCTGTTTAATGGCAAAATCTGATTCAGACTCATACCTTGATATAGACACAGACTTAGACAGTGAGCTTGAGGTTAGTAATCTAAAAATTCCTGTCAAAGTTTCTAAATATATTGATGAACTTTGTCTTAGTCTAAAAACCTCTCTTAGGAGGATCTCCGAATTGAAAAAGGAAAATTCTACATTGAAGCAACATGAAAAACTTTGGAAAGAAAAGTTTGAAAAGTTGGAAAAGAACTTTACTATCTTGAAAGAAAACTCAGACTCTGTTTCCAAAGAAAATAATCTTTTGAAGAATGATATTTCTAATATATCAAAAAGATTTTCAAATGGTTCCGAAAAATTGGATAGGATTCTTTCGATACAAAGACCCTACTTTGATAAGTTAGGTCTGTTGGATAAATTCTCTTCAGATATTTTGAAGTTGACAAAACATTTTCCTCGTCTAATCGAAGACTTGCGGACTCTACCGGCAAAGTCTCGAAGATCAAAGTCTCGACGATAACAAGACTCAAGTTTCAAAGTCTACTCTCATGGACGGTTTTCGGACCGTCAAGTTTAAAACTTCTATTCGATTCTATCATATATGGTTTTGACTTCAACGGCTAAGGAATATCTTTCGATTTGGATTCAGCACTACAAGATTTTATTCGTATCCAAATTAATATAGATTCTCTAAGATTCGCAACTTATATGTGGAAGGTTCTACTTATGGAAACCAAGATCCCGATTGTATGGGCGGCAGATTGATGGGCTATCAACACTTACCTTAAAGAGCTCGAGATCTCTCTAATTGATTCTGTCCAACGGGTTGATTGGAAGAACTTCTTTAGAAGGTGCCAACGGTAATGAAGGCATGAAGAAGTATATAATAGAGACGCTCAAGTTGTTGAAGGGTGCTAGATAGAAGAATTCCAAAGTCTGAATCTCCGTGTTATCTGGTGATCTTATTCTTCGAGCAATACATGTAATCAAAAGAGAGAACATAGTGTGGTGAGACCTTGAGGAAGTGTAGTAGAGTTTCTACACTTTGTGGATTCAAGGGCTTGAGATTGTAAACACTCTTTTTGATTATTAGTGAAATCCAGCCGAAGGGCTGTCCAGGTGCGGGAGAGTGGACGTAGGCTTGGTCTAAGCCGAACCACTATAAACGGAGTCTTGATTCTCTATCCCTAATTCTTTTATCTTTCATTACTTTCATTTGCAGCGATTGTTGTTTTTAATTCATTAATCTCTTATTCGGATTAAATTGTTAAACTCGCTTTAGTCACCTATTCACCCCCCTCTAGGTGCTAATTCTAGTCCTTACAATTGGTATCAGAGCTTGTGTACTCTTTTATAAGAAGTGTCTTTACTTCTGAGTAAAAGATCTATGGCTAGTATGTTGCCTACAGGGTTGGTTGAAGGTCAAAGCAATACCAGACCTCCATACTTTGATGGAAAAGACTACAAAGCATATGGAAAAACAAGATGAAAGCATTCCTAAGATCGAAAGATCCTTTGGAATGGGAAGTGGTAGATAAAGGAATCATTCCCGCCGCCGCATCGAGAATCGAGAGAGAGGAAAAGAAGTTGCGGATCCTATTCGAGATGACTCAAGAAGAAATAACCAAGAGACAGACTCTTGATGCTAAAGCAATTTACTCCTTATATTGTGCTTTATCCCCTACGAGTATAACAGAATATCTTCTTGTGATACAGAAAAGAAGTGCTGGGATAGGCTTCACATTACCTACGAAGGGACCGATCGAGTGAAAGAAACAAGGATCAATATTCTTTTGGGACAATATGAAGTCTTTAAGATGAGATCGGGAGAATCAATAACCGACATGTTTAGTCGCTTTACTGAAATTGTGAATGGTCTTGAATATCGGGGACATCCAATCTCGGGACATATGAAGGTCAACAAACTCCTACGAGGACTCTCTAAAGGCGGAATTACATAAAAACCTCAATAAGAGAGACATAGAGGATTGCTCCACTCTCTCGTAGACGAAGCTGGTTGGAACTCTTCGGTCTTACGAAGTAGAACACACCAACGAAGAAGAAGATTCAAAAGGTAAGAAATCTATTGCCTTAAAGTCTAATGATTATTCGATGCTACGGACTCGAGGAAGATCTAGATGACGAAGAAGCGGCACTCATGATAAAGAGATTGAGAAAGCTGAACGAGAAAGGGAAGAAAATTCAATTGGAAGAAACAAAGCTACGAGAGGTTTCAAAACAAATCAACGAGAGGAAGATGATTCAAACAAGGAAGTGACTTGCTTTGAATGCAAGAAAAAGGGACACATCGGACCAAAGCTGTCCTTTGTTAAAGAAGAGAAAAGGAAAGACTGAAAAATACAAGAAGGCACTCAAAGCGAGAGACACTGGAGTGATGCGAATGTGAAGAGAGTGATGATGATTATGCCAATATCTATTTGATGGCAAAATCGATTGGACTCGAGACCTTGATACGATACGGACTTAGACGGTGAACTCGAGATTAGTAATCTAAAAATTCCTGTCAAGGTTTGAAATATATTGATGAACTTTGTCTTAGTCTAAAAACTTCTCTTAAGAGGATCTCCGAATTGAAAAAGGAAAATTCTACATTGAAGCAATAGGAAAAACTTTGGAAAGAGAAGTTTGAAAAGTTAGAAAACAACTTTCTTGTCTTGAAAGAAAACTCGAGACTCTGTTTCCAAAGAAAATAATCTTTTGAAAAATGATATTTCTAATATATCAAAAAGATTTTCAAATGGTTCTGAAAAGTTGGAAAAGATTCTTTCGATACAAAGACCCTACTTTGATAAGTTAGGTCTTGGTATGACTTCGAAACTATTCCACTAATTGATTTCCCAAAGGTGAATGAAAGAATCAAACAAAGACCAACCAGAATTGTTTATAAAAATCATTTCAGAAAGTCTTTGTAAAACTGTTGGCGAGAAATGCTTTGAAATGTTCCAAGTGTCAAAGCTCGAGAACATTTTGAGAAAGAATGTCCTTTGGTTTGGAGACTGTTAAAAGGAATTGGGCAAAGACTGTTTATTGCTCTAACTCTTGGACCCAAGATGATGTGGGTACCAAAGAAAGCTTGAATTCTTTTTAATTGCAGGTCACTATCAAAAGGAAGATTAAATGGTATTTAGATAGTGGCTGCTCAAAACATGTGACGGGAGACTCAAGTTGCTTCATAAAACTTGACCGAGATAGATGGAGGAAAAGTTTCCTTTGGTGGTAACAACAAAGGAAGAATCACTTGGTCGTGGAACAGTAAAGATTGGAAGTCTCTGTCAATCAAGAATGTTTCCTTAGTTGAAGGATTAAATTACAACTTGCTTAGCATAAGCCGGTTGTGTGATCCGGATTCAAGATCAATTTCAAGGAAAGAATGTGCTCGGGAATCGGTAAAGACTTTACTCAATCTTTTCTTGGACGAAGACATGGAAATATCTATCTTACGGATGTGAATCATGAAAGATCACGGTGCTTGATATAAGTACAAGATGAAGCTAATCTATGGCACGAAAACTTGGCCATATCAATATGAAGCAAATCAGCAAGATCTCCTCCAAGAAACTTGTTCGAGGATTGCCTATTCTCAATTACTTAAAGTCTTATCTATGCACACCATGCGTGCTTGGGTAAACGAGGTTAGAAACTCTTACAAACCAATAAGTAAAGTTTTCACTAATCGTGTGTCTTGCGACTTACGCATATGGATTTATTTGGACCTACTAGAACGCAAAGCATTGGTGGAAAAAGGTTACGCCTAGTAATAGTGGATGATTATTCACGATTTACTTGGGTCTACTTTCTTTCAAGTAAGTCGAGACTTTCTCTCTCTTTTCAAAGTTTGCTAAGAAGGTGCGAGAATGAGAAAGGTCACACTATCTCAAGCATTCGTACAGACCATGGAGGTGAGTTTGAAAATCAAGACTTCACTAAATTACGTGATGATTCTGGTTTTCAGCACAAATTCTCCTCTCCATACACACCGAACGAGAATGGGGTTGTGGAAAGGAAGAATAGGTTTTTACAAGAAATGGCAAGAACTCTTTTAATTGAAAGTAATATTTCTTCAAGATTTTGAGTGAAATTTGTCTCAACCGCTTGCTATATTATAAACAGAGTGTTTTTAAGGCCAATTCTTGAGAAAACCCCTTATGAAATTTTTAAAGGAAAGAAACCAATTGTTTCTTATTTTCAAGTATTTGGTTGTAAATGTTTTATTCTGAAGAATGCAAATGATCGAGTTGGTAAGTTTGAAGAAAAATCAGATGAATGATTCTTTCTTGGTTACTCAACTGCAAGCAAAGCCTATAGAGTATTCAACAAGAAGACTCAGATTGTGGAAGAATCAATGAACATCAACTTTCAAGACTCTCCACAAGTTCAGCCAATTCAGACTGAAGAATCAGAATCTATTCCAGACTCTGCTAGATCTATCTCCCATAAAGCAGTTCAAAATCCAGATGCAGTACAACAAGTTGTTGATGAAGAATCAACTCAAGAAAATTATCAACAACCTATCAGACCATCCAGTAACTGGAAGCACAAGTCCAGTCATCCGGAAGAACTCATTATTGGAAACGTTAATGAGGGAATTCGTACAAGATCCAAAAGGCGAGAAGAGTCTAGTGCCGTTGCACTTATTTCGAAATAGAACCCAAAAACATTGAAGAAGCCTTAGCTGATGAAAGCTAGATTGAAGCAATGCAAGAAGAGCTCGAGACAATTCGGTATTAACGACGTTTGGGAATTAACTCCTAAACCAAAAGGTAAATATGTTATTGGAGCTAAATGGGTTTTCGGGAACAAAGTTGATGAAAAGGCAAAGTGACAAGAAACAAAGCAAGACTCGTGGCTAAAGGATACACGCAAGAAGAAGGGATAGACTATGATGAGATTTATGCTCCGGTAGCAAGGTTAGAAGCAATCGATTACTACTTGCTTTTGCATGTTATAAGAATTTCAGGTTATTTCAAATGGATGTCAAAAGCGCATTCCTAAATGGATTTATTCAAGAAGAAGTCTATGTTGAACAACCTCCTGGATTTGAAGACTCAAAGAAACCGGACTCGGTGTTGGGCGAAGAAAGCTTTATATGGATTAAAACAAACTCCTCGAGCTTGGTATGAAAGGCTAAGTAATTTCTTAATTCAAAATGGTTTCTCTAAAGGAAAGGTAGACACTACTTTGTTTATTAAAAAGGAAGGCAAAAGCTTTCTACTTGTTCAGATTTATGTTGATGACATTATATTCGGATCATCTAATGAGACTTTGTGCAAGAAATTTTCTAAGTCCATGCGGGATGAATTTGAGATGAGCATGATGGGTGAACTATCCTTCTTCCTTGGTCTACAAGTGAAACAACTGAAAGAATGAATCTTTATTCATCAAGAAAAATATGCAAAAGAACTTGTTAAAAAGTTCGGTCGGAGAATTGTAAAAAGACCGACATTCCTATGTCAAGTTCTTTGAAGATAGACAAAGACGAAGCATGGAAGAAAGTCGACCAAAAATTATACGGGAGTATCATTGGTTCACTTCTTTATCTTACGCATCTAGACGACATATTATTTAGTGTTTGCATATGTGCTAGGTTTCAATCGGATCCTAAGGAATCTCACTTAAGTGCTTTGCTAAACGTATCATTAAATATGTTGCAACTACTGCTAAGATTGGTCTATGGTATCCCAAAGCGGGAGACTTTACCCTTCTTGGTTATTCGAGACGCGAGATCTTACGGGTTGTAGAGTTGAAAGGAAAATCACTTCGGGGAACTTGTCAATTACTTGGTAACGAGGGCGGTATCTTGGTTTTCAAGAAAACAAAGTACTATGGCTCTTTCAACAAGCGAAGCGAGAATACGTAGCACTTGGAAGTTCTTTGTTCTCAAATACTATGGATAAAACAACAACTACGAGACTTTGGTATTGAAGACTCTTGCACGAGAGATCAAATGTGACAATACCAGCGCAATCAATCTTACAAAGAATCCTATCCTACATTCAAGAGCAAAGCATATTGAGATCCGACATCATTTTATAAGAGATCATGTTCAGAACAAAGAAGTTTTGATACAATTTATTGACTCAAAGAATCAAGCGCGAGACATCTTCACAAAGCCACTTGAGAAAAATTTATTTGAGTCTATTCGTTCAAGACTCAACATTTTATCTCTAGAAGACTGTTGAAGTTCAGACTCAGAATCTAAGTCTGTCAAAGAATCAGACTCAAAAATTCAGACTTGGAATACCAATCGTCACGACTGTAAGTTGTTATAATTACAATTCAATTACTCACTTAAACTGATGTCTCGAAAATGTAAGATTGTCTATTTATCTCTAATTGAGTTTATTAAGGCAGTTAATTTTTAAAAAGGGGTGGTTATCGATTTGTTTTAGGCAGTTATTTTTTTTTTGAAAAGGAATTTCTTAACTTTTCCTAAATTGCGACGCTTCAGATACCTCGTATCGATTGCCTTTTATACTCCTTCTCCTTCTCCTTTTACTTTACCCAGAAACCCTAGTTCAAAAATTTTTCACGCTCTGAAACTTCTCTTCTCAAGTTCTTCTTCTCAAGTTTTTAACTTTCTTGCGACACAAGTGTGAAAGTTCCATCCAAGAAAGCGACAATGTCTTTCCAAAGGAAATCTTCAAGAATAGCGAGCGAGGGGACCACGGGGCTCTGATGAGGGGCCTACGCATTTTGATCTCACAGAAGAAAGTGACTTTCCAAGAGAACAGACACACCAACAATCTCAACAGCGCACCTCCTCGACTAGATCACATGTTCGTCATCCTCAACATGCAGAGGAAATCATTGAAGATGTTGAACCTGTAAGATCCCTTAAGCTTGCATTTGTTTATAGGCTCTATTCTGCGTTGAAGGAAGGAGCTTCTGCAATGACTTTCATTGATGAGTTTTTGAAAGAGAAAGGCTATAAAAATGAGACACATTTTCTCACTGTAATGGAGCAATCGGGCGTTGTTCTGTTGGGGCGCAGCAAAGACATTTGCGAACTTTCCGAGTGACCCTCGCTTTGGTAGTGTAAATCAGCCTGAGGGGAAAGATGATGATGAGAAGATGTTTATACATTTTAAGCCTAGGATGGGTGTGGCTGCAACTCTTCGAGGAAAGAGGGATGAATTGTTTCAATCGGAGGAACACAAGAAAGTGTATGGGAAATTGCTGAAGCGTGGGGTGATGAACCCATGAACGGTGGATTTTGATTTTCTAGATCTATTGAGCATCAATCTGAGGGAGAAGTTTGAGAAACTTCAACTTCACAAATTCTGTGCGAGAGCGAGGTTGCTTATTCGAATTGACAGCCTATTTTTATTCCAACCTCAGTTTTCTTGATGCCAATAGTTTTTCTTTCAGTGTGAGAGATAGAGAGTATGTGGTTGACACAGATACTCTGGCGGATGTAATTGGTGTGGAGAGAGGAGCTTTCCAATCAATTTATGTGTCTGTGAGTCATGCAACTCTGGAACTTGCGAGAGACAGAATCGCAGAAGGTCGTCTCTCTTACTCAAGGATGAATACTACAAACACTCGCTTCACAAGATAGTAATCAACCTGTCTCATACCGAAATCGACATCGAAGACGAGATGTATCCATCTCGAAGCCAAACCGATGTATGCAATTAAGATCGGTCTTAACTTCTCCTTGCCCCATACTATCATGTTTCACATGTACGGGTCTATGGTGAAGGACAAGGGAAAACTCCCTTATCTTTGCTCTCATCGCCGTCTTTTCGGACATTTGAACATTCAGCCTCCCCACATTCTCTCCGTGAAGACTATTGATCAAATGGTCATCGGTTTGAGAATGATTACAAAGATGCGTCGAAAGAACTCGGCAAGAAGAAGTGGAGCAGTTCAAGGAGCAAACCCCTGTTAAGACCGGACCGAGACTCTTCGCTCGCAAAGAGGAAAGGAAAGGAACCTGTGACTGGTCCTATCAAGAAGAGGCGGGCAATCATCCTGGAGGATGAAGATGATGATGATGATATTCCTATCTCTGCCTATATTTCTCAATATTCTGCTCCTGTGACAGCAGAACCAGAACAACAAGTTGCGAGGAAAGCGAGAAAGGGAACCGGGAAAAGGAATCCTTGCGGGAAGAAGAAGAGGAAAAAGAGGAAGAAGAAGAGGAAAAGAAGAAGAAGAACCAAGAAAGACAGATTCTCCAGCGAAAAGGAGGATCAACAACATTTTGCCACGAGGAAACTCCTCGAAAGAAGAGTACTTCTCCCCTCCGAAGGCATTGAAACATGGGGAGATGTCCAAAGAGAAAATACTCCTCTTCTCTTGACATTTACCGGTGCAAGTGTTAGTAGATCGCCTCCCGATGCGAGAAGATGTTCATGCTGCTCATTTTCCTGAGGGAGAGGCATCATCTCCAAACATTGATCTCCCTACTGATATTCACACTAGCTTAACTCCTCCATCATACCGTGTTGATGCAAGCACACAAACTGACAATTCAGCTGATTTCGGAAGGCTGCTTGAAATCATTTTGGAACTCAAAGGCCAGATATATGCTATGGGATGTGAATTTCAGACTTTGCGAGAATGAGAATCATGCCATGTTCATCTCCTTGCATGATCGATTAAAGAAATTCAACATCGGGTTCGGAGCCCTTTGCCAAAAGTGCTGCTCTCACTCAACTACGAGGAGGATTTGAGGAAGCTGGAAGGAAGCTGTCAAGTCTATGGAGGACTTTCAACTTGTTCGCATCCCTCGTGCTCCTTGATTTTATCACTTTTTAATGCTGACAAAAAGAAGGAGAAGACTTTGCAGGCAGATTTTTCAGAGTTTCACTCTATTCTCACCAAACCTTTTTAAACATCTTTTTGGATTTAATATTTTGTTTAACATTTGTGATTGACATTTTGACTTTATCTTGAGTTTTTGAATGCTTGCTTATTACTGCATTACTTTAAGCTGTTAAATTAGATAAAGATAGTTGATGTCCGCACATGACTAATGTGTTTTACGTCGATGCGAGATACGTATGCAAGGATAAGTGCACGTGTACGGGACAACTTATACTATCCTTATTCTAATCTTTTATGAGATATCATTGCTAGCTTAAATATTGTATTGCGGGGCAATAGTATTCAAATATGCGGGAAAGTTTTGTCACCATAAAAAAGGGGAGATTGTTGGATAAATTCTCTTCGAGATATTTTGAAGTTGACAAAACATTTTCCTCGGTCTAGTCGAAGACTTGCAGACTCTACTGGCAAAGTCTAAATATCAAAGTCTGACGATAACAAGACTCAAGTTTCAAAGTCTACTCTCATGGACAGTTTTCAGACCGTCAAGTTTAAAACTTCTATTATGATTCTATCATATATGGTTTTGACTTCAACGGCTAAGGAATATCTTTATTTGGATTCAGCACTACAAGATTTTATTCGTATCCAAATTAATATAGATTCTCTAAGATTCGCAACTTATATGTGGAATGTTCTACTTATGGAAACTAAGATCCTGATTGTATGGGCGAGCAGGATTGATGGACTATCAACACTTACCTTAAAGAGCTCGAGATTTCTCTAATTGATTCTGTCCAACGGGTTGATTGGAAGAACTTCTTTGGAAGGTGCCAACGGTAATGAAGGCATGAAGAAGTGTATAAGAGACGCTCAAGTTGTTGAAGGGTGCTAGATAGAAGAATTCCAAAGTCGAATCTCCGTGTTATACGGTGATCTTATTCTTCGAGCAAAACATGTAATCAAAAGAGAGAACATAGTGTGGTGAGACCTTGAGGAAGTGTAGTAGAGTTTCTACACTTTGTGGATTCAAGGGCTTGAGATTATAAACACTCTTTTTGATTCTTAGTGAAATCCCGAAGAAGGGCTGTCCAGGTGCGAGAGTGGACGTAGGCTTGGTCTAAGCCGAACCACTATAAATCTGGAGTCTTGATTCTCTATCCCTAATTCTTTTATCTTTCATTACTTTCATTTGCAGCGATTGTTGTTTTTAATTCATTAATCTCTTATTCGGATTAAATTGTTAAAATCGCTTTAGTCACCTATTCACCCCCCTCTAGGTGCTAATTCTAGTCCTTACAAGGTCTTGGTATGACTTCTGAAACAATTCCACTAATTGATTTCCCAAAGGTAAAGGAAAGAATCAAACAAAGACCAACTAGGATTGTTTATAAAAATCATTTCCAGAAAATCTTTGTAAAACCTGTTGGCAGAAATGCTTTGAAATGTTCTAAGTGTCAAAGCTCAGAACATTTTGAGAAAGAATGTCCTTTGGTTTGGAGACCTGTTAAAAGGAATTGGGCAAAGACTGTTTATTGCTCTAACTCTTCCTGGACCCAAAATGATGTGGGTACCAAAGAAAGCTTGAATTCTTTTAATTGCGAGATCACTATCAAAAGGAAAATTAAATGGTATCTAGACAGTGGCTGCTCAAGACATATGACAGGAGACTTAAGATGCTTCATAAAACTTGACCAGATAGATGGAGGAAAAGTTTCTTTTGGTGGTAACAACAAAGGAAAAATTACTGGTTGTGGAACAGTAAAGATTGGAAGTCTGTCAATCAAGAATGTTTCCTTAGTTGAAGGATTAAATTACAACTTGCTTAGCATAAGCCAATTGTGTGATCTTTTGGATTCAAGATCAATTTCCAGAAAGGAATGTGCTCAAGAATCAGTAAAGACTTTACTCAATCTTTTACTGGACGAAAACATGGAAATATCTATCTTCTGGATGTGAATCATGAAAGATCACAGTGCTTAATATTAGTACAAGATGAAGCTAATCTATGGCATAGAAAGCTTGGCCATACCAATATGAAGCAGATCACCAAGATCTCCTCCAAGAAACTTGTTCGAGGGTTGCTCATTCTCAATTACTTAAAGTCTGATCTATGCACACCATGCGTCGGGTAAACAGGTTAGAAACTCTTACAAATCAATAAGTAAAGTTTCCACTAATCGTGTATTGCAGCTTACGCATATGGATCTATTTGGACCTACTAGAACGCAAAGCATTGGTGAAAAAGGTTACGCCTAGTAATAGTGGATGATTATTCACGATTTACTTGGGTCTACTTTCTTGCAAGTAAGTCTGAGACTTTCTCTCACTTTTCAAAGTTTGCTAAGAAGGTGCAGAATGAGAAAGGTCACACTATTACAATCATCCGTACAGACCATGGAGGTGAGTTTGAAAATCAAGACTTTACTAAATTCTCGTGACGAATCGGTTTTTCAGCACAAATTTTCCTCTCCATACACACCGAACGAGAATGGGGTTGTGGAAAGGAAGAATAAGTCTTTACAAGAAATGGCAAGAACTCTTTTAATTGAAAGTAATATTTCTTCAAGATTTTGGGCTGAAGCTGTTTCAACTGCTTGCTATATTATTAACTGTGACAGCCTGAATTTTTAAATTAGTTTTCGATTAAATAAATCGGGTTTTTCGTTGACGCGTCTATAGTGCTATTCTCTGAGTTGGCCACTCACGAGATAACTGGTCTATTTGGGGAATCAATTAAGGAATCTAAATGCAATGGACTTGAGAATTCGAACGAGGGAATCGGATCGCTCGACCGTGTCGGTCTACAAGGGTCATTACGGCAGCCTTTGTCGAGGAATTGATCGAAATCGAGATAGGTCGATTTGGCTGAGATATGTGATCAGAATGTGGGTGATTCCACTTGATTTCAAAATTCTCACCGATCGGCACTAAATTGATTTTCTGACATTTTGGATACCCTGTGTCCGTATTTCAAACCTTGAGATTTTCACGACAACCAAGAGTCGACAATGTGTCGAAGATGCACTATGTGACTCGAGATAAATCGATCACGGGTCAATTGCACCAAAAATTCCTAAAAGTTACCCGGTAGACTAGGTCACACTAAAAGCGCGCGGATTGAAATTAACCGCTTATTTGAACCCGATTTCAGAAATTGAAAGTTATGTGGTGTCACGAGCTATATTAGGGACGTCGACTCATCCTCCGATAAATTTTGAGAGATTCCGAGATTTTTACGGAAATCCGATTCGGATGTCGCGGAAAATAAACGGAAGTTCGGATTGGCCGAATTGAAGAGATTTTCAATTTGCAGACCGAGTTATATGGCGAAGGGGACTTGTAGGAATTAGGTGGGCTTTCTCTACACCAAAATTGGACATTTATTTGGGAAATTTCATGAAGACTTTGAAGCTAAACTTAGTGAAATTCGGACCTATGGGTTGAGGGTTGAATTTTGAGCAATAAATTGAACAATTATGGATATTTAAAGCAAGAAAGTAGTAGGGGGAACATTGGATATTTATGCAAGCCAAAGAGGGGACCAAGCATTCAATTCTTTGGATAAGCTTGTTGACTCTTTTCAATCTTCTTGATCAAGATTGCCAGCTGCTCATCCGTCGCCATCTCCCTCATCCGATCCACCTCTGTCTTCTCCTTTTTATTTTATTTTTACCTCTATGCTCGAGCGTTCCTTGGACGATCAGCTTCGGTCTTCTTCTCAAAGGGTGGCTTCGAAGACCGCATCCCCATCATCTCTTGTTCTCCACGTCCGCAAGCCCCCACCCTTGGTCAACAATCAAGTCTCTCTCTCTCTCGGATCAACACAGGCCAGCAGCTACTCATTTTTTTTTATTCTCCTTTACTTCGTTCATCCCATCTCCAATTTTCCCATCCTTAAGCTGCCACGCACGTCCACCATGTGTTGCTTGTTCGGTCAACCCTCATCCCTCAAGATTCCTTTTTGTTGAACCATCTTCACGCCAGCTCGTGCTTCTCCACCGATCTTCAACACCCTAGACGCCAGCACCTTGGTCAACAACGCCACACCCAGACGCAAATTGTTGACCCCAAAGCCACGCGGCCTTCAACGCCGCACGTCAATCTCTCCACCTTCGGCTGCCAGGCGTCCCCAAACCGCTCGAACGGCCCATCAATTTGGCCAACGCTTCCTCGTTCTTGCCGCGCCATTTGAAGCCTAAGCCCATCTCCTCTTCGTGTGTTTTTGGCCCATCTTCACCGTATGCAGTTCGGCCAGCAAATTCCAGCAACCTGCAATCCACGTGAATTCAACACCCGAGCCCAAATTTCAGCGAAGCCCGTGTCTTCGGCCCAATTCCATTGCAAGCTTAAGGCCCACTTGAATTCAGGCCCAACTCAGCATTTCCAAGCCCGCGTTAATTGAAGCCCGCGAAGCAACTCAAGCCCAGTCCAATTTCAAAAACAAATCTCGGATTTGGGCTGAGATTTGTTGGGCCCGTTTTAGGCCCGGTCCGAAAGTTCGCCGACACCGCCGAAAATTAAGATTTCGGCCGCCATCGCGTCGTCGTCGCGGTGAACCGGTTTTCGCGATACACCGGTGAGTTTATTCTCTAAACTCTTCTTAGTAGGCTTTGATGCTAAGTGGTGTTTAGATTTATTTAATTAGGAATTAGGTGGTTAGTTAGATTAAATTAATGATTTAATTATTTAATTGAGCATGTTAGGTGGTTAGCATGGTTTAGCTAAGGCCTATTTAAATTGTATTATTTATCTAGAAGGGTTCGGGAATTTTCCGGGTCCGTATTGGTATTTAATTTAATAATTTTGGCCTAGGTTAGTATTTTTAGAAATTAAATTGCATTAATTAATTAATTATTAATTATTTTTCCGGAAATTAGGCCGGGATGGCCAGTGACCGGAATTTCGTGATGATTGCAATGGTGTGGTTAGTTTCTGCAATTGAGTGTTAAATTATGCAAATTGAGTGATGATTGGATTTTTAGTATTTAATTCCAAAAATTATGAATTTTCAATATTTACTCAGAAAATCCCAGGTGTCGGATTTTAACACCGAAAATGGTTTCATATACTATATAAAATAGTGAGATTTTAGAAAGGAAGAATGTCAATTTTTCTGGGTCGAGTTGACCGTGTACCCACACACGACTATTTTCATGAGTATTTCTAATACGAAGAAAAAGGCCAGGTTCACCATTTTAATTGAAGCATTTGAGTGCAATGCACGGTGCCCTAGGCCATATTTGAGTGATCGTGTGATGACAATGAGAAATCGTCCTGGGCTGTTGAACTGGACGTTATCCCTATTTGGGATACCCCTTGATAAAGGGAAGTCGGTCGCAGTAGATTTTGGACCCTATGCTCCTTCGGGAAAGCCGTCGACGTAGTGACGTGCCGTGCTCAATGGGGTGAGACGATGCCTGGCAATGCCAGAAGACCCCCGAACTGAGAGTAGGCCGTGCTATATGCCGAGATCAAAACTAGGAACGCATGATGATTTGAGTATTGTGTTCCAATTAATTGAGCTTGAGTGATGCTCTGATTTGTGATATGAACTATACTGACCTGCAGGGTGGAACTGAGACGAGGTAAGTCTCCTTGATTGTGTGATTGCGTGCTTAGGACGCTTCTTAGCGTCTTTCCCTCCTAACCGCAGTTTAGAGCTTAGACTTGCTGAGACATTGTCTCACCTGGTATGTGTATAACCACTTTCGGGGTCATCGAGTGGAGGACCTGGAGCAAAGAGGAGGTGATTTGAAGCGTAGGTCGGATAGGACCGCTTCTTTTTGGAGAACAGTCTTTTGTAGTCTTTTGACCAGAGACTCTTGTACTTGACTTAGCATATGTTTATAAAGGCATGTTTGTTTGTGAAATTGTTGTCCTACTTTTCTATCCCAAGATGGTTACTATCAGGGGATTCTTTTTCGCTTCCACATGTGCAATAAAGAAAAAGGGTCGGCGACTAGTCCTGGGAAGTCGCAAAATTTTATCGACCAGAGAGGGATGGGTACGCGCTCGGGGTTCGGGGCGTGACATTAACAGAGTATTCTTAAGGCTAATTCTTGAGAAAACTCCTTATGAAATTTTTAAAGGAAAGAAACCAATTGTTTCTTATTTTCAAGTATTTGGTTGTAAATGCTTTATTCGAAGAATGCAAATGATCGAGTTGGTAAGTTTGAAGAAAAATCAGATGAAGGATTCTTTCTTGGTTACTCAACGCAAGCAAAGCCTATAAAATATTCAACAAGAAGACTCGGCGTGGAAGAATCAATGAACGTCAAATTTTAAGACTCTCCACAGATTCAGCAAATTCAGACTGAAGAATCAGAATCTGTTCTAGACTCTGCTAGATCTATCTCCCATGAAGCAGTTCAAAATTCAGAAGCAGTACAACAAGTTACTGATGAAGAATCAACTCAAGAAAAAGATCAACAATCTATCAGACTGTCCAGGAATCTTGGAAGCACAAGTCTAGTCATCCTGAGGAACTCATTATTGGAAACGTTAATGAGGGAATTCGAACAAGATCCAAAAGGCAAGAATAGTCTAGTGCCGTTGCACTTATTTTTGAAATAAAACCCAAAAACATTGAAGAAGCCTTAGCTGATGAAAGCTGGATTGAAGCAATGCAAGAAGAGCTCAGATAATTCAGTATTAACGATGTTTGGGAATTAACTCCTAAACCAAAAGGTAAATATGTTATTGGAGCTAAATGGGTTTTCAGGAACAAAGTTGATGAAAAAGGCAAAGTGACAAGAAACAAAGCAAGACTCGTGGCTAAAGGATATACGCAAGAAGAAGGGATTGACTATGATGAGACTTACGCTCCAGTAGCAAGGTTAGAAGCAATCAAATTACTACTTGCTTATGCATGTTATAAGAATTTCAGGTTATTTCAAATGGACGTCAAAAGCGCATTCTTGAATGGATTTATTCAAGAAGAAGTCTATGTGGAACAACCTCCGGATTTGAAAACTCAAAGAAACCGGACTCGGTGTTCGGGCGAAGAAAGCTTTATATGGATTAAAACAAGCTCCTCGAGCCTGGTATGAAAAGCTAAGTAACTTTTTAATTCAAAGTGGTTTCTCTAAAGGAAAGGTAGATACTACATTGTTTATTAAAAAGGAAGGCAAAAGCTTTCTACTTGTTCAGATTTATGTCGATGATATTATATTCGGATCATCTAATGAGACTTTGTGCAAGAAATTTTCTAAGTCTATGCAGGATGAATTCGAGATGAGCATGATGGATGAACTATCCTTCTTCCTTGGTCTACAAGTAAAACAACTGAAAGAAGGAATCTTTATTCATCAAGAAAAATATGCAAAGGAACTTGTTAAAAAGTTCGGTCTGGAGAATTGCAAAAAGACTGACATACCTATGTCAAGTTCTTTGAAGATAGACAAAGACGAAGCGAGGGGAAGAAAGTCGACCAAAAATTATATAGGAGTATTATTGGTTCACTTCTTTATCTTACCGCATCTAGACTCGACATATTATTTAGCGTTTGCATATGTGCTAGGTTTCAATCAGATCCTAAGGAATCTCACTTAAGTGCTCCCAAACGTATCATTAAATATGTTGCAACTACTGCTAAGATTGGTCTATGGTATCCTAAAGAATGAGACTTTACTCTTCTTGGTTATTCAGACGCAGATCTTGCAGGTTGTAGAGTTGAAAGAAAAAGCACTTCAGGTACATGTCAATTACTTGGCAACAGGGCAGTATCTTGGTTTTCAAGAAAACAAAGTACTGTGGCTCTTTCAACAGCTGAAGCAGAATACGTAGCCCTTGGAAGTTGCTGTTCTCAAATACTCTGGATAAAACAACAACTACGAGACTTTGGTATTGAAGACTCTTGCACAGAGATCAAATGTGACAATACCAGCGCAATCAATCTTACAAAGAATCCTATCCTACATTCAAGAGCAAAACATATTGAGATTCGACATCATTTTATAAGAGATCATGTTCAGAACAAAGAAGTCTTGATACAATTTATTGACTCAAAGAATCAACTGGCAGACATCTTCACAAAGCCACTTGAGAAAAGTTTATTTGAGTCTATTCGTTCAAGACTCAACATTTTATCCCTTGAAGACTGTTGAAGTTCAGACTCGGGAATCTAAGTTTGTCAAAGCATCAGACTCAAAAATTCAGACTTGGAATACCAATCGTCATGACTGTAAGTTGTTATAATTACAGTTCATTTACTCACTTAAACTGATATCTCGAAAAGGTAAGATTGTCTATTTATCTCTAATTGACTTTATTAAGGCAGTTAATCCTAAAAAGGGTGGTTATCGATTTGTTTAAGGCAGTTATTTTTTTTAAAAGGAATTTTTTTTTCTTTCCTAATCGCGACGCTTCAGATATCACGAATCGATTACCTTTTATACTCCTTCTCCTTCTCTTTTTACTTTACCCAGAAACCCTAGTTCACAAATTTTTCACTCTCTGAGATTTCTCTCCTCAAGTTCTTCTTCTCAAAGTTTTTAACTTTCTTGCGACACAAGTGTGAAAGTTCCCTCCAAGAAAGCGACAATGTCTTACCAAAGGAAATCTTCAAGAATAGCGAGCAGGGGACCACAGGGCTCTGGTGAGGGGCCTACGCACTTTGATCTCACAGAAGAATGTGACTTTTCAAGTGAACAGATGCACCAACACTCTCAACAGCGCACCTCTTCGACTAGATCACATGTTCGTCATCCTCAACATGCGGAGAAAATCATTGAAGATGTCGAACCTGTAAGATCTCTCAAGCCTGCATTCGTTTATAGGCTTTATTTTGTGTTAAAGGAAGGAGGTTCTGCAATGACTTTCATTGATGAGTTTTTGAAAGAGAAACGCTATAAGAATGAGACACATTTTCTCACTGTGATGGAGCGATCGGGCGTTGTTCCTGCTGGAACGGCAGCAAAAACCTTTGCGAACTTTCCAAGTGACCCTCACTTTGGTAGTGCAAATCAGCCTGAGGTGAAAGATGATGATGAGAAGATGTATGTGCATTTTAAGCCTAGAATGGGTGTGGCTGCAACTCTTCGAGGAAAGAGGGACGAATTGTTTCGATCGGAGGAACACAAGAAAGTGTATGGGAAATTGCTGAAGCATGGGGTGATGAACCCACGAACCGTGGATTTCGATTTTTTGGATCTGTTGAGCATCAATCTGAGGGAGAAGTTTGAGAAGCTTCAACTTCATAAATTCTGCACTGAGAGCGAGGTTGCTTATTCTGAATTGACAGCCTATTTTTATTCCAACCTCAGTTTTCTTGATGCCAATAGCTTTTCCTTCAGTGTGAGAGATAGAGAGTATGTGGTTGACACAGATACTCGGCGGATGTAATTGGTGTGGAAAGAGGAGCTTTCCAATCAATTTATGTGTTACGTGAGTCATGCAACCGGAACTTGCGAGAGAGAATCGCGAGAAGGTCGTCTCTCCTACTCAAGGATGAATGCTACAAACACTCTGCTTCACAAGATAGTGATCAACTGTCTCAAACCGAAATCGACATCGAAGACAGATGTCTCCATCTCTGAAGCCAAACTGATGTATGCAATCAAGATCGGTCTTAACTTCTCCTTGCCTCATACCATCATGTTTCACATGTATAGGTCTATGGCGAAGGACAAGGAAAAACTTCCTTATGCTGCTCTCATCACTCGTCTTTTTAGACATTTGAACATTCAGCCTCCCCACATTCTCTCTGTGAAGACTATTAATCAAATGGTCATTGGGTTGAGGATGATTACAAAAATGCGTCTAAAAGAACTTAGCAAAAAGCTGGAGCAGTTCAAGGAGAAAACCCCTGTTAAGACCAGACCAAACTCTTCTGCTGCTAAGAGGAAATGAAAGGAACCTGTGACTGGTCCTATCAAGAAGAGGCGGGCAATCATCTTAGAGGATGAAGATGATGAGGATGATATACCTATCTCTGCCTTTGTTTCTCGCATTCTCGCTCCCGTATCGCGAGAACCAGAACAACAAGTTGCAGAGGAAACTGAGAAAGGGAACCGGGAAAAGGAATCCTTGCAGGAAGAAGAAGAGGAAGAAGAAGAAGAAGAAACAGCAAAGACAGACTCCCAGCAACAACCAGCAAACTCACATGTCGAAGAAGATCGAGCAGATTCTCTAGCAGAAAAGGAGGATCAACAACATTTTGCCACTGAGGAAACTCCTCAGCAAGAAGAGTACTTCTCCCCTCTAGAAGGCATTGAAACAGGGGGAGATGTCCAAAGAGAAAGTACTCCTCTTCTCTTGACATTTACCAGTGCAAGTGTTAGTAGATCACCTCCTAGTGCAGAAGATGTTCATGCTGCTCATTTTCCTGAGGGAGAGGCAACATCTCCAAACATTGATCTTCCAGATGATATTCACTCCACTAGCTTAACTCCACCATCAGACAAAGTTGATGCAAGCACACAAACTGACAATTTAGGTGATTTCGGAAGGCTGCTTGAAATCATTTTGGAGCTCAAAGGTCAGATATATGCATTAGGGTGTGAATTTCAGACTTTGTAGAGTGAGAATCATGCCATGTTCATCTCCTTGCATGATTAAATTAAAGATGTTCAACGTCAGGTTCAGGCCACTGCAAGAGGAACTGCTCTCACTCAACTACAGGAGGATTTGAGGAAACTGGAAGGAACTGTCAAGTCTATGGAGGACTTTCAACTTGTTTGCATCCCTCGCGCTCCTTAACTTTCTCACCTTTTTATGATGACAAAAAGGGGAAGAAGACTTTGCAGATTTTCATTCTCATTCTATTCCAAACTTTCACTCTTTAAACTCTCTGGATTTAATATTTTATTTTGATTGACTTTATCTTGAAGTTTTGGAAAGCTTGCTTTTTACTGCATTACTTTAAGCTATTAAAAGTAGATAAATATAGTTGATTGATATCTGCACAGGACTAATTTGTTTTCTATGGATGCAGATCTGAGTACAAGACAAATCTGTGTACAGGACAAATCTGAGTACAGGATAAGTCTGTGTACAGGACAACTTATACTATCTTTACTCTAATCTATCATTGCTAGCTTAAATGTTGTATTGCAGGGCAATAGTATTCAAATCTGCAGGAAAGTTTTGTCACCATCAAAAAGGGGAGATTGTTGGATAAATTCTCTTCAGATATTTTGAAGTCGACAAAACATTTCCATCAGTCTAGTCTGAAGACTTGCAGACTCTACTGGCAAAGTCTGAAGATCAAAGTCTGACGATAACAAGACTCAAGTTTCAAAGTCTACTCTCATGGACAGTTTTCAGACCGACAGGTTAAAACTTCTATTCTGATTCTATCTAATATGGTTTTGACTCCAACGGCTAAGGAATATCTTTCGACTAGAATCAGCACTACAAGATCTTATTTTCGTATCCGAATAAACATAGATTCTTTAAGATTCGCAACTTATATTTGGAAAGTTCTACTTATGGAAACCAAGATCCTGATTATATGGGCGAGCGGGATTGATGGGCTATCTACACTTACCTTAAAGAGCTCGAGATCTCTCTAAATTGATTGTCCAACGGGTTGATTGGAAGAACTTCTTTGGAATGTGCTAACGGTAATGAAGGCATGAAGAAGTATATAAGAGAGACGCTCAAGTTGTTGAAGGGTGCCGGATAGAAGAATTCCAAAGTCTGAATCTCCTTCTTAGTTTGTGATCTTATTCTTCGAGCATTACATGTAATCAAAAGAGAGACTGAAGTGTTGTGAGACCTTGAGGAAGTGTAGTAGAGTCTCTACACTTTGTGGAATCAAGGGCGTGAGATTGTAAACACTCTTTTTGATTCTTAGTGAAATCCAGCCGAAGGGCTGTCCGTGCGGGAGAGTGGACGTAGGCTTGATCTAAGCCGAACCACTATAAACTGAGTCTTGATTCTCTATCCCTAATCTTTTTACTTTTCATTATTTTCATTTGCAGCGACTGTTGTTTTTAATTCCTTAATCTCTCATTCGGGTTAATATTGTTTAAATCGCTTTAGTCACCTATTCACCCCCCTCTAGGTGCTAATTCTAGTCCTAACACTGTTGAGGCTGCAGGAGGATTTGATGTAAATACTACATAGTAAGGAGCCCTTTCCTAGAGCATGAATAAACGATTGTACACATATTTGCCATTGTCCCTCTCTTTATCACGATATTTCAGGCGTTTGAAGAGTTTTCCCAAATCAGGGTTGAAACATTTAGACTTGCGATGATTTTCTCACAACAGCTTACGACATTATCTGATTTGCTCCTTAAAAGAACACAAGTCATGCCGGAAGTCATGTTGAGTCTCATTCTAGAGACAGGCCTTGGATAATATGTGATAGCTCGATCTTTGTCGGAGTCTAGTGATGAAGTTCCTTCACCTTCTGACTTACGAAGTGAGAGTTTTACGCGGCAATAGACACATCAGGGAAGGAACTTGTCATATTCCATGTGTTGAAGTGGTTTCACAGACCTTATTATATATGGAAATGGAAATACAAACTATCATCGCACGTATCGTATATGTCACGAGGAAGGCTTATTCTCACTCAAGGGCTAGTCTGCATAAATAAAGTATGAGACAGAATTTTCTGCGGAGGTCCCGATTAAAGTAATGTCGTGCATAGCAAGACGTGCATAAGATTAATACACTAACCGATGGAGGAGACTATACATTAGTTAGTTTCAAATAAGCAAGCCATATTCAGTACTAATAACGGTATGTTATATCATTTAATATATCTATTTTATGAATAAATCTCAATCCTCTTAGTGTTAGTATTAATATTTTGCTGTCTTGACGCTAGAGTCAGCTTTTGCGAGAATATTTTGCCACGAAGTGAGTGGCCGATGCATGACAAACATTGATTGAGTTGGCTAGTCATTTTGGAGTTGTTACCTTCTTAAGTAAGTTAAGCATTGGATTTATTATAGTAGGGCGATTGAGAGTTCTCGTACTATATTATTGTAGTTCAATGATTACCATAAATTTCATCGGAAACTACCAAGTTATTGTAGAATGAAGCCAGCAGGAGATATGATATTGAAGAGCATTGTTGAGTACAAATCGGGCCTTTCTTGAGTAGTTCAAGTTTTTAGAGTAAACGATTAGGTACTAAACTTTGACATGATGTATTGAGACGGCGGTCTCATATTCAATTTAAAGCAAAACTGTTTCACCAATTTATGGAATTTGATTTCTTAATTCAATTTCTTTAGTTTTTAGTCTCGGCCATTCTTTTCTCTATGGGTATTAGGGCAAGCACGGCCTCCATATACCGTTTATGGCAATGAGAAAATTTCGTAAAACAATGGATTTCCATACAAGATTATATCTTGCCTCAATCATCAATTTATTCATGGGTAGTGTAATATTGTCTTGGCAAAAATTTACTTAATTTATACTCTTAATCATCAATATCTATGTTATTTGCTGTTACATTACATTCACTTTTGCTTTTCCATTTTAATATATAATTTCAATTTTATCGATGGAAATTTTTTTATAACGGCTTTTCTCTTATCCATATACTATAGAGGACTTAATGATACTCACAATTGATCGTAGTTAAGCCATCTCGGTTCACTAGTGGTGAAACATTTCGTTACTTGTAATTTATGTACAATTTATTTGGATAATTTATTGCATTTGATTTTTCAATTTTATCTTTAGGATAATTATATAGTGTTTTCTTGTTCACAAGCTAATTTCAAGTTCTTTTTCTAATTAATTATTGTATTTCCAAATTAAAATTTTTATGGATATATATTTTTCATTTGAATTGCGATTTCTAACTTAGGTGCTAATTATTAACTAGTTACTTATATTTTCAGTAGGTTTGAGTAATTCTTTATAGGGAAATTTTAAAAAAAGGACCCGAAGTGCTCTTATTTTTTTAAATAAAGACCCGAAATAAATGTTGTTTCAAATAAGAGTCTGAAGTGGCTTTGGTTGTTTCAAATAAGGACTTGACCCCATCGGTCGTAGATCGGCTAAGTTTTCCAACCGGTCAAGGGTATTTTCGTCATTGGTCCTCCTTTTTTTTTTTTTTTTTTTTTGTTCTTCTTCTTCCTATTTGCTGGTGGCTAGCCGGCCATCGAGGCCATCGATAATGCCCATAGAGGGCTGGCAAGGGCCACCCACACTAGCCACAAGCGAAGGATGTCCTTGTTTGGGCTAGGCGACCCTCACCCTAGGGCCATCCGTGAGATTGGCCCTCATCGGCCCAAGCGAGGTTGACCTTCTCCAGATCTAGCGAGGGTGGCCCAGCCCGTGGCTAGCGAGGGCTGAGTGACCTCACTAGTCGCTGGTAAAGGTTGACGAGCATTGTTGAGCCCTTGCTAGATCTAGTGAGGGTGGCCTCGCCCGCGATTGACTCCTTACTAGCGGCCGGCGAGGGTTGACCTCTTGAATGGCCAAAGGGGAGGGTCGCCTTGCCCAGGCGAGGCTATCCCTTTCTTGTGGCTGACATGGGTGACCCTTGCCCAGCCCTCTGTGGGCATCACCAGTGGCCAGCCAGCCAGCCACCGGCGAAGAGGTAGAAGAGGAACCAAAAAAAAGGAAAGAAAAAAGGGAAAATGGCAAATGACGAAAATATTCTTGATTGCCAGAAAATCACGTCCTTATTTGAAATGGACATAACCACTTCAGGCTCTTATTTGAAACAGACAATCATTTCAGGTCCTCATTTGAAACAATACCCACTTTAGGCCCTTATTTGAGAAAGTGATAACACTTTAGATCATTATTTGAAACAGGGGAAAATTCCAAAGTTGACCAATTTTCTCAAATAATGACCTAAAATGAACTTTGTGTCAGATAAAAACCTAAAGTGGATCCATTGTCTCAAATAATGACCCGAAGTGGTTGAATTAATTCCAAATAAGAACTTGAGCTTGCTGGTTAGCCAAATATTGACATTTCCAACAACCAGAGTTTGGGCAATTTTGTCCAAAAAAAATATAGGGAAAATTAACAAATCCTAAAACATAAACAAAAAAAAAACCCTAGGTTTTCTACGGTCTCACCGTTCCTTGTACCCATCCTCCGCAAAGTCAAAGACCGAAGTTCTCCCCATTCCTTGTACCCATCCTCCACAAAGTTGAAGACCCAAATTCTCCGTTGGTTGAGGCACGAATTCAAAAACAAGAAGAAAACCATACGCTTCTTTCTTTGTTTGCCGAGACCCAAATTCTCCGCCGGTCGAGCAAGGCGAGGAGCGGGGGGAGAAGAAAGAAGAAAACGTAAACATCTAAATGAATAACCTAAACTTAATTAATATAAAATTTTCCTTTTTTTCCAATCACAAATTTCTGACAAAATTGCCCCTATTTTAATTGCCGGAAAATGTTTGCCGGCGAGTTAAGGTCTTCAATAGAGATTAACTTGATCACTTCGGGTCCTTATTTGAAACAATAGGTCCACTTCAGGTCTTTATATGACACAAAGTTCACTTTGGGTCCTTATTTGAGAAGATAGATTTATTTCGGGTCCTTATTTGGAATTTTCTCTTTGAAACGAGTGTCCACTTCGGGCTTATATTTGAGAAAATGTGGGCACTTGAGTCCTTTTTTGGAATTTTCCATTCTTTATATTTATTGTACTTCTTGTAAGAAGATGATGTTTTCTATTTTTTATCTTAATTGATTAATTTGATTGTACTTTAGTTTTCTAATATCAACTATGCCATCATTTCTTAATATTTGTGTTTTCCATTGCTATTAGTACTTTTGTATTTTGGCAACTTTACTGTAAGAAATTTCAGTGGACACACTTCAGATTATAGCTAGAATTTAATATTAAACTCGTTTGTTTCGCGATAAATAAATTATTTGAATTTTTTTCTAAAAATAATAGCTTATATAATTTGAAATAATTACTCCATGAAAAATATTTGCATTATCATAATAATATATGTCTATTTTTTATGGACAGTAAAAATAATTTTTATTTATTTTTATAAGTGACATAAACGATTATTTTTAAATTTTATTATTATTTATTTTTAGAAATAAATGAATTTTTATGTTAAATTCACATTATTGTGGAAAGGTTGACGTCATGGTTGATGGATCAAGAATCAATGGAAGTACTGAGTTTGACATTTTCAAAACGGAGATGGGGTAGAGTTGCCAGTTTTCTATGCTATGACCGATTGCTGACGTTTGAATGCCGGAAAAAATGAATAGATTTCTAAAATTTGACACGGACGTGAATGTCATAATATCACGCTGAGTCCGAGAAAGCAAGTCTTCCTTAGACTTTCGGAATGAGGACTTTGACCCAAAAACCCCGTGGACAACCCTCCAAGTTATGGAGAAAAAGGAAACATCAAAATCAGAGCTGGTTCCCTGATCTGTCTTTCCTTCCTTCTTTCTTCGCTTCTGAAATTCCAACCAAAAGCAGTTCCCAGACTGCACCGATATGTTATGGAAGATGATATTCGTGCCCTTTTTCCCTGTCGAGAGCGATGTGTCCCTATATTGTTTGCTTCTTTGCATTTGGACTCTATCGCGTTCAATGCTGAATTTTACAAAAAGGTCGCTGATTTAAGTACACGGAAAGGTTGGACTTTCGTGGATGATTCGGATCTTATGTCTTCATTTAACTATACAACAGCTAGTATTTGGCAAGGCCATATTTTAATATCCAAGCATGTATTTACAAGTGCTAAATAGTAACAACTTCGATCATTTCGAGGGTATTTATGGTTACATCTTCTCAGATGCAATTTGTCTTTCTCTATTATATTCACATTCTTCAGCAATGTCTCCTAGAACGAATCCACGAAACATGCTGAGCTTTAGAGCCTCCTTGTTTAGGCGGATCGGTATTATCATCAGTCTTAGTATATTCTTATTTGACTTCGTACTAATTCTACTAGTGAACCCGAAATTTGATGCTTGTCAACCAAAGAACCGTGGTAGTGATCCAAAATAAGCTACCCTTTTCAGATTCTAAGCCTTCAACAACCTTATTGTGGCTTTTCTAGCTTTGAGATAAAGTGCTACAACAATAGGCCGATTTACCATGCATCTCGATCTAGTTATGTCATTAAAGATATTTCGTATGACAAGAACTCATTCAGAGCGATGGATGAAGCATTACTCAATGCCGAATGCCCCTGCCCAGTCTCAATTACTCTTTTGACTGCTTACTTGTTACTTTTCTATCAATTCTACAATATCTGGGGCCGAGTGTGGTCCTGATAAAGGGAGCAATTCTTTTGCCGTGATAGCAAGTGTGATTACTTGAATTGGAATAGAGTGTCATGCCAGTTTTTGGTGACCATCCCAATTCAGATCCGAAGCTGGAAGGTGAATCAAAGTGTCGAGTACCTGAAGTTATTGGAAAACAGTTTCACATTGAACTGGATGGGGTATGACTGAATGAGGTGTCGAAGAAGTGGGGCGGTGCAGCTATGAAAATAGTAGGAATGTGTGCTACTGCCCCGATCGAACACATCTCGAACACTCTAGCGATGGTAAGGTGCCGCAAACTATTCTTAGGCTTTCACATTCTGCTCTTCTAAAATGTTTTTCTTCACCATTTGGTTCCTATCCTCTGGAACAAATAGGACCAATCTGTGAGAAAATCATATTACCAAGAGTTTTATATCAATTTGCCTGCATTGAGATATATAAAATTTCAAATGATCTCTCAGTCTGCTTTTATCTTTGTAGAATTGGTTCTTCTGATCCTTTAGTCCAAAAACTTCAACTTGATTTCTTTGGCTTTCTTAGGTGTTCTTTTCTACCGCTCGATTAACTCCATCTGCTTACTTCCACTCCTCATTTCTAGTATAAGTTTAATATGTCACACGGATAAATAAGTTATAGAGAGAACATAAGAGATCAATCTAGCTGAAGTTGCCGAGCACATATTAGCTTGAATGTCTCAAGCTGAGTTGAATTCTGAATAAATATTTATAGGTCCTCCAAAAATACTCAAGGAAGAACATATACCTACTAAATTATTTATCATCATCTCGAGAGAACTGTCTAAAAACTTTGTTTTTTTTCCACCAGCTCTTCCGTCTCTCAACATTTGGTTGTCAAATATGATGGTTTCAAGATATGCAATTTTGAACATGTAGAAGAGGATTATGCTAGAAGCCGATAGGATAAATTATTAGAACAATGATACCCTCAATTATTATGTCTGTTCTTCAACTGGATACATAGTGTCACACCCCAATCCATAAGAACAAGGGCATGATACGGCCGTCCTTTCACCAAAAGACGCAGCCTCAACATAACCAAAATTCAACCCGATATCAACATATATACATCCACATATATATATATGACAAAAAGGGCATTTGGTTACAATATTATAGTATTTCTACAATCCACCGAACCAAAACATATACATTCTGCAAAGACTAACTTATAAACTTATCAACTATGCACACGTCATACCAAAAAGTTTCCACCACAACAGTCCTCCCCGAACAAACGCTCACGCCTACTCGCGACTCACTGAAGAATTTGAAAAACAAGTAGATGAGAGGAGTGAGCTATCACGGCTCAGTGAGTAACACATTTCTTTTAAGTGGATCGAGAAATCACTATGCACATTTAAAACACAATCGTAACTCACTTTATCATAAAATATAATCATAACTCAAATACCGAAGATACCAATGGTCCAGTCCATTAGCCAATCTCATAAAACATATATCAATGGTTTATTCCATTGATTAATCTCATCAAATCACATCGATGGTCCATTCCATCGACCAAACTCAAATCACACGTCAATGGTCCACTCCATTGACCAATTCATGCTCAAATGTCTAACCATGGTCACGCGTAACGCCCGTGACAAAACGACCAAGATTCCCCCCTTGGCAAGGTCTCTACCTATTATTAGCCGGTGGCTCAGCCCACAAGGATATCCTAGACTAGTATGCTCATACCCACACACCCCTTAGGGTTCACAAAGACATTGAGCACCAACCACCAATCACAATATCCAGTAATCCAACATCAGAAGGAAAGTCATATCACAACTCAAAATTTGATATATAAATATCAAAGCATTCTCCAAATCATTTCAAGATTCTTTCATAAAGAATTTCACAAATTCTTTTTCAAACAACCATTCAAATCGAAGTCGAAATATAACTCCATTCGAACAATAAAAATGGCAGTAATAGCTCGATCCTATTTTATGCAATAAAATATGCTTTTTATCAACTTATAGAATATATAATCCATCACATTTCTCAAAACATGAGTTTAAAATACAAAGAAGAAATAGTGTCACTCACTTGGGAAAAACCAAAAATCAACTATGATGCATACTCGAATCACGCACTCGGATCCCTAATAATTAACGGAAAAACAATATCAAAAGGTTGAGTTAAAAGATATTTTTATAACGACTCGCCTATACTAGGCCTATTTGTCGATAAAATGACACCTATGTGCCACAAAAGTTCACATTTAGCGGAAACCCATCATTTTCCGCTAAGTGCGGCCCATGTGCCAACTTCGTCACGCCATAACTTCCTTCACAAAATTCTGTTTCAAGCCGTCTTATAGTTTTCAGAAAGCTCTCTTAACGTACAACAACAACCCCAACTCAGCCGCCCCAAAACAGTACCGAAAACAACAAAAAAACAGGCTCGAAGCTACTGTTCGCTACAGTACCAGATTGTGCCCCCAAATTTAAAATTTCGTTCTGGACAAACCGCAAGCTCAAATCACGATCCGTAAGATGCTATAGCTTCACAACATCCCAAAGTACCATTTCTATAAAAATATAGCTCAACGACTCAAAAATCAGGCTTCGCCACACAAATATCCGAGAAATCTGAATTTCAAGCCCTAATTGCGGCGATTTCTTCAAGTAGGCGATTAAAGGCTTCAATTTCTTACCGGCGTTGCACAACACACCTAAGTTGACTTGATGAGGTGTCCGGATCACGAGCACACCAAAATTTTTTCCCTTTTTCCCTTTTTCCTTTCTCTTCTTTCTCTCCTCTCCCCTGTTTCTTGCTTTCCCTTGCTTCTGTCCATGCTCTTCTCTTTCTCTCCCCCTCTCTGTCTTTTTAAAACACAGCTGAAGATTCCACAGTTCTCCTTCAGCTTCGCTTTTTGACTTTTCAACCCTTTCTTTTCCTTTTATTTTATTTTTTTAAAGCCCATATATTACAAATACTTCACTGGAAGTTCATCACTTTTCTCTTATTCCTCCTCATTTTGCTACCACGTTCATCTTCACGTGAAAGAACTAGAGAAGAAAGCCCAGGTCCTGGTCGCTTACTGAGGCCAAAATGGGTAGTGCAGCCTGTTAATGATCAAGATCACATCATCATAAAATCAGTCAGGAATTAGTGTTTATGGGACTTTTCTGCTTCGACCTCCTTAACATTGACCTCCTTCACCACCAGTTGTCACCTGCCGTGTCTCTCCGCCTTTGACTGTCACGATCTCAAGTTCTCATAGTACTCGACCTTCAAAGAGATCAAGGTTGGAGGACGAGTCTCGGTAAAAATCGTCGCGGTTCTGGGGGTATGAAATGGAAAGCTTCGAAACCCCGTCAAAGTCGGAAACTTTGTAAGGAAATAAAGGTGCCCCCGGAAACAAAGGGGGCCATGGGCCCGTGGCCGATGGGGTGAAATCGATCGCGAGTCCCGAAATGGACGTTTTCTAGGCGAAGTATCGACAGTCGCAATCGATTTTTCCTCTCACTGAGCAAATATGTGGTCCCCTACGTTTGCTCTTTCGGGTCTTCTACGCTCAGTTGACCCAGTCAATTGGCGCGTTCACGTGAAAAAGGATTCAACGAGACATTCATATAAATGCGGTCTTCAGTCTGAGCAACCGTGTCTCACTCGAGCCCCTTCTGTCTCTTCTGTATGCGCCCCCCCATAGCTTTCCTCTTTCCGACTGTTCTTGTGCTTCTATTGTTCCCTCTAAAATTTCTGAAATGGGTGTGGAGAGATCCATAGGTTCCAAGGTTTTGCTTCGCCATGTCATCGGCATTTTGACGATTATTTCTTTGGAAGGCTGGGTTCCATTAGTGAGCTTGACATATGGATCCTGCGAGTCTGGCGAGTGCGGTAAGGTCATGATAGGTTATCCTTTCGGGAACGACTCTCAACCATGTTGTCCTCATGACCAACTGTTAAAATTAAATTCTCTCTGGAAGGGCCCTAGTTTTTATGATTATCAATCTCTTGTGTTGATCTCAGAGTTTGGGAGAATGGGCAATGCTTGTTTTACTCCACCTAAAAAGCCTCCTAATATGCCCGGCGCACCTGATACTGATGTTCCCGGCATTGAAGTGCTCTCCTCTCATAAATCCAATCATAAGCCCTTACACCTAGCGTTTCTCCGAAATTGCACTAGCTCCCCAAATGGTGATGATTCACATCCTGACTTGACTTGCCCCTCCGCCGGTGCCAACCACTCTTATGTCGCTCTTATAGGTAGTCCAGAAGACCTTTATTTTAGTTGGTTAAAGTGCGAGAGTCCTGTTATTGTACCTGTTGAATTAGCCAGCGAGGACAGGGAGGAAATAGAGAAGTTGAAGCACGGGTTTACACTGAATTGGAACGTAACGTCCTTGGAGAGTTGTGCCAAATGCCAACAAAATGGACGCAATTGCCACGGATGGGATGGGCAATTCGGGTGCTTACCTTCTAGTAAAGATTATTCGCCTCCTCCCGAAGGAGGTAATACTTTTCGGTTAATTCCCCATAATAGCAACCGTTCAAATTCTCGCATGTCTTTTTCAGTTCCTCGCCATGCTCTCCAAACTTGGTAAGGACTTCAAAGGAAGAGGAAGAGCTTTTTGGCTTCCCTTGGTTTTCTATTCTCAGTTCCTTTTTCCCACCTCGGCTTTATTCAACAAGCCATTACTTTTTTATTTAAATTTCTTTCGAACGTTCTTTTGTAGATCTGCTTGTTTGGGAAAGTTTTATGATAAAGAAAATAAATTCCATGGAAATCATTTTTAAGAAAATTATATTTTTCTCTTTTTGAATTAGGGAATTATCTTCTAACTTTAAATATGCATATTTTTGATCGAAAATGGTTTGACTAATCATTTTCAGCAAGCCAAACATATTGAAGTTTGAAAAACTAATTCACGGAAAATTCTTTCACCAAACAAACACGATTTTAATAGTTAGATGAATTCATAGAAATGTCATTTTCTTCCTCGCATCAAAGCTGAAGAACTACAGGACAACATCTCCAGATCACGGATACATAGCTGCAGTTGCTTCCGTGGATCTCAAGCCTGCATTAATCATATGCGCAGCTCACTAAATAGTGAAATTTTTTAGAGTGTCAATGCTTGCGTAAGCTAGTTCCAATGTGAGTACAGAGGTGTGTCAAGGATTATACATGATTACTGAATTTACGATGCAGAGGCCAGGGTATGATTCAATAAGAGAAGACACATGCCCGGAAAGGAAAACGTGTAGGGGAAAGTTTTCTGTGCGTGTGTTTGCTTATGCTTTTTTCACATCAGCTTAATGTTTCAGTTAGCACTGTCGCGTACAATGCTCCGTTAAGCTTAGTTCTGCAATTTCCTTGTGATATGTAACATGAGGGAATATCTATTTGTTCCCAAGATGTATTATGTTAACTAATATTCAAGTGATCAGTAGGAATTTATGTTAGATCAAGGAAGCTGGTGTCTGTATTCCTGTTCTATGATTTACATGATGTGGATAGGATCTGTATTTGTGGAATTCATATCTGACGCAAACGCCACCCTTTGGCACATCATTGCTGCAGGAAAAGACGCTGCAGAAAAAGATGCAGGAAAAGACGCTGCAGGAAATGACCAAGAATCTTTGAAGATTGGATTAGGTCAGTCAAAACTTTATCATGGGGGACATTATACAATCCTTTGAGTATATATCGGTGTATTAAGCATGTCTTGTGATAGCAAAAAAATGTGGTCAACACATACTTTGAGCATAATTACGATGCCAGGGCACAATGACATGCTTAGTACATTTGGGTATGTCTCACAGTCAAAAGTTTTCCTGAAATTTTCCATTTCCTCTACCTGCCACTGATGCAATTCTAATGAAACTTTTGTTCTTCAGGTACCGGATTTGGTGCCTTGGCCAGTATTTTTCTCTGTTTATGCATCTATATGATCCGCCACAAACAACAGCATTGCTCCTCAATATTCCGCTCAAGACATGCTTCTTCTGAATCTTCCTCAAAAACAGATCTTGAAGGGGGCAATGTATACTTCAGGGTCCCCATTTTCACCAATGCTGAGCTTGAAGAAGCGACTAACCATTTTGATTCTGCCCGGGAGCTTGGAGATGGAGGTTTTGGAATTGTGTACTATGGTAAGACCTTAACGAAAGAAGCTAATTAGGCAGCCTTTAAATAGATGGCGAGAAATTCTAGAAACCACTAGGAAGCTAAGAGGGTCATTTTCTCCTGAACAGGCAAACTTCGAGATGGCCGGGAAGTAGCTGTTAAGCGTCTATATGAGCGCAACTATCGGTGGGTGAAGCAGTTCATGACTGAAGTCCAAATCCTAACTCGCTTGCGCCACAGAAACCTCGTCTCTTTATACGGTTGCACTTCGCGGCACAGCCATGAGCTCCTACTGGTCTATGAGTACATCCCGAACGGCACAGTAGCTGATCATCTGCATGGGGAGCGAGCGAAGCAGGTCTCTCTCCTGTGGACTACTCGTATTAGCATCGCCATAGAAACGGCCACCGCATTGGCTTACCTTCATGCGTCTGACACTATCCACCGCGACGTGAAGACTAATAACATCCTCCTTGACAATAACTTCAGCGTCAAAGTAGCAGATTTTGGCCTTTCTCGGCTGTTCCCCAATGATGTGAGCCACGTGTCAACTGCTCCTCAGGGGACGCCAGGTTATTTGGACCCCGAGTACCATCAATGTTACCAGCTCACGCAGAAGAGTGATGTCTACAGTTTTGGGGTTGTGTTAGTGGAACTCATATCGTCCATGCCGGCGGTCGATATAAGCCGAGACAGGCACGAGATTAATTTGGCCGACTTAGCAACTAGCAAGATACGGAACCACGAGTTCCGTGAATTGATCGATCCAAATTTGGGGTTTGAGTCGGATCCTGAAATCAATAGGATGATCAGGGCTGTGGCCGAGCTGGCTTTCAGGTGCTTGCAACAGGACAAGGACGTAAGGCCCTCCATGGAGACTGTCCTGGAGGAGTTGAAGGCAATTTCGAGTGGGACACATGAACCTGGCAAGTCGAAGGATGTGAGCTATGATAACAGCACCGGTCAAAGCAAGAACCCGCCTCCTTCGCCAGAATGTGACAATGTGGAGCTGTTGAAGAATGTGAAGTCGCTGACTTCACCTGTTTCCGTGACTCAAAAATGGGGAAGCAGTGGTAGTTCTTCTGTACGTAGTGGTTAATATGTAGTCCTATCTGTTCTCTCCTGCAAATTTCCCTTGTCCATCTTTGTTTGCTTGCATCTGGGTATTGGTTTCTAGCTAATATTATATACAATGTAGATGATATATGGCAGTCGATCAAGTTTTCCATTTTGGTCTTCATTTTTCTGCTTCAACATGTCAGCACTTCTGTTGAGGCTGGAGGAGGATTTGATGTAAATACTACATAGCAAGGAGCACTTTCCTATAGCATGAATAAAGGATTGTACACATACTCGCCATTGTCCCTTTCGTTATCACAATATTTCAGGCGTTTGAATAGTCTTCCCAGATCAGGGTTGAAACATCGAGACTTGCAATGATCTTTTCACAACAGTATACGGACATTATCAGATTTGCTCCTTAAAAGAACACAAGTCACGCCGGAAGTCATGTCGAGTCTCATCCTAGAAACAGGCCTCGGATAATACGTGATAGCTTGATCTTTGTCGGAGTCTAGTAATGAAGTTCCTTAACCTTTGAACTTGCGAAGCGAGAGTTTCACATGGCAGTAGACGCCATCAGGGAAGGAACTTGTCATATTCTATGTGTTGAGGTGGTTTCACAGACCTCATCATTTATGGAAATGGAAATCCAAACCATCATCGCTCGTATTGTACATGTCACAAGGAAGGCTTGTTTTCACAGGGCTAATCTGTGTAAATAAAGCACGAGACAGATTTTTCTGCGGAGGCCCGACTTTTTTCGCCCTTTTCACTGTTTTCTCCCCTACGTTCCAAAAGCACAAGCCTCAGCATTCTGCGGTCAAAAAGTTGGGAGGACCAGAAGCTTTTTCCATCATCAGCTCATCAGTTTCATCGCGAGAATCGTAAAACTACCCTTTAACTTAAAGAAACTGCATTCTCACTCAAAACTCTCTCTCTCTCTCTCTCTCTCTCTCTCTCTGTGCGTTTCTTTTGTTTCTTTTGCGTTCAAAAGTCATTCTTTCTTTGAGAATTGTGAAAGACGATTTCTGAAAAGAAAAAGGGAGATCATCCACCAAGAACACGAAGAAAAAGATTGCAAAATCGCGCGGGTTCTCCAGCACATGACGATCCCTTTATTATACTCTCAAGCAATCAAAATCATCGTCCGGGACACTGTAGTAATATTTCATTCAAATTTCAAAAGCACTGAAACCCAAGTATCCACAGCGAGGCATATATAAGGAGTTCCCCGAAAAACAGAGCATCCTCAGGAAGAAAAACAGAGCACTGAAAAGATGGCGACTCTGCAGAAGTTCAAGCTCTTTGCCGCCCAGTGTGGCGTCGCCCCGAGCCCCACGCGCAGCCCGGGAGCGAGCCCCGTCGTCCAGCTCCGCCGCCAAAGCCAGCAGAAGACCACCCTGCGGATGCTCTTCACTCGCGGCGGAGGCATCGGGGCACGGGGGGTTGATGCGATCGAGCCGAGGAGAAGCTTCGACACGCCCGAAGCGGGCCGTGAGAAGAAGAAGAAGAGTGCGAGCGGACGCACTCTGAAGGACCTGTTCGTGTCGCCCCCGCCAAGCCCGGAAAGAGATGACGATGGAAGTGGAGGCGCCAGAGGAAATGGACGTGGTGGGGAGGATCTGTTTCCTTTCCATGCGGGCAGTCTAGGCGGCCTGATTGCTGGGCCGAGTTCCCGAGGCCGGTCTTCATGGGGTTGCGGTTCAGGTCGCTGATGCTCAGGAAGGCTTGGCGTCCCACGCTGGAAACAATACCCGAGTGATATGCACACGCGGATCGAAAATTTTGCTATGAATCGTGACAGGGGCCACCGTTTGAGTGGCAGATCAACTTGTTCTTCCCACTCATTCGCTAGACTCCCATCTCGATCTTTTCTTTGTGATTCGCGTCGCATATTTCTGTTCGGTCTCATGTTAATGCAGACGAGATTTTAATGAAATCAATCGCCATGAGTTTTGCAAACTATCGTATCGTAAGTTACATTGTCGTCGTATTGTCCATCAGTTAAAATTGTCGTCCGTCAGGGCCTTACGATGTCGCATTATAGGAGAGTCCGAGGTAACCCTATCCAAAGAGCCAGAGAGAAAAGGACCGAATACTAATAGTCGACAGCCCAAAGATTGTAGCTCTACAGTCCAGGCAATTCGCCGTTCGACGGCACGGCCTTGAAGAACGAGACGTTGGAACAGTTCAGCCGCGTTGCGAATGAGCAGGCCGCCCAGAGCCACTACCAATGCCATCTCCACTACAACCATCAAAACCTGAAAAAGGCCACCGTTCGAGTTCGATTCCGACCCATTTTTTCCAGCCGAAACTGAGGGAAGTCTCTCTCGGAAACTGTCGAGATTACGGAGGAGAGGGAGAGAGCTATATTGTGTAATAAAAGTAGTGAAGGATCATTACAAGAACCAAAGTGTGACGAGTAAGATGAGTATTGATGCAGTGAAAAGGGGTGTAAAATCCTAAAGAATATAGAATCAAATCTAATATCATTGCGGCTCTGTTTGTTTTCTTTAAAATGTTTTCCGAAAAATTGTTTTCCTAAATTTCTGGTCAAGTGGCCAGGAAAAACATTTTTGGACAACAGAAATTACTCTTCTAAAACTGGGGAAAATGACTTCCCCTTTTTGAGAAAAGGAAATTATTTTCCTCATCTTTCTCGCGCAACCTAGGGCTTCTTCGTCTCGTTCCTCGTCTCAGGAGCTCCTCCTCCTTTGCCGCCTCGCGCTTCTCTTCTAGATAGCAAAGCAAAGAGGATGCCCCGTCATCACTCTGGCTTTGAGTCATCCTTCACAGGCCCAATTCGATCATCGCTTGACTTGCTGAAGTTTCACGTCCATCGGTTCTCTAAAGTCTGAATTCCAGATCCAGGTCGATCTCCACTCCCTCATCTCTGAGTAATTTTCTTATTTCTAGTGCAACTGTGTCTTCATTCACGTCAAATCAAATGTGCTTGTTGATTATTGTCGTACCTCACTTGCTTTGGCGGGGGTCAAGTTCAGTGGATTGATGATTTAGTTTCTGTTGCTTTTAAGGACAGTCAGGTATCGTTTTGGTGGGTTGGGTTCATGTCCACTTCGTTTGCTCATTGATTTATGGTCTGGGGTGGTTTCTGGTAATAGTGAAACTTTTTATCGGGGGAAGCTACTGAAAGCGTTTGTTCATCGTACTTTTAGGCGTTCATATAATTAAAGGTCAAAATATGTCTGTGGGTTGTGTTTGAGTTGAGTGAGAGGTGAAGAGGGTTTGAAGGCTGAAGTCTTTGGGCTTTATATTTGTTGTGATTGCGATGTTACTTTCTACTCTGTGGAGAGGGCAAGGACTACATGAGGGAATTGCAAGGCGTTGGTGGGAATTGCTTTGAAGTGGCTGAAACAGAGAGGGGAGCTGCTGATATTTGTTGATATAAATAAAAAAGTAGCGAGAAGTTCGCGGGGAGTTTCAGGTTGCCCTAGAGTGCGAAGATGGATCGGGTTAGGCCTCGGTGGAGAATGAAGTGCTCCCTGTCATTGTTCCAAAGGTGGAGGAGAAGAAGCCTGAGGTCAAGGCCATTGCAATCTCCGGTTGCGAGTTGGTGAATTTATAGTCCTCGTTGCAACTTGTGTCTATACATAAAGTGTCTCTATGTATATGCTGTGTTCTGTAGGCGTTTGTGTGTCTGAGTTGGCAGTCTCAGTCCTCTTGCGTCTGATATGGCCATTTTGTAACTGTCATGACTTTCTACTGGTCATTGGATTCGATGTTATGATTTCCTAACATCTGTTAAATGTGATATTGGTTCCTCAAAGTATTGTTTCCCCTCTTTTTCTGTGGTATCGATTGATAGTTTTGTTCTTGAGATGTTGCTTATTTTGATGTGATTAGAATTGCTATGATGACGATGCACCGCCTTAGCATACTGCTTTTCCAAACAGGAGTTCAATTAGTTCATTCTTTTCGTGATGTTCCATGGAAGGATCCCTCAAAAAATGTAAGTGCCGTACTGTGCACATTGTGATCATTTTTCCAACTGGGTTTGGGGGTGCCTGTAACATGCATTGAGATGAGCTAGTGACTTTTGAGATGAAACCAGGCTTGAAACCATATTTCTCCTTTTGAGCTCAGCACGAGGTGCAGGTTTCCTTCTACGTCAGTCTATCAAATTTATCAAATAACAACACCAGATATCCCAACAAGTTTTCTTTCGAAGGCAGATAATTTATCAAGTACTCAGTTCATGTGCATTAGCTATTAGCGCCAGAGTCCGGGTCCATCGAGGCTGGCCTAGGTCCCTAGTGGTTGGGACTAAGAAATCCTGGCTTTTGCCACTAAGACCTTAATGCTTGGGCTTGGGAATCTCAGTGTCTAGGCCCATGTCCCCTGAGGCTGAGACCAGTCCTCGATGCTGAGCTAGGATCCTGAGCACTTAGAAATAATCTATGGATTAATTCTATCACACAAGTAGTGTATGTCTTTTTAGGAAAATAAAACAACTTTCCTTTATTAAACAGTGAAAAATATTGCTTAGCTCATTTTCAAGTTTTAGCCATTAATAGGAAAATGTTATCATTTCCTAAAAAATAACTTTTTGGAAAGGATTTTCTAGAAATGTCACATTTTTAATGAAATAAACTAAGCTTAGATATTGTGGGTGTGTGCTTTGAGAAATGACTAAATAGAAGCTGGTGGATTTATAATGATCCAATTTAATGAGGTAAGGGAGTAAATTTCAGGGTGTTGTAACAAACTTTTAGGATAGTAAAAGGGTACGTACATAAATAGTTTTACCCTCTAGTTGTGCATGTAAAATTGGAATTCACAATGAGAGTCCACTGATGTAATGGCATCTTAAAAATTTTGAAGTAAATTTTAGTTGTGTTCTAGTGAGAATGTCACTAGAAAGGGTGACGTCTTGAGAAAGAAAAAGCACTCGCATGCCAACTAAAAATCACGAGGCTCCTTATTAAGTGGACAATACAATTAGTGAGGTTAGGATATTATAAGGACCACAACCTAACGATGGCCGCCCTCGTCAACCAACTTAAAAAATAATAATCTTAAATCTATTACACTTTTACCAATTCAGTTCTTTATTTTTTAATTGTACTAATTGAGCTTTCAACTTTTTCATGTTTTATCTATTGAGTCAATCCAGTCAATTTTGACCGAAAATCGCTGATATGTATAATGGTTATGTATGTAATATGTAATATGCCAAACATTGATAATTTTTAATAATATTTTATTTTTTATTTTTCCTTTCTTTATTTTTTCTTTTTTCCCTTCTTTTTTTCTTTTCCTTTTTTCCCTTTGCCAAGCCTCTCAAGCAAGGCCTGCCCCTGCTGGATTGAGCAAAAACCAAAAAGAAGAATTTTTTTGAGGGGGAAAGAAGGGTAGCCTTGCTTGAGTCTGGTGGAGGGAAAATGATAGAAAAAAAAAAGTAAAGAAGGAAAATAGAAGAAAAAAAGAAAAAGAAAAATTGAAAAATATTAAAATATTACTAAACATTGTTCATGTCAACGTTGGTCGTGCCCGATCATGCTATGTGGGATTGCCAACATTAATGTGAGTGAATTTAGGCTAAGATAAGCTGGATGGACTTAATTGATAAAATGTAAAAATATTTATAACTCAAGTGATACAATTAAAATGTTGAGAGGTGAATTGACAAAAGTGTAATAAATTTAAAATTTTATAAATGATTTTTTCGATGGTGGACTCTAACTAACAAGGACACGCGATACGTTGACATGTCATTCTTCAAAAAATAGAGAATTTCGACACATTGGGATACATTATATATTAAATGTATATTTTTATATATACATGATAAATTATTATTTTTATGATTATTTCAATCAAATTAATTTGATTTAAATTCACAAATAAATAACTAATAGAAAAGAAATTAGAATGAATTTGCACTAAAAACATTAATCTACATTTGTTAATATCATTTATTGTTTCACTTTGACAAATTCAACTATATTCCATTCAAATAATCTATGAAACTTGGTAAGGAAAAAAAATACAATCCACATTCCACTATTAAATTTAACATTTAACAATAAGTCGAAAAATGATCCATATTTCACCATCAAATATACTAAGAAGTCTTTCCCCGGTTATTATTTTTATTTTTATATATATATTTACATTTTGATCCCTCATTTATTGGAAAATTTTAAAATTGACCATGTATGTGTTGGAATCACATGTCGGAATTCTAGACTCATGTATCGGGGCATGTTGGGAGAGTTGATCATATATTAGAAAAAATCCGACACATGTTGACCATACGTTAAACTCGTGTCGGAGTGTCTGACATGGCACGAAAACTCCCGAAGAATGTCGGTGCTTTTTAGGGTGGACTTGATGATATCAATCATTGTAGTGGTTGCCATGGTGGGTTGGGGCTTGTGCAAGTAGGGCAGTCTTTCAGTTTAGTTTTCCACTTTTAAATCCAAATTTTAGTTGATTCTTTTTTATCTTAATAAGATTCTATTCATGTGCACCAACAATTATTTGTACGGTGTATGTTCATATGCAATATGATTTCCGTAGGTGCTTAACTCATTAGAGGCCTCTTTTAGTCTAATAGTATTGCTTAGCATGGAAACTCCATGCTAAGCGTACTTAGGTGATAAGGCTATTGTGATGGGTGAACTTTTAAAAAAATGCTTCATTGCACGATAAAATCACAAGATTTAGTATTGGATGGATTAACCCTAAATGAGTTAAGCTAGGACGTCATAATGACAAGAAATATGTGAATAATCCTAAACTTATTGTATTGGTATCAATTTAGTCCTAAATATTTTAACCTAATGCATATTCAATCATTTCTCCTAATTTTAGCCCGATATTACTGACATAGATACTAGCTGGCTTACGTGACATCACCGACTCTGGCATGAATAATTTTTAATAGTATTTTAATAATTTTTTAATTTTTTTATTATTTTTGATTTTTTTCTTCTTTTCCCTTCTTCTTTCTTTTGTTGGCCACCAGCCACAAGTGATAGCTGGGTTGGCCTCGCCCAGGATAGATTTGGTGAAGTCACCTTGGCTTGGTGAGGTGAGGCCGACCCTCGCCTAGGCCAGGGTGACCTTGTCGGGGCTCAACCTTACCTTGGTGAGGCTCAACATGTCTAGGCCGAATCTGGCAAGGGCAATCTTTGCTTAAGCTAGGGAAAACTTGTCGAGCGTCACCTTCACCCAAGTGATGCCCCACGAGAGTTGGTCTTGCCCAAGCCAAAAATGGCAAGGCTTACCATCACCCATAGGAGGGGGACCTCGCTTATGACATACGATGGCGAGTTAGGAAATACCGACACTCTTCAAGAGCCTTCGTGTCGTGTTGGACACTTCGGCACATGTCCAACACTCTTGGACACTCTCGGACACTTTCAAACGCTTGGTTAACATGTGTTTGAAAATCCAACATTTTATCAATTTTCTCGTCACTTCCCGACATTCGAGTCAAAATTCCGACATGCAAGGTTCCGTTATGCGATTCCAACGCGTGAGGTCAAGTTTAAATTTTTTAATAAATGATGGATCAAAATGTATATATGTGAAAAAAAAAAAAAACATTAGTAAAAATAATAAATGGAGAAAGAAGAAAAACCCAATCTTCTTTTATTTTCTTACTTTTACTTCTTGTGATATACAATTTATTCTTTAAGTTTTTTTTTCTCTCTTCTCTTCTGACACATCTAACACGCGAGTAAATGAATGTGAATTACTTATTTTTTCTCCAATTTTATGGATTATTGGAATGAAGTTGAATTTGTCAAATCGAAACAATGAATAATTTTAATAAATAGTAGATTAATGTTTTTAGTGAAAATCCATTCTAGGCTTTTTTTTTATTATTTATTTATTTGTGAACTTGAATCAAATTAATTTGATTGAAATAATTATAAAAATGATAATTTATTATGCATATAAAAATAGATAGTTAATTTCAAGTATAAAACTTTTTGTGGATATGTTTTGAATTGCGATTTCTAACTTAGGTGCTAATTATTAACGGCTAATTACATTATCAATAGGTCTAAGTAATTCTTTATATTTATTCTACTTCTTGTTAGAAGATGATGTTTTCTACTTTTGATCTTAATTGGTCAATTGCTTAATTGTAATTTAGTTTTCTAATGTCAACTATGCCATCATTTCTTAATATTTGTGTTTTTCATTAGTATTATTACTTTCGTATTTTGGCAACTTTGCTTTAAGAAATTTCAATGTCTACACTTCAGATTTACAGCTAGAACTTAATATTAGACTCCATTTGTTTTGCAAAAAATAAATGATTTGATTTTTTTCTAAAAATAAATAATCACTTATATAATTTGAAATAATTAATTAACGAAAAATATTTTCATTATCATAACAATTTATGTCTAACATTTTTATTAATGATGAAAGTAATATTTATTTATTTATTTTATTAAGCGATATAAGTGATTATTTTGAGAAAATTAATTTTTAAATTATTTATTTTTTGTAAAATAAATGAATTCGGACAGTATGTAAAAAGGTCGATGTCATGGCTGATAGATTAAGAATCAACGAAAGTGCTGAGTTTGACATTTTCAAAACGGAGATGGGGAAGGGTTGCTATTTTTCTAAGCTGTGACCGATTGCTGACGTTTGAATGCCGGAAAAAATGAATAGATTTGACATGGACATGAATATCTTAATGTCGTGATGACTCCGAGTAAGCCAGTCTTCCTTAGACTTTGGGAGGGAAGACTTTGACCCAAAAACCACGTGGACAAGCCTCCAAGCTATGGAGAAAAACAAGGAAACATAAAATCAAAGCTGGTTCCCTGACCTGTCCCTGACCTTTTTTTCCCTTCTTTCTTCGCTTTTGAAATTACTGGGAAAAGTACCAAAAAAAAGTCATAAACATATTATATTGATATCAATTCGGTTAAAATTTTTTAAACCATTTTAATATTATTACCAATTCGGTTAATCCGCTAATTTTGGTCGGTCGACGCCGACGTGACAATTTTTATGATTTTTATTTATTTTTTCAAATTATTTATTTATTTATTTTTTCCTTTTTTTTTCTGCCTTCTTCCTGGCGGTGGGTGGCGAGGGTTGCGGCCCTCGCTCGGCCTCTCCCGGGGAGCCATCGGCGAGGCGGCTTCGCCCGAATTTGGGCGAGGCCAGCCTTGCCCACGGCCTTAGGTGAGACTGAGCGGCCCTTGCCAGCCGCCGGTGAGGGTTGTGGCCCTCACTTGGCCTCGCCCAAGGTTGCGGGCAAGGTGGCTTAGCCGGGCAGGCGAGGAGTGAGGCCACCTTCGCTTGCGGCAAGGCCAAGGCGAGGCTAGCCTCACCTAGATCTAGGCTAAGCTGCCTCGCCTGTGGCCTTGGGCGAGGTCGAGCGAGGGCCGCGACCCTCGCTGGTGGCTGGTGAGGGCCACTCGACCTCGCCGATGGCCGTAGGCGAGAAGGGCCGCCGGGCGAAGCCGCCGTCGATGGCCTTGGGAGAGGCGGGCGAGGACCGCGACCCTCACCCAATGGCCGGCGAGCCTCACCTGGAGCCTCACCGGTCACCGCTAGCTAGGAAGAAGGAAAATAATAATAAAAAATTAATAAAAAAATCGAAAAAATCATAAAAAAAATCATAAAAATTGCCACGTCAATGTCCGGCCACCGGCCAATGTCCACGTCAGCGTCGGCCGGCCAAAATTGGTCAGATGGACTGAATTGATACAAATATTAAAAAGTTTAGGACTGAATTTGTCCAATTGAAAAGTTTAGAACTGAATTGGTACCAATACAATAGGTTTAGAACTTTTTTGGTACTTTTCCCTAAAATTCCAACCAAAAGCAGTTCCTGAACTGCATCGATGTGCTATGGACGATGATGTTTTATGTCCTTTTTTCCTTGTCCAGAGCAATGTGTCCCTATATCGTTTGCTTGTTTGCATTTGGATTGCTTCGCGTTCTATGCTGAATTTTACGAAAACGTTGCTGATAATAAGTACATGGAAAGGTTGGATTCATGCATGATTTGAACCTTATGTTTTCGTTTAACTATACAAGAGCCAGTATATGGCAAGGCCATATTTTAATATCCAAGCGGGCATTTACAAGTGCTAAATAGTAATGACTTTGACCATTTCGACGGTATATATAGTTACATCCTCTGGGGTGCAATTTGTCTTTCTCTACTGCCTTCACATTCTTCAGCATTGTCTCCTGGAATTAATCCACAAAATGGGCTGAGCTTTAGAGCCTCCTTGTTTAGGCAGATCAATATTATCATCGGTCTCAGAATGTTCTTATTCGACTTTGTAGTGTCTCTAGAGGTAAACCCAAAATTTGATGATCGTCGGCCAAAGAACTGCAGTAGTGGTCCAAACATAAGCTATCCTTTTTGGATTCCAAGCATTCAACAACCTTATTGTGGCTTTCCTGGCTTTGTGATAAAGTGCTACAATAGTAGGCCAATTTGTCAGATATCTCGATCTAGTTATGTCATTAAAGATATTTCGTATGGTAAGAACTCATTCAGAGTGGTGGATGAAGCCTTACTTGATGCTTGATGCCCCCCGCCCAATCTCAATTACTCTTTTCACTGCCTACTTGTTACTTTTGGTTCGGGCCAGCTTGATCTTTGCATCTTCTGCAACCGCAATGAGTCATTTTCTGTCAATTCTACAATATCTGGGGCCAAGTGTGGTCCTGGTAAAGGGAACAAATCTTTTGCCGCGATAGCTAGTAAGTGCGATTACTTGAACTGGAATAGAGCATCATGCCAGTACTTGGTGGCCGCCCTGGTTCAGATACAAAACTGGAAGGTGAATCAAAGTGTCGAGTACTTCTTGGAGGACAGTTTCGTACTGAATTGGATAGGGTACGACGGCATGAGGTGCCGAAGAAGTGGGGACAGTGCGGTTGTGAAAATAGCAAGAGTGTGTGCTATTGCCCTGATTGAACACATCTCAAACACTGTGACGAGAGTAAGGTGCTGCAAACTATTCTTAGGCTTTCACATTCTGCTCTTCTAGAAAGTTTTTTTCCCCATCTGATTTAGGTCGTCTAGAACAAATATGACCAATTTGTGAGAAAATCATATTACTGAGGGTTTTATATCAATTCGCCTGCGTTTGAGATGTATAAAATTTCAAATGATCTCTCCTGTCTGCTTTATCTTTGTAGAATTGGTTCTTTTGATCCCTTCGCCCAAAAACTTCAGTTTGATTTCTTTGGCTTTCTTAGGTGTTCCTTTCTACCGCTTGATTAACTCCATTTACTTACTTTCACTCCTCATTTCTAGTATAAGTTTAATACATCGCATGGAAAAATAAGCTACAGAGAGAACATAAGAGCGCAATCCAGCTGAAGTTGCCGATCACGTATTAGCTTGAATGTCTCAAATTGAGTTAAATTCTGAATTATTTGGGAAATATTTATAGGTCCTTTAAAAATATTCAAGGAGGAACAAATACCTTCTCAATTATTTATAATCATCTCAAGGAAACCGTCTAAAAGCTTTATTCTTTTTCCATTATCTCTGTCTCGACATTGGGTTGTCAGATATGATGGTTTCAAGATATGCAATTTTGAACGTGTAGAAGAGAATTATTTCAGAAGCCGATAGGAGAAATTGTCAGAAAAATGATACCCTCAATTATTATGTCTATTTTTCAAATGGATGCATACTTCACTGGAAGTTCATCACTTTTCTCTTCTTCCTCCTCATTTTGCTACCATTCTGTCACGCTCATCTTCCCGTGGAAGAACTAGAGAAGAAAGCCCAGGTCTGTTTGCTTACTGAGGCCAAAATGGGTAGTGCAACTTGTAAACGATCAATATCCATCATCATAAAATCAGTCAGGAATTAGTGTTTATGGGGCTTTTCTGTTTCGACCTCTTTAACATCGACGAGTCTTCAGTTCGAGCAACCGTATCTCACTCGAGCCCCTTCTGTCTCTGCTATCCGCCCCCCAAAGCTTTCCTCTTTCTAACTCTTCTTGTGCTTATTGTTCCCCTCTAAAATTCCTGAAATGGGTGTGGAGAGCTCCATAAGTTCCAAATTTTTGCTTCGCCTCATCATTAGCATTTTGACGATTATTTGTTTGGAAGACTGGCTTGCATCAGTGAGCTTGAAATATGACTGCAAGCCTGCAAAGTGCGGTGCCGTGAAAGATTTTCCCTTCCAGAACGACACTAAACCATGTTGTCCTGATGAGCTGCTGTTACTAGAACCTTTATGGGAGGACCCTGGCGATTACGATCATCAATCTCATTCGTTGATCTCAGAGTTCGAGAAAACAGGCAATGCTTGTCTTACTCCACATAAACATTTTCCTAGATTCTCCAGTGCATCTGATCGTGATAAGCATTCATTCCTAGCATTTCTCCGTGATTGCAGCAGCATCCCAAATGTAGATTTTCCATATCCTCACTCAACTTGCCCCTCTCCTGGCGCCAACCGCTCTTATGTCGCTCTTATGGATAGACCAGAACACCCACGTCTTACTCTGTCAGCGTGCGAGAGTCATGTTATTGTACCTGTTAAAAGAGCCAGAAACGATGGCGAGGAAAAAGAAAATGATGACCCCGAGCGTAAGTGGAAGCGCGGGTTTAGACTGAAATGGAATTTAACCTCCTGGGAGAGTTGTGTTAAATGCAAAACAAGTGGCGGCAAATGCGGAGGACATGATGGACGTTTTCGATGCTTCTGTTCTGATGGAAAAGAACACGCGTACACTTGCAAAAAAGGTAATACTTTTCGATTGATTCTCTGTAATAGCAACAGTTTAAATTCTCCCATGCGCTCTTCGGCGTATTTCCGGGCCGTGCTCTCTAAACTTGATATAGACTTCAAAGGAAGAGGAGGAAATTTTGGCTTCCTTGGTTTTCTATTCTCATTTCCTTTTTCCCCACGTCGGCTTCATTCACCAAGCCTTTACTTTTTTATTTATCTCTTCCGGACATTCTTTTGTAGATCTAGTGTGTGTTTGTTTTGGAAAAAATTTTAAAATGAAGGAAAATAAATTCCGTGGAAAGTATTTTTCAGAACATTGTATTTTACCTTTTTCAGATTAGAGAATTCATTTTCCTAACTTCAATAATGCATATTTTCTTCAACCGTAAATGGTTTGACTAATCATTTTCAGCAAACCAGACGCATTAAAGTTCAGAAAACTAATTCGCAGAGAATTCTTTCACTCAAACATATAGACCTTCAGTAGTTGGACGAATTCATAGCAATGTCATGTTCTTCCTTGCATCAAAGCTGAAGAACTGTGGTACAGCATCTGCAGATCTCAGATACATGGTCTTGCTGCAGTCGCTTCTGTGGATCCCAACCCTACATTAATCATATGCGCAGCTCAGTAACTAGTGAAATTATTAAGAGTGTCACTGTTTGCGTTAGCCAGTTCCAATGTGAGTGCAAATATGTGTCGAGGATTATAGATGATTACTGAATTTATGATGCAGAGGCCGGGGTATGATTCAATAAGAGAAGACACATGCACGGAAAGGAAAAACGTGAAGGGGAAAGTTTTCCGTGCGTGTGTTTGCTTATGCTTGTTGCACATCAGCTTAAAGTTTCAATTAACATTGTCGCCAACAATGCTCCATTAAGCTTAGTTCTGCAATGTCCTTGTGATATGTAACATGAGTATTTGTTCCTAAGATTTATTTTGTCAGATGATATTCAATTGATCGATAGGAGTTTATGTTAGATCAAGGAAGCCGGTGTCTGTATTCTTGTTCTATAATTTTCATGATGTGGATAGGATCTGCATTTGTGGAATTCATATCTGACGCAAATGCCATCTTTTGGCACATCTTTGCTGCAGGAGACGACGCACCTTTGAGGATTGGATTAGGTCAGTCCAAACTTTATCATGGGGGACATTATACAATCCTTTGAGTATATGTCGGTGCATTAAGCATGTCTTGTGATTGCAAAAAAATGTGGTCAACACATAATTTGAGTACAATTACGATGCAAGAGCACAATGACACCCTTCGTACATTTGGGAACGCCTCACAGTCAAAAGTTTTCCTGAAATTTTCCATTTCCTCTACCTGCCACTTATGCAATTCTAATGGAACTTTTGTTCTTCAGGTTGTGGATTTGGTGCCTTGGCCAGTATTTTTCTCTGTTCATGCATCTACAAGATCCGGCACAAAGAACAGCATTGCTTCTCAATATTCCGCTCAAGACACGCTTCTTCCGATTCTTCCTTGAAAGCAGATGTTGAAGTGGGCAATGTATACTTCGGGGTCTCCATTTTTACTGAAGCCGAGCTTGAAGAAGCTACTAACCGTTTCGATTCTGCCCGGGAGCTCGGAGATGGAGGTTTTGGAATTGTGTACTATGGTAAGACTTCAACGAAAGAGGCTAATTAGGCAGCCTGCATATAAATGGCGAGAAATTCTAGAAACAACTAGGAATCTAAGAGGGCCATTCTCTATTTTCTTGAACAGGCAAACTTCAAGATGGCCGGGAAGTAGCTGTTAAGCGTCTATACAAGCACAACTATCAGCAGGTGAAGCAGTTTGTGACTGAAGTCGAAATCCTAAGTCGCTTGCGCCACAAAAACCTCGTCTCTTTATATGGCTGCACTTCGCGGCACAGCCGTGAACTCCTACTGGTCTATGAGTACATTGCAAACGGCACAGTAGCTGATCATCTGCATGGGGAGCGAGCGAAGCAGGTCTCTCTCCTGTGGCCTACTCGTATTAGCATCGCCATAGAAACGGCCACCGCATTGGCTTACCTTCATGCATCTGACACCATCCACCGTGACGTGAAGACTAATAACATCCTCCTTGACAATAACTTCAGCGTCAAAGTAGCAGATTTTGGCCTTTCTCGGCTGTTCCCCAATGATGTGAGCCACGTGTCAACCGCTCCTCAGGGGACGCCAGGTTATTTGGATCCCGAGTACCATCAATGTTACCAGCTCACGCAGAAGAGTGATGTCTACAGTTTTGGGGTTGTGTTATTGGAACTAATATCGTCCATGCAGGCGGTCGATATAAGCCGAGACAGGAATGAGATTAATTTGGCCGACTTAGCAACTAGCAAGATACGGAACCATGGGTTCCACAAATTGATCGATCCAAATTTGGGGTTTGAGTCAGATCCCGAAATCAATAGGATGATCAGGGCTGTGGCCGAGCTGGCTTTCAGGTGCTTGCAACAGGACAAGGACGTAAGGCCCTCCATGGAGACTGTCCCGGAGGAGTTGAAGGCAATTTCGAGTGGGACACATGAACCCGGCAAGTCGAAGGATGTGAGCTATGATAACAGCACCGATCAAAGCAAGAACCCGCCTCCTTCGCCAGAATGTGACAATGTGGAGCTGTTGAAGAATGTGAAGTCGCTGACTTCACCTGTTTCCGCGACTCAAAAATGGGGAAGCAGTGGTAGTTCTTATGTACGTAGTGGTTAAGTATGTAGTCTTATGTGTTCTCTCCTGCAAATTTCCCTCGTCCATCTTGGTTTGCTTGTATGTGGGTAATGGTTTCTAGCTAATATTATATACAATGTAGATGATATATAGCAGTCGATCGAGTTTTCCATTTTGGTCTTCATTTTTCTGCTTCAACATGTCAGCACTTCTGTTGAGGCTGGAGGAGGATTCGATGTCAATACTACGTAGTAAAGAGCACTTTTCTAGAGCATACATAAAGGATTGTACACATACTTGCCAGTGTCCCTCTTTATCACGACATTTCGGGCGCATGAAGAGTTTTCCCAGATCAGGGTCGAAACATTGAGACTTGGGATGATTTTCTCACAACAGCTTACAAGATTATCAGATTTGCTCCTTAAAAGACGCCGGAAGTCATGTCAAGTCTCATCCTAGAAACAGGCCTTGGATAATACATGATAACTCGATCTTTGTGGGAGTCTAGTGATTAAGTTCCTTCACCTTTGAACTTGCAAAGCGAGAGTTTCGCGCGGCAATAGATGCATCGGGGAAGGAACTTGTCATATTCTATTTGTTGAGGTGGTTTCACAGACATCATATATGGAAATGGAAATCCAAACCATCATCTATCGTATTGGACATGTCACAAGGAAGGCTTATCCTCACTCGGGCTAATCTGCACAAGTAAAGTATGAGAGATTTTTCTGCGGAGGCCCGACTTTTCTCACCCTTTTCACTGTTTTCTCCCCTACGTTCCAAAAGCACAAGCCTCAGCATTCTGCGGTCAAAAAGTCGGGATGACCAGAAGCTTTTTCCACCATCAGCTCATCAGTTTCATCGCGAAAATCGTCAAACTAGCCTTTAACTTCAAGTCTGCATTCTCACTCAATACTCTCTCTCTCTCTCTCTCTCTCTCTCTCTCTTTCAGTGCGTTTCTTTTGCGTTCAAAAGTCATTCTTTCTTTGAGAATTGTGAAAGACGATTTTTGAAAAGAAAAAGGGAGATCATCCACCAAGAACACGAAGAAAAAAGATTGCAAAGTCGCGCGGGTTCTCCAGCGCATGATGATCCCTTTATCATGCTCTCAAGCAATCAAAATCATCCTCCAGGACACTGTAGTAATATTTCATTCAAATTTCAAAAGCACTGAAACCCAAGTATCCATAGCGAGGCATATATAAGGAGTTCCCGAAAAACAGAGCATCCTCAGGAAGAAAACAGAGCACGGAAAATATGGCGACTCTGCAGAAGTTCAAGCTCTTCGCCGCCCAGTGCGGCGTCGCCCTGAGCCCCACGTGTAGCCCGGGAGCAAGCCCCGTCGTCCAGCTCTGCCGCCAGAGCTAGCAGATAACCACCCTGCAGATGCTCTTCACTCACGGCGGAGGCATCGGGGCATGGGGGGTTGATGCGATCGAGCCCAGGAGAAGCTTCGACACGCCCGAATTGGGCGTGAGAAGAAGAAGAAGAGCGCGAGCGGACGCACTCTGAAGGACCTGTTCGTGTCGCCCATGCCAAGCCCGGAAAGAGATGACGATGGAAGTGGAGGCGCCAGAGGAAATGGACGTGGTGGAGAGGAGCTGTTTCCTTTCCATGCGGGCAGTCTAGGCGGCCTGATTGCCGGGCCGAGTTCGTGAGGCCAGTCTTCGTGGGGTTGCGGTTCAGGTCGCTGATGCTCAGAAGGCTTGGCGTCCCACGCTCGAGACAATACCCGAGTGATATGCACATGTGGATCGAAAATTTTGCTGTGAATCGTGACAGGGGCTGCCGTTTCGAGTGGCAGATCAACTTGTTCTTCCCACTCATTCGCTAGACACCCATCTCGATCTTTTCTTTGCAATTTGCATTGCATATTTCTGTTCGGTCTCAAGTTAATGCAGATGAGATTTTAATGAAATCAATCGCCATGAATTTTGCATACTATGGTATCGTAAGTTACATTGTCGTCGTATTGTCAATCAGTTAAAATTGTTGTCCATCAGGGTCTTACGATGTCGCATTATAGAAGAGTCCGAGGTAACCCTAGCCAAAGAGCCAGAGAGAAAAGGACTGAATACTAATGGTCAATACTCAATAGTCCAAAGATTGTAGCTCTACAGTCCAGGCTATTCGCCGCTCAACGGCACAGCCTTGGTGCACGAGACGTTGGAACAGCTTGGTCGCCACCCAGAACCTTTACCAATGCCATCTCCACCATAACCATCAAAACCTGAACATGACCACCGTTCGAGTTCGATCCCAAACCATTTCTCCTAGCCGAAACTGAGCGAAGTCTCTGTCGAAAACTGTCGAGATTACGGAGGAGAGGGAGAGAGCTATATTGTGCAATAAAAGTAGTGAAGGATCATTACAAGAACCAAAGTCTTGACAAGTAAGATGAGTATTGATGCTGTGAAAAAGGGTGTAAAATCCTAAAGAATATAGAATCAAATCTAATATCATTGCGGCTCTGTTTGTTTTCATTAAAATGTTCTCCAAAAAATGATTTTCCTAAATTTCTGGTGTTTGGGGCTTGAAAAATCAAGTGGCCAGGAAAATCATTTTTGGACAACAGAAATTAATCTTCTGAAAATCGGGAAAATGACTTCCCCTTTTTATAAAAAAGGAAATTATTTTCCTCATCTTTCTCACGCAACCTAGGGCTTCTTCGTCCCGTCCCTCGTCTCAAGAGCTCCTCCTCCTTTACCGCCTTGAGCTTCTCTTCTAGATAGCAAAGCAAAGAGGATGCCCCATCATCACTCTGGCTTTGAGTCATCCTTCACAGTCCCAATTCGATCGTCGCTTGACTTCCAGATCTAGCTCAACTGTGTCTTCATCCACGTCAAATCAGATGTGCTTGTTGATTATTGTGGTACTTCACTTGCTTTGGCGGGGGTTAAGTTCAGTGGATTGATGATTTAGCGGGTGTTTGGCAAATTTTTGTTTTTGTTTTCGGAACACAATTTTTGTTCTTTTGTTCCGGAGAATAAAAAAAAAAAAAAACAGAAACATATTTGTTTACACTTTTTTTTCTCGAGAACAAATTTGGAATAAAAAAAACAAATAGAAAAACTATTTTTATTTCCTAGAAACACTTTCAAGAAATACTTTTTTTTTTTCATTTTTCTTCTTTTTTTCTCTTTCTTTTTCTTCTTCTTTTCTTCTTCTTCTTCTTCTTCTTCTTCCTTTTGCGGTCACCGGCCTTGGCCATGGTCGGCGTCGGCGCGATCGGCCGGATGAGGGTTGGCAACCTCGCCGAGTGTCGCCGACCCCCGGGAGAGGCCAAGCCAAGGTGAGGCTCATCGGCCCAAGCCTCGCTGTGGCCGCATGAGGCTCGGCCTCGCCGAGCCACCTCCAGGACGGCGTCGCCTAGCGGTGGCTCGGCGAGGCCGAGCCTCACATGGGCATAGTGAGCCATGGCCTCCCCAGCCGGCGTGAGGCTGGGCCTTGCCAGGCCAGGGCGAGGCCGAGCCTCATCGGTGGCTGGCGAGGCTCACCGGGCCGGGCGAGGCCGAGTCTCGCCGGACGTCGCCCAGCCCAGTCGCCGACGATCGGCCAAAGAAAAACGAAAAAAGGAAAAAGAAAAAAAGGAAAAATATAATAAAAATATTAAAAATTTAAAAGAAACAAAAAAATTATACAAGTTTGCCAAACGTATTTATGTTCTTTTTCTATTACATGAACGGAAATTTTGTGCAATTATCAAACACATTCTTTTGTTCAAAATTGTTCCCCGGAATAGAAATAGTTTTTTCTATTTCTATTCCCGGAACAATTTTTGAACAAAAACATTACCAAACACACTCTTAGTTTTTATTGCTTTTAGGGACAGTCGGGTATCGTTTTGGTTGGTTAGGTTCATGTCCATTTCGTTTGCTCATTGATTTATTGTCTAGGGTGATTTCTGGTAAGAGTGAAACTTTTTATCCGGGGAAGCTACTGAAAGCGTTTGTTCATCGTATTTATAGGGCCTTCATACTATTAAAGGTCGAAATATGTCTGCGGGTTGTGTTTGAGTTGGGTGAGAGGTTAAGAGGGTTTGGAGGCTGGAGTGTCTGCGCCTTATATTTGTTGTGATTGCGATGTTACTTTCTACTCCATGGAGAGGGCGAGGACTACATGAGGGAATTGCAAGGCATTGGTGGGAATTGCTTTAAAGTGGCTGAAACAGAGATGGGGAGCTGATATTTGTTGATATAAATAAAAAAGTAGCGAGAAGTTCACGGGGAGTTTCAGGTTGCCCTAGAGTGCGAAGATGGATCGGGTTAGGCCTCGGTGGAGAATGAAGTGCTCCCTGTCATTGTTCCAAAGGTGGAGGAGAAGAAGCCTGAGGTCAGGGCCATTGCAATCTCCGGTTGAGAGTTGATGAATTTATATAGTCCTCGTTGCAACTTGTGTCTATACATAGAGTGTCTCTACGTATATGATGTGTTCTGTAGGGGTTTGTGTGTCTGAGTTGGAAGTCTCGGTCCTCTTGCGTCTGATATGGCCATATTGTAACTGTCGTGACTTTCTACTGGTCATGGGATTCGACGTTATGATTTCCTAACTTCTGTTAAATGTGATATTGGTTCCTCAAAGTATTGTTTCCCCCCTATTTCTGTGGTATCGATTCATAGTTTGTTTTTGAGATGTTGCTTATTTTGATGTGATTAGAATTACTATGATGACAATGCACCTCCTTCGCATACCGCTTTTCTAGACAGGAGTTCAATTAGTTCATTCTTTTCGTGATGTTCCATGGAAGGATCCCTCCAAAAATGCAAGTGCCGTACTGTGCACATTGTGATCATTTTCCAACTGGGTTTGGGGGTGCCTGTAACATGCATTGAGATGAGCTAGTAACTTTCGAGATGAAACCAGGCTTGAAACCATATTTCTCCTTTTGAGCTCAGCACGAGGTGCAGGTTTCCTTCTGCTTCAGTCTATCAAATTTATCAAATAACAACACTGGATATCCCAACAAGTTTTCTATTGAAGGCAGATAATTTATCAGGTACTCGGTTCACGCGCATTAGCTATTAGTGCCAGAGTTCGGGTCCACCGAGGCTGGGCCCAGGTCCCTAGGTGGTTGGGACTAAGAAATCCTGGCTTTTGCTACTAAGACCCCAGCCCTTGGGCTTGGGAATCTCAGTGGCCAGGCCCAAGTCCCCTGAGGCTGAGACCCAGTCCTTGATGCTCGAGCTGGGATCCTCAGCACTCAGAAATAAAGGAATCTTCTATCACAAGAATAGTGCATATCTCTTTAGAAAATAAAACAAGTTTCCTTTATTAAACAATGAAAAATATTTTTTAGCTCATTTTCAAGTTTTAGCCATTGATAGGAAAATATTGTCATTTCCTAAAAAATAACTTTTTGGAAAGCATTTTCTAGAAATAAACTGAGCTTAGATATTGTGGGTTTGTGCTTTGAGAAATGACCAAATAGAAGCCGGTGGATTTATAATAACCCAATTCAATGAAGTAAGGGAGTAATTTTCAGGGCGTTGTAATGAACTTTAGGATAGTAAAAGGGTACGTACATAAATAGTTTTACCCTCTAGTTATGCATTTAAAATTGAAATTCACAATGAGAGTCCGCTGACATAATGGCATCTTAAAACCAGTGAACTAAATTTTGGTTGTGTTCGAGTGAGAATGTCACTAGAAAGGGTAACGACTTGAGAAAGAAAAAGCACTCACTTGCGTAAATAATAATCACGAGGCTCCTTATTAAGTGGACAATACAAATAGTGAGGTTAGGATATTATAAGGACCACTATCTAATGACGGTTGCCTTTAAGGCAACCTAAAAAAAAAAAAATTTTTTTTTTTTAAATCTATTACACTTTTACCAATTTAGTTCTTTATTTTTTAATTATATCAATTGAGCCCTCAACTTTTTTATGTTTTATCTATCGAGTCCATTCAGTCAATTTTGGTAGGAAATTACTGACGTGTATACTAGTTGTCATATGTAATATGGCAAGACATTTAATATTTTTAATAATATTTTTATTAAATTTTCATTTTTTTTTCTTTTTCCTTTCTTTAATTTTCCTTTTTTCCCCCTTTTCTTTCTTTTTTTTATTTTTTTTTCTTTCCTTTGCCGAGCCTCTCAAGCAAGGGCCGCCCCTGCTAGATTGGGCAAAAAAATCAAAAAGAAGAATTTTTTTCAAGGGGGAAATCAAAAGGGTAGCTTGCTTGAGGTTGGTGGAGGGAAAAATGATAGAAAAAAAAAAGTAAAGAAGGAAAATAGAAGAAAAGAAAAAATACAAATTAAAGAAGAATAAAAATAAAAAAAAATTAAAATATTACTAAACATTGTCCATGTCAACACCGGCCATGCCCGATTGTGCTATGTGGGACTGCCAACATCCATGTGAGCGAATTTAGGCTAAGAAAAGTTGGATGGACTTAATTGACAAAATGTAAAAATGCTTAGAACTCAAGTGATACAATTAAAATGTTGAGAGTTGAATTGACAAAAGTGTAATAAGTTTAAAATTTTATAGATGATTTTTTCTATGGTGGACTCTAAGTAGCACTGACATGACCATGCAATACACCAACATGTTATTCCTCAAAAAATAAAAAATTCCAATACATTAAAACACATTGTATATTAAATGTATATTTTTATATATACATAATAAATTATCATTTTTATGATTATTTTTTTATTTGAAATTCAAATTCTCAAATAAATAAATAATAAAAAAGAACTTTGAATGAATTTGCACTAAAAACATTAATCAACCATTTTTTAAAATTATTTATTTTTTTAATTTGACAAATTCAACTTTATTCCATTCAAATAATTCATGAAACTTGGTAAGGGAAAAAAAATCCACATTCCACTATTAAATTTAACATTTAACGATAAGTAAAAAAAAAAAAATCCACATTTCACCATCAAATATAATAAGAAGTCTTTCCCCATTTATTATTTTTATTATTTTTTTATTTTTTACATATTTACATTTTGACCCATTTATTTATTGGAAAATTTTAAAATTGACCTCGTATGTATCGGAATCACATATTGGAATTTTAGACTCACATTTCGGAGCATGTTGGGAGAGTTGATCATGTGTCAGGAAAAAACCGACACATGTTGATCACGTGTAAGATAGGTGTCGGAGTGGTCGATTCGACACGAAGGCTCCCGAAGAGTGTCGATGTTTTTTTGGACTACTTGACAATATTAATCATTGTAATGGTTGCCACGGTGGGTTGGTTTTTCCACTTTTAAATCTAATTTTTAGTTGATTCTTTTTTAATTTAATAAGATTCTATTCATGTGCACCAACAATTATTTGTACGGTGTATATTCATATGCAATATGATTTACGTAGGTGCTTAACTCATTAGAGGCCTAATAGTATTGCTTAGCATTGAAACTCCATTCAAGCGTACTTAGGTGATAAAGCTATTATGATGGGTGAACTTCTAAAAATATGCTTCGTTGCACGATAAAATCACAAGATTTAGTATTGGATGGATTAACCTTGAATGAGTTAAGATATGATGTCATAATGATGGGAAATGTGTGAAGAGTCCTAAACCTATTTAGTCACAGATCTTTCAACCTAATGCTTATTCAATCATTTCGCCTAAGTTTAGCCCAATATTGCTAATGTAAATATCAACCGACTTACGTGACACCATTGGCTCTAACATGGATAATTTTTAATAGTATTTTAATAATTTTTTTTTATTTTTTTTTTTCCCTTCTTCTTTTTTTGTTGGCCATTGGCCACAAGTGATAACTGGGCTAGCCTTGCCCAAGATGATTTGGTGAGGTCACCCTGGCTTGGTGAGGTGAGGTGGACCCTAGCCTAGGCTAGGGCAATCTTGTCAAGGCTTGCCCTTGCCTTGGCGAGGCTCAACAAGTCTAAGCTAAATTGGCGAGGGCAATCTTTGCTCAAGCTAGGGCAAACTCGCTGGGTGTCACCTTCATAGAGTGATGCCCCACAAGGGTTGGCCTTACCGAGGCCAAAAATGGTGAGGCTAACCATCACCCATAGGAAGGGGACCTCGCTTATGGCAGGCGACGGTGAGCTAGGAAGTATCGACACTCTTTGAGAATTTTCGTATCGTGTTGGACACTTCAACTTATCCGACACTCTCGGACATTCTCGAACATTTGGTTAACATATGTAAGAAAATCCGATATCATTTTCAATTTTCTCAACACTCCCTAACATTCAAATTGGATTTCAACATGTGAGTTTCCGATATGTGATTCCAACACATAAGGTCAATTTAAAATAAAAATCAATAAATGATGGATCAAAATGTATACATGTGAAAAAAAATAGTAAAAATAATAAATGGGAAAGAAGAAAACTCAGTCTTCTTTTCTTTTTTAACTCTTATTTCCCATGATATACAATTTATTCTTCAATTTTTTTTTCCTATTCTCTTTTGATACGTCCTAGCACACGAGTCCAAAATGTAAATTACTTTTTTTCTCCAAGTTTATAATTTATTAGAATGAAGTTAAATTTGTCAAATTGAAACAATGAATAATTTTAATAAATAGTAGATTAATGTTTTTAGTGTAAATTTATTCTAGGCCTTATTTTATTTATTTATTTATTTGGGAATTTGAATCAAATTCATTTGATTGAAATAATTATAAAAATGATAATTTATTATATATAAAAATAGACATTTACTATACAACATGTTTTAATATGTCGAAATTCTCTGTTTTTTTTTAGAAATGATGTGTCAATGTGTCGCGTCGCATCGTATCGCATGTTAGTATTGGTACTACTTAGACTGCGAGCCTAGCCTAGCCATGGCTAGTGGTTAGCGATCTTCAGTGGCCAATGGCCGGTCACCAGCAAAAGGAAAAAGAAAAAAAAATAAAGTAAAAAATGGAAAAAAAAATAAATTATTAATAAAAACTGTCCATGTCAATGCTAGTGGTGTCGTGTAGGTTGATTGGCATTTATCTTAGCAATATTTGGCCAAAATTTATTGGAAGGGCTAAAATGGCACTAGGTGAAAAGGTGCATGATTACATTGATATCATTAAAATGTTTATGATTAATTTGACACAAATATAATAAGTCTAAAATTTTGTTGACACTTTTTCCTCATGGTGGCCACCCTGATTTTCATAAACACAATCATATCTATTTGCGCTAAACAATTATTTCGCATAGTATATATTAATCTCCAATGTTGAAATCGGTGGTTATCAAACAAAAGGATCCGATATATAGAATCTCATTATGTCTCATCTTTATCTTATCCTATCCTATTTGACCAAATAATTCAGGCTGCCAAGTATCGCGAAAGAGTGTATAACTAAAAAGTAGATGAAATACTACAAGCGTGCAAATGAAGAAAGGAAAAAAAAAGAAAAAAAAAGAAGGAAGAAAAAACCCACTTTGACACCTTTCTCAATAAGGAACATGGCCACATTGGCATTTCTCGTCAATTAAATTTGACAAAATTAACAAACGGATTTGATTGCATCCATTTGACTAATTCTAAACTTTATTTTAAGTTTTTAAAATTTTAGAATTCAAATGCGCCTCCACAATAAGTTCTTAAAACTTCTAGTACACTTTCTTCCTTAAAAGGAAAATTATTGAAAAAATCCAAAATCAATGTCAATATGCCAATTCAATCATAACTTTTTTTTTTTTTTTTTTTTTTTGCTAATTAAGTCCTCAACCACCAACTTTAATAATAAAATATAAATAAATAATTTGAAAAAATATTAAAGTATTAGTAAAAATTGTCTATATCAATGTCGATTGACGGTTGGTGTCCACGTTAACATTAATCCGCAAAAATTGATCAGATTAATTAAATTGATACAAATATAAAAGATTTATGATTCAATTTACAAAAAAAAAAAATATTTAGGACGGAATTAATATAATTGCAATAAGTTTATGATTTTTTTTGATAATTTTTCCTCTTAAAATATCAACAAATGTCTGCTGCTTTACTGGATAAAAGGACCTTTGGCGGAAATTACAATTTTAATCCCTTGGAAATATTTCCCTTTTGGTCCTTGTCTTATTGGCCTGTGGACAATCAAAGTCATTCGGTCAAAAGTTGGGTTTGAATATTCCCGCAAATTATTGAATCCCGACGTAAGAAACGTTATCCTATAGTTTGTGCTACTGTGCGTTTAGAAATATCTAGTATTAGTTTCCGTTTCAAATCAGTTCTCTTGCAGATTGCAGAACGCAGCCAAACGAGCAATTTTCCTGCTTTGGAGTATCCAGTCGAGGAAGCGTTTTGACTTGCTGCATCAGAAGGGAGAGAATTCCGGAGGACAGCCGGAAGAAGTACGCAGATCAGATGTCGAGGTGATCTCTGTCTCTCTCTGTCTCTCTCTGTCTCTGTCTCTCTGCCTCGGCGATGAATTGGATATGACCACATCGATCAAAAGCTACTACTTCTTGAGTTCTGATTCTATTTGTATAGGAAGCTCAAACAAGACCTGTTCAGCATCGACCACAAGACTGGCCTTTGCGCCAAAAATAGGGAAGCTATTTTCCGATTTCTTTCCGAAGCTCCCTCATCGTCTGTTGGAAGAACAATTAATAGCGCTGTTACAGGCATGTAGGACCAAGAAACAACTTCATCAAATCCATGCGCAGGTTGTCTGTCATGGCCTTGAACGAAACCATTATGTCGCTCCCAAAATCATCACAACTTGTGCTCAGCTCAAGGAAATGGGACACGCCCATAAAGCCTTCGACCACATTATCGACCCGAATGTTTCACTCTGGAACGCCATGTTCAGGGGGTACTCTCAAAATGAATTGAACAGGGAGGTCGTTCGTTTGTTCAGTCAAATGAGAAGCATGGGCGTGATGCCTAATTGCTTCACTTTCCCTGTTGTGCTTAAATCCTGCGGCAAGATCAACGCTTTGACGGAAGGCCAGGAAGTGCATTGTTTTGTGATAAAGTCCGGTTTTAAAGACGACCCTTTTGTAGGTACAACCTTGATTGAAATGTACTCAACCGGGGGAAAAGCTGGTACTGCTTACAAGGCCTTTGGCGAGATGCTCGAGAGGAATGTCGTTGCATGGACCTCGATGATCCATGGGTACATCTCGTGTGGAGATGTAGGTTCAGCGAGGCATCTGTTCGACTTGGCTCCTGAACGTGACATAGTGTTGTGGAACACCATGATCTCCGGTTATATTGAAGCTGGGGACATGGCGGCAGCATGGGAGCTCTTCAATGCCATGCCCAATCGGGATGTGATGTCGTGGAACACTATGTTAAATGGTTATGCTAATAATGGTGATCTAGATGCTTGTGAAATGATGTTTGAAGAGATGCCTGAACGGAACATTTTCTCATGGAACGGCTTGATTGGAGGATATGCCCTCAATGGCAATTTCTTTCAAGTCTTGGCTACTTTCAAGAGAATGTTAATTGAAGGCACTGTAAGCCCAAACGATGCCACTCTAATGACTGTTTTGTCTGCGTGCGGTAGACTAGGAGCTCTTGATTTGGGTAAGTGGGTACATGTATATGCCAAGAGCCATGGATATGGCGGGAATACATATGTTGTCAATGCTTTGATTGACATGTATGCAAAATGCGGGATGGTAGAGAATGCCCTTTATGTGTTCATCAATATGAGCACGAAGGACTTGATTTCTTGGAATACCGTAATAAATGGTTTGGCAATCCATGGCCGTGGGGCTGACGCCTTGAGTTTGTTCGAGCAGATGAAACGTGCTGGAGTAAAACCAGATGGAATCACATTCATAGGTGTCTTGTGTGCCTGCACGCATATGGGAATGGTTGCAGATGGTTTCTCGCACTTCCAGTCCATGATCGATGATTACTCGCTTGTGCCTCGAATGGAGCATTATGGCTGCATGGTCGATTTGCTTGCTCGAGCTGGACTTTTGGTCCAGGCTGTTGAATTTGTGAACAAGATGCCCGTAAAAGCCGATGCTGTAATCTGGGCTACCTTGCTCGGAGCCTGCCGGCTACATAAAAATGTTGACTTGGCTGAAGTAGCCCTCCATCAGTTAAGTGAACTTGAACCAGGAAATCCCACCAATTACGTTACGCTTTCGAATATATACAGGGATGTCGGAAAGTGGAAGGATGTGGCAAGATTGAAAGCTGCAATGAAAGATACCGGGCGTAGAAAACTTCCTGGATGTAGCTTGATTGAGGTCAATGATGTTATTGTTGAGTTCTATTCCCTGGATGAGAGGCATCCTGATAGTGATGAAATATACGAAGCCTTGGACGGTTTAATAAAACTATCAAGGTCATCTGGGTATGAATCTGACTTAACTTCGTTTGAGCAGTGAACTTACAGAAGACGAGGTACCTCTTGAATATTAGAAATATATTTGGGAGATTCTATATATTTCTCATGATTGATTTTGATTGATTGTAATTAACATTGTAATGCAACGTCACTTTAGATAGTTGTCCTCACAAACTGATTCATGTACACCTCATTTGATAATAAATGGATTATTGCATTTCTCTCTTTAGCGAAGCCTGATCTGAGAAAGCCTATAGAATCTGTTCCATGATGAATGTAACAACAACCACCGCATCAGCTGCATTTTCTCCTCTTGTCCATAGCCTTCAGTTGCCGTTTCGGCTGCTTGTTTCAAAGTAAAGAATACCAACACCAGACTTGCTGTCCTCAAATAAGCCATGCCGTGAAGTTTCATCACAAATGGCCGCTGGATGCTGCCTCACATGACATCACGCACCGCCCCATCTCGGATCTGTCACACCCTGAAAATTACAGGGATAGGAGTGACACGGCTGTTTTTCCACCCGAATGACGTAGCCTCTAACCATTTGAATCCAACTCCCAAAAGTTTCTGTCAATATAGCTCTTGTTTTATAGGTTGCTAACTAAGGGACCTGAAAATATTGAGAAAGAGAGGGATGAGCAAAAACAAGCTTAGCAAGTAACATATATCTCTTTTAAGTAGATTGAGTAGCCATTATGCATATATATAAGTATAAAGCACCACTAGATACTCATAATTCAACTCTTTAATGTACATATCAAATCAAATACAAGTTATTCATTTCAACAAAGTTTTGTACAAGTCAGAAATACACATTTAAATCCATCATCATGATTCAAATATTAATTGTCAAGTCCATTAATTAATCTCTATATAAAATTACACCAATGATCCATCCATTGATCCATCTCATAATCGACCAATCTTTTGTTCGATATCAAACCATGGTCACAACACAACACATTGTGACAATGTGACCAAAATTCATTACTTGACAAGGTCTTTACTTGTAAAATCAATAGCTCAACTTAGAAGAATATCCTAAATTCGGTATGCAACCCACCGGCCCTTCAATGGGCTCATAATGATATTGAGTGTCAAATCCGCATCCTCCAATATCTAGAAATCTAATTCATAATCTACATTTCATTTCATAAACCAATCATATAACTTTTCATAATTTAGTCAATCAAATAAAATATACTTCGTAAGACATTTTTCATAATGTTTTGAATTCCACTTCATAAGCCCTTGATGTTTTGAAATGCTTTTCATAAAAAGTTTCTCAAATTATTATAGACTCGTTCCAAAAACCAGTTCGCAAAGCTATACATACATACATACATACATACATACATACATACACACACATATATACATATATTTATTTATCTCATTTCACAATACATTTCATAAAACTATTCTCAAATCATTCTCAAATATTAAAATGTAGTAATTACTCGATCTATAGTATTATACAACAAACATGCTTTAATTACTTGTATGATGCTCAAATTTTTATCTCTTTCAAAACATGAGTTTATAAATCCATAGAAGAGATATAAAGAACACTCACTTGGATATGCCCTAAACCAAATAACGGAGCTCACTTGATCTAACAAATTCGCACTCATAATAATATATAAGCGAGAAATAACATCAAAACTAAGTAAGATGCTATCTCAACCACGATTTGATTAAACTAAGCTTAATTGCTAACAAGATAAGACATCATTCACCTAAAGCGATTAGTCAAACTTAAACGCAATGTGAAACTTGCTTGCAAAACCTTAAAATCTTGCTTTGACAAAACCGTTGTGTCAAAATAATTTCTGTCAAAACCCACAACTCTATAATGCCATAATTTATCATTCCCAAAAAAACCCGAAGTTTCATAATCCAAAACTTAGACTTCGCGACTCAATTTCTATATAACTACAAATTTTAGCTCTATTTCTGAAAACTATCTCCATTGGATGAATGAAGTGTGAATATTTATCGGATGTTGCGATACATAATTGATCTGATTTGGTGGGGTCTCCATGGTAAAAACTCTTCTTTTCTTCCTTCTTTTTCCTTCTTTCTCACACTCTCTTTTTCTTTTCTTTCTCTCTCAGCGAGCCCTCTGTCTCGAACGCTCATTTTTCCTTTAAATAGGTTTAGTCCTCTTTCCTTTATTTGTTGACTTTTTTGATCTTCTTTTGTTTAGTTTTTTTCTTTTCTTTTCTATGAAAATGTGTCCAAAAAAAAACTTCTTTTGTTTCCTTTTTCTTTTCTTTTTTCTATGAAAATGTGCCATCACCACCTCTTTGACCTAGTCAAAGAGATATGGCTTGATATTACAGGATCCATCAAACCCAACGCCTTTGATTACTGATTTCAACACTTTTTGCTACTTCTTCTGGAAATTAAATGCTACCTTGTCCTTCGACGAGTCACATTCCGGTGATTGCATCTCGATTAGCCGCCGAACGTGCCTTTGCACATGATTAGATCCACGCAGTAAAGTGCCTTCCACGTGATCAAATGCACCAGCAGCGTGCAGTGACGTCACTGTGAAGATACGTAGTAATGCCTAGACGGTTAACCCTCGCCGGATTTTTAAACTCCTAGCCTGAAAAAAGAAAGCAGAACACAAGAAAGAGGAAATAAGTACATGCTAAGTGTCAAAATTTGACACGAAAAGACACCAAAAGTATCAAAATTTAGGAAAGTGACACTTAAGTGTAATTTTTTTTAAAAGTGAGACACTTCAATTGTCATCTCTTCAGAAATCTTACATGGCAAATTTTTATTATTTTTATCACATATGTGGCTCACCGGAGAGTTGACTCAAGAAAAACACAAAAACGACATCATTTTTGTGCGAATTCTAATTTTTATACTTTATAAAATAAATAAATAAATACTTTTTTTTTTTTTTTTTTTAAAGGAGGGAGGAAGAAGGCGGGCGAGGGTTGAGCCCTCGCGGCCGTCACCGGGAAAGGCCGGCAAAGTTGGGGGAGGGTCGGTGAGGGCCCGTGAGCCTCGCCCAAATTTGGGTCGAGGGTTGGGCGGCGCCCTTAGCCTAGCCGAGCGAGGACCACCAACCCTTGCTGGATTTGGGGGAGGGTGCGACCCTCGCTACTAGTCGGCCGGGGTCATTAGGCACTAGCCTAGGGCTTGGCGACCCCAGCAATAGTAGGGAGGTGACGACGGCGAGGGCTTAGCCTTCAACCATGTGCCTCCTCTCTCCCAACTCCCTTTTTTCTTTAAAAATTAAATAAATTTAGTTTTAAATTAAACTTAATTAATTTTTTTATTAATTATTTACTATGTCGGAGAAAAACGACGTCGTTTTTGCATTTGTCTAGTCGTGCAAAACGACGTCGTTTTGCACTTACCTCACTAAAAAATTGCCACGTTAGTATTTTCGCTGGATTTTCTCGTCGTTAGCACTTAAATAATCCAGTTTGCTCCAATTTTGGCACTTAAGTGTTATTTTTCTAACTTTTGACACTTAAGTGTCCATTCGTGTCAAGTTTTGATATTCTAGATGTCCGGTACTCCAAGAAAGAGATTTCAAGCTCTCAAAAATTGAACCATTGATGTGGTTGGCCGAATTGGTTAAGACTTGCTCCATGGTGGTTTGAAGCCGTCACGGGTTCTTAAGCCCCCAGATGCTTCTCGATCTTAGGATACTCTAGTCTCTCTGTAGAGTGAGTCCAGCTTTGTATACTAGGTTCAGGGTAAGGGTGAGCATCGGTCCAGGGTCAACCCTGGACCAACCCTAGACCTGGACCAGCCCAACCCTACCGATCTTGATACGGTTCCCAGGGAGACCGGGTTAGTCCTCGGTCTTGGAATTCCTAGACCAAGATCTTATGCGGGTTGGTCCAACCCAGATCAACTCTAATTATATATATATATATATATATATATATATATATATATATATATATATATATATATATATAATATTTATAATTTTTTTATATAGAGAAAATCCTAAAATAAACGGAGTCAACAATATTAAATAACTCTTTAGTGAGGAGTTCAAGTAATTTTGCATTATTTTTTAATAACTTAGATATTTTAATGTCTTTTACGGCGTCAATAGTCATAATTTACAAATGATGAAAATGTTTTTATGAGGAGTCCTCACGGCGTTCAAAATGGCATAAATAACTCCTCACATCCTTCTCTAATACTCGTTCTCTTCGTCTTATTTGTCATTTTAGTATTTAATTTGCTAAAATCGAAAAAAAACAACTTTTCGCTCGCCACTCGACACTCGTTTCACTCACTTTGGGTTACTCATGTCGCTCACCACTTGATGCTCGCCTTGCTTTTTGCTCCCTACTTGACGCTCGATGTTCACCCCACTTGACACTCGTCGCTCGCCTCTCTTAGTTGACCTCGCTCGTCACTAAACTCATAAGGTCGGTCTGATCCTCGCTCGCCTTTTCAAGGAATACAAAAAATGAAACAAAAAATTATCGGTTGGTCCCGGGTTGATCTTGGAATCGGACCAAACCCATTGGGTTGGTCCGGTCCTTGGTTGCATTTTTAGAGAATACAAAAAATGAAATAAATAAATTATCGATTGGTCCTGAGTTGACTTTGGAATCGGACCAAACACATTGGGTTGGTCCGGTCCTTGGTCCCAAACTCAATAGGGTCAGTCCTCGGTCTAAAAAATTGAGAATCGGCACTGTGCGGGTTAGTCACGGTCCAACCCGTATCATGCTCACCCCTAGTTTAGGGATTGGTTTCGCTTTACTCCAACTCATATCCAGTGATGAGGTAAGGGAGTGGTTGCGGGATTCCATCGAAATGAGCGGTAGCTACGGTCAAAGCCCCATGAACGAGTGACTCAAGAATGACCAAATAGAAGCCGGCGGGCCTCATTCCGATGAGGTAAGGGAGTGGTTGTGGGGTCGAGAGGCTTGGAACAAGAAGTTCGGGTCAGCAATAGCTACAGGCACTAAAAATGTATTTCCCCAAACTTATGTATGCTATATTAGTAAATGAAATATGAAGAAAAAGTTCCCGAATGGGTGGGAGTCGAGGTCTATGATTAGTATTTATTGATAGTTTAATTAAGCTTTCATTTATTCAAAGAAAAATTATTTTGAGAAATTATTCTCTCACTTTCTAAGTATCTAAATAATGAAAAACTAATTGATTAATGCAAAACATTTTTTATGAAGAAAAAATGAATTTAGATTGGGGAAAATAATTCTCCTTTCTAATCAGAACAAAATCACTTCCCGTGAATCATCAAACAAAGAAGAATCTAACAATCATTTTCATGGATAATATTTCATATAGAGACAATTCCTGAATTTTTAGTCAAAATAAAAAGAAATCTCCCATTTCTTAGAAAAACCTTTTTATTTCGAATTACGAGAGCAATCAATTTGCTTGGAATCCCGCCCGCGATGCTGTAGAAGACAGTCATCCTCTTCCTCCGGCCTTGAGCTTCGATTCGGAATCAGTTCTCTTCCGGATTGCCAAGACGCCGGCCGGACGAACGATTTTCCCTGCTCCGGAGCGGAGGAAGCGATTTGAATTGTTGCATCGAAAGGGAGAGAATACAGGAGGAGAGCAGCTAGAAGGAGAAGGAGAAGGACAGCGATTTTCCGGCGACGAATTGAATCCTGCCGCATTCATCAAAAGCTGCTGCTCCTAGAGTTCTGAATCTAGTCGCGTAAGGAAAGCTCGAACTAGACTCGTTTCGCATAGCCCAAAGATAGCGAAATTACTTTCGGATTTTGCTCACAAGCTCCCTCAGCGTCTGTTGGAGGAACACTTCATCGCCCTGCTGCAGTCATGTAGGACCAAGAAGCGGCTCCATCAAATCCACGCCCAGGTAGTCTGCCATGGCCTCGAACGGAACCATTACGTCGCTCCGAAAATCGTCACGGCTTGTGCTCAGCTCAAGGAAATGGGGTATGCCCATCACGTGTTCGACCGAATTCTCGACCCGAATGTTCCTCTCTGGAACGCCATGCTCAGGGGGTGTTCCCAGAATGAATTGAACAGGGAGGTCGTTCTCTTGTTCCGTCGAATGAGGAGCGTGGGCGTGATGCCCAATTGCTTCACTTTCCCTGTCGTGCTCAAATCTTGCGGCAAGATTAATGCTTTGACGGAAGGCCGGGAAGTGCATTGTTTTGTGATCAAGTCTGGTTTTAAAGAAAATCCTTTTGTGGGCACCACCTTGATTGAAATGTACTCAAGTGGGGGAGAAGCTGGTCCTGCTTACAAGGCCTTTGGTGAGATGATTGAGAGGAATGTAGTCGCGTGGACTTCGATGGTGAATGGATACCTCTTGTGTGGAGATATAGTTTCAGCAAGGCGTCTGTTCGACTTGGCTCCTGAACGTGACATAGTGTTATGGAACACCATGATCTCTGGTTATATCGAAATTGGGGACATGGTGGCTGCACGGAGGCTTTTTGATGCCATGCCCAGTCGGGATGTTATGTCGTGGAACACCATGTTAAATGGTTTTGCTAATAATGGGGATCTCGATGCTTGTGAAGTGATGTTTGACGAGATGCCTGAACGGAATATTTTCTCATGGAATGGCTTGATTGGAGGATATGCCCGTAGTGGTAATTTCCTGCAAGTCTTAGCCACTTTCAAGAGAATGTTGATTGAAGGCACCGTGAGCCCTAATGATGCCACTCTTGTGACTGTTTTGTCTGCGTGTGCTAGATTAGGAGCTCTTGATTTGGGTAAGTGGGTACATGTTTATGCTGAGGGCCATGGATATGGCGGGAATACATATGTTGTAAATGCTCTGATTGACATGTATGCAAAATGTGGGACTGTAAAGAATGCCCTTAATGTGTTCATCAATATGTGCGCAAAGGACTTGATTTCATGGAATACCATAATAAATGGTTTGGCAATCCATGGCTGTGGAGCTGATGCCTTGAGTTTGTTCCAGCAGATGAAACGTGCTGGAGTTAAACCAGATGGAATCACATTCATAGGCGTCTTGTGTGCCTGCACACATATGGGAATGGTGGCAGATGGTTTCTCATACTTTCAGTCCATGATTGATGATTACTCGCTAGTGCCTCAAATGGAACATTACGGCTGTATGGTTGATTTGCTTGCTCGAGCTGGTCTTTTGGTCCAGGCTGTTGAGTTTGTGGATTTGATGCCCATAAAAGCCGATGCTGTTATCTGGGCTACTTTGCTTGGAGCCTGTCGGCTACATAAAAATGTTGACTTGGCCGAATTAGCCCTCCATCGGTTAAGTGAACTTGAACCTGGAAATCCTGCCAATTATGTTATGCTTTCAAATATATACGGGGACATTGGAAAGTGGAAGGATGTGGCAAGATTGAAAGCTGCAATGAAAGATACTGGGCGTAGAAAACTTCCTGGATGTAGCTTGATTGAGGTCAATGATGATATTGTTGAGTTCTATTCCCTGGATGAGAGGCATCCTGATAGTGATGAAATATATGAAGCTTTGGACGGTTTGATAAAACTATCAAGGTCATCTGGGCATTCATCTGAGCTAACTGTGTTTGAGGAGTGAACTTATAGAAGAAGGGGCAAATCTAGACAAAGTCAATCAAAGTTACCGACTTGTATCGAGTGGCTTTCTTTTGTTGTGAGGCGTTTAATACGGGTATGATTATTTCGATTTTGGGGGAAGGAAGAGGGATCATCATGACATATACTAAAAATTTAATAGTTTTCTTCTCAGCCATTCATATTTGTTTTTTTTTTTCTGTTGTAGACAATCTTCAGAGGAATCAGTTTGTTCTTTTTTTTTAAGGAGAAAAAGGTACAGGTCTCTAAGATATATATATATATATGTAGTTTGAATTGATCCTTATAAATGTAAATGAAAATGTTGATGTGATTATTATTTTGCGATTAAATGTAGATTTTCTCAATCGACGAGGCTTTTAAAATCTTTTGACAAATAAAAAGCAGGTATACACAGAGGATCTCGAGCCCCCACCTGTTGCGCTTCGTGTGGCGAAGACTGCCGTGTGGCAAGGGCTAGGCGATGTGTCGTCAGGGTTGTGCAACCTTGGCAGGTCCATCTCACCAAGGACTGCACAACCCCGGTGATCGCCTTTGTCGGGTTTGTAACGGGAGGTCTCTGTTTTTGTCTTTCTATTTATTGGGGCTTGAGTTTATTTTATTTTATGCTATTTTAACGCAATCAACACAAAAGACTTTATATTTAGTCCCAAATTTACCCCGAATTTGATGATTTTTCCATCTGCTACTATTCCGAATCTCGACTGCCTAATTCTTGATTTTGTTTGTAATAACCAATGGAGTCTCTCAAGTCTAGCAGGTGTCTTGTCCTAGTTTTGATGTGAATTAAGTCCATGCTCCCACCTTCAAGCTGTGGTGGTGATGATTTGCTGGTTTGGGCCAGCAATAACAATGGTTCATGCACTGTTAAAGCAGCTTATGAATCGATTTGATCGAGACATCATTTGCCCATTGATAGACTCTGGAGTTTAGTGTGGAAATGGATGGGCCACAAAGGATTAGAAGCTTCTTGTGGTTAGTTTCTCACCAATGCCTAATTATGAAAGGTTCAACGTAAAATTAGTGCGGATTCCTTTGCGCTTCTTGTCCGCAATCTTCTAAAACAATTTTAGACATGCTTAGGGATTGTAAGCATGCAAAGGCTATTTGGCAAAAGATTTTGCCAAGCTTAGGGGGCGAATTCTTTGCTCATGATCTGCACAAGTAGTTATTGGCAAACCTATTGGCTTTAACAACTCTGGTAAAAGAAGTTAACTGGCCACTAGTTTTTGGTGTAACTTGTGGCATTTTTGAAATTGGAGAAACGAGATTATTTCAAACGAACTTCTCTTCCTGGCGCACCTATGGACTTGATTTTGGGATATGTTAAGGACATATGACTAAGAACACAATGTCTTCTTAAAGGAAGAGACGGGATATGTTTGTAGGTTTGATCGTCTCTCCTTTTAGTTGGATCAATCTCAATAAAACAGAGCCTCTAAAGATAACCTGGGACCAACTTTAGTAGGCGGTCTAATTTTTTATTTCATTTTTTGTACTCCTTGAAAGAGCAACAGAGAACCGTATCAACCCAATGGGTTTGATGATGAGCAAGGTCAACTAAGAAAGGCAAGCGGTGAGGGTCAAATGGGGTGAGCGTCGAACAAAATGAGCATCGAATGCCGAGCAAGGAGCAACAAGTCAAGCGAGCATCGAGTGGCGAGTGGCACGAGTGACCCAAAGCGAGCGAGGTGAGTGTCGAGTGGCGAGTGGACAAGTTTTTTTTTTTTCTTCGATTTTAGCAAATTGAAGACTAAGAAGACAAATAAGACAAAAAAGAACGAATACTAGATGAGGATGCCATAAGGTGCATTTTTGGACGCCATGAGGACTCCTCACAAAAACATTTTCCTCTTTGGTAAATTATGACTATTGACGCCGTAAAAGACATTAAAAACCTAAGTTATTAAAAAACAATGTAAAATTACTTGAACTCCTCACTAAAGAATCGTTTAATGTTGTTGATGCGGTTTATTTTAAGGTTATCTTTATATAAAAAAAATTATAAATAATATATTATATATATAGTCGGGTTGGCCGAATAGGAAGCTACCGGGACCAGAACCGACCGTAGAGGCTGGTGGCCAGGAATTCTAGGACCAGGATCGACCCGGTCTCCTTGGAAACCGGACCAAGACCGGCAGGGTTGGGTCGGTCCAGGGTCGGTCCAGGTTGACCCTAGACCGATGCTCACCCCTAGTCCCATTCTATGATTACTTATATCCGGACACAACACATTAGATCATCCGATGATATCCTAAGTGTCGTAACGTAGCCGGAAACCTCTTCGACACATCTCCGCTGCCCCCCTCAATCCACAGTGACCAGAACCAGAACCGCCGCACCTCCTCCTCCTCCTCCTCTCCCAATCAACACAAACCTCTCATTACTGTTACTCTTTTCTCTGTCTTTATCGCCTCGACAGTCTCTCTCTCTCTCTCGTTGATCCCCACTTTGGAAACTGCAGCCTCCCCTTCGCCTGCGGTGGCCTGAACATCACCTTCCCGTTCTATGTCTGCGACTTGCAACCCTCCTACTGCGTCTCCCTGGGCTTTGACTTGTCCTGTGACAATGATTGCCCAGTCATCACCCTCTCTGGCGACGACTATGTCGTCCGTGACATCTTCTACCAGAACCACTCTCTCCGCGTCTCCAACGCCGCCATCTCTGACGACAACTTGACTGCATTCTCTTACTTCGTGCCTGGTTCTCTCAAGAACCTGACTCTCCCGTCTCAGTTCGGATTGAGCCAGAACGTTGCGGCCACTCTCTCTCTGTTATACAATTGCAACATCTCTCTCCCCGCCGACGAGCTTCTGAACTATAGGATTAGCTGTTCTAGCAAAGAAGAAGACGAAAGCGGGGTCGTTTTAGGGATATATGGGAATGGCGAGGATCCAGAAGTGATTGATGCGACAAAAAAGTGCCGGACTTTGGTGGAGGCATCGGTGGTGGCCGAGTGGAGAGGGGGAGCGGAGACAGAGGAGGTGCTGAGGAGCAGGTTCGTGTTGAATTGGACGGCGAGCGTTTGCAGCGTGTGCGAGGCAAGTGGTGGCAAGTGCGTGTTCGACGCCATGATCTGTTGGGAAAATATTGCTTCAAATAGGGTAGAACAATAAAGACGGATCTGGAAGACTCGAGTGGACTTTGGGCGTGATATCACTTTTTTAAGGATTTATTTGCCCCACAAAGTTCTAATTGGCCACCGGCAAATATCCTCCGGATACAACAAAGTCTCAAATTGATAATACTTAGATATGAATTCTAAGTATTTCTCAGGGATCTCTTTAGGAAACAATTGAAAGAATGGCTGTCGTTTTTAAAAAAAAGACTCAAAAAGATGAAAAATGACACAGATTCTTCCTCAATCTGACAAGTATATATAAAATAGTCTTAAAAAACGAAGACAATTCTTCGTGAAAAGTTGCGAAATGAACAAATACATTATTTCGAAAATTTGCTCAAATAAACAAAGGTGTCTATTCGTAAGAAGTTAAAAACCGAACCAATGCAACCCTTCGGAAAGGTTGTAAACCGAACGGGTATCATATGCAAGGTTGCCTTGAAAAGACACAAATAAAAATTCGGAATAAAATAATAATAATTATTTAATAAATAAAAATTTGAAACTATTATTTATTAATTAATTAATTTCCGAAAATTCACAATAAACAAAACAACCTTTGAATCGATTAAAGTTAATAAGATAACTAGACGAAATAAAATTAAAATTAAAATTAAATTGAAAGGGAGTACCTTGCTAATTAAATCGCGGCGCGCAAAGCACGCTAAGTGCGCCAAATAATCGCGCAATTATCCGCACACGGGTATGGTGGGTCTAGCCCACCCCAGTCATTCCTTTAGATTTACAAAAGAAACTTCACACTTATAAATTAGCCATTTTTCTCCCATTTCTCCTATGTGGGACAAAGAGAAAAGCATTTAGTTTGTTTTACAAACAAACTTCCAACAAGATCTACCATTTCCGGCGTTACTGCCCTGAGCAGCCGCGTGCCTGGATTTGTAGAACTGGTACGTTCATTTGTTCTTTTCTTCTTTGCTTTGTAAGACAGCAGGCCTTAAGCGTACAATTTTTTAATAATAATAATAATATATATTTTATTTCTTTTTCCTTTTTAATTTGATGGCAGCGTGGACCTCGATGGTCAGCGAAGCTCGCTAGCCTCAGGCAAGGATCACCTTCGGGTAAGAAAATTCACTCACTATATTTATTAATAGTTGTCCCTCTAATTTAGTTCTTTAGCACCAGTACTAAATTAGTCATTTTAAAGACGTGGAATAAGAGTCGCTGCAACGAGTGCGGATCAAAATATAAGACCTAAGTTTTGCGATCTTATATGTATGCCGTCCTCTCTGACTGTTGTAAAAATCATTCCTGCTATTGTAAAAAGCATTCCTACCGGTTTCATCTTAGTTTTGATTGGGAGATTCACCTGACAAGGCTTTGTGTCCTTTGTAACAGCGCAACAAAGCGATTTGGTGACGAAAGTCGCACTAGGTACTCCATTAAACCTACTTTTTGTCTCATATACAAAATTCACCGCTCGGAAACCTTGACAAAGTTTTGCTTTTCCATCATTAAGACCTTACACTAGTAAAATGATGGACTGAAATTGTTGCATTGCCAATCTTTTGCTTTTCTCTAATCAGCTGCATCAGGAGTTGGGATTCCAATTGTCATTCTTGTAGTCTATTCCTTCAGGGAGAAACCGCTGATAAGAAAACATATGGCTTTGATGATGGGAAAGAAAGAGCATTCTGTGGCCGAACATCAAATTGTGGGATTAATTGCTTTGAGGAGATATACGTACAAAGATATCAAGAGGATGACCAATTCTTTCTGGGAAAAGTTGGGTTAAGGAGGTTATGGTTATGTATACAAAGGCAAGTTTCAAGACGCTCAACTTGTGGCCGTGAAGCTTCTAAAGAATCTGAAAGGTGATGGAGAAGAGTTTATCAGTGAAGTTGCGAGCATAAGCAGGACTTCTTATGTCAATCTTGTCAGCCTTTTGGGCTATTGCTTTGAGGGAAGCAAAGGGCTTTAGTTTATGAGTTAATGCCCAATGGATCACTAGAAAAGTACATATTCAAAAGTAACACTTCAGAGGCAAATCAGCAATTCAGTTGGGAGACATTATACAACATCTCCCTAGGCATAGCACAAGGGCTAGAATAACTATGCCGAGACTGTAACTCTAGGATCTTGCATTTTGATGTAAAGCCTCACAACATTATTCTCGATCATAATTATTGTCTAAAGATTTTCTGACTTTGGTCTTGCCAAAATATGTCCTAAAGAAGAGAGTATTGTCTCCATATTGGGTGCACGCGGCACTGCAGGTTACATTGCTCTTGGATTGGTCATAGGGAACATTGGAGGAGTTTCTCACAAATCAGATGTCTAGAGTTACGGCATGATGGTTCTAGAAATGGTTGATGGGAGAAAAAACAATGAAGTTGGGGTGGACTATGTAGCGAAATATATTTTCCTCATTGGATTCACCGACGCCTTGAACTTCAGGAAGAACTCGAGTTGCATGGAATCACGAACGAGGAAGATGAAGGAATCATGGAGAAGATGATCATAATTAGCTTGTGGTGCATTTAGATTGATCTGAAAGCTCGGCCATAGATGACTCAAGTCGTGGAGATGCTAAAAGGAAGTGTTGAGACCTTGCGTATTCCCGCCAAACCAACCTTGTCATCCCCTACATCCTTGAAGCTACTATAGACGTGAGTTCACTGCTACAATTTGATGTCATCACAACATCTATATAAATTTATATGAGATACTTATTTTGACATTTTTCTTCCTTTGTTTACTTCGGTGGTAATTTCAATGGTAACAAATGGAGTGATACAATAGAATCTTGGGTGCTTCCATGTAGGGGTGAGAACTAGACCAATAGGAACCTGTAGGTTCCGAGTTTCAAGGTATATAAGGTAAGTTTCAGGTTCCAAAAAATGAGGAACCTGTTTTAACGAGTAGGTTTCATGTTCTTAGTTGGAGGAACCTGGAACTTGGAACCTGTAACCAAAAACCTAGAATAAGTTTTAATATTTTTCTTGATCCATGTCTCCGTGCGATCTTCCAATATTCCATGATATTCGATGATGAGTGTATAATCTGGAAGTACTAATCCGAGTTTCCATTTTATATCTAAGATTTTTACTTTATTAATGTTTATATTTTTCATGTATTTAAATATAAGTTATGATTAGTTAATTGTAATCGTTCAAATAATAATATAAGTGGGACCCAAGTAGACCTTAGAATATGACAAGATAGATTCCAAGTTCTAGCGTATGTTGTTAGAGAAAACTCCTTTATTGTTTTGAAGTTGACAAAATATTTCCAAGTCTATATCGGAAGATCTCAAGACTTTATTATCAAAGTCTGAAGATCGACAGACTATCAGATTTTAGTCTCAAAGTCTATCCTCACTGACAATTCCAGACTGAAGTATGAAGACTTATCCAAATGTAGGATTATTATCCAGATACAGGATTATCTTCAAGGTTTCGATTCATATAAATACTGGAAGACCTTATAGCTGGATTTCACAATTGCTTTATTGATTATTCTTGTTGGAATCTACTCCCATACGAAGATCTTTGAAAGGCGAACAAACTTGGAAGGTTCTACTTATGGAAACTCAAGATCCTGATTGTATGGGCGAACGGGATTGATGGGCTATCATCACATTCCTTAAATGACTCGAGATTTCCTTAATTGATTCTGCCCAACGGGTAGATTGGAATAACTCATTTGGAAAGTGCCAACGATTGTAGAGACATGAAGGAATATTTAAGGAAGACTCTTAAGTTGTTCGAGGGTGTGCTTGAAAGAGAATTTCAAAGTCCGAAGCTTTCTAGTCTCTCGCTTTTTCATTCATCGAGCAAAAAGTTGTATACAAAAGAGAGATACTCTTAGTGAGACTGTGTGAGAGTTCGGTAGAGACTCGTCACTGTGATAGTCAAGATCACAAGCTGTAACATATCTTTTGATTCATAGTGAAATCCAGCCAACAAGCTGTCAACGCGGAAAGTGGACGGAGGTTTGATCTAAGCCGAACCACTATAAACCTTGTGTTCTTATTTTTTCATCCTTGAATTTCTTACTTTCTTATATCGTTTGTTTACTTGCTCAATTTGAGTTACCTTTTAAGTCTTTCATTATCAAAAGAAAAAACTAATTCTACAAGTCTTGCGAAAATTATTATCTACACCTATTCACCCCCTCTAGGTGATAGTACTAGTCCTAACATATGCAAGGTAGGTTTCAGATTCAAAAAAATGTGGAACTTGTTCCAGCGGGTAGGTTCCAAGTTTCATATGGAACTTGTACGGAATTTAGAACCGTTCACCCCTGCTTTTATTTAGTTGAATTCCTTGCCAACAATTCATTTTCTTTTGTTGATAGTTTTGTTCATTTTGTATTCTCTTTTATGAATGATAAGCTTGTTTATTATTATTACGTTTATTTTCATTTTGTTTAACTAAAAAAGAAAAGAAAAAAAAAACCTGTTGGACCCTGGAACTGACCTTAGAATATGTGATAGGGTAGGTTTTAGGTTCCAGGTTCCAAAAAAATGAGGAACATGTACCTGAGGGTAGGTTCCAGGTTTTAGGCAAAACCTATAAGGAACCTAAAACCACTCACCCCTACTTCCATTCACAGAAGATCAAATCTTAATTGTTTTTCTGGTTGTTAGATCGAAATCCCTATACAGCATTCTGTGATTAGCCTTGCAGGCTAACTACGATTCTTCATAATTCAATCCCGATTTCAATTGTCGTAATTGGTAAGACTAAAAGAGTATAATGAGAAGCGGAAGGATGGCAAAATAGAAGACGCTTAGAAAATGGATGCGTAGCATGGTCAATGGTCAGTGCATTGAACAGCCAACTCCGGGACCACTAACAAACTTTTTTTTGGTCAAAAATAACTTTAGATTACTAACTCAAACATGAATTACAACTCGTACCAAATTCAAGACTTAAAAGAAATCAGAAAGCGTCTCCTCACTTTGCTGTTCTATTCTGAGTCTTTCCGAGTCAATTGCCTGTGTTCTATATTCCGATGGAACCATGCAACCAGAAGAAGAATAGCCAAACCCCGTAAGTTCCCCAAAATGGCTATCGGAATCTTCTTGAATTTCAAACTATCATTGTGTTCTATGATTAGTGACCGATGATATTGTTAGTTGGTTAGGTTTTTTATCTGGCGGTAGGCCCGTCAGTTGGTAGAAAATAATCTGACTGAGATTGTTCCATTAAACCTGTTTTGACTCATATCTGTGCAATGCAAATTTACCATACTCATATCCTACCCAAGCCAAGATCCATTTTTTTTTCTTCTTAAATTGTTGTCTATAAAGAATGGACGACTTCATGAACCGGCTTGTCAAGTTAGTGAACGAGCTCAAGGGTTGGGTTATGGATGGGGGCGTGAAGCCGATGGTGAAAGTCCATTCCCACACCATCCTTAAATCACGACACGGGTTCAAGCCTTGGTACAATGCTAACATATATTTGTGTGAGTTCTGAGTGTTTTCGCTTGGCTAAAAATAGAGTGACCCAAAGTACGCATAAGAGCTACCTCAGTATATTCAAAAGTGCAAATACGCTCATCTTTAAGGCCATCAATTAGGTTTCAATGCATGTCTTCCCTGATTCATGGAGTGACGGACCTCTGAATCAGAGTCAAGATTGAGTTTCATGTCGTAGGAAAAAGTCAAACGATTAACGGAAATCCGATGCTCATAAAAGCCAATGCTGTAATTTGGGCTACTTTGCTCGGAGCCTGTCGGCTACATGAAAATGTCGACTTGGCCGAAATAGCCCTACATCGGTTAAGCGAACTTGAACCTGGAAATCCTGCCAATCACGTTATGCTTTCAAACGTATACGGGGATGTCGGGAAGTGGAAGGATGTGGCAAGATTGAAACTTGCAATGAAAGATACTGGGCGTAGAGAACTTCCTGGATGTAGCTTGATTGAGGTCAATGATGATATTGTTGAGTTCTATTCCTTGGATGAGAGGCATTCTGATAGTGATGAAATATATGAAGCCTTGGACGGTTTGGTAAAGCTATCAAAATCATCTAGGGCATGCATCTGATTTAACCGCGTTTGGGCAGTGAGCCTATAGAAAGCAGGGGCACATCTAGACAATGTCTATCAAAGTTACCGTCAAGTGGCTTTTCTTTTTTCTTTTTTTTTTCTTTTTTATTGTGAGACATTTGATACAGGTATGATTATTTCGATTATGAGGAAGCAAGAGGAATCATCATGATATATACTTAAGAGAAACTTTAATGGTTAGCTTCTCAGCCATTCTTATATTTTATATATTCTGATGATTGACATTCTTAAGAGGAATCAATTTGTTCTTTTTTTTTTTAAGAGAAAAAGGCACAGGCCTTTGAACTCTTTTCTTAGTCAATTAGGTCTGTAAATTATAATGTTCAAACCGGTCCTTTCAATTAGAATGTAAATGAAACGATGTGATTATTATTTTGCCATTAAATGTAGATTTTGTCATTACGCGGGGCTTTTTTAAAAACTTTTGACAAGTAGAAAACAGAATTAACATTTCTAAAAACACAGTATGGCAAAATTTGAAAAAGAAAAGTGAAAGAGTGGATTGGCAGCTGATGGTGGTCAATGTGTGCAGTGCAATAGCCTTAGCCTTGCCACCTGTGTGGCATTGCTGTCGCTGATTGCATCTGAGAGAATACTCATTGTAAAAATATAAATTGTCACAAAAAAGCAGATATACACACTCACAAAGGGTCGCAAGCCCCCGCCACTTGAGCTTGGTGTGGCGACTACGGCTGTTTCTCCATTGGCTAGGCGGCGCGTTGCCAGGGTCGTGCAACCTTGGCTAGGTCTGCCTCACCGGATCGCACAGTCTGGGGATCCAACTTTTGGGGTTCTTGGCTATCCGTCTCTGTCTCCGTCTCTCTCCATTGGGGCTTGAGGTTTTGTTATTTTAATATTTTAACCCAATCCAACACAAAGAAAATTCATGATACCGGTTAAGAGTGCAAAAGAACCGGAAATTACCCGAAACCAAATTGGACTAGGTGGAATTGGCGGTTCCCCGATCTGGTTCTTTGATTCCAATTTAGTGAAACTATTGAGTACCGGTCTAGTTGTGGAATTGTCCATCCACCCACCCGGATAGACCAATATATATAAAGAAATTTCATCTCAATTATTTAATTTATTTGTAGTTTTTTGACCAAATACATATGTACATATATGTATATTTGTAGTTATTAAACATTATTGATGAATTTTGTCTATTGGGTGTGTAATAGGATAACCCCTACTTTTTCTTTTTCTTTTTATTCTAATAATCTATGTACTTGTTTTCCTGACCAAAACAAAATAAACAAACGAAGAGGAATGAGAAGACCAATTGGAGATGTCCATAAATGTTGCAACACTTTGTTGTCATGATACAAAATTAAGAGCCAACGGCTTGTTTTAAGAGCATAATTAGGTTTCTTTTTAGCCATTCCCATGATTAAATTAGGTTGACGTTGAAAAAAGATAGATCAAGCAATTAATGTTTTGACTTTTATGGAGGTTGGGACTTTTAACGTATAGTCTAATTCTCCATATGTTCCTAGTGTTGGGAAATCTTAAGAGGACCATGCCATACTCTCTTCAAAGAAATTAAGTTTCTAACTAACGTGTATTGTCTATTCATTCCGTCTTATAATTTTCAATCCTTAATCAAAAGCAATTCAATCATAACTTAAGGCCGAACAAGCTTTGGTGCCCTAAAATATAAACTAGGTTCATCTTGATATTAATTGATGAATCCATTTCTGTTGGGATTGGGGATTGGTTTCATGGACTCACCCGGAAACCGGACTGTGGTCCAGTTCCCGAGTGGGTTCATAGAACTAACTGGTGATTCCGAGTTCTAATTTTTTGAAACCAATCCTTAGTAAGTTTTTCCTAGTTTCAAGGTGGGAATCACCCATCTGGACCATGCTCGCCTCTAATATTGGTAGTTTGTTCAGGTAGCACTAATGTGGCAATCTTCATAGCATTTCATAAGCATATTAACATATGCACTAATCTGATCAAATAAACATGTTGTTAGAAGTCCAAACGGCCAGGAAAAAAAAAAAGTCGAGGATCACGATTGTTTATTTTCTGAAAATACACGGACGATGGCTGCCTTCGATCCAATAGAGAAAGGAACATCATATGATAAAATTGTAAAATGAACTGAGAGATGAAAATCAAAATTTTATTTGTTCGTAGTCCTTATGAGCTGTGACTGTTGCGGTGGCTACGCTGTGCGGCTGTGATTGGTTCGTCTGTCCCAATATCCTCCTCTGCATCGTTTTGTTATTCTTGGAATCTGTACCGATAATGTGATAAATAGTAGACCTCTTCTCTCGTTTGTCTTCTCTACCTAATCGGAACCAAAAGTGACAGGAGAAGACTTCACTTTTTAAGTCAATCGCCAGCCATAAACTCAAATCATAGTACTCGACCTTCGAAGAGACCCAGGGTCGAAGGCGAATCTCGGTGAAATCGTTGTGGCTCACGTTTGCTCTTTCGGGTCCTCTACGCTCAGTTGACCCAGTCAATTGGCGTCTTTACGTGAAACACGATTCAGCGAGACATTCATATAATGCGACCTTCAGCTTGAGCCACTGTATCTCACTCGAGCCCCTTCTGTCTCTGCTATATGCCACGAAAGCTCTCCTTAACATTGACCTCCTTCACTACCAGTTGTCACCTGCCGTGTCTCTCCGCCTTTGACTGTCACGAACTCAAGTTCTCATGGTACTCGACCTTCAAAGAGATCAAGGGTGGAGGACGAGTCTCGGTAAAAATCGTCGTGGTTCTGGGGGTTTGAAATGGAAAGCTCCGAAGCCCCGTCAAAGTTGGAGACTTTGTAAGGAAATAAAGGTGCCCCCGGAAACAAAGGGGGCCATGGGCCCGTGGCCGATAGGGTGAAATCGATCGCGAGTCCCGAAATGGACGTTTTCTAGGCGAAGCATCGGCTTCTATCGACAGTCGCAATCGATTTTCCTCTCACTGAGCAAATATGTGGTCCCCTACGTTTGCTCTTTCGGGTCCTCTACGCTCAGTTGACCCAGTCAATTGGCGCGTTGACGTGAAAAAGGATTCAACGAGACATTCATACAATGCGGTCTTCAGTTTGAGCGACTGTATCTCACTCGTGCCCCTTCTGTCTCTGCCATAAGCACACCAAAAGTTTTCCTCTTTCCGACTGTTCTTGTACTTCTGTTGTTCCCCTCTAAAATTCCTGAAATGGGTGTCGAGAGCTCCATAAGTTCCAATGTTTTGCTTCGCCTTGTCATTACCATTTTGATGATTATTTCTTTGGAAGACTGGGTTCCATTAGTGAGCTTGACATATGGATCCTGCGAGTCTGACGAGTGCGGTAAGGTCATGATAGGTTATCCTTTCGGGAACGACTCTGAACGATGTTGTCCTCATGACCGACTGTTGAAACTAAATTCTCGCAAGGAGGGCCCTGTTGTTTATGATAATCAATCTCTTAGGTTGATCTCAGAGTTTGGGAGAACGGGCAATGCTTGTTTTGTTCCACCTGAAAAGTCTCCTCAACCTCCCAGCGCATCTGATGCTGATGTTCCCGGCAGTAAAGTGCTCTCCTTTCTTAAATCCAATCACTGGTCTTTCCACCTAGCATTTCTCCGTAATTGCACCGGCTCCCTAAATGGTGATTATTCTCATCCTGACTTGACTTGCCTCTCTGCTGGGGCCAACCACTCTTATGTCGCTCTTGGAGGTAGACCAGACGACCTTCATCTTAGTCGGTTAGCGTGCGAGAGTCATGTTATTGTTGAATTAGCCAGAGAGGATTGGGGGAAAATGAAAGTGATGAATCAGCCAAGGAGGAGTTCAAGCACGGGTTTAGACTGCAATGGAATTTAACCTCCTGGGAGAGTTGTGTTAAATGCAACATTAGTGGAGGCAAATGCGGGGAAGTGGATGGAAGTTTTCTGTGCATCTGTTCTGATAAAGCTCATCCGCGTACTTGCAAAGGAGGTAAAACTTTTCGATTAATTCCCCGTAATAGCAACCGCTTAAAATCTCCCATGTGTTTTTCGGCGAGGACGTTTTTCGGCGGTTGTCCTCGCCATGCTCTCCGAACTTAGTAAGGACTTCAAAGGAAGAGGAAGAGCTTTTTGGCTTCCCTTGGTTTTCTATTCTCAGTTCCTTTTTGCCACGTCGGCTTTATTCAACAAGCCATTACTTTTTTATTTATATTTCTTTCGAACATTGTTTTGCAGATCCGCTTGTTTTGGGGAAAATTTTATGATAAAGAAAATAAATTCCATGGAAATCATTTTTAAGAAAAATATATTTTTCTTTTTTCGAATTAGGGAATTCATCTTCCTAACTTTAAATATGCATATTTCTCTTGACCAAAAATGGTTTGACTAATCATTTTCAACAAACCTTCAACCAAAAAAAAAAAAAAAAATCATTTTCAACGAACCAAACATAGTTTGCATAGTTGCCTTTGTAGTTTTAGTAGTTAGATGGATTCATAGCAATGTCCAAAAGAAAATACCGTTTGCTTAGCTAGTTCCAATGTGAGATGCAGCGATGCATTGAGGATCATAGATGATTGGTGAATTTACAATACACTGGACAAAGAGGAAAATGTAAAGTGAAGAGCTTTTTCCACGTATGTTTGCTCATGCATGTTTTGCATAATACTCTCCATTGAGCTTAGTTCTGCAATCTCCTTAAGGTATGCGATGTTAGGGAATATCCCTTTGTTCCTAAGATGTATTGTGTTAAGTGATATTTAGTTGATCGGTACAAATTTATGTCAAATTAAGGAAGTCATAAGAAATTTATACAACGTATATGCATGTCATCATATCATGATATGACATTCATGATAAGCCAAGTTTCCTTAGACTTCCGGAGGGAATACTTCAGCCAAAACATCCATCAACAACTTCTAAGCTAGATATATATAAACATCATCATGAAAGGTTCTTCCCTAATCTTTTTTCTTTCCTTTTGTTTGTTTATTTTCGCTTTTGAAATTCCAATCTACACCTCTTGCTGAACTGAACTGAATTGTTATGGTCGACAGTTATGTCCTTTTTCCTTTGGCCAGAGTGATATGTCTCTATTGATTGTTTGTTTGATTATGGATCAAATCACATTCAATGTTAAACTATATGAAAACGTCACTAATGTACACGCCTGTGGAATGTTTGGACTTTCGTGCATAATTTGAACCTTATGGTTTTGTCCGACTTTACAAACCTTTTATATATCACATGGTCAAATTATAATATCTAAGAGGGAATTCACTAATGAGAATATTGTATTGACAGACCTTTTAGAGGGCATATGTGCCCTGACCTCTTAGGTGAATTCGCCTCTCTCTCTCTCTTCCTTCACATTCTTCGACTGTCCTATAATTTCTTAGAAACAACTAAAAGAAAGCATACCAACATCATGAGAGAATAATGGAATTCGTCTTCCGGCTATAAACAACCAGAAGAGAAGACTTCACTTTTCAAGTCAATTGCCAGCCTTCAATACCAAAAAAAATGAAGTGTTGGCTAACCAATTGAATTTTGTGGACTCCCCACTTAAATATGGTGTGTTAAAGTAATAGGACCTTTCAATCACATAAACATGAGATCAATCGATAAATATAGCATACTCGAATCAAAGGAAGTCATTATTGATCCAATATGAGAGAATATGTATTCTTCTGAGTATGAATCTTCACCACTCTATCTTGACTAGAGCGGTCAAAATGGGTCATAAACCCATATTATAACTCATTTTTAGTTAAATGGGTCATATATGGGTCAAGTGAAAGTTAAATATGGGTTTCAACTAGGTCTTATAAAGTAAAGTAAGAAAAGAAATGGGTCTTAACAAGTTATTAGGAAACCCACTTTGAACCCATGACCTTCCTCCTCTACATCCTCAATTCTTTCTCCTTCCATCGATCGCAAATCTTGGGTGAGCAGAGCATCCCCTTTTCTTTCCGATCCCAACCGATTGCAGCCACCACCTACCCTGTCGTCATGCCGCCATCTCTGTCGCTGATCCCGAGCTTGCCAGCCTCAGGTGAGCTACGAGCTCATTGGCCTCGACGGAGCTCAAGCTTGCTTGGATTGGGTGAGCCGCGAGCTCACTGGCCTTGGCCGAGCTCGGGCTCGCTTGGATCTAGCAAGCCGTGAGCTCCCCAGCCTCAACGAAGCTCAAGCTTGCATGGATTAGCTAAGCCACGAGCTCACTAGCCTTGGCCAAGCTCGAGCTCATCTAGATCTGGTGAGTCGCGAGCTCATCAGCTGCAACGGAGCTCTGGCTAGCAAGCTCAGGCTTGCCTGGATCGGCCAAACCTGGAGCTCGTCGGCTGCGACGAAGCTTGGGAGCTCGGGCTCGCCTGGACAAGTCGAGCCTTGAGCTCATCGAACCGCAGCTTAGCCTATCATTATCGATCAAGGAACAAGGGAGAGGAAGGAAGAGGAAAAAGAAAGAAAAGATAAAAGAAGAAAATAAAATAAAGAATAATAATAATAATTTCAAAAATTTTACAAATAATAAAAAATTATATTTTAAATGATATTTGGTAGATAGATATCCATATACATACCGAAAATGTACTTTTAAAGGAAGCTCGATGTTGTCTATATTGAAATTCAATCAATATTGAAATAGAAATCATGATGTAATTTTTAACTTGGGGAACTACAATTAAGAAATCGACCAAAATAAAAAAGAACTACAATTAAGAAGCTATGCATTCTTGCATTCAAGAAGATTTTTATAAGCAAATATTATTTTCATGTCAATTATTAGCTTATCAAACTCTTTCTTATCAAGAGTTCTTCAAAAGTATTTCAATTTAAAGGTTTTTCACTTTTTTTATTTACTAATTTTATATTGTTTTTTTACTTTTTAAATTTGATGTGAAGCTTTTATTCAAGTAAATGAGTTAAATATTAATGTGTTTCGATAATATAGGTCGGGTTAGGTATGGATCATCAAATTTACATTGAATGAAAATGGATCCGGAACGGGTTAAATGGGTCAATATGGGCTTGACCATTTTCGACCTAATCCAAACCTTACCCGACTCTCCTATTTGACAGCCCTAGTCTTGACAATAATTCCATCCTCCAGCAATCTCTAAGTTATCAACACGCACAAAATCAAGAGGTAGCATCATCTTACTGATCATGCTGCCTCTCCCTCCACTCAGAACCTCATATTAATACTCCTGTTTGCAGCCTTATCGGCAAAGCTTTCGGTCTGTGTGATGAACAAGCACTTCCAAAACTGCAGCATCACCAGAACTTTGGTGGCCACAACATCGCTTTCCCATTCTCTGTCCTAGACCAACAACCCTCTTACTGCGGCTTCCCTGGCTTCGAATTAGCTTGCATCGACAGTAGTCTGATCCTTAACCTCTCAGGCTATGACTTGTCGTCCGCGATATCTTTTACCAGAAGCAGTCACTCCGCATCTCCAACACCGCTTTCTCGAATAATTCGACCTTCTCTTGCACGCCTGTTCTTAAGAACTTGACCCTTCTATCGACTCATTACCAAATTGGTCCGAACATAGCCGCCACTCTCTCTCCTCTATAACAGCAACATCTCTCTCCATGCGGATTGCCTTCTTGGGACAATAATTACTTGTACTTGAAAAGAAGGCCAGGACAGTGTTGTTCTGGCAATACATGGAGATGACGAAGATGGGGAAGTGGTGGAAGCGTCAACGAACTGCGAGTCGGTGGTAAAGGCGCCAGTGGTGGCGGAGTGGAGAGGGTGGAGGGGAGAAATAGAGGAGGCGTTGAGGCGTCATGCTGAATTGGACAGCACCCAATTGCAGCGCGTGCGAGGAGAGTGGTGACAAATGCGGAATCAATCACGAGCGCTTCAGGTGTTGCTGTCCTGTCCGGGCTTTTGTTTGGGTTTGTGCTCCTGGTGGGCTTATTAAATCTTCACCCTGTGTCTGAGCATAATACTCTCCTCTTTTTGAAACGTTGATTAACATCATCGGATTGTGCGGGTCGAGTTGAGTGCACTTACCTTTTTGCCTAGAATGTGCTACGAGTTACCTCTGAATCATACATATTCGGGGGCTTTACGATCTCACCGCACAGCAGAGTTTTCTTGAGTGTTGGAACAGCGCAGCATCTGTCCGTTTGTCGAAATATTCTATCGTTGCATGAGAGTATCTCCCGTTGGTTGATTAGGGAAAAATCTCTTGAGGACCCATGGTCTTTTGAACCTTAACTCCTGTGCGAACAAAGGTACCTTGAGCAATACGGCACCGATATTGGATTTACTCATTCTATCATTTCCTTGCCTTATTTCCTCTTCCTTGTTTAACTGTATTCTATCATCTTGATCCTTGTCCTCTTTGTATTTTGTCAATGTATTCGTCAAAGTCAATGTTCTAATTCAATCCCTAAATTTATTTTATTTTCCCTCTTAACTTAATTCTTTAGCACGAGTATCAAACTAGTCATTTTAAAGACATGAAATAAGAGTGACTGCGATGAGTGTGGATCAAATTATGATCCCTGTAGCTTTCGATCTTACATGCATAACATCCTCTCCGACTGTGTTGAAAAACATTCCTGCTGTTGTAAAATGCATTCCTACTGGTTTCGTCGTAGTTTTGACTGGGAGAGTTCTCTGACAAGGATTTGTGTCCTATGTAACAGCGCAACATGGCGATTTGGTGATGAAAGTCGCAATAGGTACTCCATTAAACCTACATTTTGTTTCATATAGAAGTTCACTGCTTGGAAACCCTGATGAAGTTTTGCTTTTCTATCATTAGGACCTTAGACTAGTAGAATGATGGACTGAAATTGTTGCACATGAATCTTTTGCTTTTCTCTAATCAGCTGCATCAGGAGTTGGGATTGCAATTGTCATTCTTGTAGTGTATTCCCTGAGGGAGAAACCGCTGATAAGGAAACATATGGCTATGATGATGGGAAAGAGAGAACATTCTGTGGCTGCACAGCAAATTGAGGGACTAATCTCTTCGAGGAGATATACCTACAAAGATATCAAGAGGATGACGAATTCTTTCCGAGAAAAGTTGGGTCAAGGAGGTTATGGTTATGTGTACAAAGGCAAGCTTCGAGACGGTCAACTTGTGGCCGTGAAGCTTCTAAAGAATTTGAAAGGTGACGGGGAAGAGTTCATCAATGAAGTTGCAAGCATAAGCAGGACATCTCATGTCAATATTGTCAGCCTTCTGGGCTTTTGCTTTGAGGGGAGCAAAAGAGCTTTAGTTTATGAGTTCATGCCCAACGGATCATTGGAAAAGTTCATATTCAAAAGCGACGCTTTAGAGTCAAATCGACAATTGAGTTGGGAGACATTGTACAACATCTCCTTAGGCATAGCACAAGGGCTAGCATACCTGCATCGAGGCTGTAACTCTAGGATCTTGCATTTTGATATAAAGCCTCACAACATTCTTCTCGATCGGAATTATTGTCCGAAGATATCCGACTTTGGTCTTGCCAAAATATGTCCTAGAGAAGGGAGTATCGTGTCGATGTTGGGTGCACGTGGCACTGCAGGCTACATTGCCCCTGAATTGGTCATAAGGAACATTGGAGGGGTTTCTCACAAATCAGATGTTTACAGTTACGGCATGATGGTTCTGGAAATGGTCGGAGGGAGAAAAAACGTTGAAGTTGGGATGGACCGTACAAGCGAGATATATTTTCCTCATTGGATTCACCGACGCCTTAAACTTCAAGAAGAACTCGGGTTGCGCGGTATCGCAAATGAGGAAGACGAAGAAATCGCGAAGAAGATGATCATAATCAGCTTATGGTGCATTCAGATTGATCCGAGAGATCGACCACCGATGACTCAAGTGGTGGAGATGTTAAAAGGAAGTGTTGAGGCCTTGCAAATTCCCCCTAAACCAACCTTGTCATCCCCCTCATCAAGATCCCCTATAGCAACTACAGATGACAGTTTATTGCTGCAATTTGATGTCACGACAACATCTGTATAAATTATTACGATATACTTATTTTAAGAATTTTTTTTTCTTGGGTGCTTCCATTCATGAAAGATCAAATCTTAATTGTTTTTCTGATTGTTAGATTGTAGTTCCTACACAACATTGTTGACACCCTAATTTTGCCGATCGTTCAAGTGTCCATCTTTTGCCGAGAGAGAGAGAGAGAGAGAGAGAGAGATAGCAAAAGTTTAATTAAAAAAATGAGCAAAAAATGAGGTGGAGCGGGCCCGCATGTCCGGCCCACTCTTTTAATAAATTTTCGGTCAGCCTCTTCTTTCTTCTGGCCCATCTTTCCTTATTCCTTTAAGTCTTCGATTTGAGCCCACATCAGAACCTAACAAAAGAAGGCCCAGCTCATCACCCATCTTCTCACCTCTGCACGCGCGCGCGGGGCCAGCAGAGGGAAAGGGAACGTGTGAGTGACGCCACCGCCGTGACGACGCAAGCAAAAGGGATAATCCAGCTATCGTCAAAGGAGAGGTGGGCGAATGGGCGAGAGGCATAACGGAAAAGATGCGCGGGCGTTCGAGGGCGTGAGCAGCGCGAGCAAGGCGCGAGAGGAGCTGGCTGTGTTTGGGGGAGAAGGTAGAAGGCGCTCGGATTTTTCGCAGGGGCTGGTTTTGGAGAGGCTGGAGAGTTTTCTCCACAAAAACCAGACCTCCTTTTGCTAGACCAAGAGAGTGAGCAGGGAGAGAGAGCGAGCTGTTAAATTTCTATGGTACATCCATGATGGGGTGCAATTAAGACGCACCGCCTTGTCTTGATGTGAAATAATGGAGAGACGCCTATTGAAAGGGTGTGAGGGAAGTTATCTTTCGAGGGAAATTATATAAATAACTTCTGAAGATAATCGTTATAACAGTTGGCAGAAAGAACGTTTTAAAAAACTGTTATCTCTCTTATTCTCCTCTCTCCATTAAAGAACAAAATGCAATTACATTACTACTTTGAGAAGATAATTGGCATTAATGCTGTAAAACGTAAATACTTTTCTCATGATTGTATTCAAACGAAGTCGTATCGTCCGTCGTTTGCTCGTGGTTCAACGTAAGTTCTTGGGTAATTTGTTTATTGCGTATCGAAGAGATTAGTCGTTTCTTCCGCCGACTCTTCTTTTTGGCTTCCCTTGGTTTTCTATTCTTAGTTCCTTTTTCCCACCTCGGCTTCATTCACAAAGCCGGCTTCATTCACCAAGCCACTCCTTTTTATTTATACTTCTTTCGGACATTCTTTTGTAGTTTTAGAATTTGTTTTGGAGAAAATTTTACGATGAAGAAAAATGCATTCTCGAGAAATCATTTTCAACTTTTTAGATGGGCGAAATTCTTTTGTAGTTTTAAGACAAGATTGCTCTCAATCATTCACTTGCAATTTAAAGTGATGGTCCAATTTCTTTTTTCCTTTTCTTGTTTTTATTTTCACTTCCATTTAGAATCTAGTTGCCATAATTAAGCATTTCACATATTTTGTTTTGGTCTATTATGGGTATCCTATATATATTGAAGGCATTATGTTTATTTTTTTATTTTTAGATTTTAATTTTGTAGAAAAAAAATTTGACGAAAAGAAATTTTTTTAAGAAAATATATATCAAGTCTCTTTAATTAAAACTTCAAAGAATTTGTATTTTTTTCTTTACTATTAGCCAGATACTTTTACACAAAGCACATGAAACGTTATAAGAGTATATAGGAATACACTAAAATTATCAATCTGAAAAAGTTATACATAATGAGGCATCTTGATATTTTTAACGTAAACAATTCATGTATGCTATTAATTTTTGTCAATACAAAATGATGAGATTTCATTGACAAAAAAATATTTTGTGCAATTTTTTTAATAATAAAATTTCATCCTTTAAAGTTTCACGTTGGAAAGTATAACTGTGATTTCATTTTGGAAATCCTTTAAAGGATTTTTTTTTTTCCAATCCTATCATCCCATTTGATGTATCTGTACATAAAAGACAATCGATAAGAAATGGATTGATTATGATATGCACAACAAAAGTGTAAAATTATAAAAAAAAAAAAAAAAATTCATTGAGTTAAAAATTATCTATCTTAATTTTTTTAAAGATTTTCTTTGATAATGTATCCATGAGTTTGCTCGATAACGAAAAAAAGAATTAGGTTTCCCGAAAATTTTCTTTTCAACAAAACTAGTTTCTACCGAAATAAAATCTGTCAATAAAAAAGAAAACATAGTGCTGCAAAAACAAAACATGTGAAATTGTTAACTTTGGCAATTAGATCCAACATAGAAATAGAAAAAAAAATAAGAAAGAGTTTGTGGCACTAGTTTAAATTACAATAAATGCTTTGGGGCAATTTTGTCTTTTTGTCAAAATTTGGGTGGATTTAATCATATAATGGATCGAAATAGTGCCGCCCTTTTAGATTAGGGAATTATTTTTCTAACTTTAAGCATGCATATCTTCTTTAGTCATGAATGGTTTGACTAATCATTTTTAGCAAAACCAAACATATTTTGCATAGTCGCTTTTATAGTTTTAGTAGGGCCCACGAGCCCTCCACTGAACTTATAGCGATATTGAACATCAACACCAATCTACAACAATCTCTACAATTTACAAAGCCAAATCCAGAAATCATTTCATATGTCACAATACATTTCATAAATCAACCACATAATCTTTTGTAACTCAATTCATTCACCACAATTAGTTTTTGTAAAATATTTCTTAAATCATTTTAGAATTCATCTCATAAACCGATTTTACAAATCGAATCAAATCAAATGCATGTCAAAAAGCTTATCATAAATCGATATCTATATAACATTCCATATACCATCTCAAAGTTGAGCTTTTCGTAAAAACTTTTCACACCCAAAACATGAAATATTTCTCAACTTCGTTCATCAAACAGAATATATATTTCCACCAAAAAATTCTCACACTACTTTCAAATACCAAAACGTAGTAAATGCCTGATCCAAATTTTATACAACAGACACGCTTATTCATAACTCATAAAATATCAAATCTTTATCATCTTAAAGACATGAGTTTATAGATTCTTAGAAGATATAGCACCACTCACATGAGAAAGCCAAAAATTAACCTATGTGGTTACTCGAGCCAACGCATTCGTATTCCTATCAATTAATCGAAAGCGATATCAAAACCAAGTAATATGCTACTCTTTAACTAATGACTCAACTAAATTATGCTTATTTATTGATAAAACGACACATACATGCTAATAAACCGCATATCCAAAGCGATTATTTAAGCTGTCCGCAATAGGAAACTTGAGTACGAAACTTGGTCACATTATAACTTTTTCCATTGAACCTCGTTTCAAGCATACATCAATGGAAAGCCCTTCCAACATATTACAAGAACCCCAATTTAGCCAACCCGAAATCAAGCCGAAAATCAACAATGGTCGCGCACTGTTCATCACGCGTGATAAACTTCAAAATTTTATTTCGGGTAAACCGTAAGCTCAAATCATAATATATAAAATCCTACGGCTCCACAATATCCTAAACCATAATTTCTATAAAAATACGAGGCTCAATGATTCAAAAATCATACTTCGCCACTCGATTTTTCCAAAATTTCGAATTCCAAGCCCTAAGTCCAAACCTACTCCTGGGGGGGGTGGGGGGCTGAAGAGTGCTTACCGGGCATTGCATTATGTGGTTAAGGTGGATTGGTGAGGTTCTCATGGTAAGAATGCATGAAACCCTCTGTCACGCCCCGATCCTTGAGCGCGTGCCATCCCTCTTTGGTCAATAATATTTTGCGACTTCCCAGGACGAGTCGTCGACCCTTGTCTTTATTGCACATGCGGAAGCGAAAATAAATCCCCTGACAGTAACCATCTCGGGATAGAAAAATAGGACAACACATTCACAAACAAACATGCTTTTATAAACAACGGGTTTAGATACAAAAAGAGTCTGGTCAAAAGTCTACAAGAAGGTCGGCTCACAAAAACAAGGGTATTGTCCTACGATATACTAGTCAAACCCAAACGCCAATCCTTCTAACTCCACCTCCACAGACTCCGAGGCTTTGGTCCTCCATGACCACCTTTCAAGGACCTGAAAATGGTTATACAATAACCAGTGAGACAATGTCTCAGCAAGTCCACGCTCTAAACTCCGATTAGGAGGGAAATACGCCCAGAAGCGTCCTAACCATGAGATCACACAACCACACAATTAGAACATATGACTTACCTCGCCTCAGTTCCCTCCCGCATATTAGCACAATTCATATATCACATACGTACAGTAACAACACCCGAGCCTTTGGAATATCTTATTCAATCTTAGTCAATCAATTGAGTCAACATCATTAATCCATTATTCAATCAAACAATCCACAAGAGTCCCGATTATAAAGCTAAATCGTTATGACACCTCCCATTCCGTGTCACACAATTTCGTCTCATAATTACAATTCAGCCAATCATATCGGGGTCCCATCTCGCTTTTAGATATTTACTCTCAACATTCCAATTCAACATTCCCACTCAAAAACAGACTCCACATTCTAACTCAATACTAGACTCAAGGCTCTAGAGGTGACCCTGCACAAAATCTTGTCATCGTGCGATACTTAGTCATTGACCACAAATAATAATAGTATAAGGCACTAGAGGTAACCCACACGAAATCTCGCTATCGTGTAGCACTTAGCCCTTCATTACAGAAAACAATAATATAAGGCACTAGAGGCAACTCACATGAAGTCTCGCTATCGTGTAGCACTTAGCCCTTCATTATAGAAAACAATAATATAAGGCACTAGAGGCAACTCACATGAAGTCTCGCTATCGTGTAGTACTTAGCCCTTTTACTATGCATGACAATACTGCAAGGCATTAGAGGTAATTCCCGTGCAACTCAGGTCGCCATGTAACACTTAGCCCTTGACTACAATAAGCAATGGTATAAGGCACTAGAGGTGACTCACACGAAGTCTTCTACTCATGTAGTACTTAGTCCTTTCCCTGCTCATGACCCATTGGCTTCCCTCAACACAATACACATCCCATCAACTTTTAATAATCATCATGCCTTGACTATAACCCAACATGCAATCATTCACTCACGGCCAAGGACAAAGTGCTTCGCACTTGAATTCCTCAATTTAAATAATGTCTAAAAACCTTTTCGACGTTAAAAACTGACGCCCTGGCAATTTATAATTAATTACCGAAATTATACAATTTTGGAATAATTACCCAAAATTACAACTTAAATTCAATTGGCACAATATAGCACTCAATTAAATAAATCAATCACACAATTGCAATCAGCACGAAATTCCAATCACCGGCTATCCCGGCCTAATTCATGAAAAATAATTAATAATTAATTAATTTCTAAAATTAATTAAATAATTCAATTTAAATTCTAAAAAATACCAACCTAGGCCAAAAATCACTAAATTAAATACCGATATGGGCTCGGAAAATTCCGAACCCTTCTAGATAAATAGCACAATTTATCTAGGCCTCACTTAATCTAATCTAACCACCTAACATGCATAATTGCATAATTAAATCACTAATTTAATCTAACTAACCACCTAAGTCCTAATTAATTAAACTAAATACCCCCTAGACGTCATTAGCCTACTAAGAAGAGTTTAGTACATAAACTCACCGGTGTAAAAGGAAGACCGATTCACCACGACGGCTGGCGGCGCAAACCAAATTTCTCGGCGGCGTCGACAAACACTCGACCGGGCCCAAGGTCTTACAAGCCCACAGCAAAATTGATCTTGGGCTTGGGCTTGCTGAACCTGTGGGCTGAACTTTGGAGATGGGCTGATTTTGCTTGGGCTGAAATGCTGGCTTCTTGGGCTGCTGGACTTGAAATTTCGCTAGGCTCTTCACGGGCTGAACAAGAAGGCCCAAAGGAGCTGCTGTTTCAGTGGATCACGTGGGCTGAAGGAGGGCCCAACCGTGGGCTGAATTCGCTGGAATTCACGGCTGCTCTTGCTTGGCTTCAACTTGCTGGACAATTGGGCTTGTGGGCTGAAATGGAAGGAAGCAGCAAGAGCTGCTGAAGGTTGGGCCGCTTCGAACGGGCTGATGAAAGCACAAGAGACGGAGCTGCCTTGGGCGAGGACGGGCTGCAGTGAGAGAAGAATTCGGTGGAGTCAACTTCGGGAAGGCTCGCTGGAAAATTTGACTCGGCAAGACAAGCCACGTGAAGATGGGCTGAATTGGAGTTGCTTCGGTTTGAAGATGGCAGCAAACTCGGTAGTGGAGCAGGGAAAATTCGGTGGAGAGTTGCAGTCAACACTCGGGGCTTCAAGGAGAGTTAGTTGACTGGTGGGGTTCAAAGTGTGGACGTGTGGCAGAGGGAAGAATCCTTGGCGACAAATGATGGTGGAGAGAGGCGATGGCAGCGTGGATTCGAAGGGGGAGGGAAGAGGAAAAACAACGTGGAGAGAGACCGTGGGGGTGTGAGACAGCGAAAGGGAAAATGAGATGAAATGCAAGCGGAACCGAGGGGGATCGAGAGAGAGAGAAATCGAAGAAGGATAAGGGGTTGGTCTCGAGAGATGAAGGAGACGGAGAGAGGAGAAGTCGTGCACGAAAAGCTTGGCAAAAGCAAAGGGAAAAAGTCAGTAAATTTTATCTCTTCCATTGAATATATGTTCCCCAAAAGCCCACAAACCTATCCTCTTGGTCTCCCAATTATTTTCTTGCATTATCTTCATAAATAAATCTAATTTTGAAGCCCGAAATTGCTGCCCTTTTTCAATTCCGAATTTCACAATTTTTTGGTCTTCAATTTCTTCAACAATTTCCCAAATTCGACGTCTAATTTTGATGTAGAAAAGTCCACATAATTTCTGCAAGTCCCCTTCGCCATATAGCTCGGTTTACAAGTTTAAAATATCTTCAAATGAGACCAATCCAAATTTCCGTTCGTTTTCCGAAACGTCCGAAACAATTTTCCGTAAAAAATCTTGGAATCTTCGAAAATTCTTTCGGAGGGTGAGTCGACGTTCCTAAAATAGATTGTGACACCACGTAACTTTCAATTTCTAAAATCGGGTTCAAATTCACGGTTAATTTCAATCCGCGGCGCGTTTTTAGCATGACCTAGTCTATCGGGTGACTTTAGGAATTTTTGGTGCAATTGACCCGTGATCGATTTATCTCGAGTCACATAGTGCATCTTCAACACCTTGGCGACTCTCGATTATCATGAAAATCTCGAGGTTTCAAATATAAGCATCGGGTACCAAAACGACAGAAAAATCGGCCTAATGCCGATCGACGAATATTTTGCAATCAGATGGAATCACCCACATTTTGATCACATATCTCAATCAAGTCGACCTATCTCCGATCTCCGATCGATTTCAATAGTGCCATAATGAGCCATTGCGTGACCAACACGGTTGATTAGCCGAGTCAATCGTCAGCCATGAACTCAAATCATACGTTTGAAATCTCTTTCTGAGGCCACGTTTGCTCTTTCGGATCCTCTACGCTCAGTTGACCCAGTCAATTGGCGCGTTTACGTGAAAAAGGATTCAACGAGACATTCATATAATGCGATCTTCAGTTTGAGCAACCGTATCTCACTCGAGCCCCTTCTGTCTCTGCTGTACGCCATCAAAGCTTTCCTCTTTCCGACTGTTCTTGTGCTTCTATTGTTTCCCTCTAAAATTTCTGAAATGGGTGTCGATAGCTCCATAGGTTCCAAGGTTTTGCTTCGCCATGTCATGGCATTTTGACGATTATTTCTTTGGAAGGCTGGGTTCCATCAGCAAGCTTGACATATGGATCCTGCAAGGTCTGTCAGTGCGGTGAGGTCATGAGGGTTATTCCATCTGGAACGATGCTAAACGATGTACTAATACAAGTTTTGAAAACGAGTGTCGTCATGAACTGTTGAAATCTAGAACCTTTCTGGAAGGACTTTATCATTTATGAGAATCAATCTTTAAGGTTGATCTCAGAGTTAGAGAGATCGGGCAATGCTTGTTTTGCTCTACCTGAACAGCCCAAAAACCACCCTACTGATGCTTCCGGCATTGAATTGCCCTCCTTTCTTAAATTCAATTGGAAGCCTTTCATACCTAGCATTTCTCCATAATTGCGGCAGCTTCCCAAATTGATTGTCCATCCTCACTGGACTTGCCCCTCAGCGGCACCAACCGCTCTTATGTCGCTCTTATGATGGTGGAAAAGAAGACCTTCTTCTTAATCAGTCACTGTGTAAGAGTCATGTTATTGTACCTGTTGAATTAGCCAGAGGATAGCGAGGAAATAGGAAATGATGACCACGAGGGAAAGTGGAAGCGCAGGTTTAGACTGAACTGGAATTTAACCTCCTGGGAGAATTGCGTTAAATGCCAAAAAAGTGGAGGCAGTTGCGGCGGATCGGATGGGCATTTCCTGTGCTCATGTTCTGGTAAAAGCCTATCCGCCTCCTTACAAAAGAGGTAATACTTTTCGGTTAATTCCCCGTAATAGCAACCGTTCAAATTCTCGCATGTGTTTTTCGGCGACTGTCCTCGCCATGCTCTCCAAATTTGATAAGGACTTCAAAGGAAGACGAAGAGCTTTTTGGCTTCCCTCCGTTTTCTATTCTCAGTTCCTTTTTCCCACCTCGGCTTCATTCACCAAGCCATTACTTTTTTCTTTTTTTTTTATTTATATTTCTTTTGGACATTCTTTCGTAGATCTTTTGTTTTGGGGTTTATGATAAAGAAAGATGAAATCATTTTCACGGAAAAAGTGTATTTTACCCTTTTCAGAATAGAGAATTCATTTTTTAAAGTATGCATATCCTTTTAATGTAAATGATTTTAATCATTTTCAGCAAATTATACATAGTTTGTGAAGTCGCTTTTGTAGTTTTAGTATGTAGATGGATTCGTAGCAATGTCCAAAAGAAAATACTATTTGCTTAGCCAGTTCCAATGTGAGATACAGTGATGCGATATAGTGATGCATTGAGGATCATAGATGATTAGTGAATTTATGATAAGTTGGACAAAGAGGAAAATATAAAGTGAAGAGCTTTCCGCACGTGTGTTTGCTCATGCATGTTTTGCATAATACTCTCCATTGAGCTTAGTTCTGCAATCTCCATAAGGTATTTGATGTTAGGGAATATCCCTTTGTTCCTAAGATGTATTGTATTAAGTGATATTCAATTGATCGGTAAGAATTTATGTCAGATCAAGAAAGCCAAAGAGATTTATATATCATATATGCATCTCATCATATCATGATATGACATTCATAATAAGTCAGGTTTCCTTAGACTTCTAGAGGGAAGACTTTAACCAAAACCTCCATCAACAACTTCTAAGCTAGATACATATAAACATCGTCATGAAATGATCTTCCCTAATCTTTTTTTCTTTCCTTTTGTTTGTTTATTTTCTCTTTTGAAATTCCAACCTAGACCACTTGCTGAAATGAACTAAATTGTTATGATCAATAGTTATGTCCTTTCTCCTTTGACCAGAGTAATATGTCTCTATTGATTTTTTTGTTTGCTTGTGGATCAAATCACATTCCATGCTGAACTATATGAAAACATTGCTGATATACATGCCTGTGGAATGGCTGGACTTTCATGCATATTTTGAACCTTATGGTTTTGTCTGGTGACTTTACAAACCTTTTATATATCACATGGTCAAATTATAATATTTAAGAGGGAATTCACTAGTGAGAATATTGTACTGACAGACCTTTTAGAGGGCATATATGTCTCGACCTCTTAGGTGAATTCACCTCTCTCTCTTTCCTTCACATTCTTCGACTGTCCTGTAATTTCTTAGAAACAACTAAAAGAAGGCGTTCCAACATCATGAGAGAATAGTAGAATTTGTCTTCTGGCTATACAGAACCAGAAGAGAATACTTCACTTTTCAAGTCAATTGCCAGCCTTCAATACTAAAAAAATGAAGTATTGGCTGATTGTGGACTCCCCACTTAAATATGATGTGTTCGAGTAATAGGATCTTTCAATCACATAAACATGAGATCAGTCAATAAATATAGCGTACCCGAATCAAAAGAAGTAATTATTGATCCAATATGAGAGAATATGTATTCTTTTGGATATAAATCTTCACCACTCTGTCTCGACGATAATTCCATCCTCCAGCAATCTCTGAGTTACCAACACGCACAAATTCAAGAGGTAGCTTACTGATCATGCCGCCTCTCCCTCCACTCAGAACCTCATATTACTACTCCCGTTTGCAGCCTTATCGGCACTTCCAAAACTGCAGCATCCGCAGAACCTGTGGTGACCACAACATCACCTTCCCATTCTCTATCCTAGACCAACAACCCTCTTACTGCGGCTTCCCTGGCTTCGAATTGGCTTGCATCAATAACAGTCTGATCCTTAACCTCTCAGGCGATGACTTGTTGTCCGCAATATCTTTCACCAGAAGTAGTCGCTCCGCATCTCCAACACCGCTTTCTCGAATAATTCGACCTTCTCTTGCACGCCTGTTCTCAAGAACTTGACCCTTCTATCGACTCATTTCCAAATTGGTCCGAACATAACTGCCACTCTCTCTCCTCTACAACGGCAACACCTCTCTCCATGCGGATTACCTTCTTGGGTCAATAATTACTTGTACTTGAAAAGAAGGCCAGGACAGTGCTGTTTTGGCAATATATGGAGGTGACGAAAATGGGGAAGTGGTGGAGGCGTCAACAAAGTGCAAGTCGCTGGCAAAGGCGCCAGCGGCGGCGGAGTGGAGAGGGCAGAGGGGAAAGAAAGAGGAGGCATTGAGGCGTCATGCTGAATTGGACAGCACCCAATTGCAGCGCGTGCGAGGAGAGTGGTGGCGAATGCGGGATCAATCACGAGCGCTTCAGGTGTTGCTGTCCTGTCCGGGCTTTTGTTTGGCTTTGTGTCCCTGGTGGGCTTATTTCTTCTTCACTCTGTGTCTGAGCATAATACTCTCCTCTTTATCAAACGTTGATTAAAATCATTGGATTGTCCGGGTCGAGTCGAGTGCACTTACCTTTCTGCCTAGAATGTTCTACGAGTTACCTCTGAATCACAAATATTCAGGGGATCGACAATCTCACTGCGCAGCAGAGTTTTCTCGAGGGTCGGAACAACACAGTGTCTGTCCGTTTGTCGAAATTTTTTATTCTTGCTCTGAGGGTATCTTTCCTTTGTTGATTAGGGAAAAATCTCTTGAGGATCCCTGGTCTGTTGAACCTTAACTCATGTAGGAACCAAGGTACCTTGAGCCATACGGCACCAAGGTTGGATTTATTCATTTAATCATTTCCTTGGCTTATGTCTTCTTTCTTGTTTAACTGTATACTATCATCTTAATCCTTGTCCTCTTTGTATTTTGTCAATGTATTTGTCAAAGTCACTGTTCTAATTCAATCCCTAAACATATTTTATTTTCCCTTCTAACTTAATTCTTTAGCACAAGTATCAAACTAGTCATTTTAAAGACATGAAATAAGAATGACTGTGATCAGTGTGGATCAAATTATGATCCCTGTAGCTTTCGATCTTACATGCATAACATCCTTTCCAACTGTGTTGAAAGCATTCCTGCTGTTGTAAAATGCATTCCTACTGGTTTCATCATAGTTTGGACTGGGAGAGTTCTCTGACAAGCATTCCAACTGTGTTAACGTCGGAAAGGATGTGTTCTCTGACAAGGATTTGTGTTAACACATAACATCCTTTCTGTGTTAACGTCACGGTCAATTTATCCCTTCTGGATCGACGATGAAGGATACGGTGACCCCATGTGGACTTCTCCACCAGGGATGCCAATCTCCAGGGGACGATCTTCCCTGAGATCGGCAACTCGATGTTCTTGCCTACGGGATCTACGCCAGTCGGTGGTACTCGGACCTCTCCAATAACAACCCCAGTGGCGGGCATATTTGGATGGTAACCCATTTCAAGCCCGTCCCATCCATCCCATAGTGATTGCCATCAGGGTCTGTGGGCCGATACTTCTCTGTATCGTCCCGTGATTCTTGGAATCTGCACCGAAATGTGATAGAATAGAATGTTGGACCTCTTCTCTAGTTTTTCTTCTACCTTTCTACCCAATCGGAACCAAAAGTGACGAGAAGACTTGACCTTTTTAAGTCAATCGCCAGCCGTGAACTCAAATCATAGTATTCGACCTTCAAGGAGATCCAAGGGTCGATGACGAATCTTGGTGAAATCCTTGTGGCTCTGAGGCCACCGCGTTTGCTCTTTCGGGTCCTGGACGCCCAATTGACCCGGTCAATTGGCGCGTTTAAGTGAAAAAAGATTCAATGAGGCATTCATATAATGCGATCTTCAGCGTGAGCAACTCAATCTAGCTTGAGCGCCTTCTGTCTCTGCTATACGCACACCAAAGCTTTCCTCTTTCTGACTGTTCTTGTGCTTCTATTGTTCCCCTCTAAAATCCCTGAAATGGGTGTCGAGAGCTCCACAAGTTCCAAGGTTTTGCTTCGCCATGTCATTAGCATTTTGACGATTACTTCTTTGGAAGACTGGGTTCCATCAGTGAGCCTCCCATCTGGATTCTGCGAGACTGGCGAGTGCGGTGATGTCTTGATAGGTTATCCCTTCCGGAACAACACTAAACCATGTTGTCGTCATAAGCTACTGTTGCAACTAGAACCTTCCTGGGAGGACATTGTCGATTATGGTGATCAATATCTCAGGTCGATCTCAGGGTTTGAGAGAACGGGCGATGCTTGTCTTGCTCTAACTAAACCGTCTCCTATACCACCCAGTGCAACTGATCCTGATGTTCCCAGCATTCAATTTCCCACCTTTCTTAAATCCAATCAGAAGCCTCTATACCTAGCATCTCTCCGTAATTGCAGCGGCTTCCCAATTGCTGATTATCCAAATCCACACTCGACTTGCCCGTCTGTTGGCGCCAACCACTCTCATGTCGCTCTTACGAGTAGACCAGAAGACCTACATCTTAATCAGTCAGCGTGCGAGAGTCCTCTTACTCTACCTGTTAAATTAGCCAGAACGGATGGGGAGAATGTAGAAAATGTTGACTACGAGGAGAAGTGGAATTACGGGTTTAGACTGAAATGGAAATTAATCTCCTGGGAGAGTTGTGTTAAATGCCAAAAAGCTGGAGGCAAATGTAGGGGACGCAATGGAAGTTTTCTGTGCAGAGGAAACACTTTCCGATTAATTCCCTGTAATAGCGATAGCTTAATTTCTACCATGCGTTTTTCAGTGAATTTCCTCACCATGCTCTCCAAACTTGATAAGGACTTCAAAGGAAGAGGAAGAACCTTTTGGCTTCCCTTGGTTTTCTATTCTCAGTTCCCTTTTCCCACCTCGGCTTCATTCACCAAGCCATTACTTTTGTCCATATTTCTTTTGGACAATCCTTTTGTAGTTTTAGGGTGTGCTTATTTTGGGGAAAACTTTATGATAAAGGAAAATGCATTACATGTAAATTATTTTTGAGGAAGACATTTTCCTCTTTTTAGATTAGGAAATTCAGTTTTCTAACTTTAAGTATGCATATTTTCTTTGACAGTAAATGGTTTGACTAATCATTTTCAAAAACACAAACATAGTCTTCACAGTTATTTTTGTAGTTTTGGTAGTTAGATGAATTCATAGCGATGTCATTTTCTTCCTCGCATCAAAGCTGAAGAACTACGGTACAACATCTTCAGATCACGGATATATAGTCTTGCTGCAGTCGCTCCTGTGGATCTCAACCCTGCATTAATCATGTGCGCAGCTCAGTAACTAGTGAAAATTTTAAGAATGTCACTGTTTGCATTAGCCAGTTCCAATGAGAGTGGAGAGTATGTGCTGGGGATTATAGATGATTACTGAATTTACGATACAGAGGCCAGAGCATGATTCACCACGAGAAGACAAATGCACGGGAAGTAACACGTAAAGTGGAAAGTTTTCTGCGTGTGTTTGCCTATGCTTGTTTTGCATCAGCTTAAAGTTTCATTAACACTGTGGCATACAACACTCCGTTAAACTTAGCTCTGCAATTTCCATGTGATATGTAACATGTGGGAATATATATCTGTTCCTACGATGTATTATGTTAAGTGATATTGAATTAATATATAGGAATTTATGTTAGATCAAGGAAGCTGGTGTCTGTATTCCTGTTCTATGATTTTCATGATGTGGATAGGATCTGTATTTTTTGGAATTCATTTCTGACGCAAACCCCATCTTTTGGCACTACATTTTTGCTGCAGGAAAGGACATTGCAGAAAAGGACCAAGCACATTTGAGGATTGGAGTAGGTCAGTCGAACCTTTATCATGGGGAACATTGTACAATCCTTTGAGGATATATCAGTCATTAAGCATGTCTCGTGATAGCAAAAAAATGTTGTCAACACATACTTTGAGCACAATGACGATGCGAGAGCACAATGACATGCTTCGTACTTTTGGGAACATCTCACAGTCAAAGTTCTCGTGAAATTTTCCATTTCCTCTACCTTTCACTGATGCAAATCTAATGAAACTTCTGTTCCTAGGTTGCATAATCGGTGCTTTGGCCAGTATTCTTCTCTGTTCGTGCATCTATATGATCTGCCACAAACAACAGCGTTCCTTTTGGGAGAATCCGCTGATAAGAAATAGGGCTTTGATGATGGGAAAGAAAGAACATTCTGCAGCCGCACAGCAAATCAAGGGACTAATTTCTTCAAGGAGATATACCTACAAAGATATTAAGAGGATGACCAATTCTTTCCAGGAAAAGTTGGGTCAAGGAGGTTATGGTTATGTGTACAAAGGCAAGCTTCAAGACGGTCAACTTGTGGCTGTGAAGCTGCTCAAGAAAGTGAATGGCAATGGAGAAGAATTTATTAATGAAGTTGCGAGCATAAGCAGGACTTCTCATGTCAATGTTGTCAGCCTCCTAGGCTTTTGCTTTGAGGGAAGCAAAAGAGCTTTAGTTTATGAGTTTATGCCCAATGGATCACTAGAGAAGTTCATATTCAAAAGCGACTCTTCAAAGGCAAATCAGCAATTGAGTTGGGAGACATTGTACAACATCTCCTTAGGCGTAGCACAAGGGCTAGAGTACCTGCATCGAGGCTGTAACACTAGGATCGTGCATTTCGATATTAAGCCTCACAATATTCTTCTTGATCGAAATTATTGTCCGAAGATTTCCGACTTTGGTCTTGCCAAAATATGTCCTAGAAAAGAGAGTATTGTGTCGATGTTGGGGGCACGCGGCACTATAGGCTACATTGCTCCTGAATTGGTCATAAGGAACATCGGAGGGGTTTCTCACAAATCGGATGTCTACAGTTATGGCATGATGGTTTTGGAAATGGTTGGTGGGAAAAAAAACGTTGAAGTTGGGGTGGACCGTTCTAGCAAAATATATTTTCCTCATTGGATTCACCGATGCCTTGAACTTCAGGAAGAACTCGGGTTGTGTGGAATCACAAATGAGGAAGACGAAGATATCGCAAAGAGGATGATCATAATAAGCTCGTGGTGCATTCAGATTGATCCAAGAGATCGACCTGCGATGACTCGAGTTGTGGATATGCTAAAGCAAAGTGTTGAGGCCTTGCCAATTCCCCCAAAACCAACCTTGTCATCCCCTTCATCGAGACCCCCATATCGACTACAGATGACAGTTCGCTGCTGCAATTTGATGTCACTATGACATCTGTATAAATCAATACGAGATATTTATTTTGCGAATTTTTCTTCTTGGGTGCTTCCATTCTCGAAAGATCAAATCTTAATTGTTTTGCTGATTGTCAGATCGTAATTCCTACACAGCATTCTGTGATTAGCCTTGCACGTTGATTACCATTTCTCATAATTCAATCACGATTTAAATAGTCGTAATTGGTAAGATTAGAAGAGTATAATGACAAGTGGAAGGATAGCAAAAAAGAAGGTTGGAAAATGGCTGTTTAGTATGGTCAGTGGTCAGTGTTTCGAACAGCCAATTCTAAGACCACTAACAAGTTAAGAAATCAGAACGGATCTCCTCACTTTGCTGGTCTATTCTCAGCCTCAAGCGCAACAGTTTCTCCGGCCGGGTCCCGGATCTGTCTAACCTCACGACCCTGAAGCTCCTCTTCCTCTCCCACAACGGCTTCTCTGGCGAGTTCCGGCCTCCGTGTCGTCGCTCTCGAGACTCCACCGGCTTGATCTGTCATTCAACAACTTCTCAGGCGAGGTCCCGGCGGCGCTCGATGGGTTAACCCACCTGCTGACCCTGAGGCTCAAGGGGAACGGCTTCTCGGGCCCCATTTCGGGGCTGGACCTCCCGAACCTCCAGGAGTTCAACATCTCCCACAACAGGCTCGCCGGCGAAGTACCCAAGTCGCTGTTGGGGTTCCCGGAGGCCGCATTTGCAGAGAACTCGGCTCTGTGTGGGTACCCACTGAAGAAATGCAATGCCGCCGCCGACTCGACCTGGATCCGACGGGACCATCACGTCCCCATTGAGCCTGCGTGCGAAGCCCAACACCGTGGCCTTGTGCCCGAGCTCCATGCCCGTGACCACGCCACTGGCCACGGCCGGGTCAGGCACTCGCCGCTGTGCCAGCACATCACACATCAAGCCCTCGGCCCTGATCGCCATCATAGTCGGCGACGAAAATTATGGCACTTGTGATGATGCTTTGGGAAGTAAGTTCATGAAGGAGGCAGATGATTCGTAACATTATGTGGCTGCATCTAGAAGGTCACGAAACAGTCTCTGCAAATATTTACTTACAAAGATAAGTTGCAAACTGTTGCTCCGCCATGTCATTAGTGTTTTTGGCGATCATTTCTTTGAAAGAGTGGGCTGCATCGGCGAGCCTGGAAAACCCATCCTGCGAGCCTGCCAAACGCGGAAGGTAACGTTGCGGTCAATTTATCCCTTCTGGATCGATAATGAAGTATGTGGCGACCTCGTGAACTTCTCCACCGGGGATGCCAATCTCCAAGGGACGATCCTACCTGAGATCGGCAACTCGATGACGTTCCAGTACCTGCAGTTGAATGGCAATGACTCGGTCAGCAAAGTTTCTTCTCAGCTGGGGATCTTAGCCAATCGATGATACTCAGACCTCTCCAATAACAACCCCAGTGGCGGGCATATTTGGATGGTGACCCTTTTCTAGCCCGTCCCATTCATCCCATAGGAATATACCAAAGGCCTTTCCTCCTCGGATTAAGGATAACTCGTCATCGCCTGATCCCTTCAGTCGCGCTGGGTGCCGCTCCTCCTGTGAACACGAATAATCATCATCACTAGATCCTTTCAATCGTGCCAAGAAGTAATTCAAGAACATCCACAGGTACTTTAATCAATTCGTAACTGGTTCTGCCGTACAGGACACCAAAATGGATATAAAGAGATACACGTGTGAATATTGACCATTTTATGACCTTAATTATTAATAGCATAATTACTATGATGGGTGGACCAAAGCATGATCCATATATTCTTCGATACAATATTTGTGCAAGAACTACTGTACGTAGGCCTGTCAAAATTGTCATAAACCCATTTGCCAACCTATATATGATGTGTTGAGTTGTCATATGGATTAGTATATTCAATAAATGAGTCGTAAATAGATTTAAATATAATTTGGGTGCTAAAAAGTTTACAACTTACTTTGACTCTATTTACCTATATGGTTCTCTCTTCATCCTCTTTTGCTATCACTCGGTCTTGCGTTTACTTACTCAATACTCTCACCTTGATTTGGGTATGAATTATCCTAGATTAAGTTAAATATAGAAATATTTTTGTAATATGGATTTAGTCGGATATGTGTTGAATATGAGTCGGGTCAGGTATGGATCATTGATTTTGTATTGCATGAAAATTAGTCAAAACGGATCAAAATGATCTATTTGAGTCGAGTCATTTTCGACCCAACCTGATCTACTTGTATGACGAGTCTAACTTTACTTAAGAGAGATCTCTTTTACTCTCTTTTTCTCTTCTTCTGTTTTTTGGGCCGTGGTTTATTCTTTGCATGTATACGGTATACCTCCCAATTTTGGCCAATACCATCTCAAAGTCGAGCTTTTGAAAAAAAATTTCACACACTCAAAACATGTAATATTTTCTCAACTTCGTTCATCAAACAAAATATATATTTTCATCAAAAAGTTCTCACACTACTTTCAAATACCAAAACGTAGTAAATGCCCAATCAAATTTTATGCAACAAACACGCTTATTCATAACTCATAAAATATCAAATCTTTATCATTTTAAAGACATGAGCTTATAGATTCTTAGAAGAAATAGCGCCACTCACATGGGAAAGCCGAAAATTAACCTATGTGGTTACTCGAGCCAACGCACTCGTATTCCTATCAATTAATCGAAAGCGATATCAAAACCAAGTAATATTAGGGGTGATCGGGTCCAGGGTGGGTAGGGTCTAGACTTGGACCCTGTACCCGACCCTGTTATAACCGGTTTTTATTTTTTGGACCCTATACCCGACCCTGTTTGTATTGGACCCTGTACCCGACCCACCCTGTTTTTCCGATCCGGTTCCAGGGTCAACCTTGTTTCCATTGGAACCTGTTTTGCAATCTCTTGATATCCTATATAACTTCGAATTTTATATTAATAAGCGAGAAAATAACGTAATCCTCCTAATTTATATTGAAACATTAAGCACTGATAATAAATTAATACATAAACTTTTTTTACCGAACGGAAAATTAAGGATCCATATGGCTAATTATTATAAATAAAATCATAAGGCAAAGAATTAGCAACAAACATGGGTGTAATATTAGTCTTATTCCCACAACTATTATATGAAGCTACTCGTTTATGCAAACATAACTCCTTATACAAAAGAGAAATTAGGCAAGCCAATCCATGTGATACACAAGAATTTGGCGGCGACGAACACCGTTCGTCCATCAGATGGTGTGAGAGGAAGCCGGTGAAGAAGGGAAGCAAGTGAGGAAGAGAAATGACAAAGGAGGAGTGCCGTGCGTGTTTGAGTGAGCCAAGAGGAAAAATATCATGTGATTGCGAGAGTAAGAATAGATATTGAGAGGAAAAAAAAAAAAAAGTTTTGTACCTCTACTTACAAAACCGGTCCGGGAACCGAGTTCCGGGTGGGTAATTACTTGGACCCTGTTCCCGGACCGGTTTAAACCGGTTCGAATTTTGGGAACCGTTCCCTGCACCAGGTTTCAATGGGAACCGGTTCCCGACTTTTCAGGGTGGGCGGTCCGGAACCGGGTATACCCGGTCCGGTTGCACACCCCTAAGTAATATGCTACTCTCCAATGAACGACTCAACTAAATTATGCTTATTCATTGATAAAACGACACATACATGCTAATAAACCGCATATCCAAAGCGATTATTTAAGCTGTCCGCAACAGGAAACTTGAGTGCAAAACTTGGTCACGTTATAACTTTCTCCACCAAACCTCGTTTCAAGCGTACATCAATGGAAAGCCCTTCCAACATATTACAAGAACCCCAATTTAGCCAACCCGAAATCAAGCCAAAAATCAACAATGGTCACGTACTGTTTATCACACGTGATAAACTTCAAAATTTTATTTCGGGTAAACCGTAAGCTCAAATCACAATCTATAAAATCCTATAGCTCTACAATATCCTAAACTATAATTTTTATAAAAATACGAGTTTCAATGACTCAAAAATCATACTTCACCGCTCGATTTTTCCAAAATTCCAAATTCCAAGCCCTAAGTCCAAACTTACTCTAATTGAATGAACGGGGGCACGAGTGCTTACCGAGCATTGCATTACGTGGTTAAGGTGGATTGGCGAGGTTCTCATGGCAAGAATGCACGAAACCCTCTTTTTCTTCCTTTCCTTTCTTTCCCCTCCTTTCTTTCCCTTGCACGAGCCCTCTGTCTCCCTTTCTCTTTCCCTTTTTATTTCCTCCTTTTTCTTTTTCTTTCTTTCTTTTCTTTTCTTTCCTTCTCTCTGTTCTTCTTTTTCTTCCTCTCTCCCGAAGACTCTCGGCCTCTCCCCCTCATTCTTCTTCTCTTCTTTTCTTCTTCGTTTGACCGTTCAACCTTCTCTCTCTCTCTTTTTACTGGGTCAAAACCCATATTTTACGCTTGGAATCTGTACAGATAATGTGATAGAATAGTAAACCTCCGAGAACTCGTTTGTCTTCTGCCTGATCGGAACCAACAGTGACAAGAGAAGACTTCACTTTTTAAGTCAATCGCCAGCCATGAACTCAAATCATAGTCCTCGACCTTCTCAGTGAAATCGTCGTGGCTCTGAGGCCACGTTTGCTCTTTCGGGTCCTCTACGCTCAGTTGACCCAGTCAATTGGCGCGTTTACGTGAAAAAAGGATTCAACGAGACATTCATATAATGCGATCTTCAGTTTGAGCAACCGTATCTCACTCGAGCCCCTTCTATCTCTTCTATACGCCATCAAAGCTTTCCTCTTTCCGACTGTTCTTGTGCTTCTATTTCCCCTCTAAAATTCCTGAAATGGGTGTCGATAGCTCCATAAGTTCCAAGGTTTTGCTTCGCCTTGTCATTGGCATTTTGACGATTCTTTCTTTGGAAGACTGGGTTGCATCAGCGAGCTTGAATGATGAATCCTGCAAGGCCGGTGAGTGCGGTGACGTCATGAAGGGTTATTCCATCTGGAGCGACTCTAAACCGTGTACTAATACAAGTTTTGAAAACGAGTGTCGTCATGAGCCACTGTTCAATCTACGACCTTTTGGAGAGGACTTTATCATTTATGAGAACATTTCTTTAAGCTTGAGCTCAGAGTTAGAGAGATCAAGCAATGCTTGTTTTGCTCGAATTATACAGCCCAGCGAATTTCACCCTCCTGTTTCCAGCATTGAACCGCCCTCATCTCTTGGATTCAATTGGGAGCCTTTAAACCTAGCATTTCTCCATGATTGCAGCAGCTTCCCAAATTATTCAGATCCTCACTCGCCCTGCCCCTCTGATGGTCCCAACCGTTCTTATGTCGCTCTTATAATAGGTAGAGAAGAAGACCTACATCTTGATCTGTCGGTGTGCAAGAGTCATGTTATTGTACCTGTTAAATTAGCCACTCCGGATGGCGAGGAAATAGGAAATGATGACTACAAGGAGAAGTTGAAGTACGGGTTTAGACTGCAATGGAATTTAACCTCATGGAAGAGTTGCGTCGATTGCCAAAAAAATAAAAGCAATTGCAGGGGATCGGATGGGCATTTCCAGTGCTTATATCCGCCTCCGCCTCCATACAAAAGAGGTAATATTCTTCGGTCAATTCCGCGTAATAGCAACCGTTCAAATTCTCGCATGTGTTTTTCGGCGAATGTCCTCGCCACGCTCTCCAAATTTGATAAGGACTTCAAAGGAAGAGGAAGAGCTTTTTGGCTTCCCTCCGTTTTCTATTCTCAGTTCCGTTTTCCCACCTCGGCTTCATTCACCAAGCCATTACTTTTTTCTTTTTTTTATTTATATTTCTTTTGGACATTCTTTTGTAGATCTAAGGTGTGTTTGTTTTGGGGTTTATGATAAAGAAAGATGAAATCATTTTCACGGAAAAGTGTATTTTACCCTTTTCAAAATGGAGAATTCATTTTTTTAAGTATAATGATTTGACTAATCATTTTCAGCAAATTCTACATAATCTGCGCAAGTCGCTTTTGTAGTTTTAGTATGTAGATGGATTCATAGCAATTTCCAAAAGAAAATACTATTTGCTTAGCTAGTTCCAATGTGAGATACGGCGATGCGTTGAGGATCATAGATGATTAGTGAATTTACGATAAATTGGACAAAGAGGAAAATATAAAGTGAAGAGCTTTCTGCATGTGTGTTTGCTCATGCATGTTTTGCATAATACTCTCCATTGAGCTTAGTTCTGCAATCTCCATAAGGTATTTGATGTTAGGGAATATCCCTTTGTTCCTATGATATATTGTATTAAGTGATATTCAGTTGATCGATAAGAATTTATGTCAAATCAAGAAATCCAAAGAGATTTATATGTCGTATATGCATCTCATCATATCATGATATGACATTCATAATAAGTCAGGTTTCCTTAAACTTCCAGAGGGAAGACTTTAACCGAAACCTCCATCAACAACCTTTGAGCTAGATAAGTATAAACATCATCATGAAATGATCTTCCCTAATCTTCCTTTCTTTCCATTTGTTTGTTTATTTTCGCTTTTGAAATTCCAACCTAGACCACTTGCTGAAATGAACTAAATTGTTATGATCAATAGTTATGTCCTTTTTCCTTTGACCAGAGTGATATGTCTCTATTGATTGTTTGTTTGCTTGTGGATCAAATCACATTCCATGCTGAACTATATGAAAACGTCGCTGATATACATGCCTGTGGAATGGCTGGACTTCCATGCATATTTTGAACCTTATGGTTTTGTCTAGTGACTTTACAAACCTTATATATATCACATGGTCAAATTATAATATTTAAGAGGGAATTCACTAGTGAGAATATTGTACCGACGGACCTTTTAGAGAGCGCATATGTCTCAACCTCTTAGGTGAATTCACCTCTCTCTCTTTCCTTCACATTCTTCGACTGTCCTGTAATTTCTTAGAAACAACTAAAAGAAGGCGTTTCAACATCATGAGAGAATAGTAGAATTTGTCTTCTGGCTATACAGAACCATAAGAGAATACTTCACTTTTCAAGTCAATTGCCAGCCTTGAATACTAAAAAAATGAAGTATTGGCTGACCAATTGAATTTTGTGGACTCCCCACTAAAATATGGCGTGTTAGAGTAATAGGATCTTTCAATCACATAAATATGAGATCAATCCATAAATATAGTGTACCCGACTCAAAAGAAGTCATTATTGATCCAATATGAGAGAATATGTATTCTTGTGGATGTAAATCTTCACCACTCTGTCTCGACGATAAATCCATCCTCCAGCAATCTCTGAGTTACCAACACGCACAAATTCAAGAGGTAGCTTACTGATCAGTGATCATGCCGCCTCTCCCTCCACTCAGAACCTCATATTAATACTCCTGCTTGCAGCCTTATCGGCAAAGCTTTCGGTCTGTGTGATGAACAAGCACTTCCAAAACTGCAGCATCCGCAGAACCTGTGGTGGCCACAACATCACCTTCCCATACTCTGTCGTAGACCAACAACCCTCTTACTGCGGCTTCCCTGGCTTCGAATTGGCTTGCATCGATAACAGTCTGATCCTTAACCTCTCAGGCGATGACTTGTCATCCGCAATATCTTTTACCAGAAGCAGTCGCTCCGCATCTCCAACACCGCTTTCTCGAATAATTCGACCTTCTCTTGCACGCCTGTTCTCAAAAACTTGACCCTTCTATCGACTCATTTCCAAATTGGTCCGCACATAACCGCTACTCTCTCTCCTCTACAACAGCAACATCTCTCTCCGTGCGGATTACCTTCTTGGGTCAATAATTACTTGTACTTGAAAAGAAGGCCAGGACAGTGTTGTTTTGACAATATATGGAGATGATGAAAATGGGGAAGTGGTGGAGGCGTCAACAAAGTGCAAGCCGCTGGCAAAGGCGCCAGTGGTGGCGGAGTGGAGAGGGCAGAAGGGAAAGATAGAGGAGGCATTGAGGCGTCATGCTGAATTGGACAGCACCCAATTGCAACGCGTGCGAGGAGAGTGGTGGCGAATGCGGAATCAATCACGAGCGGTTCAGGTGTTGTTGGCCTGTCAGGGCTTTTGTTTGGCTTTGTGTCCCTGGTGGGCTTATTTCTTCTTCACTCTGTGTCTGAGCATAATACTCTCCTCTTTATGAAACGTTGATTAAAATCATTGGATTGTCCGGGTCGAGTCGAGTGCACTTACCTTTCTGCCTAGAATGTGCTACGAGTTACCTCTAAATCACAAATATTCAGGGGCTCGACAATCTCACCGCGCAGCAGAGTTTTCTCGAGGGTCGGAACAACACAGTGTCTGTCCATTTGTCGAAATTTTTTATTGTTGCTCTGAGAATATCTTTCCTTTGTTGATTAGGGAAAAATCTCTTGGGGATCCCTGGTCTGTTGAACCTTAACTCATGTATGAACCAAGGTACCTTGAGCCATACGGCACCAAGGTTGGATTTATTCATTTAATCATTTCCTTGGCTTATTTCTTCTTTCTTGTTTAACTGTATACTATCATCTTAATCCTTGTCCTCTTTGTATTTTGTCAATGTATTCGTCAAAGTCACTGTTCTAATTCAATCCCTAAATTTATTTTATTTTCCCTCCTAACTTAATTCTTTAGCACAAGTATCAAACTAGTCATTCTAAAGACAGAGATAAGAATGATTGTGATGACTGTGAATCAAATTATGATCCCTGTAGCTTTCGATCTTACATGCATAACATCCTTTCCGACTGTGTTGAAAGCATTCCTGCTGTTGTAAAATGCATTCCTACTGGTTTCATCATAGTTTGGACTGGGAGAGTTCTCTGACAAGGATTTGTGTTCTTTGTAACAGCGCAACATGGTGATTTGGTGATGAAAGTCGCAGGTACTCCATTAAACCTACATTTTGTCTCATATAGAAATTCACTGCTCGGAAACCTTGATAAAGTTTTGCTTTTCCTTCATTAGGACCTTAGATTAGTAATATGATGGACTGAAATTGTTGCCCGCGAATCTTTTGGCTTTCTCTGATCAGCTGCATCAGGATTCGGGATCGCAATTGTCATTCTTGTAGTCTATTCCTTGAGGGAGAAACCGCTGATAAGGAAACATATGGCTATGATGATGGGAAAGAGAGAACATTCTGTGGCCGAACAGAAAATTGAGAACTAATCTCTTCGAGGAGATATACCTACAAAGATATCAAGAGGATGACCAATTCTTTCCAAGAAAAGTTGGGTCAAGGAGGTTATAGTTATGTGTACAAAGGCAAGCTTCGAGACGGTCAACTTGTGGCCGTGAAGCTTCTAAAGAATTTGAAAGGCAACGGGGAAGAGTTTATCAATGAAGTTGCAAGCATAAGCACGACTTCTCATGTCAATGTTGTCAATCTTCTAGGCTTTTGCTTTGAAGGAAGCAAAAGAGCTTTAGTTTATGAGTTCATGACCAATGGGTCACTGGAAAAGTTCATATTCAAAAGCAACATTTCAGAGGCAAATCAGCAATTAAGTTGGGAAACATTATACAACATCTCCCTAGGCATAGCGCAAGGGCTAGAGTATCTGCATCGAGGGTGTAACGCCAGAATCTTGCATTTCGATATAAAGCCTCACAACATTCTTCTCGACCGGAATTATTGCCCGAAGATTTCTGACTTTGGTCTTGCCAAAATATGTCCTAGAGAAGAGAGTACCGTGTCGATGTTGGGTGCGCATGGCACCGCAGGCTACATTGCTCCGGAACTGGTCATAAGAGGCATAGGAGGGGTTTCTCATAAATCGGATGTCTATAGTTATGGCATGATGGTTATGGAAATGGTCAGTGGGAGAAAAAACATTGAAGTTGAGGTGGACCATACTAGCGAAATATATTTTCCTCATTGGATTCATCGACGCCTTGGACTTCAGGAAGAACTTGGGTTGCGTGGTATCACGAATGGGGAAGACGAAGGAATTGCGAAGAAGATGATCATAATCAGTTTGTGGTGCATACAGATTGATCCGAGAGATCGACCAGCAATGACTCAAGGTCATGGAGATGCTAAAAGGAAGTGTCGAGGCCTTGCCAATCCCCCCCAAGCCAACCTTGTCATCCCCCTCGTCAAGATTCCCCGTAGCAACTACAGACAACAGTTCGCTGCTGCAATTTGGTGCTACTTCAACAACTGTATGAATTTGTCTGAGATACTTTCCTAGAGAATTTCCTTCCTTTGTTTACACCGCTGGTAATTTCATTGAGAATGAATGGAGTGACACAATAGGATGCTTCCATTCACAATACATTAATCTGAATCGGTTTTGTAATCCACTTGGCGATCAAAAGAGAATGGTAAGAAGTGGTCATTGTTCGATTTCGATCGTAATTCCTATACATCATTCTCTGATCAGCCTTGCAATTCAATCAAGATTATCATTGTCGTGATTGGCAAGAACACTTAGGTCAGTTGTCAATGTATTGTGTTAGGACTAGAATTAGCACCTAGAGGGGGGTGAATAGGTGACTAAAGCGATTTTATAAAATTTAACCCGAATGAGATATTAATGAATTAAAAACAACAATCGCTGCAAATGAAAGTAATAAAAGATAAAAGGATTAAGGATAGAGAATCAAGACTCCAGATTTATAGTGGTTCGGCTTAGACCAAGCCTACGTCCACTCTTCCGCACGGGACTGACCCTCTTCGGGGATTTCACTAAGAATCAAAAAGAGTGTTTACAATCTCATGCCCTTGAATCCACAGTGTAAAAACTCTACTACACTTCCTCAAGGTCTCACCACACTTTACTCTCTCTTTTGATTACATGTAATGCTCGAAGAATAAGATCACAAAATAACAAGGAGATTCAGACTTTGGAATTCTTCTATCCGGCCCTTCAACAACTTGAGCGTCTCTCTTATATAATTCTACATGCCTTCATTACCGTTGGCACCTTCTAAAGAAGTTCTTCCAATCAACCCGTTGGACGTAATCAATTTAGAGAGATCTCAAGCTCTTTAAGGTAAGTGTAGATAGCCCATCAATCCCGCTTTCGCCCATACAATCGGGATCTTGGTTTCCATAAGTAGAACTTTCCAAATAAGTTGCGAATCTTTAGAGAATCTATATTAATTCGATACGAATATAAGATCTTGTAGTGCGATTCCGGTCGAAAGATATTCTATAGCCGTTGAAGCAAAAACCATATTAGAAAGAATCGAATAGAAGTTTTTAACTTGTCGGTCCGGAAACTGTCCATGAGAGTAGACTTTGAAACTTGAGTCTTGTTATCGTCGAGACTTTAATCTTCAGACTTTGCCAGTAGAGTCTGCAAGTCTTCAGACTAGACTGATGGAAATGTTTTGTCGACTTCAAAATATCTTAAGAGAATTTATCCAACATATTGAACAGCCAATTCTAGGACCACTAACAAGTTTAAGAAATCAAAACGTACAGGAGGCCATGGATTCAGCCATCATTCTTCACTTTGCTGGTCTATTATGAGTCTTCCTAGGTCAATTGCCCGTGTTTTAAATTATGATGGAACCGAGTAACCAAATATATTTGTAATGAACTCAAGAGACTCGTCGAATTGGCAGGTGTTACATGTACAATCTATGTGATGATGATAGTCTTAGTCCGAGTTACCATGCGTATCCAGGCTATGAGCTCAACTGTGATGGATATAACCTGACCCTGTCCCCGGTGTCCAAGGAATATCAGGTGATCCACATGAATAGGGAGCACGTCGATCCTTGAGGTCGCATGGACGGATGGATGATCAGAAGATACCTCTTCCAACATATTCTGCGACCACATTTGACTTCAGTCCCTCGAACTACACTCCCAGTGACCTCAATTCCACGTTATTCCAGGAATGTGACTCATCGATCCCTCAACTTTATTTGTTCTCTTGTCCCGACCCAGTATGCTAGAACTGCAGTTTCAGCGTCCTGTCCTGATTTCGAAACTCTAGTTCTACTACCTCCTTTGGAGGGCCGCGACTATGATGCTGGAATTAGTGATGTCGGGAACAAAGGCTTGGAGATCACCTAGTTTGTTTTTAGGACAACGGCTTTTAAGATTCCCCTTGGCTTTAGGACTCATGACTTACTGCTGAAGCAAATCTATCGTATATTAGCGACCCCTTCCTCTTCTGAAGTACAAAACCTTAGATTAAACTAGATTTTTGTTATGAGAAATAAAGCAAAAACCAAACTAAAATTCTTAAAAGGTGAGTTTATATCAGTTTACGGCCAAATTAAAACAAATTAAATGAGATGGCTAGTTATTTTTCTAATTAATGTGAAGTAATATGTCTGATTAATGTTAAGGGAAGGAGGGGATGGAGCCTTCGGAGATGCGGCTCAACCCCAAAGCTCCATTCAACTAAACTTTCTTATCCATTGTGCCCGATCTGCTGCACTGTAGGAAGCACTCTTTTACTGGTTTCATCACAACTTCATTTGGAACGTTCATTTGATAAGGCTTTGTATCCTAGCGGCAAAACTTGGAGCTTGCTGTTCAAAAATATTGTTTTGTTTTTGCAGCAATAGCTACATCAGGAGCTGGCATTGGGAACGCCCTCATTATTATGCATTCCTTTAGGAAGACACCGATGATTAAAAAAATTTAGGGCTTTGATGAAGCAGAGGAGTGAATGTTTCGATGGCAAAATGAATCGAGGGATGTTGTCTCTTTGAGAACATACACCTACAAGACATCAAGAGGATAACGGAATCTTTCAAAGAAAAGCTAGCCAGGGAGGCCGGAGGCATGGCTGCATGTACAAAGGCAAGCTCCTGGTCAACTTGTGGTGATGAAGCTTCTAAAGGGGCAGAAAGGGGATGCGGAAGCATTTGTTGATGAAGTTGCAAGCATGAGCAAGACTACTCATGGCAATGTTGTCAGCCTCTTGGGATTTCGTTTTGAAGGAATTGGAAGAGCTTTGGTTTATGTGTTCATACCCAATGGATCCCTCAAAAAGTTTATATTTAGTGGGAGTAACACTTCGGAAGTAGAACTGTAGTTTAGTTTGCATACAGTATACAAAATTTCTTTCAAACATACTCACAGGCTAGGGTACTTGCATTAAGGCTACAACATGAGGATCTTGCACTTCGGCATATAGTGTCACACTATTCTCTGAAATGGAAACTATTGTCCCAAGGTTTCCGACTTGTGATCTTGCCAAAATATGCCCAAAAGAAGAGAGCATTGTGTGGATGTTGGGTGTGTGGTGCATAGGCTGACATGTTACTTCAGAGTTGATCATAAGGAACATTGGAGAGTTTCTTAGAAAATGAATGTCTATAGCTGTAGCATGATAGTTTTGGAGATGGTTGGCAAAAGGAAAAAATAAAGGCACATTAGATCGAACCAGCGAACATACTTCCCTCATCGGGTCCAGCGATACCTAACGCTTTGAGAAGAGCTTGAGCTACATGGGACGACCACTAATGAGGATGAAGGAACTAAGAAGAAAATCATTGTAATAAGCTTATGGTTCATTCACATCGATCCGAGAGCTCAACCCTCTATGCCACAAGTTGTGGAAATACTAAAAGGAATTGTTGAGGCTTTGCAAGCCCCCCACCTCAAATATATATATAAACTACCTTGTTGTTTCCGTCAAGGCCTTTCATATTTTGGGGTGAAAGTGTTTCTCCAAAAGAGTTATGACTTTGGTTGGAGTTAATTCAACATCAATCATACAAGACCGATATAATTTATAACATAGTGTTACATGAACTCTCGAGTTGAATAGGCCTAATCCATTTATCAAGCATATTTGCGAGATATGTCGTTTCATCTAAAGATTTCATTTAGTCAAGATTGAGCTCAATGTCTTAAAAATTCCTTATTTATCTATGCTTAATCGGTGATCCTAAAGTACTCGTCAAAGATACATGCTCCTGTATGTACTCTTCACATGTTACTACGAAGAGTTCTCCCGCGCCAAACTTGAGCGCTGATTGCCATTTTCTTTAAAAAAAACGAATGGGAATAAACAAGAGCTCTCTTTCAAGTCAAAGCCATTTTTATTGCTCCCACTCTCAATTCGAGTTTTGAAGTGCGCTCAAGGAATCTCATAGTAATTCGCGAATTTCCTGGCACTCGCGCGATGCGGCAAAAACAAAAGTCCATCTCTGTAATTGTGCAAGAACCAATTAATTTAGTGCCTAATGCTCCCTTCCAAATATAATAAGACAAACCCTATCAGCTAAAGATTTAGGCTTTGTTTTTACATACCGAACACTCCAGTTCAGACTCTAAGTCAACAATCGTCTCCGTTTTTATTGGGTTAAATCTGAGTTGGGCCCCTAAACGAGAGCATTTTAGGCCAAAAGCCACATTCAATTTACGGACTTGGAAACTATTGATTTGAGACAAGTATTTATAATCCTTAAATCAATGACAATTAAGGCCGCACATATGAAATAGAGTTTTGCTAGCATAACGATCTTTGGACTAATGTGAGAATTACAACTTATTATAGGTCACAAATTCTCAAAGAAATAGATCCCATAATAATTTATAATTATTTATTATCTGATTTTTATTCTCACAGTAGATTAAAAACTATTACCAAATTAATATTATGAAAAACCCCAAAATGATACATTTATGAAAAATTTACCTTAAACTAAATTTTTTTTAAATCACAAAAAACCTCAAACCTGATACATTACAAATTAATTTTTTTACTACTAAAAACCTACAAATTGATACATTCGTTAGTATCCGTTAAATTAAATTAATACCAGTTGAAAAATAATTACAAACTTTGGTAAAACTAAGTGAACGTCGATGTGGTGGGTCCACCGCCAGCGTCCAGGTTTACCACGGGAGTTGTCATCAAAAAAAAAAAAAAAAAAAGAAGGTCAATTGTCGTGGATCATCAATTTAATAATTTAATAGTAAAATTTAACGAAAAATAATAGAAAATAATTATGTCGTAAGTATATTGAATTTAGAGTAAAATTATCACAAATGTGCCGATTTAGAAATTTTTTTCGTGGTATTAACTATTTTATTAATATTATTAACGTAATGTCCTATTTTCAGTCACATGGTCAAAATGTTGCCCAGCGCGGGTTTCCCATTCCACCCTCCACCTTCGACTTCGATTTACACTCGTGCCCCAACCCCTTTTCTCTCTCCTCCTCGAAGTTCGCATTGCGGAGAGCAGACAAGCAAAACCTACTACTCACTTCTCAGTCAGTCCTCACTCACTTCCCTCACTTCACACCTCTCTCTCTCTCTCTCTCTCTCTCTCTCTCTATCTGACACCTCCTCCGCCGCAGGACCATAATGTCGCCGCCTCTTCGCCTGAAGAAGCTCGTCTCCCTCCTCCTCCTCCTCCTCCTCCACTTCTCTTCCCTCCAACCTTCCACCGCCAACCCGGACGCCGAGCCCCTCCTGGCCTTCAGAGCCGCCTCCGACGCCGGCGGCGACAAGCTCCCCGACTGGAACTCCTCCGCCGACGTCTGCTCCTGGGTCGGCGTCTCCTGCCTCCACGGCCGCGTCTCCCGCCTCGTCCTCGAGGGCCTCGGCCTCCGCGGCTCCGTCCAGCCCCTCGCTTCCCTCTCCCAGCTCCGCGTCCTCAGCCTCAAGCGCAACGGCTTCTCCGGCCGGGTCCCGGATCTGTCCAACCTCACGACCCTGAAGCTCCTCTTCCTCTCCCACAACGGCTTCTCCGGCGAGTTCCCGGCCTCCGTGCCGTCGCTCTCGAGGCTCTACCGGCTCGATCTGTCGTTCAACAACTTCTCGGGCCAGGTCCCGGCGGCGCTCAACGGGTTGACCCACCTGCTGACCCTGAGGCTCGAGGGGAACGGCTTCTCGGGCCCCATTTCGGGGCTGGACCTCCCGAATCTCCAGGAGTTCAACATCTCCCGCAACAGGCTCGCCGGGGAAGTACCCAAGTCACTGTCGAGGTTCCCCGAGTCCGCATTTGCAGAGAACTCGGCGCTGTGTGGGTACCCACTGAAGAAATGCGATGCCGCCGCCGGCGACCCGACTCTACCCGGATCCGGCGGGGCCATCGCGTCCCCATTGAGCCCGAGCGCGAAGCCCAACACCGTGGCCTCATCCCCGAGCTCCATGCCCGTGACCGCGACGCCGGCCGCGGCCTCGTCGAGCGCTCACCACTCCGGCGGCGCGTCCCACATCAAGCCCGCGGCCCTGATCGCCATCATAGTCGGCGACGCCCTAGTCCTCGCGGCAATCTCTCTCCTGCTCTACTGCTACTTCTGGAGGAGCTACGTCGGCGAGAAGAAGAACTCGAAGCTCCTGGAGAGCGAGAAGATCGTGTACTCGTCAAGCCCGTACCCGGCCGCGGCCGCCGCCGCCGCGGCGGCAGCCAACAACCCCGGCGGGTACGAGAGAGGGAGGATGGTGTTCTTCGAGGGGGTGAAGCGGTTCGAGCTGGAGGACCTGCTGCGGGCGTCGGCGGAGATGCTGGGGAAGGGCGGGTTCGGGACGGCGTACAAGGCGGTGCTGGACGACGGGAACGTGGTGGCGGTGAAGCGGCTGAAGGACGCGAGCGTCGGGGGGAGGCGGGAGTTCGAGCAGCACATGGAGGTGCTGGGGCGGCTGAGCCACCCCAACGTGGTCAGCCTGCGGGCTTACTACTTCGCGCGGGAGGAGAAGCTGCTGGTCTACGACTACATGGCGAACGGGAGCTTGTTCTGGCTCCTCCACGGTACGCCCGCTTTGCTTTCTCAAAACCCTTTTATTTTCTCGAGTTACTGCGTTCGAAATTTCATTTCTTGCTCTGTTTTAGTCCTAGAAAACCTGCATCGATGTTCCAGTCGATCCGACTCGATCCCATTTCCTGTTGTCAACTCGAGATAGCTCCCGACCATTTTGGTGAACAGTAGCACACACGCTCCATAAATTTGCCAAACGGCACATTACGTGAGTCGGCCTTCAATGCCGAGATCGGCTGGAGTTCCGTGCGCCTCGCATCTTCCTTTTTCGAACTTAAAGCTCGAGCGTTTGTGGTAGCGTGTAGGGGAAAAAGGACAGAGGGGGGACAAAGGGATTTTGATTAGTGTCGATCTTTGTTTTCCGGGGGACGGTCCGGTCTGGTGGTGTGGGTCCGCCAATAGTACCGGAGGCCGAGGTGGGGCATTATTACGGACGAGGGGAAGGGAAGGGGAGGGGGGACAGTCATGGAAGATGACAGGGAAAACCTGCGACTTTAATTACCATCCGTGAACAGGGAGCTGAAACACTTGTCTTTGTTTCTCGATTTTTCAGTACAACCAGGTGGGGGCCCGCCCCTCTGCGACGTGGTTTTATTTTCCTAGGAAAGGGGATAGCTTTATTTAGCTGCAAAATTGCCCTTTTTTTATCTCGAGATAACGACAAATGATGTCGGAATTGTGGCTTAACGCGCAATATGATCCTCAGCCTCGGCAATTTGATCATGTGTGTAATTTTTTATACCTGTTCAATCTAATTCTTGAACTTTATAATAATATTCAATATTTTCAGAGGTGAACACTGAATATTTTCATATAGTCTAGAGACTAAGTTGAACATGTAAATTGAAGGATTACATTACAATTGAGTTATAATTCAAAAATTATATTGAACAAATTAAAAGTTTAGAACTATAGTGTTGTGTCATTTTCCCTCTCTTTTCTTTATCAAATCGTATTTTGAATGTTTCGTGTTCTTTTTCTCCGAACCTTGTTCTCATTTTTTCCTGCTCTCTCCTCTCTCTCTCTCTCTTTTCCTTTTTCTTGCATAATTTATTTGTCTCGCCTCTTCTTTCCAGCTGAACTATTTCCAAAAGTGCGTGCTCCTGTGGGCCCTCGCCTGGGCACTTTCTTGTCATCGCCATCATTACCTCTGACCCGACTCTTCGTTCCACTTTGTTCTTTATTATTCAAATCGCGCGGCAGCATCGTGCAGTCTCTTTAAAGATCCCCGTTCTTGATGTTAAAATCTTCCGTGAAGCTCCCTTGCGTAATGATCAGACCGAATCTTCCTTCCCTTCGCTTTTGAGGACATCCGCTTGGATTAAAGCTAAAACCTGGATTAGCATGTCGGCACTGTTTCGACGTGAATTCCCGATGGAATCGATCGAACCCTTTATCGTTTGCAAATTAAACATGATGGGAATCTTGTCTTTTTACTGTAGGATGTTCTTGCAAATGGAATGATTTGATGCAAGAAAGTACCGAAGTAATTTGGGTTGGTTGCAGAACAGGTGATTGATTTTCTGGTTATGCAGGGAACCGGGGTGTAGGCAGGACGCCGCTGGACTGGACCACCCGCCTCAAGCTCGCGGTGGGGGCGGCCCGTGGCCTGGCCTTCATCCATAGCTCATGCAAGTCCCTTAAGCTCATCCATGGCAACGTCAAGTCCACCAACATCCTTATTGACCATGCTGGGAACGCCCGTGTCTCGGACTACGGCCTCTCCATCTTCGCCTCTCCTGCCGCTGCTCCCCGGCCCAATGGCTACCGTGCACCTGAGGTGGCGGATGGCAACCGCGGCGGCAGCGGTGTCGGGAAGATCACACAGAAGTCGGACGTGTACTCGTTCGGGGTCGTCCTCCTGGAGCTGCTGACCGGGAAGTGCCCGTCCGTGCCAGACCACGGGAACGGGGCTGAGTATGGCAGTGGGGCTGGGGGCGGTGTCCTGGACCTCCCACGGTGGGTCCAGTCGGTAGTGAGGGAGGAGTGGACGGCAGAGGTGTTCGATCTGGAGCTGATGAGGTACAAGGACATCGAGGAGGAGATGGTGGGGCTGCTCCAGATCGCGATGGCCTGCACCTGCGCCTCCCCTGACCAGCGGCCGAGGATGGGTTACGTGGTCCGGATGATTGAGGAGATCCGCGGGGCCGACGAGGAGTCGTCCTCCCCGTGCCACGACAACCTTGAGTCCGTCTCCGACTCGCCGTCAATGTCGGAAGGCACGTGCGGGACGAGCCAGTGACCCGATCGTTACCAGAAATACTTTCATTCGATTTCGTGGAACTCCACCGTAGTCCTGTAATTACCAAGGCATCATCTGCTTTTTCTTTTTTCCTCTTTTTTCTATTTCTTTTTTCCATCTTTTCATTTGTTCATGATGAGGAGGGATTGAGAATCATTTGTGCTTAATGAAGTGGTCTTCATTTGCGATCGTTTCTGACAATTTCGCTGCACTGTTTTATCATGACAAGTAGTTTGAGGATGATCGTGAACAGCTCTTTTACTCATGGTTGCAATCAGCTATTTAGCATGTTTTCATTTTTCCTTGAGTAGTTTTCCCGTTTGGAAAAGCAAGTTTTTCCTTTCAAATTTCAATTTCGAGGGATGTTCAATTATTTTAGCATTCACTTGTTTTCTTCCCCTCATGAAAAAACAGCCTAATTTCTTTTAGAGAAAATTTCAAATAAAAACTTAAAGTGTCATTATTTTCTCAAATAAGAATCTGAATTAAATTTTATGATAAATAAGGACTTGAAGTAATTATATCAATTTCAAATAAGGATCTAAAGTGTCTATGGTAATTTCAAATAAGGGATTAATCTCGTTGATTGCCGACCGGCTATGTATTCCGATCGAGTAAAGGGTATTTTTGTTAAAAGACCATTTTTATTTTAAATTTTTATTTTTTTTTTTCTTTTTTTTTCTCTTTTCTCTTCTTTTCCTTCCAATGAGGGCTAGCAAGGCCTCAACGACCTTGCTAGCCGCTAGGCAAGGGCCAGCCTCGCCTATGGGAGCCTCTCACCTAGGGCGAGGGTTGCCTTGCCCAGCCCTCTCCAAGCATTGTTAGGGGCCATTTGGTAATGTGCCAAATAGTACCCGATTTTGATTTTTTGTTCCTAGGAATAGTTTTGGAATAAAATCGCGTTTGGTAAAATTTTTGTTTACGGAAACAAATTTCTATTTTTTTGTTCCCAAAAGTAAATTTGGAACAAAATCAAAAATAAAATAAAAAAGTTGATTTTTGTTCCAAGAATAAATCTAAGAATCAAAACCTACTCTTCTTCCATTTTCTCTTCTTCTTCTTCTCTTTTTTTCTTCTTCATCGACTGCCATCTCGCACCATCGTCCGCCACCGATCGCCAGCAACCATTCCAGCAAGCTTGCCGGAGGCCAAGCAGGCCTCGCCTAGCCCCACCGGTGGCCAGGCAGGCCTCGCCCAACCCGGCGAGGTTGACCTAGCCACCGGCAAGGCCGGGCAAGCCTCGCCCAAGCTGGGGCGAGGCGGGGGTCATCGGCAGGGGGCGGGTGAGCCTCGCCGGCAGCCGGGCGAGGCTCGGGCGACGAGGGTTGGCAACGCTCCGGTGAGGTCACCAGCCAGAAGAAGAAGAAGAAGAATAGGAGAAAAGGAAAAGAAAAAAAAAGGAAAAAAAGGAAAAAAGAAAAGAAAATTTATTTAAAAATTAAAAGAAATTGATTTGGAATAGAATTAATGAGACGGTGACCAAACGATTATTCCGAATTAAAAATTTTGGATAGTTACCAAACGGCTTAAAATGCTTAGAAATTATTAGTGGCCAACAAAAAAGAAGAGAACCAAGAAAAAGGGAAGGAAAAGAAAAATTCAAAAAAAAGGTAAGTGACGAAAATATTGTTGATCAACTAGAAAGCCAACTCCTTATTTGAAACTAATATAGCCATTTCAAACTCTTATTTAAAGTAGATTCTATTTCAAATCCTTATTTAAGAAAATAATTGTACTTTAGGCTCTACCACTACGAGCATTTATTTGAGAAAATGATTACACTTAAAGTTCTTATTTGGAACTTTCCTTTTTTTTTTTTTTTTTTTTTTTAAGTATCAACTTTAGGTCCAATTTTAATTCCATCCACAGTATGGACTCTGACTTATGTCCAGTCTAACAAAAGCTTATTCTTTCGTCCATGTAACCATAGCACGAAGTCCATTACCAAGTCACCTGCTGTTGGGCTGGCCTTTAGCAAGCTTAGGATATGGGCTCAATTACGTGGGCCTACAAACGATCGCATTAACATCAGACATAAAAAATAAAAAATAAATAAAAAATAAAAAAAAAAAGAAGAAGAAGAAGAATCGATCCGGGACAAAAAACCCACCTTCGGATGGTGTGGTCATGCACGATGGGAACCGCTGTGCACCAAAAAGATAATTGTGTTACATATAATCAGTATTTTGAAGAGGCCAACGATATTTTCCACCTCTAAATGACTAAATCCACTCCCATTTGTACTGAAAAGAGAAAACTACCATTACTCTTTCAATTGCATTTTTAGGAAATGGCCACACTACTTTTTTTCTATTTTTATTTAAAATAATTACCATGTATATTAAAGAAAAGTGATTTCTCAAATATTCATATATAATGTTTTACAAGCTCCATGTAAAATTATCTTGCTAATAGTTATGAAAAAACAATTTTTATATAGTATAAGACTGAAAGTCTCTCCTTCATCATTGATCTTATAACGACCTCCCTATTTTTTGTCCCTTTTATATCAAAAACTCACTTTCTTGATAAACTTATTATTAATGCCATTAGTCTAAAATATATATCAAGTCTATTTATTTACTAAATCAAAGAATTTATATTTTTTCCTTAATATATTGGTGAGATATTTTTATACAGAGCATGTAATAGATTAGAGGAATATCCAAGAATACACTAAAAACATTATGTACAACGAGGTATCTTGATATTTTTTTGTAAATGGTTCATGGATGACATTAATTTTCATCAATCCAAAATAATGAAATTACATTTGCATTTATTTATAAAAAATTCTTACTTTATGCAATGTTTTGTTTTAATTAAATTTCATCTACTTAACAATTTATTGGGAAAAGTGCCAAAAAAGTCATAAACATTTTGTCTTTTTGTGCCGATTTAATCATAAACTTTTTTTTAGTACTGATTTAATCATAAACTTTTTTACGTTGTGCCAATTCAATCCTTTTCGGCTAATTTTGGTCGGATTTTGCTGACTGGACGCCGGCCGGTTGACTTAGCCTGATCAACGCTGACATGGACAACTTTTAATAATATTTTAATATTTTTGAATTTTTTAAATTTTTAAATTTTTAAATTTTTTTCTTTTTTTAAATTTTTTTTTTATTTTTTTTATTTTTCTTCTCCTTTGTTCCTCCAGCCGATTGCCGGACCTCGGCAAATGGCCAGAGGCGACAGTTGGCGAGGTCGAGGTCGACCTCAGCCATCGCACTTGCAAACCAAGGCACGATTCCGGAGCAACACGAATGCGCAAAGGAGGAAAAAAAGCCGACTTGTGCGAGTACCATCAGAGGCGGCGTGCTTGAGACCCTTCTTCTTAAGGATGAAGCTCACGCCGATGAACGCGCTCGAGGCCACGGCTAGTACAAGCCCCCGGTGTTGTTGGACATTGCCATTGGCAGCTTGGCCCCCACGGGTGGCGCGCTCATGCAAATTGCCTGAGAGCATGTGCGGGCGCACTACTCGCCGGACTCGGAATCGCGTGGACTACGCGGGTTCCTTCGATCGAGGAAGGATCACTCCGCAGTCGATTGAGATGAAGCGTCTCGCATCGTCGGAGACGCGAGGGATGCGAAGAACGAGAGGATCGCAAAGCAAAGGGAATCTCGATAGTCGCACCAGGGAGAGAGAGAGAGAGAGAGAGAGAGAGAGAGAGATCTTCGACGGTACATGGGGCTCGTCGTCTGGTCGGAAGCTTTCGGTGGCTTGGTGCGAGGCCAACTCGAGGCTGCCTACTCGCACCGAGCTGGCGGGGCTCACCCTCGCCACCCAAGCCTCGAGGGAGGCCACTAGCGAGGTCGACCTCGACCTCGTCGGCCGTCGCCTCTGGCTGGTCGCTGAGGTCTGGCAATCAACTTGAGGAAGAAGAGGAGAAGAAAAAAAGAAAAAAAGAAAAAATATTAAAATATTAAAATATTATTAAAAATTTGCATGTCGCAAGACTGATCGAGCCGTGTTAGTCGCCCGGCGTTCAGTCAGCAAAATCCAGCCAAAATTGATTGGAAAGAACTGAATTGACACAACGTAAAAAGGTTTAAGACTAAATCGACACAAAGACAAAAGGTTTAAGACTTTTTTGGCACTTTTCCCACAATTTATCCATAAATTTAATCAATATTGTAGGAAAGAAGTAGTTTTTTTAGGAAAATTCATTTTTCAACAAAACAATTTTTATGGAAGTAATATCTTACAATAAAAAAGACATCATGCCTTTAATGTATATGGAAAATCTACAATAAGCAAAACTAAACAAATGAAATTCTTAGCTAATGGTGGGTAGATCCCACATATATAAGGAAAGTAACTAAATTTGGGACCATCAATTTAAGTCACAAGTAAATATAGAGGGTAATTTTATCTTCTTGGTGAATATTGGGTGGATTTAATCATGTAAGGGTGGAAATAGTACCGTCCTTTGAAAATTGAAATATTTCCAACCATACGTACATAAAAGAGAATTTGAAGCATACACGGCACATCAATTTGGCAGAAAACTTGATTGTTACGTGCGAACCTCTTCGTTCTATACATGGTCGATGGTGTACAATGTTGTCGAATGTTTCAAAATGTAATTATAGTGGGGAAAAAAAGGGTAAAACTTTGGCAATGTCAACTAGAACTAGATCCTTTACCCTATGTATCATTGCCAGAGAAAAGAATATGAACGAAAAATGAATGATTCTTTCGCTCCTTTTTTTTTCCTTCTTATTTTCTTGGGAGATGATCCACCTAATTGAAGTGCATCACCTTGGGCGCAAACCTCAACAGCCGATCCAAGGAGCTGGGCAAGAACTTCCTCGCGAACAAGTAGCACACGCTCGTCGCCTTCCCGTTGTACTCGCACCGCGTCCCGTACCCGTCCCTCAGCCGCTCCAGGAACTCGACGGTGATCTCGTTCCTCACGAACCGGTTCGGGTGGGGCCCGCCCTTCGACCAGTCGACCCAGGTCAGCGTCCGGTTCGAGTTGGTCGCCCCGAACTTCATGTTCACGAGGGTTGGCAGGTAGTGCTCGTCGGCGTAGCAGTTGTGCCGGCAGTGCCTCTGGAACAGAGGGAAGTAGGTCCGGTCGGACACCACCTCAATGGCGAGCCTCCGGTCCATCTCGAACCACTGCGCCCCCTTCCGCCAGTGGTGGATCTTGATGTGCGAGGACATCGCGGAGCTGTAGCGGCCGCGGCCGACGGGGCCTGGCAGGTCGTAGGACTGGACGAAGGTTTGGGTGGAGTTGACGAGGTAGGAGTAGACGGTGGAGAAGTTGAAGAGCGGGATGCACGTCTCGGAGACCAGGACGAAGCGCTCATTCGCAACGTCGAGGAGGGCGTTGGCGAGGAGGCGCCGCTCAGCCTCGATCATGTTGACGCTTCCCCATGAAACTTCCTGCATTTTGTGAGGACAATTGACACATTATACAAAGACACAAAAAAAAAATGGGCAGGCTCCATCTATAAAAGATGCGATGGACAAAACCAATCATATTTTATAAAGTACGTATGAACTTATAAAGGACTTCACTCGATAAAATTTCTGAATTAATCCTACAGACTAAGTTCTTGCCCGTGGACCGACAGGCAGCTAAGTTTATCATCGGTGTCGGTGAACAACTTGTATTGTTATGTAGCTCTTTCTAATCAATACTGTAAAGCAAATTCAAGAATGGACCGACAGGCAGATAAGCCAAAAGGGTCATGTCATGAGATCACATGCAATAAGATGAAGATGGGAATGGCGGAACCACCGGGAACTATAGATGGACCCTCTTTGATTTAGCTGGAATTGGGCCCAACTTATTGAATTTCCCAAAACCGATATCCATGTGAAGAAAAGCCCGAGATCTAACCGAAGCAATAACGTTTTTGTCTACTACGAAGATTCAATTCGAGATCACCTAACGTCTTCTTCAGTGCGCCTTGTACCAAACGCAATCTAAATGAAGAAGCTCCCGATGGACCCAATTTTTCTTGGAATTCCGTTCTTATTGACTAGTTAATGTGACGAAGGCTCTATTCCTATAGGGAAAGAGTGCACATGCATTGATTGCGTTAGGCAAAGGGGGTGGCGGTTTCTTTCCATGTAGAAACCCTTCGCCTTCCAAACGCATCCAACATTCAAAACTGTTCGTAAGAAGATCATCATGTTGCCGTCAATCTCTTGTCTTCCGGCGAAGAGGACGCGCATGAGGACCTAATTGAATTATCTTTGCTCCCGGCGAAGAGGGTTAGGGCGGCCACGGCGCGTCTAATGAATATGGCCTCAGTTGAAGAAACTCCGTCACACTTGCTATATATGACGTTGACGACGACGAAAAAAAAACAAACAACTTTATGGAATTTTGACCTCACAATAAGTCAGGTCGGCTTCAATTAACTCTAGTGTAAAGACGCTAAACAATTTCGTAACTCGGCATCTCTATGCAATTGTTATTTTTTAGTTCATCTTTAGTTTTCTGCCAAGCAAACATGCATGTAATGCCAAATCATATGACCGGACACTAGGAAAAGATATGCTGCAACCTTATGCAAATCGAACAGATTACTGTCGGTTGTAATATATCTACATTAGACACACACAAAAAAAAAAGGAAGGATATGAAGACATGCATTTTCTTTGTCAATCTAAATCATATGCACTGAAAGCAAAAGCAGACGAAACAAAATTACTGTTTCTCTCAAAATAATTGCGGCCTAAAAGCTCCAAAAGGGAGGTGTCTGTAACTTGACAAATGACGAAAAAGATATACGGCTAGAATTATTGCCAGAAAAATTATTATATGCGAAGTTGACTAACGGTACTGACCTTACTGGGAATTCTTCTGCCGTGAAACACCGAGTCTTCCGGCTCCGTCTCGTTCCACGGCGGGTTCGAGTGCACGTACACCGAGTACAGCCCTTCCTGCCCCTTGAAGAATTTCTCCCACAGAGGAGCCAATGGAACAGGACCCTTGGCCAAGAACAGGAACGCGACCTTCGGCGTCCTCTCGAACGGGTACTTGGGAATCCGCGGGCTCATCGACGCCCTCCACAGCAGCTCGTCGTCCTCCATGTCGTGCGTGACCGGCGCCGGTTTCAGGTACTCCGCCAGCCCCACACGGCTGGCCGGTGGGGCTGGCTGAGGGGCCGGCGGCGGCGGCTGTAGCGACTGCGTCGGCGAGAAGTCGAGCCGGGTGAAGTCGAGGTTGAAGGACAGGTTCTGGAGATGGAAAGTGAGGACTATTCCTAGGGTTAAGCCGCACCCGAAGATGATGATGCAGGAGAGGACGTTGGTGAACTGGAGGTGTGGATAGAAGGGCTTGAACATCGAAGTCGGCAGATTTTGATTCTGTTGACTCTTCATTATCTTTGCAGATCCGCAGAGAGAGAGAGAGAGAGGGAGAAGCCCTGCGGGTTTTCTTGAACTGCCCTTTCTCGCCCTTTTTTGCGAATGAGGGCTTTAATGTTGTCGTTCGAGTGGCTTCTGAGCTATCTCGAAGAAACTGTGTGGAAGACACAGAGAAAGGAGTTGGGTCCCATCGAGTTTTGTTTTTTTCTGATGGGAAAAGGAGGTTTCTTTAGTGTGGATTCAAAGAGGAGCTTTCCTTTCGACGCAAGATATGCTGCCCTCGAGGGAAAAGAACTGCTCCGATTGTAACCAGAAATGGAGAATTTAAGAACGGAGAGTATTATTTACAGCCTTGATGCTGGTGGATGAAATTGAAAATACGTATGCTAAGATATAAATAAGAAAGAATACGAGATCTGTGTATGGTCCTTGCCCGACACACGGACCAACTGGAGAAAAAGGAGGGTTCGGTTCGGTTCGAAGAACGAATGAATGAATGTTGGTGTAACGTGCGGGGAACAAATTAAATCTCGTAACTAATAAGCTTTATGACAGATCGGTATAGACGGACACCACAGCTACGGTTACCATCAGGAAACATAAAATCAGATCGAAGAAATCAGAAATGCGAACCATAACTGAATGCTCGGCGCCCGGCCCCCGCCCCCACACCACCTAAAAAAAAGAAAAAGGAAAGAGAAGAATTTGTGCAAGAATTGACCAAGAACTGATGGAAGAACTGTGCAAGATACGTAAAGATCCAAACAAAAGTCTGATAAAGATTGAGGCGAAAATGGCGGGACGATTGATTCCTATCTTGCAGAGAGAGAGAGAGAGAGAGAGAGAGAGGGAACAGGGACTCTCGTCCCTGTGAGGCTCTATTATATGTGCGTGCGAGAGACGGCTGCAAAGCCATCGCTATAGGCCACCGCTATAAGCCATCCTCGTATAGCGACGGCTTTCTAGACCATCGACTTGGACTTTGAACTTTTCAGACTAAGTACTATTCTCTAGTTTCTGGCGGAGCCAAACCCAATTTTAGTTGGCAAATCTTGAATTCAAGAAACACCCTATTAATCTTTTGAATCTAAAAACCCTCGATATCATATGGGTTTTCTTTCTAGTCAGGTCTTAAAAATGATTTGGCCGCCACTAAATGTCCGATCAAGACAATAATAAAGTGAGTTTTAGGGCACGAGGATCGCGAACAAAACTACTGTTCAACGGTGTTTACTTTTCAAAAAGCACCTCTAGAAAAGAAGGGGAAGCGAACCAGAAGCTGCCATGGGGGGCAAGAAAAGGTCAAGGCAAAGCTGGATTATATCTCGCCAGTCGTTTCGGGGGATTAAATCGTGTTCGAATTGAATTGACTCCGATGGAAGCGTCGGCCCGCGGATGGAGGACGATGGCCCCATCGAGAAAATGAGCGACGCGTTTCAATCCATTGACTCCAGCACGTTACGCATTCCGCGCAAAATACACAGATTTGTTCATGGGGATGTTCCCTAAGAAATTGGGGGACTTGGTATGGAAAGTCTTGTACCTCCCCAGCTGCGCTCCCTTCCGCACGATAAGTTAGAAGATTGTTGCGATTAGAAGATCCTAGGCGTCCGTGATAACGACGAGCTCTTTTAAAATTCCTCGTCGTGAATAGACCTCTGGAAGAAAGAAGACGCCACCGAAGCGACAGCTCGACAATCTAAATTATTTTCTATGAAATTTAAACATGTGAAAATGGAATTAAATGAGTTGAGTGTACGTTGGAAAGGATTGGAGTTAAACCGCGAACGCGATGGATGGACGTATATCTAAGGGTCCGAGTCTCCTGGACACGGTAAATAAAAAGGAGGCTTATCCGATGGTCAAAAGTGCACTTTAGAATGTAACATCATCGGCGGCTTTTTCCTTTTGTTTCTAGTTAGATCCAAGCGATTGGTAGATCGCAGGAATGGGTATCGCCCACCTTTATATTTACTTAAATTAGCATTCGACCGAGTAATGTCCCACTCATCGAAAATACATATGTAGGAAAGTACATCACATACTCTAATACTATACTTGATGTAGTGGTGCTCTATGAAATCCCTTCGACTTCCTTCTCAACTAGCATGCGACACGTGCTGTGCATGAGTAAGATTGAGTAATGTTTCTATGTAGTATCGTTTGGAACTGAATTTTGTTTAAACTTTTTTGTACACATGAGTGTTGCGAAAAGCATGGGAATTGTCCTGTGGCAATAGGACAACTACGTTATTCTAGATGATTAGGGCATGTTTGGTAACCATCCCAACAGTGGTCACCCCGATTTTTTTTCTCGAATCGTTTTGGACGAGAATCGCGTTTGGTAAAATTTTTATTAGGAAACAAATTTGTTCCTGAATCGTTTGGAACGAGAATCAATAATAAAAAAAGCGGATTCTTGTTCAGGAAACAAAATTGAGAATCAAAACTCTTCTTCTTCTTCTCTTTTCTTCTTCTTCATCGATTGCCATCCCGCGACTGCCGCCCGTCGCCGCCTACCGCCGCCGCTGGTCGCCACCGCCCGCCGCCGTCCGATGCCGCCGGTTGCCCAAGAATCGGTCCAGCCCAAGCTTGCCGGGAGGCTCGCCGAGCTAGGGCGAGGTCCAGCGAGGCTCGCCCAACCCCGTCGGTGGCCAGGCGGGCCTCGCCCAGTTGTCGGCGAGGCTGAGTCGACGAGGGCCAGCCTTGCCGAGGGCCGACAACCGGCCTGAAGAAGAATTAGAATAGGAGAAAAAAGAAGAAAAAAAAAAGGAAAAAAGGAAAAAAATTATAAAAATTAAAATAAATTGATTTGGAATGTAATCAATGAATACGGTATCAAACGCAATTCTATTCTAGAATCAGAAATTTTGTACAGTTACCAAATATGTTCTTTTACTCAGAATCAATTCCCGGAACAGAATAAAAAATAATCATTTATGATCAGAATTTGTTCAGTAACGTAATCGTTACCAAACGCGCCCTTAGTAACATATATGATACACCAATTATAGGACAATCAGCCATGTATTATAGAGAAACAATATAAATTATCATCTCAAATTTTTGGAATTTTCTTAGCACAACTGGGATAAGGGAGTGTTATAATTGAAATATATAAGTTTAATCGTTTCGAGAATATTATTCGTTTTGATGGATTTTCTTAATTTTTTGCAACGACCATCGATGAATTGTTTGTTTATTTAATTTTTTTATTACATGAATTTATTGTTTTGGTCCCACCTTGACCGAACTCAATTATAGCAGGAATAAACCATTTATTTACTTTATTAATTATTTCTCACTAATGTCCAAGAAGTTGCATCTATTTCTTCCCCCTTGATGTTTCAAAACTTCGTCTACGAATTTTTCTTATTGAAATTTCGTCGATCATTTTAGTCATCTGTTGTGACCCACATTCCAACGATGTGATACACGTCATTTCTCAAGGATATGAGGCATTTAAGATGTGTCCTCCTCAATTTAATCTCGCATTCCTTTCTTTATCAACTTAAATTTTTATTCGTACACGTAAAATCTTCTCAAGAATAATGTGTGAACGAGGTATTTAAGGCGTGTCCTCCTCAATTTATTCTCAGATTATTTTCTTAATCGACTTAAATTGGTTTTTGTACACATAAAATCTTCTTGGTTTTTCAGCCAAAATTGTTTGAATGCTACCTCCTAGGCTCCTCCACATTAAGATAAATCTTGGTTACTGCTAGAAAATTTCCTGTTTCATTGCCAATCTTCTTTTTTTCTTTTTTAATATCGATCGGTTCGGTCACTAACAGTTTCGATTTAAAATAAGGAAAAAGCCACAAAAAAACCCCAAATTTTGCCCAAAATGACAAATTTACCCCAAACTTTTTTTTTTTTGTGACATAAAAAATCCTAAAGTTTGCTAATCGTGACACATTTATCCCAAACTTTTATTTGTGACATAAAAACTCGAACGTTTGTTTGGACACATTTACCCCAAATCATAGGGGCATTTTGGTCTTTTTACTTTTTTGTTTTTTTTATTTGTTTTTTCTTAGTTTTTCTTCCCTCCGCCGGTGTCCGGCAAGGGCCGCCCTCGCCGGCGTCGGGCGAGGGCTCCGCCATGGCCGGTGGAGGGAAGAGAGAAGAAAAAAAATTAAAAAAGAAGAAGAAAAAAAACAGAAAAAATAAGACGAAAATGCCCTTAATGGGGTAAATGTGTCACAGTTTGCAAAGTTTTGGGTTTTTCAAGTCACAAAAAAAGTTTGGGATAAATTTGTCACTTTGGGCAAAGTTTGGGGTTTTTGGTGGCTTTTTCCCTTAAAATAAATTCAGTCATTCTTTAACCACGAAGAATAGTCAATTTGGCATATTTTAGGTTATTTAATAAATTAATGAGTTAAACCTCGTTTAGTGCTGAAGTTCAGTTTATTAACCTTGCGTGTCCATATTATACTGAAAGCTTTTAATTTTGTTAGTCATGTGTAGTTTATTATGATTCTAATGTTGCAGAACTTTGTGGCATATCCTTTTTGTCTCAGAAGTGAGACAAGCACCACCAATCGAGAGGACCACATGTCGAAGTCCTCATTTACTTCTCCAAGGAGTACAGCATACCTAATTAGATTTCTTTTGGAAAATTGTCTGAAAAAGGAAGTAAAATTATTATACATTGACCAATTCAACTCTAAATCTTTCAATTATGTCGATTTAGTCACAAATATTTTAACAAATTTCTAATTTAGTCCTAAACCTTTCGATAATCCTAAATTTTTGATGAATTACCAATTTAATTCTAAACATTTTAACGATTTATCAATTCAATCATTCCAACTAATTTTGATTGGAAATCACTAAAGTGGGATACGCGACTCAAACACATAAATTCCAAGCTAACACCTACCTATTGTCAATTGAAATTTCCAAAGTTCCATTTTTTTCAAAGTTAAATTTTTCATGATAAATTTTTACAAGTCTAGTACGTACGTCGAAGTGCATATACTTAGAAACATACTAAAGTCGGATTTCTAAAGTCGGTCGAACCCTAGCCAATTCTAAGTATATATATTATATATTATATTAATATATATATGTCAAATAAAACTTCTTAGTCATACTTTACTTTAGTCCAAGGGTCAGAAATGGCATGAAAGATGTGCAACGCGAGTGCGAAAACCGTTTGCATGCATGCATGCTTTTTGACCGAAGGGACATAACCTCCGCACAAGCAAAAAGACAAAACTAAGGTCCGAGCCGACGGCTCTGACGTTAAGCAAACGATTTATGCAGTCATTGCCTCTAATGTGCTCCTCCCACGTTGGCAATATGCGAAAGGAATTTGATTTCGCTTCCTCAAGTCAACAGAAGTTGGCCGACGTAGAATGATTGGAAATTACCAAATGAGGATGGCAATTATACAACGAAACCTAAACTAAGCGTGATTAAACTTTGTCCGAAAGATCGATTGAGTAGTGAAAGTGGCTTTAGACTTTTGTTCATTAGGGAGGGGAAGCTCGGTCTAATTGCTGCGTAACTTTCGGATCGCGCCGAAAGGTTTATTAGCGAGTCTTTGCAAATCCCCTAATTCATGCATGGATGACTTGCCTTCCGTTCCAGATTCCAACTAAGGATGGCTTAGAAGCAATTGATAACTTTAAAAAGAAAGAAAAAGTCGGACTTAAGTCAATATAAAATTCGCATGTCACCCACCCTCATTCTATTATACCAAGATAAGGAAACCTATCAAATCAACAACTATTCTCACTCTATCGTACCAAGATAAGCAAACCTATCATATAAAAAACTATTGAATCTACCTTTACGTGGCGACAAAATGCCAATTCTTTTGTTTTATCTGTGTTTTGATTAATTTTATCGACATATCATTTTAGATTATCAATATTTATTGAAACAACAAGAAGGTACTAGGCATTCTATCTTGTTTGATATAATAATCTCTTGAAAAAGATTGGTTTGTGAAATTAGTTTTATGTATTAATGCGATTGACTCTTGTTAATTGCTTGACTATGGCACACTTAGGGCCCGTTTAGTTCAACTTTGGGGAATGGAAAGTCATTTCCCCAAGCATTTTTGAGTGAATGGGCATTTTGTGAAGGTAGTGTGTTTGGAAACCCAATTTTTTACATATGTTTTGCAAAGCTACTTCAAAGTGAAAAGAAAAATGAAAAAGAAAAGAAAAGGGAGGGGAGATACAACTGCAGGGGAAAATCGTGGGGAGCGGCTGGTGGTGGTGGGGGAGGCGGCTGGTGGCGGTGGGGTGGGGGGGAGGGGTGCCGAGGTCAAGCGACCCAGTGTTGCCTAAGGTCGCACGGCCTCGACGACACCACTTGAGGCCGTGCGGCCTCAAGCGACCCGTGCGCCCGAGGTCGCGCAACCCAAGCGACACCTGAGGTCACGCGACCCAGGCGACACCCGAGATCACGCGACCTCAAGCGAGGCTTCTCGGCAGCCAAATCTAGCCGCTCGCGGCTGAGCACCGCCCGTCGCGGTGGAGCAGCAAGTTCCTTGAAGAAGACAATGAACAGTATTTTAGAGGGCAAAAGGAGAAACACATGATTATCAATAAGGGCAATATTGGAAAGAAAAAAATTCATTAAACCTCATAATAGCATTCCGAAAATCGAAAACTCAAAGTTATGTTTAAATCCGAATCAAACACCTAAAATTTTTTCCAAGGGACTTTCGGGGCTGAAAGCCCCTTTGTATGCTAAACCAAATGAGGGCTTAGTTAAAACTCATCCCCGGTCATAACACCACTCCATAACCAACAAATTAAACAAAGTTTTTTTTTTTTTTTTTTTTTACTCTTTAGGACTTCTCCCCTTCCTTTTCTTGCATCGATCTGGTCCACGCTTCTAACATTTAACCACAGACCTCGCCATGGATGGACCCTAGAAGCCCGATAAGGTTATAGGCCCGCCCATTCGACGAGGCGGCTGGAGACGGTTTTCGTGCCCGTCGGGCCAGGCCCAATAGAACTCTGTTTAGATGAATGATCTTGAGCAAGCAAACCCCATTCCCATGTTTGGTTTCGTTGATAAAATCTTCACAACATTTAGAAGTAATTTCTTGGCCATAGGAGAATATTCTTTAAAATTCTCAGGCATCAAAATCCAGAAAACGAGTCCTTTGCAACAGTCCATGTCAATCTCCCCGAGAGAACCCAGGATAGGAAGAGGGGCATGACTCGACTCCAACGTTATCCTGTCACCTCCGTGCGCAGCATCAGTAACTATAAGCAAGCATCTGTCGTCAGTCATGGACAAAATCATGGACCTCTCTCCTTTACTCCCACTTTCTTCTCAGTATTGCGTTCACACTCATCCCACCATCGCCTACTCCCTCTTTTGGCAAATCCTTCGTGGGCTTCAAGCCCACCTATTCTCATTGTTTATTAGAATTGTTGGGTACTTATTTTCGCATCTGGTTCTCAGCTGACTCTCCTTCCTTCCTTCCTTCCTTCATGCCTAAACACTGGAATTTTAGAATCCGGGTGCGAGACCTAATTCTAATGCCCAATCAAGAACACATTGCAGAAAGGAGAAAGGAAATACAGTCTCTAACGACGGCGGCTGCTGGTTTTGTATCGTCTAATTGGACGAGGGTTTGCTAGAAGCTTCTCCCACTTTGCTTTATGGTTATCATGATTCCATGAAACCATGGCTCGTGGGCATTTTTTTATTGTTTGAAGACGAAGAGGGGCATACCACTGGCGGCCTCCAATATATATTCAATGAGCTAAGTTGGATGGTGGTTAAGTGGTCTCGAACTTTTGCTAAGTATATAAATAAACTTGAACGAGATACCCCTTGCCTTAAATGGGAAGATTATTGTATAAATTTTTTTTTTCAAGTAAGTGCATTATCTTCACAGTACAAAACTTCATTGGGTCCATTTCAATAATAGGCCTAAAGTCTGTACTTAATTGATTTCATGCCATAGCTCTATTACTTTTGTATCTTATTTTCTTATTGGGGATAAGTGTACTAAAACTTTTAAAACGTGTCTTCAACGTGCAATTGAGTCCTAGAATTTTCAAAAATGTAATTAAATTCTAAAACTTATCAAGAAAGTATAATCGTGTCCTAAAACTTGTTGAAAAAATACAATTAAATTCTAAAACTTTCAAAAAGTGAAATAAAAAAAAAAGGACAAAGATTGGACTAATTTGACAGGTTATAAGACTTAATTGGACTTTATGAAAAATTTAAGACTCAATTGCATATTGTGATTAGTTTGAAGATTTAATTGCCACTTTTTTTGAAATTTTAAGACTCAATTGCATCTCGATAATAAATCTTAAGACTTCCGATACATGTATCCCTTCAATGATGAAATGGTTGACTTTCAGCAGTTTAACCCTAGATTCCATCACATAACTCACTGACATTACTCTCGCTATAAAGTGGGTCTAATGATGATATTCCCCGTTTTAGTCTATTGCAAAAAGGGTGCCAAGGGAGAGATGCATTAGGGGAGGAAGATGCCAACAGAAAGCAAGGGAGAAAAAGGGAAGGTGGATCTACTTTCGGAGGCTAATCTACACGATCAGTGGCCACTTGCATCGGTGGTGGAGCGACCACGATCGTTAGGACAAATTCTAAATTATGATTTTCTTATTCGCGAGTGCGTGCCATACCCGCGCATGACACGCTCGCGCAAATTGTTTAATGCCCGTTTCGTCAGAGGGTAGGTCTGAGGTCTGGTTCTTGCTCCGATTAGCGACTCGCTATATACAAAATTTATACGTCCTTGTCCATGGAATCGACGAGCTTCCATGCTACTGATATTGAAATGGTTGACTCCATTCATGTTTTGCAGAGAAGCGCCACAAAACGTGGCTCCATTCCTGGAAAAATTACTAATCATAAATTTATTGTATTTGTATTAATTTAGTCCAAATATTTCATTTTAGCTGATTCAATCTCAAATCTTTTAACAATTTATTAATTGAGTTATTTCGACTAATTCTATTAGGAAATCATGGATGTGGACGTCGACTGTCCTATCTGACCCGACGGGAGCTGATGTAGATAATTTTTATAATATTTTTTCAAGAAAAGAAAAGTAAGACGGTCGACGTCCATGTCGACGATTTCCGATTCATAATTGGCTGGAAAGACTCCAAGAATAAATTAGGTTAAATTAACGTGATCAAATTGAATGGGCGCAAATGTAATAAGTCTTTTATTTGGAATTTTCCTCCTAAACGGCCTGTTCGCGTCAGGCGCCACGTGCGGCGCGAACTGGGAAACGTGCCTTCCCTTATTTGTACCCGTCGCTCGTTCCCTGCCTCGCCATGGGAGAGAATCCACGGTTAAAAACAGTGTTTAGCCTAGTGAGAGAAAGAACGTAGAGAGAGAGAGAGAGAGAGTGAAAACGGCAGGCCGAATCCGGGAGACGCGAGCACACAGACGTTGCGAACTGCTCCTCAGCACCTCCCCGAGCTCGCGCATGTGAGGCATGGCGACTCCTCTGGCCGGGGCTCAGCCCCCCGCCGCCGCCGGCGGAGGCGGAGGCGACGCGGCCGCGACGTCCGGGCCCGCCGGCCCCGCCCGTTCGATGAAGTCGGTCCTAAAGTCCCCGATCTTGATCTTCCTCTTCTTCCACCGGGCCATCCGGTCCGAGCTCGATCGCCTCCACCGGGCCGCCACCGCCATCGCCGCCGGCGCCGGCGGCGGCGGCATCGGGCCTCTGTCGGAGAGGTGCCGCTTCCTTCGCGCAATGTACAAGCACCATTGCCATGCCGAGGACGAGGTTAGCTGCATTGCCGCCGTTTTCGCTCCTTTTTGGCCGTTTAATATTCGGCGGGGTTCGGTTTTCGTCTTTCTCTCGTCGTTTTGATGGCGTTCGTGTTGATTGGATTTGGTTTAGATGGTAGCTGTCGAATCGAAGTAATTCCGAGTTCTACGAATTTTCCGTTTTTGCTCACTAGCGATTTCCGCACTTGTGGTTCTACGGCTTCGTTGCTCAGCAAATGAACTGTTCCGCTTCTCGTGGCGCAGGGCTTGTGACTGAATTGCGACGATTTAGATCGTGACGTCTTATAATGCTTAGACTATGTGCTGAGTAAATCTTTCCTCCATTCGTATGCCGTAGTGTTCGAATCAGGTTTGCCTTCTCCTACTGACTATTTCGTTTACAAAGTTACCTACCTTGAGGAAGCTTTAAGCTTTTTCGTTTGGCCTTATAGTTATGAGGGCAATGAGTGAAAAAAGAAAGCACTCGCTTTGGTTTAGAAATCGAGGAAAGGAATGTCCTGAAGAGTCAGCTTACAACAGATTCACAATTCCAGCAGCAGGGAAACCGTAGAAATAGCTCTCAGAAATGTTGAGAACTGCCCATTTCTATGCACTTCTTTTGCTCTTGTGAACAAGTCTAAAATTGAATTCTTGTGGATTTCTTTGCAATCCCTTGGTAGAGGATAGAGGGGATGCAATGTCTTAGATTAGCAAGTGGAAGCATCCAATGCACAAATCACTTTTTGTGGCCCCTATCTTCAACTGAGATAATCCCTGTCGAACTGCATCAAGTTCCACAACTATGCTAGAACACCAATCCCAAGATAAATATACGATTCAATTTTTGAAAGTTGGATACATGTACAAGGCCAAGAGATATATAGTCTACTCCACACCACCTCATCTTCAAATGCTCATTTGGTTGGACATTGAGTACTTGGTACTTGTTTTCTTATTTACATTCAGGTTTCCTCCTGGGCAATACAGATTTCGCTTTTGATGAAATTTCTTAAAGTGAGAAACATTCTGCAATTGAGTTGACCACCTCTTGCATGAGTGACATACATTTTACATGTTTTGACTTCATGAAGTTTAATTTCTTTCTTAGCTCATAGTTTTAGTTGTACCCTTTCACAAGGCTGAGATTTTAAAGGAGTATGGTCTGAAATGATAATCAAAATAAAGTTACAGATTATTTTCAGATAAGTTAAAGTTCATGGAAGCTGGAATATACAATACGGAAAAAGCTAAAATGCGCAGAAACACCAAAGGTGATTGAAAAATATTTTGTCAAAGGAGAAAGGAACCAAGTCATGTCTAGAGAAATTTTCATAGTTTCACCTAACAATACAAACATATTTACTCAGTCCATACAATAATGAATATAGAAAGAAACTAGAGAGAAGATAGCAGCTTCTTAGAAGTACCGTGTTGGTATTTGCGTCACCCTATAAAGGAAGTATGCGAATCTGAAGCTCTCTCACTCTCCCTCCCCCCAAAAAAAAAAAAAAAAAAAAAAAAAAAGAAAGAAAGAAAGAAAGAAAAAAAACAAAAACCCTCTCTCTCTCTCTCTCTCTCAGACTAGGGGGTAAGTCAGAGTGGAATAGTCTCTCTGAGCCTGTACCCTTCAAGTCCTATGGTTGTGACTGTTGTCAACTTGGTAAGATCCTCTGACCCTGTCCTTATGGACCTGGTGTATAAAAGCACCGCCGTTATAATCTACTTACTTAGTACAGGACTTCTGTGCTATACATGTGGTTAATTGTCCTTAATTTGCTTATGCATTGCCCTATTCCAAGTGGATGGTGCAAAAAGATTTAGAAGGAAGGGCAGCAAGTGTAAAAGTAGTTAGGCCATGTTAGACTTGACAGAACACTGTATTCTGAAATGGCAAGGCTTCTCATGCAACTTTAATAGTGCCATGAAGGTTCTTTTAATATGTGAAGAGGACCTTTAATTGAGACTTGGGCCTCTGTGGAAGCATAGAGACTGCATTCATATTCTCCTGCGTTCAATATTGATTTTCTATTATCAATGATCTCGGTTTGTGGTCTTTCCTCTTTCCATTTGCCTTTTTTTTTTCGCGGCTCTATATATGAGATATGGCTTGAGATTCTGAAGTTACAGATTGGTGATGTTTCCAGTTTTAAGTGTAGGTCATATTTCCAGCTCTGGATATACATGTGAAGAATGTGGCCAGGACTTACACCTTAGAACACGAAGGAGAGGGTTTTTTATTTGATCAGTTGTTCGAGTTGTTGAACTCACGGATGCAAAATGAAGAACACTACAGGAGGGAATTGGCCTCATGCTTGGGAGCTCTTCAAACATCAATTAGCCAGCACTTGTCCAAGGAGGAGGAACAGGTCTTTCTGTCCCTGATGCATCACCTTTTTAGAGCGGCCATTTAATGTATTGTTTCTCCGATTATTCATTTATGCTCTTTATCTATTTGACATCTTTCTGTTTTCATTTTTCCTTTTATTTGTTAGTCTTATTTATCAATGTGTACTGCAAGCTTTTCGTTGATGGATCCCCATGCAGTTTTTAGGAAGACTAATTTTGATGGTGTCGATCCTAAGGGTTTTGGAACTACTTTCTCTTGGCATGACTAACTTTTTTAGGTTCTTCTTCAGTTTATTCTAAAATTTACTTTGTATTTGGAACTACGATACTAGTATCTCTGACTTGCTTTGGTTGTTGCAGGTCTTCCCTTTGCTTATTGAGAAGTTTTCCTTTGACGAACAGGCATCATTAGTATGGCAGTTTCTGTGCAGCATCCCTGTTAACATGATGGCTGAGTTTCTTCCATGGTTCTCCTCTTCCATATCACCTGAGGAATACGAGGATATGCTTGAATGCTTGCATAAGATAATCCCTGAAGAAAAGCTTCTTCAACAGGTGAAAATAACCTGAGGGTGGTGCCATATTCTTCATAATTTCTAGAAAAAAGAGTACTGGCTGACATTAAATTTTCTCAATGAAGGTTATCTTTTCCTGGATTGAAGGGGTGAAAATGCATGATTCTGGTAAGAGTCATGGGAACAATTGTAACTATGTCCCATCATCGATTAGCAATTCTTCTGAGGATGATGACAGTGCGGTTAAATCTTCAAAGAGCAGTAAAAGGAAATTTGAAGAGGTGAAACTTGACCCTGCTGATTCTGTTATGATTCATCCTATAGATGAAATCTTGTTCTGGCATAATGCAATAAGAAGAGAGTTGAATGATATAGTTGAGGCAGCCAAAAGACTCCAATTTTCTGGAGGTTTCTCTGATTTATCTGCATTTAACAAGAAGCTGCGTTTTATTGCTGAAGTTTGTATATTTCACAGGTATGGTGGTCTTTATTTTATATTAGTATGCTTATCGTTCTTGATGGGGTGGTATGGGGTCTCAGTAATTGTTGAATCTCCTCTCAGAAAACATATTTTAGGTGACTGGATTGGGTTGTGAGGGTTTTTTGTACTTGGTCAAAGCCTTAAGCAATTAAAATATCTCATGGTGGTATCTCTTTGTAACTGGTGCTCTGTTGTTGTGGTGGAGGTTTTCTCCCATAGAAAATATGGATGCTTGAGCAGCTGCTTTGTGGAGTCAAGAGATAATTTTTCTTTCACGAATGACCTACTCTATCGTTAATTTTGCACGTAACATTAAGGGTCCCTAGGAGTAATTATAGCATCAGTCGATGTTAGTTTCTGAGAGAAAATTGTAAATTTTGTTTTTGTTTTTCCGCATCAGTCTCTTGCTGTGCCTAGCTTCCTTTCTCTTGCTGACTAACACTACTGGTTTTCTTACAGATCAATGTTCTTAAAATTCGGCTATTAGAATTCCTTTCGACTTGAATATTCTTTTGGCTGTACTGTCACTTGCAGACTCTAAGCTTTTCTTTTTAAATGCAGCATGGCTGAGGACAAAGTTATCTTCCCTGCTGTAGATTTGGAACTCTCTTTTGCTGAGGAGCATGCTGCAGAAGAGATACAATTTGATCGGCTTAGGCATTTGATCAAAAGTATGCAGACTGATGGAGCCAACACATCTTCTGCTGAATTTAATACAGAGTTGTGCTCGCATGCTGATCAAATGATAGATTCCATCAAGAAGCACTTCCAGAATGAGGAACTTAAGGTGTGCATACTATTTTTAGATAACCTAAAATTTCCCATAGACAGGACATTTTCTCTCAGATCAATTAATTGAAGACAGTATAGCTTGTATATGTCAATGGTCACTTGTTTTCCCAAATAGGGATCTAAATATCACTTTCCCAGGTACTACCTTTAGCCAGAAAGCATTTCAGCCCCAAACAGCAGCAAGAACTTCTGTACCAGAGCCTATGCTTGATGCCATTGAGATTAATTGAGTCAGTCTTACCATGGCTGATTGGATCCCTGAGTGAAGAAGAAGCACAGTCATTTCTTCAGAATATGCATATGGCAGGTAGACCCTTGACCTTAATTGTTGGGGAAAGTAAAAGCAAAATTGCTCTTCAAGCTTTCTGTTCGTTGTGTCTAGCCTATTTGTAACTTGCAGAGTTTATGGCTGCAGCTCCATCGTCAGATTCTGCACTGGTTACACTTTTTTCTGGTTGGGCATGTAAAGGCCACTCCAAAAAGTTTTTCTCTTCTAGTGCAACTGGATGTCCTGCCAAAAGATTGACAGGGAGCAGCATGGAGAGAGACGGTCTATTTTGTAGGTTCATTTCATTGTCTTATGCTGATGACTTAACTTCTCTTGGTTGTGAAGATGAGGCACCTATTTTTGAAAGGCTAATCAAGCAAGGCAACAGATTTTGTCACAGAGACCATGACACTCATCAAATTAGAGGACTACAATATGGCAATACGTTGTCTGGTGATGATCGAACTTGTGTAACTAAGTTACGAGTGAATTCTAATAAGCTCGGAGTAGGTTTTCTTGCTGCTGCAAAATCAACAAAAGCTTTGTGGTCCTCATCTTTTGACAAATGTGCCCCATTCCTCAAGTCCAGTCTTTTTAACTGGGAAATGGATATATGCTCTGCCGAAGTTGGAAATGCTAACCGTCCCATAGACAGCATATTTAAATTTCATAAAGCCATCCGCAAGGACTTAGAGTATCTGGATGTTGAATCTGGAAAACTAAAGAATTGTGATGGCACTTTCCTAAGGGAGTTCACTGGTAGATTCCAACTATTGCGGGGCTTATATAAAGCCCATAGTAATGCAGAGGATGATATAGTATTTCCAGCTATAGAATCCAAAGAGACTCTTCACAATGTGAGTCACTCCTACACTTTAGACCATAAGCAGGAAGAGAAACTTTTCGAAGATATTTTGGCTACACTTTCAGAGCTCACACAATGTCATGAATGCTTGAACAGTGAACTTTTGTCAGTTAATTCAGATGGAAGAAACTTTGTGTCTATTTATCACCATGAGACCACGAGTAAGTACGCTGAGCTGGCCACCAAACTTCAAGGAATGTGCAGATCCATCAAGGTTACTTTGGATCAACATCTTTTCCGAGAGGAACTTGAGCTATGGCCATTATTTGTTAAATATTTTTCAGTTGAAGAACAAGAAAAACTAGTTGGTAGGATAATTGGTACTATGGGTGCAGAGGTTCTCCAGTCTATGTTGCCATGGGTGACTTCTGCTCTCACCCAGGAGGAGCAAAACTATGTGATGGACACGTGGAAGCAGGCAACTAAAAACACCATGTTCAGTGAATGGCTTAATGAGTGGTGGGAGGGAGCTGCTGCTACAACTTTGCATACAGCTTCATCAGAGAGTGGCTCGTCTTTTGGTATATTGTGAGCTTTTACTATTCTCTTGTGAATGTGCTTCTTGCTTATGCACCAGCATTGAGTTCCTGCAGTTGACATTCTTCTGCTATATCACCAAATTGGAACTTAGATATTCATAATTCCAAATTTTATTGTATCCACACTTCTTAGGTGGTGATATTTGTGGAAGCTTGGATCGTAGTGAAACATTCAAGCCTGGATGGAAGGATATCTTCCGAATGAATCAAAGTGAACTTGAATCAGAGATAAGAAAAGTTTCTAGGGATTCAACTCTTGACCCAAGAAGAAAGGCATATCTTATTCAACATCTGATGACCAGGTTCATTTTCAATGCCAACCTATGCGCTTCATCTATTCATTAGCTTCCCCTTTTTCTGACATGACTGACTGCAGTCGCTGGATAGCTGCTCAACAAAAAACACCTGAAGCTGTTGCTGAAAATTCTACAAGCGATGTACTTCTGGGACGTTATCCATCATTTCGAGATTCAGAGAAACAAGTGTTCGGTTGTGAGCATTACAAGAGAAACTGCAAGCTTCGTGCTGCCTGCTGTGGCAAGTTGTATACATGCAGATTCTGCCATGATAATGTCAGTGACCATACCATGGACAGGTGATTTCATGAAATTTTGTGTGCACCATCCTAGGACGTTCTATATTGCACACTAGAGTGCTCACACAATTCTCATGGTCTCGCTCTTAAACTTGTGTTAAATCGAGCTGCAGGAAAGCCACTGCTGAAATGATGTGCATGCATTGCCTTGAGATTCAGCCAATTGGACAAATTTGTGCAACACCTTCATGCAATGGTCTCTCAATGGCAAAACACTACTGTAGCATTTGTAAATTTTTTGATGATGAAAGGTACGGATACTTTCTACGATATTATTAATTATTTCTCTGAGTATTTTTTTTCTCTTCTCAGTTAACTTTTTATTATTTGGTCAACGGTGTTAAAGAAGTTGCATTCTTCATGAAGTTCTATACAATCAAATCGTCTTTCTTTCCACACATGCATTTGTGTTTCAATTGCCTATCCAAAACTACATTAACCATGAAGAGTCGTCTGCAAGGGGATTACGGCATGAAAAAGACGATATACAGCATCTTTTTCCCTTATTGGTCGATTATCTTTTGTCCCCCCGTGAAATCTTCTTTATCAATCGTTAGCCTTAAAGTTGGGTGCTAACTGCAAAATGGAGTTAGAGTTTCTGCAAAGCCCAAATTCTCTAAATATGTCAGTGTATGTGGTAGCAATCTTGAATCTTGCTTGCGTAATGTTGTAATGGTCTATTGCTATTCTTGTTATTATTCTTATCAAAAGTTTTAGTCTGATACTTCATGTATGTCCAGAGCGTCCAAGCTATGTCAGTTACCTAGCAAAGAGTTTTGGTTACCAAGTTTTTACTGGAGCATCATTTCTGTTAATTCTCTGTCTCTGGGATCAACCTTGGCACAAGGCCCAAAATACATTCATACTACAGAATAATCTTATTTCCTTTTTCCCTCCAGGAATATTTACCATTGCCCTTTTTGTAATTTATGCCGTCTTGGGAAGGGTCTTGGGGTCGATGTTTTTCATTGCATGACTTGCAACTGTTGTTTGGGGATGAAGTTGGTTGACCATAAGTGCCGGGAAAAAGGTCTGGAGACAAATTGCCCAATCTGCTGTGATTTTTTATTCACATCAAGTGCAACTGTGAAAGCTCTTCCCTGTGGCCATTTCATGCATTCAGCTTGCTTCCAGGTTTCTCTCATGTTTGGCTCTGCTCAGGTCTAATTTGGGTGTCTTGAGTGTTGGTTCTGAAGATACTGAACATCGTGCTGCCTTATGTCAGGCATACACATGCAGCCACTATGTCTGTCCAATTTGCAGTAGATCCTTGGGAGATATGGCGGTATGGACATTAGTTTTTATATCCTCTTTTAGATGTTTAAGAATGTTTCTTTAGATAATTCCTATTGTGGTTCCTCTCAGTTATTTCTTTTAGAACTTGGATAAAGTTTTTCAAGGGTGCTTTAGAAAAGTCCCATCATGGTTCCTCTCAGTTATTTCTTGTAGGACTTTGACAGGATTTTTTTTCAGTGATGCTGTTGGAAGCCACTCAGTTGATGTAAACTGGATGTGTACCTGGGGAAAAAAAATCCTTTATAGACTCATAAAAACCCTTTCTGTTCTTAGAAAAGCCACCATATGATAAATAAGTGTCCAATTATTCTATGCTTATCCACTAACTGAGCATCGGAGGAATTTGATTTCTCGATCCTCAAGTTTCAATTTGAAAAGTATCAACTGTATGATTAGGCTGGGGGCGGACCATAATATTCACAAGCATTCCGGGAAGTTCAGTTCTCTTAATTTTCCATGACCTGAATCTTATACAGTTAGCTAGCCTTTGCTTGCTGGAATCTCTTCATTATAGGAGGCCTCTCTCTCTCTCTCTCTCTTGCGTCAGTCTCAGTGAAAACAGAAATAACATTAAACCTCTGTCTATTAAACGTTTGTACTTTTATATAAACTTGTGCTGACGTGTATTGTAAGTCAAGGGCAGTACCTCTTTTGTACAAGGTTAGAACACGCGATGAGGTTCTCATTCAGTTTCAGTCCTGTTTTTCATTGTGGTTTTAGGTTTACTTTGGCATGCTCGATGCATTGTTAGCCTCGGAAGCGCTTCCAGAAGAATACAGGGATCGCTGCCAGGTAAACATTTCTCTTCTGTTTCCTTAGATCTTTCGTGCTGGCGCAGCCTGTCCACTAGTCTTCAGTCGCTCTTTTCGGTGATGTAGGATATACTGTGCAACGATTGTGATAAAAAGGGGACGGCACCGTTCCACTGGCTATACCATAAGTGCGGCTTCTGTGGATCCTACAACACCCGGGTTATTAAGGTCAATACACCACATGTGGATTGCTCGACATCACGCTAGATCGAAATTTGGCTTAGTATTTCCCGTCCATCCTTCTCACACATGGCAATGTACATCGTCTGCCATCAAAATGGGAAACTGGTGTTGTGGTCCCTGCTTTTGTGTAAGGCTAATACATGCCAAAAGTTTGACTATCGTGCGGTCAGTCCAAAAATGAAATGGAGAAGACCAAGAGCTCATTTTAGTCTCATCGAACATTGGAAATAGGAAGTCGAAGGGCGCGTTTAGTCTCATCGAACATTGGGAAGTCGAAGGGCGCGTTTGGTAATAATTTTGTTCTCGGGAATAATTTTTTATTAAAAATGATTTTTTTTTATTCTATTTTTGAGAACAATTTATGAAAAAAAAACGCGCTTATGGGATGCGTACAAATCAAAATTTCTGTTTTGAAAATAATTTATCTATTAGAGACTTATTTACGGAAATAAATCCGTTTGATAAAATTATTTCATTTTTTTTTATTTTTGAAATAGATTTTTGTTTTAGAAATAGATTTTGAATATAAATCGAAGTAAAAATTTTTACATTTCTATTTCTATTTCGGGAACGTAAATGAGAAATAAAATTTTTTTCATTGTTCATCCTTGCTACAAATCGATTGTCCATCTGTCGCCGCCGATCACCGTCCGCCGTCGTCGCCATTCGTTCGATCGCCGTCGTTTGCCGCCGCCCGTCGCCGATGTTCAAAAGGGATAAATTTTTTATTAAATGAATTTATATATTATTAAATGAATTTATATTTTTAAAGTAGAAATTTTGTATTATTATCAAACGGGTATTTTTATTTAGAAACTTATCTTGAAATAGAAATAAAAAAATCTATTTCTCTTCTAGAAATCAATTTCTGGTTAGAATGGTTATTATTCGCGCTCTTAGTAATTGTCCAAAATTTCTATTCCCGAGATAAAAATGTGTTTGGTAATTCTTAAATTATTTTGTTTCTTTTAATTTTTTGATACTTTTTTTTTCCTTTTCTCTTTTTCTCTTTCATTCTCGATAGTCAGTTGTCGGTCACGAGCTCACGAGCTCACTAGAGCTTTCACGGCCGGGTGAGCCTCGGCCTCGCCAGTGGCCGGGCAAGGCCAAGCCCAGCCAAGGGGAGGCCAAGCCTCGCCTAGCCACGGCGAAGCTCGGGTCAAGAGCCTTGCCATGGCTCGGCGTTGCCGCGGGTTGACGACGCTTTGGTGAGGTTGTTGATCTGTTCGGCTCGTCACCACCATGGTTGAGGTTGGCGATTGACCAAAAGGAAGAAGAAGAAGAAGAAGAGGAAAGAGAAGAAAAGAAAAAAAAAATAGAATTGATTCTAGGAATTATATTCAAGAATTTTTTCTACTTCTTAATTTTATTCCAATTTTATTTTTGAGAACAAAAAGATTGATTTGTATTTTCGAAAACAAACATTTTATCAAACGGATTTTTATTTTTTATTTTTTATTCTCGATAATAAAAGAATAAAATAAGTTGTTTCCGGGAAATATTACCAAAAAGCCTCAAGTGTAATGAATTTTAATTCGCTTGTAATTATAATTGTATATCCTTCTTTTTTGGCTTTACAACTTTGATGTGGAGGCTATTCAATTGTTCCCGTTCACTGCCATGGTCCCTTCCTCTAACCAGGTCAATGCCTAGTGGCCCCCTTTTTCTCTTGAAAAAAAAAAAAATTTAATAAATTTAATAATATCTTATCAAGCATATACGCTACCTACCAATAGCCAATAGAATTGATACAGCTAATTTGGGAAGGAATATGTACAATATATTATAAAAATGGACTTACCTGTTCATGGATCAAAAAGGGGGGTTAGGAATCATCCTCAAATTTAAAAATAGCTAAATATTGCAATTGTTATTTATTTTGTTACTTTCAAAACTAAAAGTAAAAGTTCAGTTACGCATTTGACTATTGGACAAAAATTCTTTAAAACGATTTGATTTTCAAAATAGTCTTTGAAATTATTATTATTATTATTCAGCATTCTTGATTCTTGAGTCTTATAAAGTAAGTCCAACATATTATAGTTGCTTTGATTTTACTAAATGCGGAAATATATCCCTAATGTCCAGTTATAAATCATATTTATTTTGTCGTTAAAAAGAATATTCTGTATAACTTGCGCCAGCAGAGTTTGAAATATTTAGAAAAAAGTGCTTGAAAATCACTTGCCCTATGAAATGGCAATATTCTCAATGACACTTGGAACCAAAAATTGACATATTGACATTTTCAAACATTTTTCAATCTCATTTAATGCGAGATGCAGTATCATCCTACTCCATCGTCCCGAGTACAATATGATGTTGATATATAATCCTCAAATATCGACAAAAATCCGGAACAAATCTTGAAAGGAGAATCGATCAGTCAAGTACATTTAACTCTTCCGAAAATGAAAGGACATAAATAAGTTAAATTTGTCCACGACATCCAAACAATCGCACCTCTAATTGCTTTCTGCAACCCAGTTTTTTCTTTTTTGAAAAAATATATTAGAGCGAAATAATGTCGGATAAAAATAGCTCAGGTTTTTTTTTTTTTGGTCGGTACAGCTCAGGTTGACTTCAACGAGAAGATCTCGGTGAAAATTTCTTAAATTGACGGGGCGACCCCAGTTCTTCCGGACAAAACAAGAAGGAAAAAAATCGAGACATTCGCGGGGAGAGGAGAGGGTGGGGGTCCCATCTTGCAGCTCGAGCTGACGGGCTTCCGACGTTCGAAAAACCCTAGAGCTCGACTCGCTGCGATTCGATCCGATCTTCTTCTCCTTCTCCTTCTTCCTTCCCCCCCGCCTTCGCTTCCACTGCCGTCGCGATCCGGTGGGACCTCCTCCCGTCCGTCGAGCTCGCCGGGCCCACCACCCTCGCGGCGTCTTTCTGGGACCTCATTTCCCCGGCGCGAACTCCGAGGAGCGGAAGAAGAGCGCGATCCGATGCTTCGGATTCCGCGCCTCATCTTTTTGGCGGAAAAAAAGAATTCGTTCTTTAAGTTGAATTGGGGGGGAGGGAGGTCCGTTCGTTTTTGAATTCCCGCCTGGAGATTTGGGATGGAGTGAATCCAGGTGAATTGGGTTGATTTCGATAAGAGGGGAGGGAGAGATGGGTCCGAAGGTGGAAGGGCCGTCGGCGCCGGCGTTGCGGCGGGACCCGTACGAGGTGTTGAATGTGTCCAGGGATTCGACCGATCAGGAAATCAAAACTGCCTACAGAAAGCTTGCTCTCAAGTATGGTTTTTTTTTTTTGAAACTCTGATTTCTTCTCAATCCGTTTTTTCGTTCTCTCGGTGCTGTATGCCTGTTACTGAATAATTAGAGGTCGACTTCGACGGATGAATGGAATTTAAGAGAAGGGTCGATGCTTGCTTATGCGCATTGCTGGTTCTGATGAATTAAAGGAAGTAGCTTTGTTGGAGTATGATTTTCGTCGCCGGTTTCAGTTTAGTAGCTTAATCTTATGAGAATCAGCTGGGAGCGCGCGAGTTACGGACTGGGTCTTGGCGATTGATTCGGATGCTCTAAGTAATTGGGATTTCCCAAGTATGTGCCGTGGCATTTCAGGCGAGAGGACCAATTATGATGAAGAGGATGGCACGGGAGCTCCTCTGAGTGTTCCAGTCAATGGAACAACTGTAGGTGGAGTCTCATGCGCTTGGAGGGTCTGTTGATGATTTAGGACATGTAGATATTTGTTCGATTGATGTCTGGATGTTAAGCTTTCGATAGAAATGACTTCTTAGTTCCACCAAATGTTCCTATTTTTTAATTGGAATTGCATATCGTGTCTGTGCAGCAGTGATGTTTATGATAAGTTTGTTAGGACAAATACAACTGATGAAAAATGATGATGTTGGATCCTGTCCTTTATCTGGCTTGAATTATCATGCCCTAGATGCTTTCCTCTCCCAGTAAATCATTTATGGAAAGTGCCAAAATTTTTGTTCTAGGGTAATGTGAGTTAGTTGATGGCATATGTGAGAAAAAGATATTCTTTAACTAAATTGCCACCCTAGTATGATGTTAAACATATGCTTCTTGATCATTTTAGGCCAGATGCAGAGCCTTTCATTTGACAACGACAACAACCTTTTTATAGTGCTTGGAATGCTTCTTTAAGTTTAGTCTAGTGCAATAATTTTGATATATTAACGTGACTCCTCGAGAGATCTTCGGTCTTAACCTTTAAAAGTGTATAATTTAATATGATTATTTCTTTAAACTTGCAGATATCACCCTGACAAGAATGTTGACAATCCTGAAGCTTCTGAACTTTTTAAGGAGGTTGCATATTCATACAACATACTATCTGACCCAGAGAAAAGGAGACAATACGATAGCGCAGGGTTTGAGGTGCTTCAATTGATCTTGCTCGCTCTTCCCTGTGCACTTGTTTGGAAATGTGCTTGTGCATGTCCGCTAGATGTACGAATGATCATGCGAATGTCTTAGCATGATGTGATTGAATGTTGCTTTTGGCACGTGAATTCCTGTGAAGTGCCGTTGTGTCGAGTGGGCAATTGTACCCAGGCATTTCAAATGCAGAAGGAGAGATTTTTTTTTTTTTTTTTTTTTAATTTTATTTTTTATGGTGAGAGGGAGAGAGGGTGGAGGGGAGTTTGAACTGTACATAAGTGTGCCACCTCGCGTGCCAACATTTGATTGCGCTTGCTTCTAGTAATAATGTCTCTTGACTTTTGCTTTTTAATAAGGTGAGATATGATAAATTGTGAACTTATGAGGTTATACTAGTCTTGCAGAGGTTGTGTTGATTTAGTTTCAAAGAATTTTGCTAAAGATTGAGCAGTGTCTTCTAAGTGGTCCTGATCATGCATGCTATCTCCTAAGTTAGATTGTTTCATCTTATGATGTATGAATGGGCAGCTCAAGTAAGTCAGTAGTGGCAATTGAAGTTGTAAGTGTTTTTGTGAGATTGGAGCCAACTGTTCTCAAAGCTTAAGTTGTTGAATAAGTGCGTCATTTAATATCTAAATATTTTGACGCTCCCCTTATGCATAGGCTGGACTTTGGCGTAAGACTAAAGCGTGGAAATACAGATATAGGGATGCAAATAAGGGTTCTGAAATAATTGAACTTAATGTATATATTAATGCTTTATTTTCTGCTATTTTAGTTCATTTTTGTAAAGCTCATGCATGGAATTCATATAATATGTCATTCACAATGGCAGAGACAGATGCTGCTCTTATTTTGTGAAGAAGACACCTTATGGGGATCAGTGATGCATGGTTTCATAAAGACGGGTTAATATTTTTGTTAACTTAAGTTTGAAATAGTAGGCTGCAGTGCCCCCAGTAGATTTGGCTTGTTCTGTTTTCCTTTGAAATTTAGTTCTTGCATGGTTTTTCTCTGTAGCGTCCTTGTACTTTATCAATCAAACAATAAGATTTGAATTTCATATTCATGAAATAAATTAGGCTCTCGATGCTGAAGGCTTGGATATGGAAATCGACTTGTCTAACCTGGGAACTGTCAATACAATGTTTGCAGCATTATTCAGGTGCTTTTTTTCAGCAGTCTGGATTTTTTTTTTTTTTAAAGATTCATTTGGCTCTTTTGCATCTCTCATCGTACTTGTAAACAGTAAACTGGGTGTGCCAATCAAAACTACGATCTCTGCCAATGTTCTTGAAGAAGCTATCAATGGAACTGTAACAGTACGACCCCTTCCAATTGGAACATCAGTCAGTGGAAAGGTGCTTGTTTTTGTTTATAAACTGATTGATCAGCATCTGTGAGAGCACATTCTTCTGATTTTGAATTATCATGCAGGTGGATAAGCAATGTGCTCACTTTTTTGGTGTAACAATTAATGAACAACAAGCAGAAGCTGGTATTGTAGTAAGAGTCACTTCCACAGCGCAAAGCAAATTCAAAGTAAGCTTTTCACAGAAAATGTTGGTCTTAAATTTTTAAATTTTCTGGATGGTTTTGTTTCAGGGACTCATTTATTTTGTTCTTTGTTTGCTTATCCAGTTGCTTTACTTCGAACAAGAGGCCAATGGTGGTTATAATTTGGCCTTACAGGTACGTTACTAGTCTGATACCTTTCCATTTCTCTCTGTTTTGTCAAAAGGGGAAAAATGGCTTTTTTTGAAAGGGAAGGGCAGCTGTTGGTGTTTTAGCTGAGGGACTGTCCCAATCATGTGCTAAAACATAAAAAGCCAAGTTGCATTTTTTCCTTTCACATTCTTCAGTTTGTTGGTATCATGTTTGCGATCTTGAGAACATAGCCTGCTTTTAATTTTGGACTCAGCTAGTGAGGCTGTTACTGTTATTGTAGCTTTGATATGGTAAGAATGAATGATGTGATAGCAGCATCTGTGTTTGAGGATGAAACGATGAGCTGGGGTTTTCTTTAATAATGAGTTGCTGTGACATAGTCCAGTCAAGGGATGTTGTAAAAGGACCATGGCCCGTGGCTGAGTTAGATAAAAAATATTGCACCTGGAGAGTGAATAATTTCTGGGCGACTGCTACTGCTACCATTTCCTTGCAATTGTGATTTGTTCTAGTCAAGTAAGAATCATGGGTGACCTGTTTATCGAGAGCTATTTATGAGGTCTGTAATAATGTTATCTGTGTCATGCAACGGGCTCTACATCTAGAGTTTTTGATTTATTTGGCATTCTATGAGATTATTTGTTTCTTTTTTTCTTTTTTTTTTCTCTGGTCATAAGATTATTTGTTCTTTATATAGGAAGACAGTGAGAAAACAGGCAAGGTGACATCTGCAGGAATGTACTTTCTACATTTCCAAGTTTACCGAATGGATTCAACCGTGAATGCAGTGCGTTTCTTTCTATTATTCCTCCCCTCATTTACTTTTTTTCACCCAGTTCCTATTTCTAATTGTTAGTGGTGGGCAGTTGGCGATGGCCAAGGATCCTGAAGCTGCATTCTTTAAACGGTTGGAAGGTCTACAACCTTGTGAGGTTTCAGAACTTAAAGCTGGAACTCACATCTTCGCTGTCTATGGTACGGTAGCTTATATATTGCTTTTGGTCTCTTCTGGCAACAGAAGTAGGATTCCCCTTTGATATTTAGGTGGATTAATACTCTTAAATTGATTCAGGAGATAACTTTTTCAAGCCTGCAAGCTACATGATAGAGGCTCTATGTGCAAGATCGTATGAAGAGACGACTCAGAAGCTGAAGGAAATTGAGGCTCAGATATTGAGAAAAAGGACGGATCTACGCCAATTTGAGACAGAGTATAGGAAGGTGTTTTCTTCTTTCCTATGTTATTTCCATACTTATTGCTTCATGCATATTCTCATGATTTTATTCTGATATTTGTAGGCCCTTGCACGATTTCAAGAGGTGACCAACAGATACAGCCAGGAAAAGCAGACTGTATGTCTTTTTCTCTTCTTGGCTCGTCTTGCTCATTCAGAATCTGTGATTCTTCTGTAGGCATTTACATCGGCTAACGTGATTCGTTCCTTTGTTATTAGCATCTTATTTTGGCAGAATAAGGATATCCTCATTTAGATGCTTGATATGAATATCTGAGGCCATCTCTCCTATGAGGGATCTTCTATTCAAAGCATGTTGCCTTAGTAGATGTGATTTTATGCACTGACACATACAACCATGCATTCTACATATGTCCGTTTAAGATTTCAGAAATGGAAACTTTTGTGCTATTCACTTCAAAGATGCTGCAACTTTCATGCCATTTGTCATCCTTATTCCAAATGTCATTTTCTCCAATTAGCAGTTTTCCTTAAATCAGATGTCCTCCTGTGATATTAACCCATTAAGTCAAGTCTTTGATGGATGGTTACTGCCGCATTCTCCTTTCCCCCTCTTTTGGACATGAGGGATGATGTGACTCCTCTTCTCTTTAGCTGAATTAATTTATGGTATATTTTAGGTAGATGAGTTACTAAAACAAAGAGACGGCATTCATTCTTCATTCACCGTAACCCGGGTAGCAAATGGTGACTTTGGTAGCAGCGGTACTGCTGGTAATGGTACTAGCAGCAGCAGCAGCAGCAACAGAGTTCCAGGTGAAGATTCGAAGATGGGAAGTCCGGTGGAAGATGGATCTGTTCAAGGAAAAGACAAATCATCCAGAAAGAAATGGTCGTTCAACTTTAATCTGAAAGGATCTGATAAAGGGGTTGGTTGAATTGTAAAATTGTATGGAGGGTGTATTTATATTCATCCAGCATTTGACTGTCTCTTAAGAGCTTCAATCTCATATTCACTTATTTTCGTCTTGTGGGTCTTTTTTTTTGCTGTTTATGCAGAATCAATGTTGTTTATAGTGGCTATTAGTTGTATCTTGTTTTCATCTTCCCAGTGCTGACACGATGTAATTGTATTGAGGAAAAAAGGCACAAAGAGAGAATGGAGAGGAAATGTGGTGCCTTTTGTAGTAATCCTTGCATTTGCCATGAGTGTTGCTGTTCTTCCTATCATGTAATAACTCTAACCTGCAGTACAGTATAATGATATTGATCCTGAATGCCCGATATGATTTATTTCGATTATGGTTTCGGATAATGCCTCTGCCTGTCGGATTCATGATTCTTTGTATTCAAATCCCATTTGAGCAACAGTAGCAATGACTTCTTACAAATGGGTCATGTATCTGAGGAATGCATCCTTCACAGAGTCTATCTTGTTAAAATTCTAAAAAGAAATCAGAAAGAAAAGAAAATAACAGAGAGAAGTGAGGATTAGGACAGGTTTTCAACCTTGTATTTTGGTTGTGTGATGCCAGGACTGAATCTAGAGATGACATTTGACCGGGAACCCTGCAGCTGATGATGAATACTTTATTAGTGCATCGATCTTGAGTAGTTAATGATGAAATTTAATTATAGCGACAGGTCAAGATAGAAGACGAGCTTAGCTGTTGGGCTAAAAATCGGCCCAATGAGCGACTTCGATGATACTTTCTCGTGGGTTGTAGGTGGCCGACCAGTATTTGTCGTTTATTTGGGGACTTAAGGAAAATAAATAAATGAAGAAGAGGGACAGGGTTAAAAGGGGAAGAAGAAAAATCCTCCTATTTCCATGGCCTAATTCCTACAGAGCCTCAACTTTAGGTTTAACCCAATTCTATCTCGAACTTCTTTTCTAGGAAAAAGTTACCAACTTTCACTCTAGTCTAATTTCTGCTCATGCATCAAGAATCACCATATGAAATAACAACAATCTCACGATATTGATAATCTTGAAAAAATCAGTGGTGATTCTTGAACCCTTGGACAGATTTGGGACTAGAATCAAAGGTGGAGATTATTTTCGGATAAAAAATAAAAAAGTTTGAGTCGAAGTGGAATAAACTTGAGGCTGAGAGTTTCTTAGAGAACTAGCTCTTATTTGTATATATAGGTCATATGTCATAGCAATGGACTTGCATTATTTTTAGTGCAAGTGCTGAAGGTATGCCCTTTTCTTGATGTGCGTTCTTTCCTCTGAAAAAATAAAAAATTAAGGCGGCTGAGTAGACGTCCATTCAATTTCAGATGCCTATTAGAGTGGCAACATTTTCCTATGTAACTCATCCACATAAAGAATTCTCGAGATGTATATAATATAAGCTTATAGGTTGGTCCACGGGATAAAGTTCCATATTTGTTGGTGCAAAGTCTTAACTTTGAGATCTTCTTGAAGTGTTTGACAAGAAGAAATTCTTTAAGTTTTACTAAAAACCAAATTGCATATCTTGTGACTCCTCCTGACTGTGTGCCTATACCTTTTTCGGTAGTCCAAATAACTAAAGTTGATTTCTTTACAGCAAGGAGGCCAACCTCAAGTCCTTTAGTTGGTAAATTTAGGTTTCGTATGAAATATCTTGCCAACCTTATGCATATGAAAAAGCGTGAATCAATTCAAATGATTCTCCGATTCTTTTTGTTCCCTAAGTAAACTATTCGGGTCCACAAATTCCTTATTTCTCTAGCACCAATTCTCCTCTCAAGCTTTTTACATGTTTTCTTACTTACGCCTTTTGTGTAACTAATAAAGGAGTCATCATTCTTCTCCGAAGAAAATATGAAGATTAATATTAGATACACCATCAGTGTAACTCTTTTTTCTACTCATCCGGCGTTCGTCATCAACACTCCGAGTAATAGGTACTTGCTAAAAATAAAACACCTCGTATCAATATTGAGAAGCGTGATATACTTACATAAAAAAAAATTACGTAACCTTTATTTATTACACTCATCCAAAGAAAGGAGTCATCTTTTAGCTGAAGTTACTTCCAAGACTGAAAAGTCAAAAGGTGTACATTGTACCGAAATGAAGAAAAGAAGTGAATTAAGGTTCCATAGTAGATATCATGGACATAAAGAAGAAGTAAAATAAGGTTCCCATTAGTAAATACAATAACTTGTATCATGAAGCTTAAAAAGTTAATCCACTCCTGGCCATGTCGATTAAATTAAGGAGCTATTGACTAAGAACTCAAAGCGACATCTGGAGGATTTGACTGAGTCGACATGCTGACGAGGGCAAAGTGGCTTCAGTATAAAGCAAGGAGATTAAAGGCGACAGTCCTTCCTATTTAAATGGAATTTAGTCCTAAAGTGACACTAAAAATTTCATTTTTAGTAATTTCTCCATTCGGTGCATGCATGCGACGAAAGTCACGCTATTTTTCCTTAATGGACAAGCCCGTGTGAAGAGGTGAAATTACGAGAAGGCCAAAAGCCTCTTTTTTTTTTGGGGGAGTTCATTACGCTCTGAATATTAAGAGAATGCGGATCGATCCGCCCTTGAGATCGACCAGGCTATAAGGGCATTTTCGTACTTTCGACCTTAGAAATCGAGAGTTGCGGATTTGATTCCTATTTCCGGGAACTCAACTTTAAATTAGTAATCATAGCGTAAGTTATTTTACTGATTTTTTTTTTCAAATAACCAGCTAATGACATTGGTCTCTCTTAAATTATAAAAACGAATGGATGTGTATTGAACGGCTAATCCATATAAAGATATCACATTATCTCTCTCTTTTAAAAACAGAAATTATTGTAGCTCTCCAAAAAGGATCACATATTTTAAGCGAAGTATTATTATTATTATTTTTTTCATCATTACACAATCTTGCAAGGTGTTTTATATTCCTTGCTGGACTGCAATTAACGTTACTATACTACTACAACCCCTAGAAACCTCCAATGATGTAGGGCTTAATTAGTTTATAAGCGCAAGGACTAAACCTAATTTAGCGTCTAGGGAGGCCAACTTCATCGTACGCTCACCCATTAAATAAATCAAGGGCATGACTTTTTCTCCAACCCCCTCTCAACTGACTCGAACTCTAACTGCTTTAGACCGGCAGAACACAGCTCTTGTCTCGACCCATGTCGAACGATACGGCCCCAAATCGTTTGTTTATTCAAGAACCCAAGTTCGATCTTCTTGGACTCTTGCAAGGGACAAAACCCATGCAGAATTCCAGGACACCGATTTAAACAGAAACTCTTGCTGATAAAATAATGATGATGATGATAACAGCGTTAATCCCATCATGTGTGGCAGGGAGTATTAAATGCATCGAGACCGCTTTTTTCTCTCTTTTTTTTTCATGGGACGAAACCCCCCACATGCAGAGGAATAAAAAGATCAGTTGTGTTCCATGAGGGCCAAAAGATTCCTGGTCGAGACTGGGGACATTATAGCTGAGGAGGATGTGGTATCTGATCTAAAGGCCGAAGCTATTTGCCTCTCCACGTGAAAGGGATCGAGATGGGCAGTCGTGCTTATATTTCTTTTTCATTGCCTTGCTCTTCCTTCCTCCTCGGCACATGAGGCGAAAGAGGACAAGGGACTAGCCACTCAGGCCTCTTTTGTGGAGTGAGTCACCGACATGGCAAGTGATCATCCATTCGCGGTCAAAAATGACTCCGCCAATAGGCTTATGGCTTACACGTGTCTTGCACTTTGAAAGAGCAGAACAAGAGGGAAATAATGGAACGGATAATGACACGTGGGATAAGGAATCTTATCGATTTAGTGGGGGTAAGTTTAACAAGTAAATTGATCATTCTATAAGATAAACACATAAGTGGTCGATAGAGTTGAGGGCCTCGATTTAGGTCGCGAAGAAGAACCCTTATCCCAACTTACTAATACTTTCTTTCTTCTCTTTGCCCCAGCCACCACGATCACGCCAACCTAATTTATCATTCTAAAAGATAAACACGTCGGTGGTCGATATAGTTGAGGGTCTCAATTTATGTGACAAAGAAGAACCCTCATCCCAACTTACTAACACATCGGTAGTCGATAGAGTTGACGGTCACACATAGTGGATGTCAACTCGTCTAAGTCACGCCGCCTTTGGCAACTAAATTAATGTGTTTATCGTGTATACAAGCTAATTAATATTTAAAAACAAGTTAACGTATTGCATCATGTTGAGTTGGCCCTCGACAAACGTGATATGTTTGATAATCGTGTTGGTTGTGCCATAATTTTAACACAACATGGTGCGAGTGGTTAGCCCTACTCTTTCCGACGCTACCTATCTCTCCTCCACGAGTATGGCTCTCACGGACATCTCTCTTTTCTTGATTTAGGCTAGAATCAGAGGTTGTGGATGTATCTAAGGTCCACGATTTGCAACTATGCTCATCGATGGTCGATGAGTGGGAAAATTATCCAAAAAGTCATAACCTTATTGTACAGCGGTTAATTTAGTCTTAAACCTTTCAATTGTGCCAATTTAGTTATAAATATATTGTACAATGGCCAATTTAGTTCTAAACCTTTCAATTGTGCTAATTTAATCCTAAACCTTTTGACGGTTGCTAATTTGATCCCAAACCTTATAATAATTTGCCAAAGTAGTCTTTCAGTAATTTCCAGCCAAAATTATTCGGAATGACTATATGAGCAAATCATTAAAAGGTTTATGACCATATTGGCAAATTATAATAGAGATAAGTGTTGCAGAAATCCTAAAACTTATCACGAAAATGCAATTGAGTCCTAAAACTTGCAAAAAGTGCAATTGAGTCTTAAAACTTGTCAAATTGTTTCAATCGAGTCCTAAAGTTAACACCGTTAGCATTTTTAACAGAAAATGCCGACGTGGCCTTTTAAATAATTGTTCCTTTTTCAGATGGCTTTTTAATTATTTTTTATTCAATTTTTAAAATAGATTTAAAAACTAAAAAGAAAAGTTAAAATTTATTTTTTAAAATTGTTTAAAAAAAGAAAATAAAATTAACGGCCCGTCGATTGCCAAAGGGCCTGGCGACGGTCGCCGACCCTGGGTGCGGGTGGCCTGCCCTCGCCGGCCAAGGGGAGGCCTCACCGGCCCCAAGCGAGGGCCGGCGACCCTCGCCAAGCTCGGGCGAGGGAGCCCAAATCTAGGCACGCCGGCCCTCGCGGGGGGCCGACGAGGCCTCGCCCAGGGCGGGTGACGGCCGTCGGCCCCTCGCGAGGGCCGGCATGCCCAGATCTGGGCACCCTCGCCCGAGCTTGGCGAGGGCGGCCACCCGCGCCCAAGGTCGATGACCGTCGCCGGCCCCCTCGGCGATGGGCGATGAGCGCCTTTTTTTTTTTTTTTCATTTGAATTGTTTTCTTTTTTAAATAAATTTTCACTTTTCTTTTTTTAATTTTTAAATCTAATTTAAATCTAAAAGAATTAAAAAGCCACATGGAAAATAAAAATTAATTTTAAATGCCACGTCAGCATTTTCCGTTAAAAAGTTGATGGCGTTAATTTTAGGATTCGATTGAAACAATTTGACAAGTTTTAGGACTTGATTGCACTTTTTGCAAGTTTTAGGATTCAATTGCATTTTCGTGACAAGTTTTAGGACTTCTGTAGCACTTATTCCATTATAATAAGCTTTAATACTAAAATGGCACAATGAAAGGTTTAAGACTAAATTAGCAACCATATAATAGGTTTAAGACTAAATTGGCATGGATGATGGGTTTAGGACTGAATTGATTGTTGTACATTAAGTTTAGAACTTTTTAGACAATTATCAGTCGACAAGCATTAAGGCAGGGGGGGGGGAGGGCTACGATAGTGAAGTTTTCAACAATGGTAGAGACAGATGATGGCAATACCATAGGGGGCGCTTACTTTATCGTGGTTTAGACGTGATCTTTTGGGCAAAAGTGGAAAATAGAAAGAAGAAAAGAGGAGGGGAGAAAGATGCTAAGACATATCTCACTAAAACAAATTTACACAAAAATCTATCAATGGTACATGTGACGCCCTAGGTACTTCTAGCACTGCACATGTCATATTTTTTTCTTTCTTATTAATTTATTCACAAGCAGAAGCACAACAAAATAATTACATAAGTCATATCATTACCTCACATACTTAATAATGTGCATATGCATCACTTATAAAACAACATCACAATACAAATCACCTAGGAATGGCTCGATAACTCCTATCTCTGTTACCATATCTCTGCTTTTAAAAGCTTGCCTATACAACATTGATCGTATATTTAAGGATCAACAATCTCCCTCAATGTCGGCTTCTTGGCAACATAACCAGAAAGACCATCAAAACCTCTTAGTGGTCCTAGCCAATCACTATCAAAGATTGCTTACCAGGCTATGTATCGATGGGAAACCCACTTAGCAAGCCCTATGTGGAACCATACCGTAGTAGTACACTTGATATATGTAAAAAACATATTAGGCAACACAACCTCCTCATATTCATGGCGGAAGAGCCATTCTACATGTCTGCAAAATAAAGGAAGAAGCCAAAGCCTCGCGAGTGAAATGTCAAAGTCTAAAGTAGGAGTTTATCTTCGCACTTCCCTTGACAGAACAATTACAAACATTCGGGGCAATATAATCAATGCATGAGTACATACCTTACATTCTTTGCAAGGGCCTCACACGAATGCATGGTATTATCTACTCAATGCACATGTATGGCATATAATTTTTTTAATGCATTAGTATCATTTGGTGCATTATCAACATGCATATATGTATATTCATGAGCATGCATCATCTCATCATTTTATTCACACAGGGTATCCCGACACATGGGGCATCTCAACTCCGAAACATCACGCAGCATAACCACAGGGCATCTCAACATACTCATTCATATCTTAAATGTAGGGCATCTCGACTCTCGAGGTATCTTGAAATATTCTCCAGGGCATCTCGATACACGGGACAACATTGCCACCCTCACGTGGACGATGACACTTTTCTTTTTCAATATTCAATGAATATACATGAAGATGATCAACATCAACATCCAATGCATCACGTCATTTCACTTAACCATCACTGATTGAACATATTCCATATCATAATTATATGCATTGCATCATTTTACATAATCATCATCAAATGAATATATTCAATATTAACATTTCTATGCATACTTTTCTCAAATATAATTGATAAAGGAAAAAAAAAACATGAATGACAAAGATATCCATATAATAGAAAGCATGAGAGAAATTTTTAATTTTTTTTTAATCGACAACTATTATTTTCAGTAACTTGCTATAATTAATAATTGGTAATTGCCATATTCGATAACCTACTATAAACGGTAATTGGTAATTGCCATCTTCGATAAGCTGCCATAATCAGTAATCGATAGCTACCATCTTTAGTAACCTACTATGATTATTATTATTTTTTTTTGTGACCCAGGGAATCCCGTAAGCCGACAGCCGGCGAGCAAACCCTGGGGAGCGACTGCAGGATCCACCACCACAGTATTCCAGGTAAGAATCCCTAACGCCGTCTCTGGGATTCGAACTTCTCCCCTTCATGAGGGGGAGAGAGCCCGAGCCAGCTGCGCTGCTAAGGGCGGTGGTTAGTAACCTACTATAATTGATAATTGGTAACTGCCATATTTGGTAAGCTGCTATAATTGATAATTAGTAACTGTTATATACAGAACTTGTTGGAATCGGTAACTTTCTCATTTCTTGCCCTTTTTACACTCTTTTTCTTCCAAAACACCACCAATCATTGAGGTTTTAACTCATAAAATCATCATACACAACTCAACATACCATCATCAAAATTCACACAAGTGAGGAACCCAACATGCTATCACCAAAACTTACTTACACATGTTCATAAAACTCACGTAATATAAACACCCATCAAGAAATCAATTCAAGTACTCATTAGAACAACTTAGCTCAGTGCCTAGGGTTTTCACTTACCTTGATAATTGTTTGCATAAAATCACAGCTTTAATTTTCCTTCAAAGTAAAACAAAACCGAGATTAATGATTTTTGTCTTGAAAATGACAAACCCATTTATGAAGAATAGAGGAAATTAATGAGTTCACCTCATTCAAACCCAAAACAAACTTGATACTTTAATGAAATACGAACATGGAACCCTTTGCTTTTATTCTTGGAATTGAAAAGAAAAGTCAAAAGAAAAGTGGGGAGTGATTGATGAAGTAATAGAGTGGGACCTTGTTTTGGAGTTCTCTCCCTCTTAAATTTTATATACGGTCATAACAAAAAATGAATGAGGAGACGGGTAAACCATGGTTGAAGAATATTGGCGATATTGGCGAGATTTGCTCTTCTATTCAAGGAAAGGACAGATTGTGGGCAAATCTCTGTATTGATAGTTTTCCTATTTTTGAAATTTTCCTTTTTTGTTGCGGTGAACCTTGTGTACAAATTGCAGAAGAATGTTATGACAAAAATAAGAGAGTTGAGAGTTTTGTCCGAGGATGTAGGCACATTGCTGAAGCTCGTAATCCTTGTGTTCTTTTCTGATTGCCTTACTAAAATTCAACGTGGTATTAGAGCCAGTTTGATTCAACCTGTGATTTTTTTTTTGTTTGTTTTCTGCACATCTGATTGTCTCAATCTGCTTATGTTCGAGACCGTTCCTATTCTACGACAATCTGCATTCTTCGATTAGTGCTTGTTCCTCTCTTTGTTGCTGTCATATCCTTGTTATTACTAGCAATGTGTCATGGATGTGTCAAAGAAGTCGGGAGATGCATCCAACACAACAAAGGTGCATGAGACAAATAACCAGCGGTTGACTTCGTTGTTGCTAAACAAAAGAAATTACATTCCTTGGTCACGAGCTGTAACTGTTGCTCTCGAGGGTAGATCAAAGCTTGGTCACATCAATGGGAAGATTAGAGCCCCTCCCGCGACAGATCCCATATTTGATTAATGGCAAGCGAATGACCACAGTGTGATGTCTTGGATATTTAATTCCATGGAACTAGAGATCTACGAGATATTTGCGTATTTAGAGTTAGCTAAGGCGTTGTGGGATTTGATAAATGAGATGTATGGTCAAGCCAGGAATGCATCTCGGATCTTTGAACTGCAACAAGGACTTGCTTCTTCTAAGCAAGGCGCAACACAATCTTTCATTAAACACTTGGGAAAAATGAAGAAGTAAAGGGATGAGCTTCGTTAGTATAGACCTACAACCCAGAATGTGATGGATTATGTTAATCGAGAAGAGCAAGATAAAATCTTTCAATTGTTAGCAAGCATGAGGCCTGAATTTGAGGACACCAAACGTCAAATTCTTATGAGTCCTGAATTGCCCACTTTCAATGAAGTTTGTGCCATAATCCAAAGTGAGGAAACAAGGAGACGCGTCATGCCTTCAGTTCCAATTACATCAGGAGAGCTTGGTGAACAATCGGCCCACAGTGCTATCAACACGAAGCAATGAGACTCCACTGCTTGGTTTGCCAAAGGAAAATTTAAGAAACCAGCTCGATTCCATTGTGACCATTGCAATCGCGATGGCCATTCCAAAGAGAGGTGTTGGGTTCTTCATCCGCATTTGCGTCTTTCCAAAGACAGGGGTTCGGAAGCTAAGGTGGCAATCCAAGAAAATCCAAACGATTTTCAATCCAAGTTGGAGGCTTTGTCTCAATAAGTTCAGCAATTACTTCAGACACATGGCAATGGAACGAACACTTCTAGCACCGAAACCAGAAATTTGGCTATGACGTTTGGTAATGTCCATGCTTACTCAGCTTTATCCAAAACTCAGTTTATTGTTGACTCAGGGGCTACAGACCACATGTGTAGTTCTCCAAACTTGTTATCCAATATTACTTCGGGTGTGTCATATCCACCTATTACTATTGCTAATGGTGGGCAGGTTCCAACTAGTGGTGTTGGACAAATTAATTTCTTTTCAAATAATTCTGAAGCATTGTTGGTACCTGAATTATCCTCAAATTTAATGTCAGTTAGCAAGTATACTAATAAGTGGAATTGCAATGTTATTTTTACTCCTCAAAAGGTGTTTTTTCAAGATCGAACCACTAGGAGGATGATTGGTGAAGGGCGATTGCAGAATGGGCTGTATACGGTGGACCTCAACAATGAAGCGTTGATGGCACAAAGGAAGACTGTTAACACTTCCCGGTTGTGGCATTGGCATCTGGGTCATCCCTCTGATCGGGTGTTACATGCTCTTGATATGACTTTAAGTTAGGATTCCAATTGCTGTGATCCTTGTCATTATGCTAAGCAACATATGTTACCTTTTCCACATAGTACATATAAATCAGAATAGTTTTTTGACTTAGTTCACTCGGATGTTTGGGGAGCTTCTCCTATTGACTCTAAGGAGGGGTTCAAGTATTTTGTTATATTTATTGATGATAAATCTCGAGCTACATGGCTTTATCTGCTTAAATCCAAGAGTGAAGTTATGACTGTGTTTCAAGACTTTTGTAATATGGTAAAAAATCAATTTAACACTATGGTGAAGATTCTTCGTACAGACAATGGAACTGAATATACCAATCAGGCTTTTCAAGTGTTCCTGCATAGCTTGAGAGTCATTCATCAGACCTCCTGCGTTGGAACTTCACAACAGAATGGAGTTGCTGAAAGAAAAAAATAGGCATCTGCTTGAGATTACCCAAGCATTGTTATTCTCAGGAAATTTACCCAAGACATATTAGGTGACACGATCCTTACTAGCTGCTACTTAATTAATCGTTTGCCTAGTAAAGTGTTGGGGTATAAAGTTCCAATTGAAAGTTTGTATGGCCGAAAATTTGGTATCTCTCACCTAAGAATTTTCGAATGTGTGTGTTATGTGGATTCTCAATCTAGTGACAAGCTGGATCCACGGGCTCGAAAGTGTGTGTTTGTGGGATACTCAAATGTCAAGAAGGGATACAAATGCTATGAACCAAGTACTAGACGTGTTTATATTTCTCGTGATGTTGTCTTCGATGAGGCTCACATGTTTTTTGCTAGGAATCAAATTCAAGAGGAGCAAGATGACTATTTTGAATTTTTGCTTCCTATCCTACCTATCGGGGATTCAATGTTGGATCAAGAGGAAATTCCAACAATGGCTGTTCAAGGGAGTCAGCTTATCCCTAATGTCAATGCCGTTCCTGATATAGCTGCCATTACAACAAATGGGGCTGATTTGGAAGTAGAGGTTGAAAATGCAACAGAGATAGTTCTAGCAGATACGGTACCTAATATCTCAGCCCCAACCCGTAGGTCATCACGCATTCCAAGGCCTTCAACACAGTTTCGTGATTTGTTAACATATCATACGGCTCAACATCCTATTCAAGATTTTGTTGGGTATGATAGAATTTCCCATAATTATTTAAGTTTTTTATCTATCATTGAAAATCAACAGGAACCCAATACTTTCTTGGAAGCATGTAAAAGTAGTGTGTGGGTGAATGCCATGAAAGATGAACTTTAGGCATTGGACCGTAACCATACTTGGGAATTTGTTAGATTGCCAAACGGGAAAAAGACAGTTGGATGTCGATGGATTTACAAGATCAAATACAATAGTGATGGTTCGGTTGAGAGGTACAAAGCTCGACTTGTCACAAAAGGATATACTCAAACATATGGGATAGACTACAATGACACATTTGCTCCTATAGTGAAAATGAACATTGTTCATGTCATTCTATCTATGGCAGTTAACTGTAGCTGACCATTGTTTCAGATGGATGTGAAGAATGCTTTCCTCCAAGGAGACTTAGAGGAAGAGGTTTATATGGATCTTCTTCCAGGACATCCCTTAGAGAATAATAAGGGAATGGTTTGCAAATTAAAGAATGCAATATATGGTCTCAAACAGTCACCTAGAGCATGGTATGGCAAACTAAGTTCTGCACTCGTTAGATTTGGTTTCAAAAGGAGCGCAGCTAATTCTTCAATGTTTACTAAAGTAACTGGTGAATGTATTGTTGCTATTCTCATTTATGTTGATGATCTTATTATTACTGGCAGTAATTTAACAGGTATTGCAGAACTTAAACAGTTGTTGAGCAAGGAGTTTAACATTAAAGATCTTGGAAAATTGAGGTATTTTTTGGGGATAGAGGTAGCAAGTTCTAACAAAGGTATGTTCTTGACTCAAAGGAAATATATCTGGGTGTTAAACCTGCTAGCACTCCTAGAATGGTCAGCTACAGTTAACTAACCATTACAGGATCTTGAAGGAGACTGGTAAGCTGGGTGTTAAACCTGCTAGCACTCCTATGGATTACAATAATAATGGGGTGTTTGGTTCGGCTTTCCCAAGGGGCTTTGAGCCCCCAAAGCCCCTTGGGAAAAATTTAAGGGCGTTTGGTTCGGCTTTTAAAGGCTACTTGGCAAAATATTTGCCTTTGGAATGCTGAAAGCCCAAAGCAGGTGCCCACCTGCTTTGGGCATTTCAGCATTTTCGGCATGCTGGTGGGGGAATTAATGAATTTTTGCTGATTGCCCATTTTACCCTCAAAATTTTATTTAAAGTCCAATTTTACCCTACCCCAAAACAAAACCCTACCTTTCTTTCCTCTCTTTCCTCTCCGCGACACTCTTTCCTCTCCTCGACGCTCTTTCCTCTCTTTCCTCTCCGCGACGCTCTTTCCTCTCCTCTGTTCTACAGTTCATCACGCGAAGACTCTTTTCTTTTCGTCGATTCTCGCAGCATCGCCTCCACTCTCGCCGCCTCTTTTTCTCTCCTCTCTCTTCTACCTGGTACGCTTCTTTCTCTCTCTCTTCCTCCCTCTTTACTTCCTTTTCGTCGCTGGATGGTAAACGGATCTGCCTATTATCGGTCTTCTCGGTTTGTTCCCTCTCTCTCTCTCGTGCGGACACCCGATCCCTCTCTCTTTTCTCCCCCTGTTCTTGTTCGTCCGTTCGGGTGTTTGTTCAATTTCGATTCGTGGGTATGATTCTGTTTTCTTGGGTCTAGCCGAAACCGCGTGATTGGGGTCGGACCAGCGTTGTCGGTGCGTTTGGAATTCGATTGATCTAGGAGCGTTGCGGTTTTTCGGTTCTTGAATTTCGCACAGGGTTCGGTGTGCGATGGGTGTGCGCTTGGTGGAGTTTGCTTGCTGAATTTCGGGCTCTTTCGTTCTGTTATGTGCCAACTCGTTTCTCTCAGGAACGCCCGACCGAAGAAGGCGAGGACGAGTTGCTGTGTGGCGCCGAGTCCGGGTGGGTTGAAGCTCGAACGTGGTGCGCTCGTCTTCCTCGTCTCGCCTTCACCGAACGCAAGCCGTTTGCCAGTAAGTGCTTGCTTGCTCGCTGTGTACTCGCCATTCCACACTTGCAGGTTGATTCAATCAAGCTCTGTTTTTTTATTCTCTCTCTCTTTTTCCCCTTTTTTATGATCGTTTCTCTTGAATTTTCCTCTGATTATGGGGTATTAGACAGTTCTATCATTAGCTCACGCTAAAACATACATGGGATTTTTGTGTTGAGTAATGCTGGGGACATCAAGCTTGGTTGCGAAATCGATATATTGAATTTGACGATACTAAAAGGAGTTGGATAAAATCCAAGCAAGCAATGGGAGTGTGGCTTGCCACGTTAATTTCTATACCAATTTCGCGAACCGGTTAGGGTCTCTAGCATTTTGTATCATCCTTTGCTATTATTTTTGTGCTCAATTTCTAGCCTTGATTGCGACGAAACGGGCTCATGTGCAATGGGTTCTTGTGGAGAATTGTTTGAATTGGGGATGATGGGTACTTTGTATTTGATTGTTCATTTGAGAATATTCATAGTGGTTTACTCTTAATGGCACAAGCACAAAGCATGATGAGAACGTGCATAGGATCGAATGATAACTGGGCAGCGGTCTCTTTAGTTAGCTGAGAGTTCTCAAATCCAGGTATTCGGCATGTTAGGATTGTCAATAGACAGTTCCCAGGATGCTGCTAAGTCGATAGTCCGGAGTCTGTAATGCTGATACGTTTCTTGCCCTGTGGCATGGTTTTCTCAAGTTGTCTGGCTATTGAAGTATAGCGATTTATGCGGTAAATCCATTTATTGATGCAATGTGAGTCGTGAGTGAAAAACGTGATGCAAAGTAATGTTATAAGCCTATCAATAATAATAAGAATGATGCTGCTGCTTCACTTTTGTACTAGCTTAAACAATAAGTTTCTGCCTTTCTTTTTTCATGCATGACCAGCACTTATGGCTTTTGAAATTGATTGTCCTGCTGTTGTAATAATTTGACATCACTTTTCTTCCATCCTATTCGCCCTTTGTTGTGAATCTATGTTGCGCGATTCTGCTTATTAAGAAATACTCATCATTGTGAAGGTGGCATGAGTTTACCTTTTTAATGATGAGCCATGTTCATCATGTAATCGTCTCATGCGGAGTTTAAGCCTATCTTTGCACAATGATGGATATGTTTAGTTTGCACATACTTGTTGTTCTAGGTTTTGGATGACCTAGTATAATCAAGGATTTTTATGCAAGTATAATGTCTTTGTGTGTCCTTATTTTTTCTCAATGTTAGTTTTCTTTTCTTGAAGTGAATATATTCTAGTTTTTTAATAAGAGAGGGCCTGAATGGTTGATCTTGTTTGTTTGTGTCTCTTAAATTTGTTCATGTCACTTTACTAGTAGATGAGTTCATCAAAGGAAAAGGCATTTTGGAGCTCGGAAGATATAGGAATCTTTTGTAATTTGTGCATCGAACAAATTGAAAAAGGCAATCGTCCTGCAAACAACAAAAGAGATGGATGGACAGCCATAATTAGTAAGTTTGAGGAGCTAACGGGCAAAAAGTATGATAAACAAAAAATGAAGAGTAAGTGGGATAACCTCAAGGAAGAATGGAAAAGATGGAAGTCATTGCTTTACAAGGAAACTGGATTAGGATGGGATTCAAGGAAGAAAACCATTGATGCGAGTGATGAATGGTGGGAGCGTAAAATTCAGGTTTTCCTCACTTCTTTTTTACTTTCATATTAAGCTCACATTTAATGATACAACTTATGCAAATGCTTCATTATAACAAGCTAATCCAAAGTTTAAGGCTTTTAGGATGAAAGGCATACATCCCGATCTTGAAGTAAAGTTAGATATGATGTTCGGAGATACGGTTGCTCTTTGGAGGAATCACATGGAATCCTGGACAAGGTTTATGTGTTAATAATGATGTGGAGACCACACAACCTGGTATCGATGATGTTGTAGGGTCTACTGATGAAAACTTGGAGGATCATGTGGATGAACCAACTGGAACTCAAACTCGTAAGAGAGCCGCACGAGACTTCAAAGATGCAACCTCGAGGAAAGAAAGATAAGAAATTGAGCACAAAGAGGAGCTCGGAACACAAATTAACAGGCTGCTTACGGTTGTTGAGAGTAGGAGCACTACTAGTGCTGCATCCAACGCAACCAGTTTAGTCGGTCCTTATGAGGACCTCATAGAGATATTGGATTCCATACCTAAGATTGTGGAAGACGAAGACTTGTACTTTTTTTCAATTTCTCATTTAAAGGAAAAGATAGATAATAGACAAGTTTTCATGAGTTTAAAGGATGATGCAAAGAAAGTAAAGTATCTCAAATATGAGATGAGAAAAGAATCAAGTCTTCGTAGATAGGAGGATGTTAGCATCTTATTGTTTCCATCTATGGATCTTTATTTGCAGCCTTTGTGAACCTAATTTCAATTAATGTTTGATGTTAGAATTGTTTTCATTTGGTGTTTTCTTAATGTGATAGTTTGCATATATACGATGGTTAATATATTGTTTCTCTTTATATTTTGTTACTTGAAACAGTTATGGATGATTTATGCGATGGTTAATACATTGTTTCTTTTTATATTTTTACTTGAAGCAGTTATGGATGATTCACATACAAGGGAAAATCATGAGCAAGAGGAAAATGAATTATGGGATCTTATCTCAATCACTCAAGCTGCAATTCTTTATCAAGCGACCAACCTTTGCAAACAACCTTGCATGACCTCAACATATACAGGTTATGTATGGTTAAAAGAGTTGATTGGCGAAGATGCTAATCCGATAAGGTGCTACAATATGTTTAGAATGCATAAGATTGTATTTGACAATTTAACGCATGATTTAGTAACACGTTATGGCCTTCAAGGATCTAGGAATACTGATGTTAGAGAAATGGTTGGTATGTTTCTTCATATTCTAGGACATGGTATAGGTAATATATTAGCACAAGAGCGTTTTCAACGCTCCGGGGAAACCATAAGTAGGCACTTCAACTTAGTTTTAGATAAAGTATGTGATATGGGAAAAGATTTGATCCAACCAACTGATCCACAATATAGAAAAGTTCCAGAAAAGATCAAGAAAGATCGACGATTTTATCCATATTTTAAGGATTGCATTGGAGCTATTGACGGCACACATATTCCAGCGGTTGTACCTAAGTATGATCAAATTCGTTTTATTGGTCGAAAAGGAACAACAACTCAAAACGTGTTAGCTATATGTAATTTTAATATGGAATTTGTCTATGTTTGGGCCGGTTGGGAGGGACAAGCTCATGATACCCGTATCTTTTACGAAGCTATTGGAAGACGTGACGCAAATTTTCCCCATCCTCCTCCAGGTATGTTAGTCAATAGTTTAGATACATCCATATATCTAATTGGCATATGTTGATTAAATTTACAATATAATTTATATATATATATATATATATAAATATGTAGGTAAATATTACTTAGTAGATGCTGAATATCCAAATCCTACTGGTTATTTGGGGCCATATAAAGAAGTTAGATATCAATTGCCAGAGTTTCAACAAGGTCCTTCACCTACGGGATATCAAGAAGTGTTCAACCGTGCCCATTCCTCACTACGCTCGACAATTGAGCGAGCCTTTGGTGTATTAAAACAGAAGTGGAGGATTTTAACTCATATGCCAAGTTATCCATATGAAAAGCAAGTGCAAGTTGTGGTAGCAGCAATGACTTTGCACAATTATATACGGAGAAATAACGTGACTGATACGGATTTTGAACAAGCAGAATTGGATCCCGATTATGGATATTCAGTTGACCATGATGATGCAAATGAAGGGATGGGTGCTTCAAATTTGTATGCATCTCCGGACATGGCACTTTTACGTGATGAAATAGCCATAAGTTTACAAAGTCGTTGAGGTTTGTAATACTAAGTATAACATATTTCTTTTTTCCAAACATATATGACCATGTTTACTATCATGAAATGACTCTTTCTAGTCAAATTTGTATGAGAGGAACTTGGTTTTATTTCTCTTAATTAGGACCTCCCTTTTTATATGCGGTGCTTATTCAAAAAAATTAGCATCTACAATCGTTCGCTTCACCATCCACCGAATAAGTTCACTTTTTTTTTTTTTTTATATATCATTTTTATCTTTCGACAATCAATAGCCCAACTTTTTATCAATACACTAGAATGATCATTAATTAACGAAGATGATTAATACTACAAAAATAAAAAAAAAAAATATTCAAAGTTAAAAACAAACCTAAAAGAACCTTAGGCTAAAAGTTAAGCTTTGCATTTAATCTATAATCAAATTCTTTTAATATAATTTTTAAATAAATTTACTAATATGTATCTTTTATATTACTCTCAACATGAAAATGTAAAATGTTATATACTCATTGTTTCTTTTTTGCAATTTTAAAAATACTAAAACTAAAACACTTTAATTTGGTCACACCAAGTAGCTTTTCAAATACAAGTTTACCAAACAGTTTTGCATTTCCCTAAAGCACTTTCCAGTTTTAGTTTACCAAACAGTCTAGCATTTCGGAAAACCCCTTTATCTCAAAGGTATTTGCATTCTCCCAATGGCATTTCCCAAAAGCTGAACCAAACGGGCCTAAGACTATGTCTAAGGAAACACCATTACAGGATATTGGGCAATTTCAGTGTTTGGTAGGGAGATTGATTTACTTAACCATTACTAGACTTGACATTACTTATTTCGTTAGCTATGTAAGCCAATTTATGCAAAAACCTACACAATTACATATGGAGTTGCTAAACCAACTCCTTCGATATCTAAAGGCTTCTCTAGGAAGAGGAATATTGTTGAAGAATAATGATAATACAGAGATTGTGGGATTTACTGATGCTGATTAGGCTGGGAACCCCATGGATAGAAAATCTACCACGGGTTTTTGTACCTTTGTTGGTGGAAATATTGTTACTTGGAAAAGTAAGAAGCAAACAGTTGTGGCTAGATCTAGTGTGGAAGCTAAGTATCGAGCCATGGCTACTGCCACTAGTGAGATCGTATGGCTTCGTCTATTGCTTCAAGAATTGGGTTGTGATGCCATGTCTAAACCTACGAAGCTATTTTGCGATAATCAGGCGGTAACACACATTACTTCAAATCCGGTCTTTCATGAAAGGACCAAACACATAGAGGTCGATTATCACTTTGTAAGGGAAAAGGTTCAAGACAAGACAATACACCATATATTCGTAGTAGAGATCAACTTGCTAATGTCTTCACCAAAGCTTTACCCAAGGGAGTATTTCAGGAAATGGTGAACAAGTTGACCTCTGACGATGTCTTCGCTCCAACGTGAGGGGGAGTATTGGCGATATTGGTGAGATTTGCTCTCCTATTCAAGGAAAGGACAGATTGTGGGCAAATCTCTATATTGATAGTTTTCTTATTTTTGAAATTTCCCTTTTTTTGTTGCGGTGAACCTTGTGTACAAATTGCAGAAGAATGTTATGACAAAAATAAGAGAGTCGAGAGTTTTGTCCGAGGACGTAGGCACATTACTGAGCCTCGTAATCCTTATGTTCTTTTCTGATTGCCTTACTAAAATTCAACAAAGAATTTATTGCTCATAGGGTGAAATCATTGAATCAAATAGTAGAGAGGGTAAGTGTTCCAATAGAATTTCATGTGGCCTCCAGATAAATAGCTTAAACATGTGGCACATTTTCATAAGCTAAGAGAAGAGATATTTAGGAGGGATTCATCTCCTTTGACCAAGTAAAAAAGTAAGTCACCCCATGCATTAATGAACTAGAAGTTAATAAGTTAATATAGATGAAATAGGCATAACATCAACAAAGGCTAAGTTCAATGTCTCAACTTGCCGATGGAAGAAAGAAAGAAAGAAATATAAAGTTCAAGGTCTCACTTACCGATGGAAGAATGAGCCATAATAATAACTTTCTAAAGTACCTTTTTCGGTTAAAATACCAAAGAATCAAGAGAATTGATACATACATATGAAAACCAGTGTCCATTCTAAATATTGATAATTCCTAGAAATATTTGAACTTGTCAAAAAGTTTAGCAAAACTTTCCGAACATAAGTTAAAATTTTTGAATCCATCAAAACATTTGGCAAAACTTTCCAAACATAAGTAAATAATTAACCTATTAAATTTCTAATCCATCGCTCAAATGTAACAGTCATATTAATCCATCACAACCGAATTCCTACGTATTAATAAATGTAGGAATTTTCCATATGTCACAGTACAAGTTTACAATTTTAAGCTTACCTCCTTTGATGTACAAGATCTCTCTATTCACGTCTATATATATATGTGTGTAGTTAGATCTCACTACTAATACATGTTGTATTCAGGTGGCGCCATTGTTCTTGGATGTAGATCAACAACCATGACAAAACAAGCCCAACATCCTCTCTTTTTTCGACAAAGGCGAATCAAGACTTGATAACATTTTTCTAAATGATTATGTTTAGTATTCTTAGTGCATGGTAGATTACCGTCTAATATATAGTTCAAGTATCATAAACAATGAGACGAGATACCCCAACAATCGTGAATACTCTCTCCAGCAACTATAGCAACATGACAGGAGTGTCCATATTTTAATCAAAACAGGAGGAAGTGGCATGACTGTTCTTCCGGATTGGACGGAAATGAGTATGTTTATGGAGCCGTCTATGTGTGTGCTTTCTTGGCAAAGCCCAAGCAACTTTCTCTTGTCTCATTGATTGACCAAAGGACCCTTTCTTCACGTACTTGTTTCACGGGTGTTTCTATCCTTCTCTTTTTCGTTTAAAGTCCAAAAGCCATCTCGATGCGTTTCATTGGAATGGCATCATATTTTTAAAGACATCCTAGACTGAAATCTAGGCTTAGCTTCCTCTTAGATAATCATACAAGGAGACATAACTTAATCAACTTCTTTTGGGGGGCGGAAGAGAGAGAGAGAGAGAGGGTCACTTCACATGACTTAAAGCTAACTCCACCCAAAGCCCTACCAATTTATAAATTAATTTCTCGAAAAACTTAGAGAAGTGGGTAGTGGCACTTGGAGGACATGGAAGGGGCTATTTGTCACACCCACGTTGCTTCGAATATCGATTAAATATTCCTTTCTTTCACCGAACATATCCCTCGAAAGGGGATTTTCTCGCCAACTTGAAAACTAAGTCTACTGGGGGTTCCCTTTCTCTTTTTAAGCCCCTTTTTGGATCCTTCCAAAAGCAAAATGGTCGCACCAAAGAAACAAAAAAGCTGTGATTAGAAAGCTAATGGAGTTGCAACACGATAGGATTATGTCTCAAATAATCTTCTCATCAACAAGACCTTACGTGCCCTCATTGGCTGGAATTCCTTGATAAGCACAACTTGGTGGGCCGCCACCCACGATTCGGGCAATCTTCGGAACGATAATATCGGCATCACTTCAATCAACAATGAAAGGAGAAAAAGCATAATCAACGTCTTTTTTAAAAAATTGCGTATTAGACTGGATGGTGGCAGCCATTACACAACCGAAGGTTAAATGCTAAACTAATGAAAGGGACCATTGCTGAGAGGACAGTTGTACCCGTACCAGCAAAGAAGGGGGAAAAATGCTGATTGGACAGTGCCATCATCACCCACACTTAGGGAAAAAAATTTCACTTTCGATGTCAAGAGAGGCTTCTCCAGTAGGGTGGGGTCGATGCGGAAAGACTTTGCCACATGTGGTCCCTTTTGTTCCCAATGTGCGTGGGCCCGGACTTATACTTATAATCTTATAGTTAATGTAAATATATATATATATATATATATATATATATCATATGTTGGATGGACCTTCACATGTGTTTTCCTACATCAGTGGATAAAATCTTGTGCCTATGTCCACCCTCCGCATTCTGACAAATCTGTAGCTCCCTCTGCCATTTTTCTCGTCTCATATGTATTGTCTATTTTGATTCCTACTTAGGTATCTACCTATGATCTAGATATATGATAATTTATTAAACCAAACTAACCCCATTTCATAAAAGTCCATGAGATCCAGATTGGAGTTCTCATAATTTTTATCTAACCTCTTTATATGAGTTTGCACCATGATTGAGCATTTCTTGTGGATCAACGGTACAAATGGATTAAATATGTAGGTTTTCCTATCTAGGAAGGTGTGTGTACTGTGAATTTTTAAGTAACGTCTAGACAAAGTGGCCTTAGCTACATTGGTATAGAGGCATCGATCTCCGTGTCGTGGCCCTACTTTGGGTTTGAAATAAAAGTAATTTATGTGACTATTGTTTGTTAGTGTGAGATTCAAACTTAGCGAAGCGGATTAATGCCTCTAGCTATACAGGTAGAGAAGTTGAGAGATGACAAGTCTTGAATTCATGCTCCACACTATGCTGTGGTAAAAAGTTCGAGAAAGGATGTACTTTCTAGCTAGTTTGAGTAACAATTTTTTATTGCGATGTCTTCAATTGGAGATTTTACCCTTTTAATCTTGTGAAAAGGGTCTTATCTTGGCTAGAGGGAACTTTTCCCTAAAACCCTATTCCATTTTAGTGATTACAAAAAAAAAAAAAAATTATTCTAGTTATGAAAAATCTACTATTAGAAGATAATAACATCACTCTTATCCTCTCAATTGCAACCCCCATCTAGTCAAGCTCATTTACAATCACCACCACCACCATTGACTCCTTCGACCAACACTATCGAAGGATCAATTTTCTCACGAAAACACATCGTAATCGCGTAAATTTTACTGTACTTACATTACAAGGTGTCATTACACATAAAATAGAAAAACCCTAAAAAAAAGTGGACGGACACCGTGTGAATGAAAGAAGTATTCCTCGGATTGTAGAGTAAAAGCCCTCTTCACACATCACAAGGTCTAGATCTCTACTGATCCCGAACAAGCGACAAGATGCCCCTTCCTAAGAATCACATGTGAACTGAACCTAAGCTCCAACGTTGCAGTTCACATCAACTCGACAATAAATGTCAATTCGGCGGGTTTCTTTTTCCAGTGAATCCAGCTATGGAGTCCCCATATATAGTCAGGGCGCTGTGGCCCCATGCCTTGATCTCCAAACTTGGCATGAGTGAGAAAGACCTAAAGAAAATTATCGCAAATCATTTGGACCCGCACAGCCAAGGAAACAAAGTGGGGTTAGGTTAAGCTAAAAAGACCTTTCTTTTTCTCAGTACATCGAGAACCTCCACTTCACGTTTAACCCTAACCCAAAGTTGCTCTATGTCTCACGCGTTGTGAAAAGTGCACCGAAATCTTCAAAATTCTTTATGAAGTGCAAGCAAATTCTTTGAATTACTTATCATTCGAGTTTCCAAACTTTCTAAATTTATATTAAATCCATTGCTTCAAATGACTTTTCTCGCTGAAAAAACGCCGCACAATCAAATTATTAACTACGCTATGCGCGATTTTCTGACAAGAGAAAACCTTAACAATACTTGATCGAATCATTTAAGAATATTTCATAAGCCAATCACTCGAAATATTTTAAGGCCCCTACTCAACTCGCGTGAGAATTTTAGTATGCCTATCTTTGCATTTGAGCAATAAGAATGATGGGTCCCATCTAAATTATCCTAGAATTGATTTGCCACGTCTTTTTCGTCTCCAGCTTTTACCGGGGGGTTCTGAAGTTGATGTCGAAAAGTTGCGTAAATTCTCTTCATATAATCATATTTTACAGGCGTGGTGAGCAAAACTAGCCGCCGAGCACGAATGATGTCGAGGTGCGTACATGGTTTGGTGAAACAATGTGTTCAACACAATCGGGACACCGAATATATGATTAATCATGTCCTTTTACATCAATATGGCCAAAGGTTTTCGCAATAAAATTTAATAATGCACGGAAAGGGTATCTAGAAATCATATCAAAACGGTGGAATGATGGACGAGATTGACTTTCCAATTTCCCAAGTGAGATAATAATGATTCCATTTCCGGTGGAGGGGAGGGGAAGCCATTTTGACAAGAAAGCTGATCAATAATGGGATTATGCGTCTATCCTCGAGCAATCATGGTTAATCATCGAATCAAACGGTCGAAAAAGAGCGTGACCTTTCGAAAACCAAAGGCGATGGATCCGATCATGGCAGGGATAAGATTTTTCTTTTATGGGAAATTTTGACTATTTCCAAAAGTAGGGAGAGAAGGGGAGCGAAGGGAAAGGAACACACATGAGAAAAGAGGGAGACAGTGGTGGGTCATCCTCGAGGGGTTGAGATGAAGACTTTGGAACGGTGCATGATAGTACATGAGAGTAGACATATGCCCTCCCTCTCTCTCTCTCTCTGGTTTGCTAATCTTTTTGAAAAACCCTAAGTGGAAGATTACAACAAAGGCTAACCCCTCTTTTCTCTCTCTAGAAAGATTCGAGGAGATCTCTCCGAAAGAGAGAGAAGACTATATTAAAATCTGTTCCAACGTCAATCACGCAAACATCCTAAACAACTCCTCATCATCAGCACGTAATGGCGGGCCAAAAGAATAGTTTTTAAGCCACAAGCACCTGAAAACTTTCAATTTTTATTACCCCTTTCAAGCAGAGAGAGAGAGAGAGAGATCAAACTCAAAGCTTCTCATGTTGACTTCACTCACAAAATTGCCGTCTCCTGTTTTTCTTCATCTATTTTTTAGGAACATAATTCGTACTTTTTACTGCAAAATAATGACGAGCTACTCTATTCTCATGCATCGATTAAACCTACATCCATAAAGTGATGGGTTTCGCTCTCAAATTTGTTGTGAATAAAAAAAGAAAATGACGTAAAATTAAGTACAGAATATTGCCGTTTTTTTTCAAATTGAAAATTCGATCGGTCAGATCGAGCTTGAGGTTTGAAAACGTTAGGGATTTAAGGGAAGGGAGAAGCGAAAAGGAAGACGGTAGATAATGTGAAACACGAGCATCTGGTGCTGGGATATGGAGGGCGAACATGATGGCGACACGTGGGGCCGGGGGTCCTTACTCGGACCGACGGTGATAGATCCCATCAAGTACCGAGTTGCAAGAACTGGACACCATCAAAGCTCTTGCATGCATGGATGTCTTTGACTTTTCCCACAACCCCAGAACAAAGACTCATGGGGTGGTGCTGTCGGCCCCTCGATTCGCGCCACGTGTCCCATCATCAATTGTCAGAGAGAGATAGATGGCAGGTGAATTTGGGAAAGTTTTGTACATATCCCTTTGCATTGGCTAATTCACTAACGAAGTCTTTTGGTGTTCATTACGCTTGTTTCGCCATTAAAAAAACATGAGCTAAAATCAGAGTCTACGGATCCAAAGCGTGCCATCTCGGATATACTCAACTTTTTAGGTCTTGACGTGCATAAATGGAACTCAGATTTTCATGACATAAAAAGAAAATGAGATATATAAATTTATCAATAAAGTAAATCATTCGAAATGTCGATTGATTGATATGACCTTATAATAAACCAAAACTTGCTCAATTTGCCTCCAATCATTTACCATTGTCTGAGAACCACACTCTCAGTCAATGAGCATGGTGCATGCTCAAAAGGGTTGCAATTGATCAAGAATCGAACGAAAGAAAATTGGGTTTGGCTTGCTTAATGGCTGGAAAAAAAGATAAAAGAATCTTTAAGTAAGAAGATGGACAATGCCAAAAAGAACCCAAAGGAAGCAATCAGTGAACTACATGCGTCCTGACCCTTGCTCTTGCAAGACAACATAAGCTAGTGCTTGTCATTGAAGCAAAGCTGCCAATTATAATATGTAAGCCGGAATACAGTTGGATGCGGACTCAAATCCCATGAAAAACGAGACGAAATTGCCCGTGTTGACTCATGGGAGCATAGTGCACCACAATCGTTAGCCAATCAGACAGGGCCCCTCCACCAAGTTCAGAGACCCTCTAACACGCTAAGCTCCCACGAAACCCTAAAACTTCGGAACGACCCGCGCTACACGTCTCAGCAAATCTTTACAAAACTTTCTTACCAAGTCATTCGTCAATTTTCGAGAAAAAAAAAACTAGCCGGGCCATTATACTCGCTATTCACTTACATCACTCGGTCTATTTCACGTGGATTGATGATGCCGACACCTGAAGTTTGTGGAAACAGAGACAAGTTTTTTGACAATTTAATTTGATGACATGGTTCATTCAATTGATTTAAATTTTAGTGCAGTAATCAACATTCACATGCACCGCATTTATCTCCCTAGCCTCTCATTAATTAGAGTCCACAGCAAGCCGCTATGAGCCAAAAAGAATCAAAATCCCAACGCATTAAGTAATATGAAACCGCTCGATCTCAAGGGGATTGAATAAGTAAAAGCAAGCCAAAGAAATGGAATCCCCCGGTTGATCTCGAGGAGGCGAACCTCATTACTATAATCCCAGATTTGAGTATATTTAAATCGGCATAATAGATAACGTGTGGAATTCCTTACCAAATGCTAATTATGGCTCGTTTATCTAAAATGTCCACTTTATAATATAGTGAGCCAGGGGCATTTCGGCGATTAAGGAGACTTTGCCGGGACAAATGCGAAATATTTTTAATCTTTTAACATTTCGTGGGTGGCCCCAAGAGAGTGCTCCCTTTTTTTTAGGGCCGCGTTCCTCCACATCACTCCCACTCTCTGTGTTCTCATCTTCTTCCTCCCTCCTCCTCCTCCTCCTCCTCCTCCTCCTCGGGATGTCTTCCTGCTTCAGCTAATCATCTCTCTCTCTCTCTCTCTCTCTCTCTCTCTAGAGCTTGTACTGTGTTCTGCAATATTAATATCAAAAACCTTTTCAGCCTATATAAATACCCTTTCACATGCAACTACTCTCTTGCACTCAAACTTCCTAGCTGAAACTATTACTCCCACTGGTTCTCTCTCTCTCTCTCTCTCTTCTTTCTCTCTCTCTCTCTAACATGGATGAATTAGATTATTGCCAAACCAAAATCAGCCCCGGCGCTGCCGCCACGCGCTTAAAGCTCTTCGGCTTCAACGTCTCCGATGAGGAAGACTCAGCCGTGAGCGACCCCATTACTGTTGGCGCGAACGGCGGTGGCGGCGGCGGCGGCAAGGCCTCGCCGTCGGGCTCGCCGGAGGGCAGCGTCCCGGTGGGGGGCGGCGGCGAGCGGAAGTACGAGTGCCAGTACTGCTGCAGGGAATTCGCCAACTCGCAGGCCCTGGGGGGCCACCAGAACGCGCACAAGAAGGAGCGGCAGCAGCTCAAGCGCGCCCAGCTGCACGCCAGCCGGAACGCGGCCGTGTCGTCGCTCGTCCGGAACCCCATGATCTCGGCCTTCGCTACGCCGCCGCACCTGCTGGCCACCATGGGGCCGGTGGTGGTGACGGGGGCGGCGCCCACCTCCCCGTCCTGGGTTTACGTTCCGCGTGGCGCCCCGCCCTTCCAAGTGTCGCACGGCTGCGTGTTCACGACCGGCCAGGGAGCGGGCGGGAGGTCGCCGGGGGGTCTGGTGCCGTACGGCGGAGGCGCGGCGATTCCACGGGGTCGCAAGTCCAGAATCAGGTCAATGGGAGAGCGGTCCTCGACGGGCTTTCGTTGAGCAAGTTTTCGAAAGGAAGCGGTGGCGGAGGGCCTGGTTTTGACGACTCTTTGGGGCTTGACCTGCATCTGAGCCTAGCTCCGGCCGCACCGTGACCGGAAGGACTCGGGTCCACTCAGCTAGCTTCGCGGGGATAAATTAGGCTTGAATCGTGTCGGGATAATCTAGAAGTGCAGATTCGAGTTCAGGTTCCGGTTCGGTTCGGATATAGGCAGACGTGGTCCTTTGTACATCTCTCTTTAAGGAAATTAATTCGATTAATTAATTTTTTCTACTCTTCCATGATTGAGGTATTTCTCTCCCTCTGATCTTTGCTTAAAGTGAAATTCCACGGATCAAGTTACGGATCGCAACCATTACATGCACGATCGATCTCGAGCTATATTAGCCCAACATATCCTGGTGTGGAGGTGATATTTCTGTTCCCGCTTGGCTTGGGGTCCATGAAAGAATCGATGAAGGGAAAAAAAAATGTCTTCATCGAGCCTGTCATGACGTCAAAAAGGGGAAACTTCGGGGCGGGAGTTTGGAAAGTCATGAACTAAAGTGATGCCTTAGCTTAGCTTTCAGATTGGAATTGAAATGACCAAAAGTTTGGGAAAGATTGAAGTTCTGTCTGGACAAAAGCGGGAAGTTAGTACAACGCTATGTTAAAGTAGTACTTCCACTTCCACACATGTTTTTGGGGTAAATTGAGGTAATTTGGCTGCTACTCGTAGATCTTGAAGTTATTGTTTCCTCTGTGATCTTTTTTTCTTGTTTCAATTCATATATAGATCCGCATATAGAATTTTCCTCAGAGATGAAGGCAGAAACTTAAAATTGACAGCGATGTCAAGTTTTCTTCTTTTCTGTTGCAATAATCTAATTAATTAGTCGGTCCGGGCGAGCCAGCTCTCGCTAGCTTCCTCAGTTAGTCACTTCTATTGTCCTACCTACATACATTGAATGGACTGCAAGATGATTCTCTAATTAAAGTCGAAAGCTGCTAAAAGGTCAAGCTTTACTCATCTTGCTTTTAGATAGCCAGTGGTGGTTCCTAAGATAAACCAATGAAAACCTAAAATTTTGCGTTACAATTGATGCAAAGGCAACTTTGAGTAATTATCGCAATAAAAAAATAGCATGTGCTTTCATCTAAACATGCAAGATGAAAGATAGAACCACGCGCTCCCGTGTCCTCATGGTCTTCCGGCAGGAGCCTCTTGTGCTAAACCCTAAGGCTAAACAGAAAAGTCTGAAAAAACCTATTTATCATTCATAATAAAAAAAATATTTTTGCTTAAATGGGGTTTGAATACATCTGGAAGGTGAGACATATTGTTTAGGTGCGAGGCTTTGGGGTCTCAAGGAACTGCCAACTACCACTTTGATGATTAGCTGAGTGCCTTCCTGTCAGTGTCGCCCATCAACTTGACCAGGGCAAAACACCATGTGGGGCCGATCACATGCAGATCAATTCTCCTCTTCCTTTGACATTTAGATATAAATAGGTCTGCTTAACTAGTCAAAATGCCGATGATCTCTCACTATGTTTTATAATCGAGAGCTTAGGTTTCTTGTCCGGTCGCTCATGTGTTATTGTTTACTCTAGAGAGAGAGAGAGAGTTTGTGTGTTTCTTGTCCAATAGCCTCAAAGGTATTGTTTACTTGAGTGAGGGAGAGGGAGACTGTTGAGGACAACATTTATGCTTCGGTGTTTTTGATGAGACCAAGCACCAACCTCTAGAAAATATGTCGAATAAACAGTGTACTTCGGCAAAAAAAAGAAAGAAAGTGAATTTGTATCTTCCATGGCATATCCAAGGTTGCATTCTAACTTTTACTTATTCTTTTTATATGGTAACTCCGGATAATCACAAAGCCGAGTAGACAAATAGAGAAATGATTGCATGACGGTCTTTAATATATTATGAGAATAGTAGCCTATTTTGGACAAAAAAACTAAATCACAAATAATTATAAATTGTTATTAGACCCATTTTTTCACGAATTTATGGCTCATATATATATTATTGTTATATATATTCCATTTATTTATTTATTTTTATTTTTTAGAAACCCAATGGAAAACCCTCTTCTACTTCGTGATTGTTAGGATCCTGATCCGGATCCCACAAGCATAAGAAACGGTCTTAATATTAAGTAGGATCTTAATTTGGTTTTAAAAAAGATTAAACCAAACAAGTAGATCCTACTTAATTTTAAATTCGTTTTTATCTTGTGGGACCAAGAGATTTTCATATCCTAATATTTAGGAAACATAAAATTCAATTTTCATGTTGGGTACAATTTTGACATACACTTTATATTCACACTATTTTGGAGTTCTAATGTCAAACAATGTTCACAATTGATGAATTTCATTTGAATATCCAATATTCTGTGTCATTGCAATTTTCGGAAACCTACAATCTAATCTTATGATATGAGCCTTTAGACACCCTCATCGGGCCTAAGTTGTTATAAAAGAACAAACAATATAAGATTATGAACTCACCCTCAAATCATGCTTGGTATTTCGAGGGAATTCCACACAAACTTTTGACAAAGAATTTCTCAAACGTCCACAAAAAAAGGGTGGGACAAAAGAGAAAAAGAAAAGGAGGAAGGGGTGTGGTACTGGCACACACTTAAAATGGAAGATTTGTTTTCGGTCCGAAAGTGGGGGCGCAAAAGCGTTCATAATACATCAAGTCGGTCTTGCTTTTGTGTTCACCTCGTATGATCAAATCCCCCTTGGAGGAATCTTCTTGGCTCTCTTGTTGAGGGGTCATCGATTGGGGGACCGACCCACAAACCTCACTGGCCCGCAATCATCCAATGGAGATCTAGATCAGCATCACCTCCCAACTTAGAGATGAAGTCATTGGAGATGCTTGTGGAAGTTGTGTGGGTGGTGATTCATATGATTATGTGGGATTGGCTGCTTTTTGGTTGTGTTCCCAGTTGGTTCTTTTCCCAAGGACTTGAATTAGGGTTTGATGATCGTTTTCGCTTATTCTTTTGTTTGATCCCTAGGGAGAGAGAAGAAAGGAGAAAAAGGGAATCAAAGTAGGGTGGGGAGAGCATAATCGATGTGTTTTGAATAGGGGTTGTGCATTCTTTGAGGAGGGGGAGGGAAAAGTTTATGATTGCTTTGGGAGCTTTTTTGACATGATCATGGAAAAGGGATTTCACGAGAATGGAGAGAGCTCGTTCCGTGGTTGGTGAGTCAGAACTTTGGGCCGAAAAAACCTATGATCAAGACTTGTTCGTTCGCACAGCTTTTGCCTTGAACGCAAGTCTCGCAGATGGGGTTGGGCCACCGAAGCTTTTTGCTTCATCAATCTAGTGCCGAATTGACCTTACACAGAAATCCACTGTCTGACCTGCTTGGCTCTCTCTCTCTCTCTCTCTCTCTCTCTCTCTCTCTCTCTCTCTCTCTCTCTCTCTCTCTCTCTCTCTCTCAAACACTACACCCTTCATTTGGTTGGAGAGGTGTTAGTACCTCTAATATAATCTCGACATGTCTCATGAGATATATTAATCTTTTAGAGTTAGCATCCGATAGTCAATAAAGAAAGTATACTTAACAAATGACATTTGACATCCGTGCAAATCTATATATTCATTAAAGAATCATCAACACTCGACAAACATTTAAATGGAGATGATGACCATCCATATTAGTACTCGTTTATCTCTACAAATACGGCTCATTCATTAACAATTTCTCATCCGTTGTTGATGTGATTCTCCAATGCCATGGTAAATTTGTCGTTACTAGGCCTTTGAGCTAATCCTTTACATAATCTGTCATTGTTAAACATAAACAAAATCCACCAGAAGGAAAAGTTGTTGGAGTGGTCCACCGTGATTGAGCGAGTTGAAATGAAACAACTAATACTATCCGTCGCTCTGCTTAGCATTCTTAATTAAACATATGTATGTCCCTAAATGGTGCAACTTGATTCGTACAACTGGAGATAAAGACAATGGCACGCTCCTCTTTTATATTTCTTCCAATCCAATCATATCCGATTGCTTCACTTTTAACTTCAAGCATTGGCCACCTCAGCTGTTGCCACTTCCTTGGCCATTTGAATTTTGAAGTTCAGGAAGACAGAACTTGACGGGGATTGATCTGACCCAATCAATCGAACATTGGAACTCATGCTAGATGATGTTTAGCCCTAATGAGCTCAACCACAAGCTTATGACAGCATACTACGGCCTTTGATTCTATAAGCCGAGCATTGTGACTGCCGCGCTGCTGCTACTGCACCACGATTCCAAAAGAATCACAGGAGTACACGCAGCTTCACTTTGAAGTTTCCATCATGCCCAGCACTTTAACGATTTGAAGGGGGATGGATGTGAAAGGCTATGCTAAGGCCTAGTGCCCTAATGTGTACGCATCGCATAAAGGCGATTGCATTGTTTGAACGGGAGGAATCTCAATGGGAGTCGGATATGATTCTCGTTGGATGGAGAAGACCAATATTTTTCTTTTTTTACTTGAGGAAAGTCATTTGATTATCATCAAGTCTTAATCATGCGTTATCAACTCTGTCAAACTGATTAACTCTCTAATGATAATTCAATAGGAAAATTCATCTTCTTACAATGCTATGAGTCATAACTCATCAATAATTTCATGTGAAATCGTGTACTTTTTTATTGGGGTTAATATCCTGAAAAATCTTAAATTAGTATACATGTGACAAATTTACTCAAAATTAATTTTTTTACCACCAAAAACTCCAAAGTGATACACTTTTGACAAATTTACCACAAACTGATACATTTGTGATAAATTTACCATATGTTTTTTTTTCGATAAATTTACCATTTGTTAGTTTCCGTTAAATTTTATTATTAAATTATTAAATCAAATGACATATGATAGTTAACTGATATACTAATTTAGGATATTATTCTACGTTTGTCACAATTTACAATTTTTGTGATTTTTTGTGGTATTAATCCAATTTAACATGAGGCATATTTGTTACAAATGTATTAGTTTGGGATTTTGGCGGTCAAATAAATTAGTTTGGAGTAAATTTGTTATCAATATACCGGTTTATGATTTTTAATGATCAATCGGGGCAAATTTATTACAGGTGTACTAATCTGGAATTTTTCATAATAAAAAAAATAATTTGATGTAAATTTGTTATATATGTACTGGTTTAAGATTTTTCAGGGTATTAATCATTTTTATTATAACATTATACTCAATGAAATTCAATAAGAATTTAGATATTCTACCCAAATTATCAGTTTTATTAATTAAAACAAGTCTAGGCAATATTTTCACCCCTCATTATTTCTTTCACCAACTATGGAGATGCAAAGAAAGTGTCAGACTATGGTAGGGACCAAGTACTTTAGCAATGGAGGGGAAGAGGACCCGGCTTTTGGGAAAAAAGAATTCCTCCCTCTCTCTCTCTGTACGAAAATTACAGGACATTCGTGAGTGACTTCTTTCGAGACCCGACACATCGATAATGGCTGTACGATGTCTGCCAGTCCTAGATAAGACATACAAGGTTGATTGACCCCTCTTTTCTAACCAATAGGACTTGAGCTCTGTACTGAAATTAAAGTAACTTAACAAGACGTTTTGATTCCGTTACGACCAGCATAATGCAAGACCGCGAGTCATGGATGGACTCATGCAAGCTTTATGGCCTGACTCCGCCAAGATACCTCATATATTGCAGCAGTTATTGTTCGTGGAAAGGACAGACAAGGGCGATTGGACGCCCTTGAAGCATACTTGCTCTCTTCAATCCTGAATTGTATTATCGCTGCCTCCATTGCAGCACACGAGCCACTGCTATTGATGTGATTTTGTGTCGTTGCCTAAATCCTATCCCTTACTCTTGATTGTCTCTATGTAGAACTGACAGGTGACGGCCATTTATAATGAAAGGTTGTGAGTTTCGTATTGCCTTAACTGAGGTTTAGTGAGGTTGTGGACCTCTAAGATGAGGCTGCAATCTTAGATTAGTGGCTGCTTGAGTTCGTCTCGGTGGCTTCTATGCCCTTTGTGACCAGACCACAAAGAGGGAAGAAGAGGTGGTTAATATATCTTAAAACTTGCTATCTTGTGAAAGATATCCCAAATACCAGCTACCAAAAAAAAACAAAAAAGTTCATTCAAATGCAACTCAAACTTGTGAACTTGTGAAAGATGGCATATCACACATTCGTCATTAGACTATAACCGGAATGTGCCATTGGTAGTTTGATAAACTATTGTATTACTAAGAATCCTACCGACACTAATTTTCACTTTACCATTCACGGCTTGATTTTGGATTAAAGGAACTTTTCTATGTGATTTCCAAACGAATTGTGTTTATTAATTGAAGAAATCGATAAATCCAAATAAATCACGCTGTATTTGTACTTACATTGTTCGATTGATCCATGGACCATGGACGTGATATGGACAAAGTAGTGTGCAATGCATGCGTGTGTATATATATTAGTCAGGGCACATATACACTTTTTCTTGGGCCTAAGCCCAACCCCATGTCTCTACCCTGAGACTTTGAAGCGGTGACCTCATGCCAATGAAGTTGCCAACAGGCCCAATGGCCTACGACGAAAATCTTTCTTCTTTTTTGATCAGAATGCTGGAGAGAAAGCACCGCATTATCAAAAATCCGATCCCGCTAGTTGCAGGTAAGTATCCATCCAGTTACTGAATAAAAAACTTGCCACCTGCATAATCAATTAATTAACTAAGGAATATAAGCACATTTTGATACATTATTTGGTTCTTTAAGGAAGGTGATAGAGACTCCATTTAATTTAAATTGATGCCAGCGAGGGCTGCCTGATTTGACTGACTTTTGGATAAGAAGAAGCGAGATGATCTGCTTTGATCAAGGAAAAAGCCTAGTTAGCCACCAACTCAGTGTGGGTCACGTAAAAATCCACTCATTCCGTTCCCCGCCCTTACTTTGATCGACTTGCCCTTGCAACGTGTTTTTTTCTAGAGAGAAAAGGTCAAGTAGCTAAGTAACTCTCTAAAGTCATCTTTGGATCGGGTCGAGAGAAATGACATAGATAAGATGATTGCTTGGAGAGTTTCATTGTCCATGAATAGAGGGGTGTGCTTTCCCTTTGAATGAGAAGATCTTCTAGCCCCCTTGCCTCCCTTTACTCAGCGATGGATCCATTCTGCAGTAGCAGGGATTAACCAACACAAGCTAATAAGTCCATGTCTTTCTCTCTATCTCTAATCTCGCCTTTCTATGCAATTGGTGGGAGTTTGATGATTTAGTGCATGCCTTAACCATGGAATCATAACCCACCAAAAGAGACAACTAATGATTTTTTTTTTTTGATGACCCAAGAATCCCCGTACAGCCAGTAGCCGGCAAGGTAAACCCGGGGTGACGCTAGCGGAGGACCCACCACCTCGACGTCACACTTAAGACACCAAGCGCCTCCACTGGGTTTCGAACCCCTCCCTTTTCCAGCCTTCATCTGTCAAAAATGTTAAGAAAGAAAATTGGGGATAAAACAACGAAGGAAGTCTTGCCATAGAGTCTTCATCGAGTGCCTTGAAAAGGGAGCCCATTAAATCAAGAGTAGAGCCAATTAGCAGTGGATTTGGAGTTCCCTTCCTCAACATCCGCTTGTCCGTGTCCTTTGGCCTCCTTTTTATGTACAACACTTATTTACAATCTCAGCATCCTTCTTAAACCCTTTATCCGAGCCAACATACTAGCTCATTGAAGTTGTCATGCCCCGAACCCCGAGATGTGAACATCCCTCAACGGTTGATTTATTTGCGACGTCCCAGTACGCGTCGCCGACCCATTCTTTTTATCTTTTGACTAAACACAAGCGGAAGCATAATATAGACAACACCATAAACATTTCCAAAAACACAACATTTATTTATTAATTTATTAATCCTAGAAAGTTTAATAATTACAAGCCCATTCCAAAAGGCAATTTCCTACGGACCAACTTAAAAACCTACTAGGGTCAAGGTTAGCCTAACTTCTCTAACGCGAGGCCAACCAAAAGCGATATCGGGCACGCTTGCATCTTAGTCCATTGGGACCCTAAACCGCACATTACGATGTTCCGTGCTACAGGCCTGAAAATAATTAACAACAATAAGGTGAGATAAAAATTACAGCGAGTTAACAACCTAAGCCTCAACTAAGACGCAAATTCGTCTTAAAGGCAGCCTAAACATGCTCATTATACAAACTTTCCTCACCTTAGCACACCCCTGTACATTAATACACCAAATATGGCAATCTCAATGCAACAAGCATAAATAATAATCAAAACGCAATCTATAATAACTAGACTGTCAAACATACGTGTTCCAATTATTACGACATCTTGGGCCACGGTCAATACATAAGTCGGCGGTCTTTCGACATAGCAAAGTATCGTCCCGCCACATCGAGCACAGCATCATTTAGAACCCCCTCCTAGACAACATTTCATAAAGGAGTATTGATCCAACCTTAACCACGACTCGGCATCCGGACCCTCACGCAAACTCTCGTTGGATGACAGGTTCGATTAAATGACAACACAAGCATGTCGACAATGAAGTCAATTTTATTTTCCATTAATTAGCCTAGTATAAAAGAGTGTATGCTCAAATAACAAGTTTCACGATTTTTGTTTTTGTTTTTTTTACTCTTAAAATTGCGATAAAATATTTGCACGTGGTTAGGTAATTAAAATCAATCGGTCAAAATTAGCATGCTTTCATTTTAAAACCCCATTGCCTCATTTAACACGTAAAATCTAGCGTCCAAACCCGACACCTCACAATTCTTTATTTTTTTGTCCATAAAATCTTCTTTAAAAATATATTAAATAAGGCCTATAATTGCACAATCAATAATATGGCATAACAAGTTCAAACAATCGGAATTAAGCATAAACTCATCTAGAAAAACGAGTATAAAATTATACTTAACAACTAATGTCACGCCCGATCCTCAAGTACGTGCCCATCCCTCTCTGGTTGATAAAATTTGCGAATTTCTAGGATGAGTCACTGACCCTTTCATTTTATTGTACATGCGGAAGCGAATAATAAATCCCCTGACAGTAACCATCTCGGGATAGAAAAGCAGGACAACAAATTCACAAACAAACATGTTTTTATATTCACATAGAGTCATATACAAAGTCTACGGCCAAAAGATTACAAAAGACTAGCTCTCCAAAAAGAAGTGGTCCTAACTAACCTACACTTCAAATCACTTTAGCACGGCTCTAGGTCCTTCGCTCTACGGTTCTAAAAATTGAGCTCACGATGGGGTGAGATATAAATCTTAGCGAGTTCACACTATAAACCCCGATTAGGAGGGAAATACGCTAAGAAGCGTCCTAGCCACACAATCATGCAACCATGGAGACATACCTCGTCTCAGTTTCATCTTGTAGGTCAGCACAGTTCATTTCACAATCATGTGTATATAGCAAATTCACACACCATTTGGAACGTCTAAATCAATCATTGCTCACACGAGCAAGAATTACCGACATACATCGGACCATCAACTCAATCATAGGAGTCCTGATTATAGGGCCAAATCATTATGACACGTCCCATTTCATGCTACACAATTTTGTCCCACAATTCGGCGCATCAATTTCACTCAACATGCGTTCCAATTAATTATTAGGGATAAGTGCTGTGAAAGTCCTAAAACTTGTCATGAAAATGCATTTGAGTCCTAAAACTCGCAAAAAGTGCAAATAAGTCCTAAAACTTATCAAAATGATTCATTTGAGTCCTAAAATCAACGCCGTTAGCCTTTTCCATTAAAAATGATGACGTGGCATTTAAAATTAATTTTTATTTTCCACGTGACTTTTTTTAATGATTTTTTATTCATTTTTTAAAAAATAGATTTTAAAACTAAAAAATTAGATTTATTAATTTTATCTTATTTTCAACCAAAAAAGAAAAGTGAAAATTTATTTAAAAAAGAAAACAGTTCAAAAAAAAAAAAAAAAAGGCAGCCTCCTCGAAGGGGCCGGCGAGGGCCGGCGACCCTCGCCAAGCTCGGGCGAGGGTGCCCCGGATCTGGGCACGTCGGCCCCCGCGAGGGCCGGTGATGACTCGCCTAGGCCGGCGACGGCTCGTCGGCCCTCATCGGCCCCAGGCGAGGCTCGCCCAGATTTGGTGAGCCTTGGCGACCTCGGGCGAGGCTCACCCAAATCCGGGCGAGCCTTGGTGGCCCCGAGCGAGGGCCGATGAGGTGTCACCGGGCGGCGACGCCTCACCCGGGCCGGGCGACGGCCGCCGGCCCCTCGTGAGGGCCGGCGTGCCCAGATTTGGGCACCCTCGCCGAGCTTGGCGAGGGTCGCCCACCCGCGCCTAGGGCCAACGATCGTCGCCAGCCCCTTCGACGACACGCCATTTTTTTTTTTTGAACTGTTTTCTTCTTTAAATAAATTTTCAATTTTTTTATTTTTAAATCTAATTTCAATATAAAAAATTTAAAAAAAAGCTACGTGAAAAATAAAAATTAATTTTAAATGCCACGTCAGCATTTTTAACGGAAAAGACTAACAGCATCAATTTTAGGACTCAAATAAAACATTTTGACAAGTTTTAGGACTTATTTGCACTTTTTGCAAGTTTTAGGACTCAAATGCATTTCATGACAAGTTTTAACTTTCGCAGCACTTATCCCTAATTATTACTACCCGCATAGGCAGTTTTACCCGACACACGCCGGTTCTATATCCACTGACACACACCGGGAATAGGTTCTCTTAACCTTTAACGTCCACCGACACACACCGGGGACAGGTTCTCTTAACCAACACACGACCATCCAGTCGGCCCAAGACACCGTGCATTGCACTTAAATGTCTAAATTAAAATGGTGAACCTAACCTATTTTATTCGTATTAAAAATACACGATAAAATAGTCGTGTGTGGGTACACGGTCAATTCACACCAGAAAAATTGATATCCTCTAATTTAAAATCCCACTGTTTTATATACTATATAAAACCATTTTGGTGTTAAAATCCAACACCCGGGATTTTCTGAATAAATATTAGAAATTCACAATTTTTGGAATAAATGACCAAAAATCCAATTAGCACTCAATTTGCATAAATTAACACTCAATTACAGAAATTAACCATACCATTGTAATCGGCACGAAATTCTAGTCACCGGCTATCCCGGTCTAATTTCTGGAAAATATTTAATAATTAAATAATTACGAAAATTAATTAAATAAATCAATTTAAATTCTAAAAATATTAACTTAGGCCAGAAATGCCTAATTAAATACCGAGACGGGCCCGGAAAATTACCAAACCAATTTGGATAAATAATACAATTTATCTAGTCCTTAACTAAGCCATTCTAACCACCTAACATGCATAATTAACTAATTAAATCACTAATCTAATCTAACTAATCACCTAATTCTGAATTAAATTAAACTAAATACTCTTTAAACGTCATTAGCCTACTAAGAAGAGTTTAGTGCATAAACTCACCGATTTATTGTGGAAACCGGTTCACCGCGACGACGGCACGATGACAGCCGAAATCCGAATTTTCGGCGGCATCGACAGACACTCGGACTGGGCCAAAAAACCTTGCAAGCCCACAGGAACTGCTGGGCTTGATCTTGGGCTTAGGCTGCAGCTGGGTTGGGCTTGCTTTACGAGCCCAAGATGGGCTGAACTGCTGAATTATTGGACCGAATTTTGGGCTTCAAATGGATTGAGAATGGGCTGTCTTCGTTGGGCTGCTGAACTGGGCTTGTTGCAGCAGGGCTTGGGCCAAACGGTGCAGGCTTCTAAGCTGGAATTGCGGGGCCGAGACGCACGGACAAGCTAGCTTGGGTCGCGGACAATGAAGGGAGAGACGATTGAGGTCTTCGTTAGGTTAAACGGTGGCAACGAGAAAGTGAAGCGGAGATGGCCACGATCGTTGGTAGCTAGCTTTGTGCAAGGGCGGTTGGCAGCTGAATTCGCTTCGGTGGCCGCGAGCTGAAGTCAACAGGGCTTCCATTGATGACCCATGAAGATGTGTGGCTAAAGCTTGCTCGGTTAGTGGGCTACAGTCTCGGTGGATTAAAGGACGCGCGGCAAGAGCAGTCAACAACTGAAATAAGCTAGGGAAGTTTGACTCAGTAGAGGCTTCGTTCGTGGGCTTCTGTGGCTGTGAGGGAGAGAGTAAGTGGAGAATTTGCAGGCATGAGTGGTGTGCTGGCGATCAAGAGATGGGGCAGAAACGTGGGTTGGCTAATCAAAAGAAAGAGGGAAAATTGAAAGCAAAGCTGAAACCAACGAAGATGAGGGTTCGAGCGAAGAGACGGTGGGAGAGGGGCGTGCGTGGGAAGCCAAAGAAAAAGGAGGTGGGGTAGGCAACAAGGCTTAGCCAATTCATTGAATGATTGAATGCTTGGTCCCCTTAATGCATTCAAACTTATACCACTTGACCTCTATTACTTTCTTGCCAAATAAATCCACCAATTTATCCAAATTGAAGCCAAAATAATGCTACCCTCCCAAGGTTCCGAATTTAACAAGTTTGGGCTTCAATTTCTTTGCAATTCTCTCCAATTGGTATCCAAATTTTATGTAGAAAAAGCCCACGAAATTTCTACAAGTCCCTTTTGCCAAGTAGCTCGGTTTGCAAGTCAAAAATCCATTGAATTCGCCAATCTAAATTTCCGTTCGTTTTCCAAAACGTTCAAATCGATTTTTCATAAAAATCATGGAATCTCCGAAAATTCTTCAAACGATGAGTCGACATTCCTAAAATAAATCGTGACATGACAGTACTTTCAATTTCTGAAATCAGGTTCAATTTCGCAGTTAATTTCAATCTAGCGCGATTTTAGCATGACCTAGTCTACCGAGTAGTTTTTAGGAATTTTTAATGCAATTGACCCGTGGTTGATTATTTTCGAGCCACATTGTACATCTTTGACTCATTAGCGACTTTCGATTGTCGTGAAAATCTCGAGTTTTCAAATACGGACACCTGGTACAGAAAAGGACGGAAAAATCGGTCTAGTGCCGTTCAACGAGAATTTTGCAATTAGGTGGAATCACCCACGCACTAATCACATACCTCTATCAAATCAATCTATCTCTGGTTTCTGATCAATTTTGACGGTGCTGTGATGACCCTTGCAGATTAGCATGGTCAAGCAGTCGATTTTTGATCGAATTCTCAAGTCTATTGCATTTAGATTCCTTAACGGCTTCACCCGATAGGTTAGTTATCTCATGAGAGGCCCTCTCAAAGAATAAGGCCATAAGCGCGTCGATAAAAAGCCCATTTCATCTCATCGAAATCATACTCGAAAATCAGGATGTCACAACTAATTCGTCATTAATTACACTACTCACGATTAAATAAGTTACTCACGATTAATTAGGCTAATTGCAAGTAATTAAACTAAATTCAATTAATTAATCTAACTATAATTAATTAAAATATCAATAATCTTTAATTAAAATAATTACGGTTAATTAAATAAATTACAATTAAACAAATAAATTACAATTAATTAAGACCAACAGTTAACTTTAATCTAAACCGTCCTTAATCGCAATTAAAGATAAACTAAAATTAAATAATACTAACCGTCATTAACGTTAGACTAACATACCTTATAAACGTAATTAACTACCTAATCAAGAATTAGGAGTTAACTCACGAGTTTTCCAGTAATGGCAAGCTCGTGGCGATGGCGGCGCGATGGCGTTGAGAATGTGATTCTTGTGGCTCGAATGGAAACTTGACGGCGGTGGCGGTGACGGCTCAAGCTCACGGCTTGAGCTTGGGTGTTCGGTGGCAGCGGCTCAGGCGGACGGCAGCATCAATGGTGGCTTGGGGATGGCTATGGTGATGCGGATGGCTCGGGCAAGCGGCTCAACGGTGGCAAGGTGGTGGCAATGGAAGTGGTGGTGGGGGCGATGAGATGATGGTGGTGAGGGCATGTGATGGTGGTGGTGATTGCGGCCAAGAAGAAACCAAGCAAGCCAAAGAAGAAGAAGAAGAATTCGGGTTGGGTTGGGGGGGAGAATGCAGTAAGGTGAGAGAGAAGAGAGAGAGTGAAGAAAAAAAAAAAAAATGATTTCCCAAGATTTCCCTTCAACCGCCGCCCTAAAACTCTCTAAACCTTGCAAGTTGTCTTCCACATTATCTTCTCATATCCTTTTTGTTTTTCAAAACCAAAATCTTGGCCCATAAATTACAACATTGCCACCGGGTCCCCTTTTTTCCTTTCTGGTTCCCAATTTCCGCCTAATAATTCATTTTCCAAAAATTTCGAATTTGCCGATAATTCAACAGACGATGAGGTGACATCTAATAAATTAGTCCTGAAACCCTCGAAAGTTTGATACCCCAAATCAAATTAAATCATAATTAAAAATCGATCGAACGCGACTTTAATACGACCTAAACTATCAGGTGGCTTTTAGGGGTCTTTTGCGCGGTTGACTTGTGGTTGATAATTTTCAATCCACGTTTATGCCTCTTCGAATCGTGAACAATCCTCAGTTGTCATGTAATCACAAGGGTTCAATTACGTACA